>CM063519.1:59249801-60449801 GCA_032199755.1 Ambrosia artemisiifolia
TAATAGGCGGATAAGTTGAGTTAAGACTCAACTAAAGCAGTAAAGTTGAAAACATAAAATCTCATCCTAGCAAGGATGTGATTAAGCAGAATAAATACGGGTGATGTAACTTTGAAATGTTTTTAATGATGGAACGTTATTGTAGTAAGATGGCAAATGAAAACGAAGCTGAGATTCAAGCACCTCTCACTTGGGAGGAGATGCAAAACAGTATTGCTGAAACGGTGGGTAAGGCTCTTGAAAATAGCCTACCTTCCTTCATAGACAAGCTGCAAACCACCCTGTTGAATGTGGTGGAAGAAAGATGCAGCGAACTGAGAGAAAGTATTCTCCAAGAATTGGAGAAAAGTAAAGCAAAGAAGGCTTGTTCATATGATAAGTTCATGGCTTGCAAGCCAAGGACTTACAAAGGTGAAGTCAACCTTGTTGAATGTCAGAAGTGGATATCGGAGGTAGAAGATATCTTCGAAAGGATTCATTGCGACCCTATGGACCGCGTGGCCTTTGGCACCGATCAATTGAGGGATATGGCAAAAGATTGGTGGGATGTAATTAAAGGCGGAATGGATGCTGAAGTTTTGAGGAATATGACATGGGAAGATTTCAAAACTCCCTTCTTAAAACACCACAGTCCTAAGGCGGTGGTGAACAAGATTAAAGAAGAATTCATGCAGATGAGGCAGCAAGGTGAATCAATTGACAAGGTCACGGGAATGTTTCTTGATAAAATGAATTTCTGTGGAGACCTTGTCCAGACTGAGGAACAAAAGATTTACTATTTCCACAACATGCTGAGTGCCGAGTATAGGGAGTTTATCACTCCTTCCAAGTTTGAAAGCTTGTCAGACATAATCAATGCTGCTCGAGAAAGAGAAATAGAGTTAAAGTAGCAAGTGGAAAGAGGGGAAATGAAGGCCCATGATGCCAACCTGAACCCGACTAAAAAGCCGAAGATTGGGGAGTCCCCGAAGAAGGGGAATGTTAAAGGGGGATCGCCCCAAAACTGCAAGATATGTGGAAAGATGCATAAGGGAGAAATCCTTGTGCAAACTGTGGAAAGCTAGGCCATGGGGTTGCAAATTGCCCAACCAAGGTGACCATTTGTTATGGTTGCTTTCAGCCCGGTCATAAGAAGGCAGAGTGCAAAGAAACGGTTCAAACTCAAAAGAAGAATGGAAATAAAGCTGAAGCCTCAAGGCCGCATGCACGATCATTCCATGTCATTGCGGAAGAGGCTCAGTGATTGAAGACCTATGACTGAAAGGTCATGAGTTCGATTCTTGAGAGCTCCGGGTTTTACCGATTATTCCATTGTCGTGCCTTCAGGCGGGTGGATGGTCGGAGTTTCCCCGAAACTTGTGGCTAGTGGGCCAGGGGATCCGTCCGTATGGGTAAGGGCCGGCTAGGGCTCCTTTAGCCATTGGGAGCCATGTACGGAATACCCGACTTTTACTTAAGGGGCTGTTTGGTTGATTAAGTGCCGAATCATTAAGAGCTCTGAATAGTTAAGGGCTGAATCATTAAGTTGGACCTCTTAATGGTTAGTTTTCTTGTCCCACATTGATATGAGGGTTTCGTTAAGATTCAGCCTAGTTCAGTGCGTAATGATTCAATGCTTAATGGTTCAGCAACATCTCAAGTCTTAATGATTCAGCCTTAACCATTCCATTCAGAGGCAGAAACAAACGCGCTGAATGTTAAATCATTCAGTACTGAATGGTTAAGAGTCTCATTAAGAGGCTACAAAACAGCCCCTTGGTTGCAGAGAGAAAAAAAAGGAGGCATGATGGAAATTTACACCCATTATCAGTCATCACTGAAACACATGATGGAAGTTTACACCCATTAAATTATCATTCATCACTGAAAACAAAACTCTAAAACCCTCTCGACGCAAAATTCAATCTATAAATGAACACCAACAGCGATCACAACTCCGTTAACTAACTTCTGATCAGAAAAATGTTTAAAACTCCGTCCACCAGTGCTGCCGTTAACAGCGCTTCTGGTAATAATAATAATAATAATAATAATAATAATAATAATAATAATAATAATAATAATAATAATAATAATAATATCCCTGCAACAACAACAACAACAACCACCACCGTTCAATCGCCACACATGTCAGACACCGGTGATCAAAACCACCACCACCACTCTACTGCTTCCAGAACCATTCTGTTTCATCCGTACAGACCTGCAATCATTGATCTGTTTAATCTCTATCTCGGTGTACGTTTTATTACAATTTATTTATATGTCTCAAATCAAACGTCGAAATATTATTGTGTTCTAGAAATAATCGGTCTTCTTTTTTACGGTTACTCTGACGTACTTGTATGACGTAAGCTAAAGGATTTTTTTTTTTTTTTTTTTTTGCAGATAGGCGGCCGGAATAAGGCGGATGATTCGATTCGAGAGCCTCCGTAAGTTGATGCCCTGTTTTGTTTTGTTGATCAGTTTGTGTACATTTTGGAGGATATAAGTTTTTGATAGGGATATTATTATTATTATTAGGTTATTAGTAGGGGTGTTCATCGAATCGAATAACGAATTTTCGAATTATTCGAATCGAATTTCTCGAATTTTTAATATTTTTACCTGAATTCGTATTCGATTCGTATTCGTTTAAAATTCAGTTTATTTGATTCGTATTCGATTCGAATAAGAAACTCGAATTCGAATCGAATTCGAATAAATTCGATTTAGTTCAAATTCACCATAAATAATAAATTGTTTTAATTTTAGGTTTAAAACTAATACAAACTCATTATTTTTAACATATAAAATACAAATCTACAAAATTGATAAATAACAATATGTCAAATACGTGAATAATAAAAATAGTAGAGAGTATAGTTTGTTAGAGTTTTGTGATGTATAAGGTAAACATGTAAAATATGGTTATGGTAAAAGTTGTATAGACTATGGGTTCTTAGAGTTTGACCAAAATTTAAAAGTTCTATTTTTCAATCTGTATATTTGTGTATATAACAATGTGTATGTGTGTATATATATTTAAAAAAATTTACATGTATAGTTTTTATTCGAATTTCGAATCGAATCGAATTTAAAATCATAAATTCGTATTCGATTCGTATTCGATTTACTGGACTCGAATTCGAATTGAATCGAATTCGAATTCTTAATAATCGAATCGAATTCTTGGTAATCGAATCAAACTAAATCGAATTTTGAATTTTTCGAATTCGAATCGAATTCTGAACACCCCTAGTTATTAGGGAATAAGGATTTAGGTTGTGATTGAAAATTATTGTGTGAGGAATTTATGAAGGATATGAAGTTCAGACATGGTAGCAGTTAATTAATACTATTTAAATTAGTACACATGTCTAAATTAGGTTATCAGGATTTAGGTTTGTCATGATATTTACTCTCATGAGGTACTTAGCCAGTTAGCCGCCGCCTAGTTGGTTAGCCGATGGACCAACTGACTGGATTCGCGAATTTTGTGGCGTTTGGTACGCCAGCTGTTGCGATTCTGTACATCGTGTACTATTATGCGATGTACGGCTATATGAGCGAATTCACTACCTATTGCCCCACCAATGCTCCACTAACACATAGCCTTAGTAGGCCCTAGAATGATTAAGAGACTCTGAATGATTAAGTGCTGTATGATTCAGCTATGCATCAAGTTTGAATGATTCAGCTCTTAACCATTCCATTCAGAGCCTTTTTTTATGTTGAAACAAACAGTTTGAATGCCAAACCATTCAGAGCTGAATGGTTCAGAGCCTCATTAAGAGGCTACCAGTGATGCCAGTCTGCTATTGTGCGCTTGGGGTGTTTAGAGAGCAGAGACCATGTATATCTGAAATAGTGGTGGCACTATTGATGTTTGAAATTTATGGGGTCCAACCTGATTCTTCGTTGTCACTATTTCTGAAAACCAATAACAGGAACAAGACACAAAAGCGCATTACAGCTCTTAATATAGACATCCCTCCACGCGATGCACAATTTCTTCCAGATTTTGAACAGCTTTTGAATCAGTTTCCTGTAAGTTATTTAACTGCAAATGTTAACCTACTTGCGTCATCCGTCATGGTGTTTTTATCATTTTAAACATTCTAAACATAAAACAGTGATTGTTTAATGTTTGCGGTTACTCTTTTCAGGATCATGAGCAGTTATATACTGTGGTTGAGTCCGTGCTAGTGTCTCTGGTCATCCAATGTTGTAATCATGGACCAAGATCAAAGTTCATTCTCTTTGCTATTCATAGTCTGTACAGTATTGGGTATATACACTGGGATTCTTTTCTACCGTCTCTTCTTTCTTCTGTCACCTCTGCAGAAATGTCGGTAAATATCTTTTCTACAACTTCGCCACAGTCAGATGTCGCCACGTCAGCGGCAGGTCCCAATTCCTCTAATATTCAGTCTCCAAATCCTGTATCTTCTCTAGTTTCAGCAAATGAACAGTCATGTACAGCTATAAGCAGTCTGCGTAAGTTGTGTTGTGAGATATTCATTTCTGCCATGGAATCGAACTTAAAGCCAAGTACTTATGCTGCTATTTTTAATCAAATTCTGAGCTGGTTAATAAACTGGGATTCAAGTCAGCAAGGGAGAGATGAGGTTGATGGAGTAAAACTGTATAAATTGGATAAGGCGTTATTTGAATGGCTACACAAGTGTTTAGGTCTTGTTAGGATGTTGGTTGAGGATAACAAATGCCGTGTGCCATTTTATGAACTGTTGAGAAGTAGATTGCATTTTTTGGAAAATTTGCCGGATGACGTGGCATTATTTACACTCGTATTTGAGGTTCATAGGAGACGCGATATGATGGCTTTGCACATGCAAATGTTGGATCAACATCTTCATTGCCCTACATTTGGGAATCAACGCCTTCTTAATCAGGCTGCCGTGAATACATTAAGTGAATCAAATACTAACCTAATACACTCACCTATTACATATCCCAGTGTGCTTGGAGAACCGTTGCATGGGGAGGTAATTACATTTCTTGATAAATTTTAACCCTTTTAGGCTTTTCAGTTATATTTCTAATTAGATGTGGCAATAGGAAATGTGTTGTTTTGTGCTGTAATGCTGTATTTGACCTCTAAAAGGGATAATGGGCAAACACTAAATATTAAATAGAAAATGGAACGGGTCAAATGGGTCGAAAGTGAGCTGACTGAAGTGTACATACATGCTTATGTAATCAGAGACAAAATAACTAACTGTATGTATATAACTTGTGTACACACACACACATATGTATATATGGATGTCATACGGACCCAGTACTCGGCCGGGGTCAACCTGCGTCGGGTCAGATCATGTTGATGTGGGTGGTGGTAAATGATTCAAATATATAGGTGGGTGGGTGATCCAAAAATTTTAGGAAGTGGGGAAGTGGGAGCGAAGCTTCCGATTAGATTTAGAGTTTATATATCCAGGTCTTGTTTATGTTTAGGTGGCTTTGATACTATAATTTGCATTGTGACCAGAATTACTAGCCCCTCTCAAATCGGGCTGACTATCTTGTTTGTTCTTGTTTCAATTTAAATCAGATTCTACCAATGGTTCCATTGCCGAGAAACCTCTTTGAGCTAAACCCTAAGGCCCATTGGGCTACATGCTAGGCTAATACATAATCTAATATATATTATCCGACATTTCCCCACTAGCTAGAGCATAGATGTTGATCATGCCTAACTTGTTACAAATTTGATATTTTTACTTTCGGGTAAAACTTTAGTAAAAACATTAGCTTATTGTCTTCTTTTTTTTTTAAATTTATTTAGTTTTTATTTTTGTTTTACATGAGGAGTTTTGATTGTTCCATCTTCAAGCTTTTTCCAAGTGAAGTGACAATTGACTTCTATGTGTGTATTATTTCATGGAATACAAGATTTTTTATTTTTTTGTAATGTGAATGTCTGCATCCTTATCACACCGTAGGTTCATTGGTTTGGGTTGTGTTAATCCAATTTCACCAAGCAGATTTGGAAGCCAAACGAGTTTACAAGTAGTGTGTCCACAACCTTGTATTCCGATTCTGCACTTATTGAGACCCAACCCTCTATTTTTACTCTTTTGCCCTCGACGATAACACAATATTCGTAGTGGACAGCCTGCTTGTGGGAATATTTTAAATCCGTATGGATATGGTGGCCATGGTTTTGATATAGAATGCCACACCATGGAGTACACTTACGCCTTTTGAGTGTATGGCTAAGAACTTCCTAATGTGAGGCTCTTAGAGATGACTTAAGTTGACTTAACACACTTATTGGAAATGCAATTTGAGGATGAGTAATTTTACAATAGTTTAGCTTCCCACCAATCCTTCTATACTTCTCTAGATCTTCAAGAAGGCCCCTTCATCTACTTTCAACTTAACATTTGATATCAGCAAAGCATTACTGTTTTTCAATTCAATCACTCTCTAGTCTCTTTGTACTCCGTATGTCCGAACAGTACTTACATTTATCTAAGCAGATCCCTTTTCTGTTGCGAGAAAGTTCAACCCCTAAGAAATATTTCAGTGGTCGTAGGTCTTTTGTTTGAAAGCGAGTTCCAAGATATCATCCACATAGAACCAGAAGAATCCATCCTAAGTTATGGTGGGCAGCAGTGTTGGCGGTACTCTTAGGGTTACACCTCTCACTCAAAGCAGAACTTCTCTCTGGTATGTGTGTATTATGAGACACAAATGAAGTAATAACTTATTATATATATTTACATCATAGAGGGGCATGCATATATAGAAGGGGGAACCACTTCTAAACCCTAAGGCCTACATATTGGGCTAGTACATAATCTAATGACTTACAACCTCCTAGATTGTTTTATTTAAGACATCGGATCAGTCTTTCAAGTAGATATTTCTCATAATTAAATGTAATATATTAATGATTAGAAATTCCATAGCATCTTATTTCCCAAGATGGTGTAGTTATACTCTTATACTTTAGTCCCAATATGATAACTAAAGGTATGACAATGGTCTAGTAACTAGCTTGGAAATTTTAGTTTATTTTTGCCCTGCTGATAATAACAGTTTTGTAACCCCCTATTTGGTCATAATTTTTTTCTATACTATTTCAAAATTATTAATTATAAGGTTGGGACATGACAAAGTACAATGATCAAAGTAGACCATTTTGAAAAGTGCGTTGCTATTCGATGGGATTTTCGCATTAATTGTTTATAGAATTCAAGAAAAAGGGACCGAAAGTGTTTGCGGGTCAACCCGACTCGTTTTGGTCCATATTTAGAGCTATCCTTTTTTACATGGACCTTTCTTTTATTAACCCACCCCATCTGCTCATTTTACCACATCTAGTTTTGGTAGATTACTTAAATATAATCTATGCATATAGGACATTGTGTTAACAATTCAAAAAGGAAGTCTTGACTGGGAGAGAGCTATCCGCTGTATTAGGCACGCCATAAGAAATACACCATCGCCTGATTGGTGGCGGCGTGTGCTTGTGGTGGCACCATGTCACCGGCCCAATTCACAAGGATCAATACCAGGCGCTGTTTTTAGTTCTGATATGATCTGTGAGGCAACCATTGACCGGATTCTTGAACTCTTGAAGCTTACAAATTCAGGTAAGCTTACAAAGTATTATATTTAAGTTAAATGTGAATAATTTTAAATGTTTTTTTTTTTGTCTAATATTTATTGCAGGTGTAAATTGTTGGCATGATTGGCTCATCTTTTCAGATTTGTTCTTTTTTCTAATGAAAAGTGCTTGCATGGATTTTGTTAATTTTGTTGACAAATTAGTTTTATGCTTAGCTGAAAAAGATCACCAAGTTCTCGAAACAAATCATGTCACATTGTTGTTTGCTCAGATTATTCGGGTTGAGCTTGTAACGAGTGCTTTAAACACAGACTCAAGAAAGGTTGTTTTGAATTTAAGAACTTCAAATCTAGTGGCTTTGCAATTACTTGATTCAATCCATAAAAAGGGTGTTTGGATTTGCATTTTGAAACTGATTATCTCATGCGATAAATTAGTTTCTGATTATTCAAAATCACATAATCACTTTCAAAATGCACACTTTATCCAAACACGCTCATAATGGTCCTATAATACTTGATTTGGATATAATTTATATATGTATATTCAACTGAAAATCCAGTTACATATGTAGGTGGAGACATTGAAAAAACTTTTGTCGTTTCATAAAGAAGCTAGAAGCCCGGATTTTAATAATCCCCAAAGTATTCTACTTGATTTTGTATGCAGTTGTGTGACCCTTCGTATATGGTCTCTGATCTCATCAGCCAGAGAATATTTAAATATGGAGAAACTTGTTAAAGCAAAAAAAATAGATGAATGGTGGCGGCAAGTAAGTAAAGGTATACTGTAGTAAAGGTGGCAAAGTGGCACTTTCAACCCATTTACTTATAAAAAGGTCGATCTGGGTTGTGATGTGATTTATCTTTGATGGGTCAAAGGGGTCAAAATTCGCCCAAAATGTATGCTAAGTCATTTTACTCAGATTTAGAATATTATTGCAATAGTATAACTTTTGAAATCAGATTTAACATCCTAAATTATTTACTTAGGCCACCCAAGTATATTTTTTTTAATTAAAGCTACTCATATATTGAAACTACTTTATTTTTAGCATATCAAGGATAGACTGATACGATGATATTGCTGTCTTTTCAAAACATACAAGGGTGTTTTCATCATTAGGCATGTTTTTGGCCAGATTTCGTATAAACACAACTAAATACATAGTTGGTTGGCCTATAAAGTAGTTTTAATAATGGGTCATCTTATTAAAAAAAATTTGAATGCATGGGTGGTCTCCACATACGTTACCTCTAAAAGTTTAAAAATATTCAGAATTACCTGAATACATGGGTGGTCTCCAACCCGTAAAGGTTACCTGTTTTGCCCCCCCCCCCCCCCCCCCCCCCACACACACACACACAAACACACTAGTAGATTTTTGCTTGACGGCTATTGTTGTTTTAAGGTGAATACATGATGGATTATATGGATTTGGATGACAAATCAATTGGGATGTTTTGGGTTGTATCTTACACCATGGCACAACCTGCTTGTGAGATGGTCATGACGTGGCTAACTTATGATGGATATACAGAATTACCTGAGGAAAATCCACAGGCTAACGGGACAATAACTGTTAGGCGGGAGGTTAATCCTGTGTCATTATCACTGTTGTCAGGATTTTCAATTAATTTGTGCCTGAAGTTGGTTTTTGAGATGGAAAATAATATGTTTTCTGGATTGGTAATCTCTATTAAAAAGCTTTAAAGAAATCTTAGTTATGCTCTTACATGTAAGTGATGTTTTCATTAACATGTGTTTTAATATTGCAGCATGCACCTAACATTGCTATGGTGGAGACGTATACTAGGTTGTTGCTTATTCAACCTCATTCATTGTTCCGTTCACTTTTAAGTGTAAGATTTGCATCACCGGAATCTTGAAACTTTTATTTATTCTTTTGAGGGCATTGTTCAAAAAGTCATATGGACTTTGGCTGAATTTATACATACGTCCTTGGACTTCATTTTATATGGGTTAAATCCTTGGACTTCATTTTTGTATGGTTAAATCCTTGGGCTTTTAGAACGTTCATTTTGTTGGGGACTTAGTTGTATTAAAAAGAGCCTCTTTGTTGTTTTGTAAAAGTTGAAGTGTTTAATCACGTAGTACATGACTTTTTCGTTAAAAAGAAATCTAGGGACCTTATCATTGAGTTTTAGAAGTTAGGATTTAAACATGCAAGTATGCAAATGCAACACTAGGGTGGGACTTGTGTACAAATTACAAATTCAGATAAATTCCATATGCGTTTTCGATAATTGCCCTTATTTTTCCTAATGTTTTACAGTTTGTGTTTTTTTATTTACTTCAACTTTGCAGCATCTGCATCAGAAGAATCCTCAAATTTTTAATAAACCTGGAGCTATAATTTTAGTGCTTGAAATTCTCAACTACCGGCTATTTTCCCTGTACAGGTGATTGGGACGAACAATTCAAAATATAATAAACTAATTTATATATATTCCTTTTTAGTGTTAATTTTTTCTCATGTTACTACAAAGAATGAATCAGGGCCATTAGTGACGTAAAACATTCGTAAATTAGGTTGCTGGATTACTTGATTCCAACCATTAATGTCACAAACGGTTTAACAAAACAATTATTATAGATTATATATCATATGTTCACTTACGTAGTTTTAGTACCATTGTAGGTACCAGGGGAAGAGCAAATCATTGATGTATGATGTTACCAAAATTCTGACCACATTAAAAGGCAAACGTGGAGATCATCGCATATTTAGATTGGCTGAAAACTTGTGCATGAATCTCATTATGTCGTTAAGAGAATTCTTTTTTGTGAGGAAGGACGAGAAGGTTAGATATTTACTATTTAGCTATTTGAAGGTTAGATACTTACTATTTACTATTTAGCTATTTGAAATATATTAATAAAACATGCTGAACTAAGTCAAAAGTGTATTGTTTTAGAGTGTTCAAAAGGAACCTAAGGTTTTTTTTATATATATATTTTATGTTATTTTTTTATTTCATAATGAAATATATTAATAAAACATGCAGAACTATTTTACGATCTACTTTTGTACACTACTCCTTTTTTAATTAACTAATTAGAAAACAAATATAGGTACACTACAATAGTATTTATATTTATTTACTTAACATATATAATTCAGAATAAAATATAAATTCAAATATATATGTGTCAATGAATCCCTTATCTATTAGTTAACTGATTTTTTTTCTTTTTTTTTGTTTACTTGATAATTGGCAACTGCTGTTACATCATTGGTTATCAGTTTTTATCTTAGCTTGCCTGTTTGTAAAACAGGTAAGTAAGCTAGTTATATAATTTGTTTAATCATAGCCGACACTAAATATATATCAGTAATGAATAAATTTGGGAAAATCGTGTTTGGGGCAATTTAATCTGACTCAACCCATGTACAAAAGCTAGTTAAAAGAAAGTGGGCAAATGGGTCGTCTGGGTTGAATGTCAGCAAAAAGTTACTCTAATGTGTAAATGATAAAACCACCTGAACTCATATTCTTCCAGCAGTGTACAGCAAATTTACCAGTTTTGTTCTAATGGGTAAGTGCAAAATATGCTTAAAGGGAAAAAAGTCAAATGGATCGTTCAGGTCAAACATGTTGAAAGTCTATCATAGTGTATTTTTAACACAATCTTGTAAAATCATATTTATTCTATCAGCCTACACACCAAAAGTTACATGTTATGATCCAAACCAATGTTGACCTGTTACGCAACCCTCCCGATTTGCCCTTATATATCAATCACCTTATTCAGACTTGTTTAAATCTGGAACAGGGACCTACTGAGTTCACAGAAACATTGAATCGTATAACCGTAATGACTCTTGCTGTCATTATTAAAACCCGTGGAATTTCTGATGCCGGTCACCTCTTATATCTTCAAACTATGTTAGAACAAATATTGGCCAATAGCACTCACACATGGTCCCTCAAAACCCTCTTTTACTTTCCATCTGTTCTTCGTGATGCCTTGATGGGGAGGACAGATAAGCGGCCCTTAGCAATCCAAGCATGGAAGCAGGTCAGTTATTATTATTTTATTGTACCACAAAAAAACATGTACAACTGTATCTATATGTATGAAGACACCAAATTTGTTGTAAAAATGTAAAATTATTCACCACATCAATTTTTTGTTAAGTATCATTTTTGACCCTTTGGAATTATGTTATTTTTTTTCTAGTTCTATACCCTTTTTAATTGCTTAATTTATATAATTGCTAAATATTCGACATGAAAAAAAAACAAAATTGATTCGTACAAAACATATTATTAAAACAATCACATTGGGATCTTTAAATGACTTCATTATTGACTGTGAAACTTATTTTTAATACGCACTTAAAAGTTGCTATTAAATAATGAAGTAAATAGAAATAAGGGCGCCTAAATATCTTAATATAAATGTGTACTTAGTTATTCCATAAAAAGAAAAAAATAAATTTTCAATTAACAGAAAATTACATATTCAAAATGGTATGCCTATAAATTTATTAAAAGTTAACTTAATCAAAGTACCTGTTCAAAAAAAAAACTTAATCAAAGTACAATGTGAACAAAAGTTTATTCGTGTTAAGATATTTGATTTGAACATTTGGTGCATGCATTGGAGATGCCCTCATCAGCTATATTTTTTCATTTATATAAAAATTAAAGTATTGGGCATTTGATGTTTTTAGAATTTAGATAGTCCTAACTCCTAAGGGTATTATTGCCATTTACAGGCGGAAGCAACTGTGATCCATCAATGTACACAGCTACTCTCACCACCAGATGACCCCACTTATGTAATGACTTATATAAGTCGTAGTTTTCCTCAACACAGGCTATATCTTTGTGCTGGAGCATGGGTTCTGATGCGTGGGCACCCGGAGGATATCAACACAGGAAATCTGGTAAACAAAGTCATCTTTTTTCTTCTTAATTTCCAGAAGTGTTTGATGATTGAATGAGTAGGTTCGGGTTGTGTTTTATTTCAAGCTAAAAGGAGACAATGTCAAATGTGTCGAACATGTCAAATGGTTCGAAATTGTGCATAGTATATTTTTAACTTTACAACCTCCTAAGTTATTTTCTTGAAAGATTTTGTGAGGGGTTGGCAGAAACTGAACCATTTACCAAATTAGCTGGCGCCATTTGATTAACCGACGGTTTTGGTTCTAAAAAACAGTATTCTCGTTTGGTTTTGATTTCATGTGGAAAGCCAAACCGCTTCATGTTAATGTCTTATTGTTTGTATGTAATATTTTTATTATGGGCTATTGGGCTAACATGTTATTTTCGGCCGAAAACAACTTTTGGGACAAAAACGTAGTTGTATAAATAGTGTTATTTTTTATGCCTTTGTTTTGATAATTTCACCACACTATTAGGCTGAAAATGTCCCAAAGGGACATGGTGTGGTGGTAAGGTGCCTTCCCCCCATCCAAGAGGTGGAGGGTTCAAATCCTGCAAGGTATAGGAGTATACCTTTCAAAAAAAAAAAGAAAGAACATTTAGCCTGAAAACATCTATGTTGCTCAGTGTTGGGCCTAAACCCGAACACATTGGCCAAAACCGATTACAATGAACAATTTGGTCCATTTTGTGACCCATCTCTATCCCCTTGTATGTAACATTTTGTTACATCCTAAATTCATTTTGAGCCGTCACTCGATCCTCCCATCTTGCCACCTCTACCTGAGACTCCGGAGTCCAATCTATTGTTATACTTTGTTCCTATACTTATGTCACATCTCATTTTATCATTATCTCTCTCCACAGTTTTATAATCTCTTTCTTACAGGGACGTGTGCTCAGGGAATTTTCCCCTGAGGAAGTGACTTCGAATGTATATACCATGGTGGACATCATTCTGCATAATATTCAGCTAGAGCTACAACAACATGCACATTCCATGCAGGTTTCACTATGAGAATTTGTGGTCCTTTTTAAAACTATATTCACTTGTTTTTCCAGTTAACTAGCCCCATAAAGTAATAATAATAGCTCATTTTGGTTTCAATATCATAGGATGTTATTTCAAATATATGTGACAATCTGGCAAAATTTATTTGGATCCACGAGTTACTGCCTCCAGATATATTACTTTTGGCCCTAACTGACCGTGATGATGACCCTCATGCGTTGTCTATTGTGGTAGGTTAAAAACATAGCTGTTTTTTGAAATTTTTCATCCTCCCTTCCTTTATATTGGTTTTATTTGTCTTTTAGGTAAATTTACTTGAACGGAAAGAGCTTCAACAGAGGATAAATTTTTATATTGCTGATCGGGGCAATCCTGACCATTGGCTTCAAAATGGAGTTTTTAAACGTGTTGACTTGCAGAAGGCTCTTGGCAATCATTTGTCATGGAATCAAAAGTATGTTTAATTTTTTGTTATAATAAAAACTTATTATAACCAGTGTTGACTGTGTTGTTGTCTAATCCATTTACTATATGAAGGATCGGTTTAACTATATTAGAAGGTTATGTTATATAGCACTTATTACCTGTTTCTGATGCTTCTAAATGTGTTTTTCAGGTACCCAACATATTTTGATGATATTGCAGCACGTTTATTCCCTGTGATCCCCTTAATCATATATAGACTTATCGAAAATGATGCCACAGAAGCCGCTGATAGGATTCTTCAATTATATTCATCTTTTCTTCATTATTATTCTTTGAATTTTACATTCGTGCGTGATATTCTTGCCTATTTCTATGGACATCTACCTTCGAAGCTCATTCTTCGGATACTGAATGTACTCGATACAAAAAAGGTAAGGCTTATCCCATTTCAGATTTCCCCTACCCTATTAAATTGTCACAAAACATTTTCTGCCCGAATTTGTTAAGATTATTTTATGTATATTAGTGTGTCGAATATTCATGCATCATGTGGTGGCGTTAATAGCTAAAAGACAAGGGGGTACATGCACCAATCGGGTTTCTCCCGATTGCTAAGTGTTATGTGCCTTATGTCTAAGGCTTGATACAAAACCACTATCGAGCCGGGGTCTCACCGGAAGCAGCCTCTCTATTCCCCCGGGTTAGAGGTAAGGCTGTCTACATCTTACCCTCCTCAGACCCTACCTTAGCTTTTGCTATTGGTGGGATTAACTGAGTATGATGATGATGAGTGTGTCGAATATGGTTGCATAAATTACATAACTTTAACAATAATCTGAACTTTTGTTGAATTCACAAATAAATATGTAGAATTTATATATATATATATATATATATATATATATATATATATATATATATATATATATAGGGTAGAGATCATGTACAAAGGAGGTGTTTTGTGAGAAGGCTAAGAAGGATTGATGACCATTAGATGAGTTTAATCAATGGTGTATATTAATTGGATGGCAATCTTGTAATTAGTGTTATAATTATATTAATAATTTGGATGATTTGAGGGTAGAATTGTAAAATGCATTCCCCATTAAATGAGGCCATCTAAATAACCGTCCATATTTTCCTTCTTTCATTCGATTTTCCCAAAAAAAACTCAATCTATTTGTGGCAACTATAATCTAAAAACCCTTTTGTTTTTAGTTGGTATTAGAAAAAAAAGGTTTCCATAAAACCCAATTGTCCATTAAAGATAAAACGTAAGTGTAAAACTTGATGTGTTTTAAATGTTTGTTGAATATAAAACACATAAAATTTGTTAAAAGTAGTTGATTGTGTTTTAATAGTGTACGTTGCTTTTGTTTTGTTGGATATAAAAATACATTAGGGGGTTTTTCAAAAAACATTTTTTTATTGTGTCTTAATTATTTGCTTACGATAAAACACATCTATTTAAATAAAGTAGTTCATGGTGTTTTAACATGCTGGATTAATTGTATAACGATTCAAGTCATTGTGTTTTAAAAACATCTCGAAATGATTTTTATTACGATTCAGTTATGCTGTTTTAACAGATGGAGCAATTGTATTACAATTCAAAATCAATGGTATTTAATATCTAGAAGGAGTGTAATATGACTCGGTAAAACACCATACGACGAACATGCAACATCTTGTTGCAGTAAAACACCATACGACGAACATGCAACATCAGCGCTTCACAAAGGTGTATTAATCTGTATTGTGTTTTATACCTGCAACAAACTTGTAAGTTTGTTTTTGCAGAACCGAGTTGTGATCATCTCTTGTTGATTAGATATTTGAAATCCCTAAAAATCCTCAAATTAATAACTCCCATGTTTTGACTAAAGATACTTTTACAATAATACCCTCCTGATTAAAATTAATTGGTGCCACATGTCACCCTCACACTCCTTCTTACACTTCTCACACAATTCATCCTTTGTACAGGGGATATATATATATATATATATATTTTGGAAAAGTTACAGAAATCGCCGTTTATGTTTACAACGTTTTTCAGTGGTTGTCCTTTAACTTTGAAATTGATGAGATTCGTCCTTTATGTTGTAAAATCTTGCAGCTTTTGTCCTTTTCACTAACGAACGTTAGATTTTCTAGGTAATTCCAGTCATGTGCAATGCACATGAGGGATAAATTTGTCTTTTTACTCTTTTAGGGACTAGTTGTGTAATTAAATTATAATTTTGATCCAAAATTAAAAAAAATGCATTTTACTCTTTACCCCTCTCTTTCTCTCTCACTATATCTTTGTCTTTCTATCTTTGTAAACACACAAAAAAAACCCCACCAACGCAAGTATGTACCCACCAACCACCGCACCACCTCCACTTGACCCCCACCACCGTTAGCATCATCGTTGTCTTCATTTGAAATCCGAACTCCCAGAACATTAAAAACCACCAACATCCCCTCCCCCTTCTAAATCTGAAATCCTAAACCCATCTTCCACCACTGCAGTGCAGCATCCTATGGTACTTATTTTTGTTGTCAAACGAGCTACTAATCGACCCGTCTTCAAAATTTGACCCGGGCCCTAAAAGTTCCATTTACATATTTCTAAGAACCTCTTACACTCCACTGCTGTTTGGTGACTCATAAGTGTTATTAGGAGAGGAATTCTTTACATTTGATAAACATGATTGAGATGAGGCCTGAGGCGAAAACGGGCTTTGACACCTAATGGTGAGTTATACACAGAACTCTCTACAACTGGAGATGATTCCAATGTGAAGAATTGGTCATTTGAATTATGAGGCGAAGCGACAGACGCTTTTTGGTGATGCATGTGATCAGGGTAGCCATTGTTGTTCAAGACTTGGAAATGCGAACCCGTTAAACAAAAGTGTTCAATCGGGCCAGGTTGGTTGTACAGCCGGTTATGGATAGCTGCTCCCGAGCTTCGACTTTTTTGGGATGTTTGCAGCCGTTGAATATGATTTGAGTTTGAGGGATGAATTTGGGAATTAGGTTTTTAAATTTAAAGATAAGAGATGAATGAGAGAGATATTTGTTTATTTTGTTTTAATTATTATTATTAAACTAGTTAATTAGATTGATAAAATGACTATAAGTTACCCTAATGTGATCATATTTAACTGGGTTAGTTTCAAAGGACGAAAACTGCAAGATTTTACAACGTAAAGAACCATTCTCGTCAATTTTGAAGTTAAAGGACAATCACTGAAAAACGCTGTAAACATAAAGGACGATTTCTGTAATTTTTCCTATATATATTTTTTTGCATAATTAAATCCCTATACTTATAAACTGTAGCATTAGGTCCTTTTATTAAGTTTGGGGACTCATCATGCAAAAAGGACCTTTTTATAAATAATAAACTGCAGGTATTTTGTCAATGTCCAGCTGACTTATGTGCAAATTCATCAAATGCCCATATGGTTTCTTGAATATTTACCTAGAAAGGTTTTGGAGGTTCTCTGCATTAAGAATATACTTTTGGTGACTTTCGTCCCGTTTGACCAAATTACCCTGTTTTCATTTTGCTATTTTTCATTTGACCCATTAGAGATTAAATACAACGTGTTACGACAAATTCGTAAGTAAAGTAATTATAATTACTACGTTTTCACTACACACTTATTTTTTTCTTCCAGGTGCCATTTTCCAAGTTTTTTCAAGAATACATGAATTCATCAGACGCCACATGTCCCCCACTCGAGTACTTTGAATCTCTTTTGTTAAATCTTGTGAATAATGTCATCCCTCCTTTACAAAACTCAAAAGATGAGGGGCAAAATCATAGTTATAACCCTACAACTAACCAATCAGGATCACCAAATGCTTTTAAACCTCAAATAGCATTTTATCAAATACAAGATCCCGGAACATATACACAACTCATTCTTGAAACTGCAGTTATAGAAATATTGTCTCTCCCGGTAACCGCAACACAAATTATTTCAGCATTTGTACAGATAATTGTAAAAATAGATAAAGTACAGCCTAATCTTATTCAATCTAATAATGGTTTTCGTATATCACCAAGTAGTTTAGATACATCTTCTGAAAGCAACGATTATTCTGGGGGCTGCGGGTCAAACCCTTTGACCACGGGGTTTGAAATCTCAAACTTAGTTTCGGTAATCCAAGCTTGTGGTCTTTTGTTGGCTCAGCTTCCTGTTGAGTTCCACAATAAGCTTTATGAAGAGGTGTCAAGCGTGATTAAAGATAAGGTATTACACTCTGTTGTTGGGTTTGCATTGGATCCGACATGGGCTGCTCAAGAACATACTTTAACCGCCCTTGGTAAGTTCTCATTGTTTATCTTGCCAATTTTGGTTTGTTATTGCTTTTCCGTCCCATGTGGTAAAATGCATCGGGTAGAAAGTTTCCCAAAAGTGTGTTTTTAGTGCATAAAACCTCCTAAATCTTTATATTCAAAGTTATATATTAGTTCTAAAGTAACATAGTTCTTGTAATAAAATCTAACACACTAGTTACATATAATTTTTTGTTAATATATTGAACGAAATGTGCTATGGGTCAATCGACCAGACCAATTACCCGACTTGTACAAAAATATACCTATTTTATCCCTTTGACTAGTCGGCAACCTACCTGCCCCGCACAATTTGCCACCTCTCCATCTCATAATAAGTGGGATCCAACATACAATTGTTTTGAAGCATTGCATTTTTCTAGGAATGTAGGAAGTATGCATTAGGGTTAACTACTAAAGATATAGATATTAGAGGTCATTCATTGATTTAATACTGTATTGGAACTTCAACCAATTTGACAAATATATTCATTTATTTCTGAAATTGATTAATCAGGAACACGTTTTAAGCATGAAATTTGTCATGTGAAACAACATGTATAAATATTTGGCATGGCATTTAAGCAGTCTGACACCTATATATCTTTTCATTCACTTTTAAAATATAAGTTTTAAATTGGTTAATTGTCATGGATGTTTGTTAAGTTGGTGAATGATTGATAGTATAAGTGTCTCTTTGTAGTGAACCATATATGTTATTAGTTATTACTGTGATCATCTACTGCATATTCAATCTTCTGGACTGAATAGGTATTTATATCTAGTTTCTTCTTGTTCGTTACCCATAAATTAGAGGTGGAAAAAAGAGCAGTGCACATGGATTGTTAACAGATCAAACGGGTAAATTTATTGCGGGTTGAGGACTCACAAACACCTTTTTGTCTTGTAAATAACTAATGTTTTTTTAAATGTGATTAGAAAAAGGCAAATAGAACAAAGTACAAATGAATTTTACGGTTTCTTTTGATTTTAGCAACCAATTTTACGAATGGCATGCTCAACCGGTTCAGTTTTTTTGTTGATTTTGTGTGGTATCTTATTTGTCATTATAGTGCATGGCTGTTTTTAAATGTGTCTTATAAAGACTTATTTTCAGACTTGTAAATAATTTTTTTTATCTTCTCATAAGCATTTTTTGCATTCGTTTCACCTGATATGGCGACCAGGGTGGTGTCAATTTACATTGGTTAAGATGAGTCTGGTTGCTATAATTGTAGTAAATCATAAGTTGGTCTCTATTTGCATCTTCTAGAAAGTTGGTTGCTAGAATAGGGAAAGAAAGTGTAAAGCTTGTTTCTATTTTATGCAGCTTGCCCTAAAAAACACGGTAGGTTACAGTAACATTCTAATTTTTTATTTGAAACTCTTTACGAGGTTCTATGGATAACGAATACACCCTGGTTGACTTTTAAACTGCTCAACCCCTGTAGCCAACTATATGAATTATACCCATTTGACGTGTTAGAGCGAGGTGTAATCCAAATTGGTTCGTTTTATCATCAAAAGGGTCTAAATAGCCACCTCTGTGCAGTGCACATAACCAAATCCATGATAACTTATTTACGAGGCTTTGTACATTCTGCTGACCGAATGACCGATCTCTGTTTTTTCACATAATTATCGTAATAATGCAGGAAATGTGGTGGCCTTGATCCATGCATTCTTCTGGAATCTTCCACAGCAATGGTTAGACAATACACATCTCCTCATAAACCACCTAAGGCCTGTTTCATCTGTCTCAATGCTTAGAATAGCCTTTCGTATAATCGGGCCTTTGCTGCCAAGATTAGCAAATGCTCATAGTCTCTTCATGAAGGTATTGGAAAGATAAATTTAAGGGTGGGGGGTTAAGGGTTTGGATTTCAGGATCTGGGTTTGATAGTGTTTGGGTATGCCTAGTTTAAGGGTGTGGGTTTGAAGGAATGTGGTTGATAGTGTTCAGGGTCCGAATCGGCCGATCCTGACCAAAAACTGTGCGGAACCGCTAACTTTGGTTCCGGAGAGTGACAACCCAAACTAGCCGAGTTGGGTGGTTCAGCCGGGCCAAATGTTTTAACAATTTGATTTTTTTTTTTCAAAAATTATTAGTTTTTATTAAAGTATATTACATGTATTAAAATACATTTACTTAATTAAATATGCTGAAAATGAAAAATACAATTATAAATAAAGAAGTTGAACGGCCGATTCCAAGTTCCAAAACTGACAGAACCGCTTAGCCGGAAAATCGCAAAAACTGAACCATGAACCGAACTGTTTAGATCTCTAACCTGCCCACTTGTTTCGGTTTGGTCGGTTTCAACGCTTTATGAACGCCCCCTAGTTGATACCCACAAAATTGGGTATCCTCTAAACTCAACAGTGAAGTGTTGGGTTTAATAAAATCCATTCCCATTCAATCATGCTATCAAACCCATACCCATAGTGATTCCCCAGTGCAACTTCTGATTTGTTTTTAATCAATTCTTTCCAGACACTTGAACTGCTTTTAAGCACGATGGTGGATGTGTTCGGAAAGAATACTAAACCATCAACTCCTGTTGAAGCATCAGACATAACAGATCTTATCGACTTCCTGTAAGACTACACTCAACCAGTTATATAACTGAGTTTGTTAATATGACCCGTTAGTTGTAAATGTGTTGCTTTAATGTCTATATATTTAGTCTTGTTTACTTCTCTGTTGCCTGTTTGTAGCCGGGGGTCTTTCTGGAAGTAAGGTTTACCTATATCCCACACTCCCCTGAGACCCTACAGATGGCTTTGCTATTTGTGAAATTTACTGGGTATGGCTGTTGTAAATGGGTCACTTTGAGTAGTCTATCAAAACTACTCAACAAGTCAAACGGAACCGGTTTAAAGTCACCCAAAGTCATTTTGAATACATACAACCTTCTAAGTTGTTTTTATTCAACAAATTCAGATAATTATTGTAACTAATTTGTTTTTGTATACATAACACACATAAAATTTACAAAGAAAAAACTATAATAGTTATCAATATTTGCAAGCCAACCCAAGCACGTTTTGACCCGTACTAAAAGATGATTTGTTTCAACTGAAACCCCTGTCTTTACCACCTCTACCATCAGCAATAAACGTATAAAATTTGGTCCGCAGTTGTCCAAATAGCAGTTTTAATATATTGTGATACGATGTATACGAAAGCAATTAACTTAGTTAATAATGTTTATTTTTGCTATTACTTTTCAGTCACCATGTGGTGCATTATGAAGGTCAGGGCGGGCCTGTACAACCCAATTCAAAACCGAGGCCTGATGTATTGGCTTTATGCGGTAGAGCCATTGAAAACATGCGTTCAGATGTTCAACATCTTCTTTCTCACTTAAAACCCGACATAAGTTGTTCCATTTATGCTGCAACTAATCCAACGCACCCTCAAAACCCGTCCTAACTTCAGGTTCTTCATTGTTCTCTTCTCTCTTGTAAATCGTTTAACTTACAGAATTCGTATTTATGGATTAGGTTGTTCATGATATAATTGGCCAAATTGTACATTTGAGGGCAAGTGTTTTCTTTTTGATGAATGGACTCTGTTTAGTAGTTTTTTGGCAACTGTGAGAACCCATGTGAGAAAGCTCTCGGGCGCCACTAATACCTTGGTAACCAATGGGAACCACATAAAGCGTAAGTATACGCCACACAAACCGATGAATCTTGAAGGTTTCTAATTTGATTATAATTCGAAAAGGAAATGAATAAAAATGTTGGTTATGTTAAGGGAGTGTTTGGGATTGCTTCCTAATACACTTATGTGATTATTTGCGAGTGAAATAAGCAGTTTGAAGGATCAATCTAAACTGCTTATTGCAAATATAAACAATCCCAACACCTCCTAATTCATCACTTTTGGTGGTTTAGTAGCTCAAAACACATTTCTAATGCGCGTAATATCCTAAATTGTTTTACAACTAGTATTTTATCGTCGCCGTGCGTTGCCGCGCGTTGCGGCGGCGCGCGATGGATATACTGAGCGTTTTTTACCCGACGCTGCAGTTTGCGGAAAAAACCGGTGGGCGGCAGACGATTCGTAAAGACAGTACTGTACTGTCATTTTAAGACTCATATTTGAGTCATGTGAAGCAATCTCATCTACACTTGCTTATGTACAAAAAAGCAAAAGTAATTAGTTGAAGTTAAACAAACAAATATTCCGTACCATCTTCTACACCTTTGTGGTCTTCCCCTTTGCAACAGAAGAACTTGAAGCAAAAAAACCTAAAATCAAAGGAATCCAAAAGTAGGACGCTTACACAAAAGAATTGCACGTTGACGATACGATTACCGACAACGGCGGTGGAGGGGTAGGTCTGGTAACCAGGCGCATCTCGTCTGTTAAAGCCTTGTCCGGCGTTCCCATTACCTCCTTTCTAGGAAAAGCAGTCTTGTAAGTTGGATGGTTCTAAGTAGCTGAAACAGATATACCTCGTCGGAGCATGATGGAATCGTAGTTGTCGCCGCCGTCATTACCGGGAACACGTCTTCATCTTCGTTGGGTTGAAGGCCACTCAGATCACCATAGCCGCTGGACCAGTCTTTACCTTCATCGGGGCTCAAAAATCTTCATGAACATCTCCGGATCTGAACCGTTTTACCACCTGCCAACTCTTTCCTCTCCGTCTCCCCCTCTCTTTGAAAACAATCAGATGCCTCATTTCTGCCGCTTACCGGTGGTGGTGTGTTCGGAGATGGCGGCCGTTACAGGAAATGGAGGCCGATTGAAGACAAAGTAGGATTTGAGAAGAAGAAAATGGAATGAATAATGAAAGACAACTGCAAACGAAGGAAGGAAGACAAAAGAAAAGATGACAGCGGTTGATACGTGTAAAGCAAGAAGAGTTGCCAGCAAGACACTTGATGGGACATTTAGCTACAGTAACACGTCCTCACACCAAAATTTACAAATTGTATGTATAATATATAATTGATATTATTATTGTCAAATGCATAACTTTGGTAGTTATATTTGGTGTGTTAGTAGCTAAATTGTTTTAAATTGTTACGTTTTGTGTTTTTTCTATATAACACTATTCCAAAAGAATATAAAGCATTATGCCTAAAATTTAAAACACAATGTCTATATAGGCTTCTCACACTTTGTACGAAAAATACGCTTTATACAGAATGATTTTTGATTGGTTAGTTGATTAAAAAAACCTTCACGCCACCACCACCCCGTGGTTTTTTTGAGGTTGGAGGGGAATTGACGTAGTTGTCATATGTCGCTACATGCCCCCATTCACTCCATGACCATACCGTGTAGTCTAATGGCCCCTTCATCTCACAAAAAACAATAAGATATACAAATTTATAAAAACCAAAACATTGGCCAAGGTTATTTGTTAGCCTCTTAATGATTTTTATTAAAATGTTATTTTAGTGTGTTTGGTTCACCTAAATGAGTAAATGACACCTCTGAATTAGGCAAGAAACGTCTTACCCATTGAGTTTCAAAATAAAACTGAATAAAATTTTTACCCCTTTGTCCCTTCACACGTGTTCATAACACTCACTTGACCACTCACGCACCACTTCCTCGACCCACCATCACTTCCTCCGCCACCAACCACCACCACATCGGTGTATATTTACTAGTTCAGCAGTAATGAGTTTAGAGTCTCGTACCCATTCATGCTTTTTAGTGGTTCATCGCTTGATAGCACAAAGGTTGTCAAATAACTCCTAAATGTTTTTCTCCACAAATGAATAGACCTATTCTCATCTCTAAAATAAAGCCGTAATATGCAAAATGAAATAAGGTATATGAAATGGTTATAAATATTAATACTAAGCATATAAGTTGAGATAAACCACATACATAATACACACACATACACACGGACCAATTGTACACCTTCAACCTGACATTTCACTATATATTTTTTTTTACCACACAATCAACACCAATCACACAACACTTTCATAGATGCTTCGTTTATTTTTCACTGCAACCAAAAAAAAAAAAATTGAGCAATACTATTTACATAACCAAGTGGTGTATGACTAAGCTCAAGGTTGAGTTCAAGTTTAAACCGTTTGAAGCTTTGTGTTTAAAGCTCAATCAGACTTTCAAGTAATTTAATGACCTCGAGTTTAAGGGTTGTTTAGTAGCCTCTTAATGACCATTCAGAGGCTACCTCTTAATGGTCAATAATCTCTGAATGGTTAAGAGGTAACCTTAAATCTGAATGGCTAAGAGGCAACCATTAAGATGTTACCTCTTGTTGCTACAACAAATAACTGCCTAACGTTGGTTTTGAGTCCCAGGAAGGGTTAAAGGGTTCAAGGGTTCCACTCTGCCTAACGCAGGTCGTGGTGTCCTTCTACGTTGCAAACGTAGAAGGAGGTTCAAGATAATTTTATTGTTTTTGATGCTTTGGATTTCTGGTTTGAGTTGCACTCGAAACCAGAAGTGATTGTTCTAGAGGTACGAGTGAAGAGAAGTATTCTCTCACGTGTATGGACCAAAAGAATAAGAAGATGTAGATGTAAGAGATGTTAGATTGGGATGATCAGATATGTGGAAGACAGGTCTGATTTATAGATGAAAGGATCTTCTAGTAGAGGAAAGCATATTATCTTGGACCATGTTGCAACAAAAGGACAATCCACTTTAAGCCAAGGGTGGCTATTGACCTGCGGTCTGTTCAATGCTGTTACTCCATCGACAGCTGAATGTGTTGTTCGATGAAAAGGTGATAAGACAAGTCGTCTTTTTGACTTATGATACTTCTGCCTTTTGAACCGTTGTAGCTTTCAACCCTTTAAGCATTATTCTGTAATATTTATTATTCTTTTTGCTTAGGCGACCCATGTCATCAGCCCCCCAAGTCAGGAGGTTTTGTAGTGAAGCTAGAAAGCTTCTGACTGTCTCCCTGTTTTTGCTTTTGCTTGAAAGGTTCGAAGGTTGGTCGGTTTTGACCGCTATATAGGTTTATTTTTTAAACATTTTCACAAACATTTTCACTTTACTCTTTTCTTTCCTTCGACAATATTCCTGATTTCTCTTAGGGTTTCGCCTCCGATCAACCAGGTTAGTGTTTTTTCTTTGCTTTTTCTCGTCCCTGATCATCCTTCCAAGCATTATGGGTGCTAAGAAGGATATGGCCGTTACTTTTTCTTCACTTTCCCAAAAGGAAGTTGAGGAATTCTGTTCCGAGTGGGACATTGATTTGTCGTTTAATCCTGTTGCTCCTGGTAAAAAGTTGCCTGTTTCCTCTTGTCCGACTGGTTCTATTGCATTGTTTTGTCGTCATTTTGAGTTTTCAAATCTTCGCCATCCGTTTTCCATTTTCTTGTTAAATGTTCTTGAGTATTATAGGGTTTCCTTGGGTCAGATTCACCCACATGGGTTGGTCGTGTGTTGCACTTCGAAATCCTATGTAGGGCCTTGGGGTATGATCCTACCCTTCTTATGTTTAGGCGATTCTTTCGTCTTGCAAAGAATGGTGATTGGTTCACCTTCGAAGGATCTCAGATTGAAACAAACTTGCTTTCATCTCATGTGACTACTGTTGGACAGTGGAAGACAAGGTTCTTTTGGGTTTCAGAGTCTATCTTTCCTTTTAAGCCTGTGTGGAGACATCCCGAGGCCATTTTTAATGAACAGGAACCATCAGAATCCGAATTAGATGAGGACTTTCTCAAAGCTATTCGAGCGTGTCCTTCAAGGCTTCGTCCTTTTGGCGAGCCTTTCCTTGTCTTGTCCGGTATTAGCACTCGATGGGATAAACAGGGTAGAGATCCTGTAGTGATGAAGGGTGATCAGGGTATGAATCTTTAGCTTGTTGTTGGTTTCTTCCTTTTTGTCTCTTCATTTATATGTTTTTTTTATTTGTAGTTATGTCGGCTCTGGACTTTATTAAGGGAGATGATGCTTCAGGGGTTGTTTTCAAAGATGCTGAAGCAGTTGAGGGTGAGGATGCTTTGACAAAGTATGAAAAGGGGAGGTATGATGGGACTAACTATGTTGTTGTCCCTAATGTGAAAAGTTTTTCTAAAGCCAGTTCTTCAAAGGCTTCAACCAGGAGATCTAGCCGACGTTTGCTGAAGGCGTCTAAGTCTGTTGATGCGTCTGAGACGTTGACTGTTAGTGATGATATTGAGGAGTCAGAGGAGGAGAAGGATCAGGATGTGGGGGACATTGTTGCCGAGGTTGCTGGAAAGAAAGGTAAGGGCAAGAAGACTTTTTCTAAGGTTACTATGATGAAAGGCAATGAGGGTTCAACAAGCTTTGATGGGGAAGGGGTGTATATCCCTAGTTGGAATGTGAAACCTACTGATACCTTTAAGTCTTCAGCGGTTTGTGAGGAGGTATTGGCACATCTTGCTACCCCTGGTGCCAAGGCTTGCTTGGAGGGGTTGGATGATGATGCTTTGTTGACGAAGATGATGGTTGGTACTTGTAATTTGGCTGCTATGTTACCAGAGGGTATTAGCAGGTTTAGGAAGATGATGGGTGAGTATAGTGATTTTGCTAAAAAGAAGAGGGAGATGAAGCAGTCTCTTGTAGCTATGAAGAAGGATGCCGAGGAGTATGCTGCAAAGGAGATAACTTTGATTGCTTTGATTGATGAGTTGAAGAAGGGGCATGAGGCTGAGACTGCAAAGAATGAGGCTGCTAGACTTCAAGTTGAGGCTGACCGGTTGTCTTTGGAAGCAGAGAAGAAGGTGTTTGAGAATGAGAAGAAGGGGTTGGAGGGCTCCCTTGCTGCTGCCTTAAATGACAATAAATGGTTGATAGAGGAAGGCTTCCAGCAAGTTGTTACGTACTTGCTTCATTCTGCTGAATTCAACTCTGCTCTTGGGGAGGTATACACTAAGCTTCTGGTTCATGGCAAGCATGCAGGTTTTATAGCAGGCTTTATGGCTCACGAGTTGGGTCAAGTTATGGAAGAATCTCCCTTTTATCAGCCCGATTCCCTGGATGTCTTCAAAGAGACCGTTCTGAAGATGGAGCATTCAACCTATCCCTATGTTTCCCAAGTATCTTCTTTCTATGGGAAACCTCTAGAGGAGTTAAAAGGGTTGAAGCCCAAGGGTCTGAATGAAGCTGTTTGTGCAAAAGTGTTTGAATCTTTTTCTAGGAAGAGGGCTCATTCTGGGGATAGCGAGGAGACTTTGGATGCTGGTGAAGTACCTTCCAAAGATGCTAGTGTTGAAGCCTCTGAGGCTGGTGGTCTTGTGGAAAAGCTGCCAAAGAAAGGGAAGAAAGCTAAGAAGACAAAGGTGGCGAAGGTTGTTAATGAGGACGAAGCCTCCAAGCCCTCAGGATCTGGTAATGATGCCTAACTCCTTCAACTTCCCTTATTCGTAGCTTTCTTAGCAGTTGGTCTGTAAACAATTAACTCTGTGGTTGTGTTTAAGACAATTTATCTTTTGATGGGACCCTTAGGGGTTCCCTTGTGGTTGTGGGCTTTATACAGCCCTCTAGACAATGATCTGGTATTTGGCTTGTTAAAGCCTTTAATGGTTAAGCCCTTACGGCTGTTATTAGGTATATTTGGTTGTTCGTCTTTTGTTTATTTGTTATTCTTGTGTGCTTGTCTTTGTTAGTGTTTGGGAATGTTTAACCGGTAGCACCTTCAAAGGTTGAATGCTGCAGTCATTCATCCTTAAGGTAGTCTAGGCAAACAAGTCACCATCTATCCCATATAAACTTACACAAGTGTTTCAATATGTTTTCGTAAGTTTGTTTTTCTAAACTTAAGGAACGATTGGTGTGGGTTGTTCAAACCCGTCGATGAGATTTATAAAAGTGGTTTTTGCTTATCTCATGGAGTTGGATTGATCTAGGAACTCAGCCCTTATATAGGTCCGTTTAACCCTCGAACCTATTGAGCGAAATGGCCTGGGAGCTCATCCCATTACATGGCCCATGCCATGGAGTTTCTTGCAAGGTTCTCAACCTGAACATAGGATAGAAAGACAAAGTTTTCAAAAGAGGATCTAGTGATCCTTTCATTCATTTGATATGTCAGCATTACATCGCTTAAAAGAGAACAACATTTCATTACAGCTTAAACGAAGAACCTTTTAAGGTTCTTGCCATTCCAATAGCGAGGGAGCTTCTTTCCTTCCATGTTGGCAAGGTTGTAAGATCCTCCTTTATGGGATTCGAGGATGGTGTAAGGACCTTCCCATTTGGGTCCTAATTTTCCTTGGTTTTCCTTCTTGCTCGCTTCATTGTTTCTTAGAACTAGATCTCCTGGCTTGAAGCGTTCATGCTTAACTCTGGCGTTGTAGTAGGACTCCATCTTTTGTTTGTATTGAGCTTCTCGAATTGCTGCTGAGTCCCTAGTTTCTTCTAAGAGATCTAGATTGAGCAATGTTTCTTGTTCATTTGCCTTGATATCAACATGAAGGGTTCGGGGTGTGGTGACTCCGATCTCAGCAGGTATGACTGCTTCGGATCTGAAAGTAAGGCTGTAAGGCGTTTTCTTGTTGCTTGTTTTTTCTGTGGTTCGGATTGCCCAAAGAACACTTGGCAATTCTTCCAACCATTTTCCTCCTTGTCTGCCTAGTCAAGCCTTGATCCCTTCAACCACACTTCTATTCATTCTTTCGACTTGGCCATTTGATTGAGGGTATGCTACATAGCTGAAGACTTGTGTTATTTGATATTCTTTGCACCAAACACTGAATGGCTTCTCTGCAAACTGTTTCCCGTTGTCAGTAACAAGCACCCCAGGCAAGCCGTATCGGCAAATGATGTTTTCCCAAACGAATTCAATTATCTTTTTTCCAGATATTTTTCCCAAGGGCTTCACTTCTGGCCATTTTGTGAAGTAATCAACAACCACTAATAAGAATTTGACCCCTCCTTTTGCTGGTGGGAAGGGTCCAACGATATCCATCCCCCACTTGTGGAATGGCCAAGCTGAGCTGATTGGCACTAAGTCATGCTTGGGGCTTTCGGGGATGGGAGCATGGATCTGACAGGCTTCACATTTCTTTAGCTGCTCTGATGCATCACGATGCATGGTAGGCCAGAAGTAGCCTAGGTTCATGAGTTTTGCAACGGCTGATCTTGGACCACAATGAGCTCCACATATTCCTTCGTGAACTTCCTTAATTAGGTATATGCTTTGTTCAGGGCCAACACATCGAAGCAATGAGGCCAAGTACCCTTTTTTATAGAGTATTTCATCTTGGATGGTGTACAGCTTGGACTTGATTCGAACCCTTTCAGCTTCAACAGGGTCATGTGGTAGTTCACCTTTTTTCAGGAACCTTATAAACGGAGTCATCCAATTTGGTTCATTTTCAGCGATTACATCTTGAACTTCGAGTTCTGATATGGAAGGATGTTGGATCACTTCAACCAATACCTTCTTAGTGAGGTGAGCAAAATTCAACGAAGCAAGCTTGCTAAGGGCGTCAGCTTTCTTGTTGTGAGACCTTGGAACCTGTTTGATTTTGCAACACTGGAAGGTGTTCATGGTCTCCTTGGCCTTCTCCCTATATTTTTTCATGTTAGGTTCCTTGGCAATGTAACTGTCGTTCACTTGATTGGAAACCAGTAGTGAGTCAGTGAATACTTGAAGCTTGTGAACCATCATCTTTTTTGCAAGCTTCAGTCCTGCTATCAGGGCTTCATACTCTGCTTCTTTGTTTGTTGTCTGAAATTCCAAACGAAGGGCATATGTGAATTCTAACCCTTCGGGATTGATTAGTACAAGACCTGCCCCTGAGCCTTCAACGCTGGAAGCTCCATTTGTGTAAAGCTTCCAGGCTTCGGGATCGAGGGGTTCGTCTGTGGTGATATTAACTTCGGCAGTTTCCACCCTTGGAATTTCGGCGATGAAATCGGCAAGTATTTGTGCCTTTATTGCTTTTCTCGGGACGTAGGTGATTTTGTGTTCACCTAGTTCAACAGCCCATTTGGCTAGTCGTCCCAAGGTTTCAGGCCTTTCAAGCACATTCTTGATAGGTTGGTCAGTGATCACTTGTATGGGATGTGCTTGAAAGTACCTTCGAAGCCTTCTGGCTATTTGTACCAAGGCTAAGGCCAATTTTTCCAAAGGAGGGTACTTGACCTCTGCTAACTTTAAAGTTTTACTGAAGAAATAAACAGGTACCTGAGCTTTGTCTCTTTCAATAGTGAGAACAGCGATGAGGGCTTCGTCAGTAACTGAAAGATATACAGAGATCGTTTCCCCTGCTTCAGGGGCTGCAATGGTGGGAAGGGAAGCCAGATAATGCTTCATATTGTTGAAGGTTTCCTCTGCTTCTTCTGACCACCTGAAGTCTTTCTTTTCGGTGCAACCTTTGAGGGTCTTGAAGAAGGGTAGGGATTTCTCAGCCAGTTTCGACACGAAACGTTTCAAGGCAGCAAGCTTGCCGTTCAGGCTTTCTACTTCCTTCTTGGTTTGAGGCGACTTCATATTGAGGATGGCTCGAACCTTATTCGGGTTGGCCTTTATGCTTTGCTTCCCTACGATATGTCCCAGGAACTTTCCTTCTTCGAAACCAAAGGAACACTTGACAGGGTTCAGTTTCATGTTGATTTCCCTGAGGTTGTTGAAGGTTTCTTGTATGTCGGTAAGCATTTGGTCTTCAGTCTTGCTTTTGATGACTAAGTCATCCACATAGTGTAACACCCCAAAATCTAAAATAATATTAATAAAGGGTGGTGGGTAAATATGTACAAAAAATGAAAATGAATAGACAAAATTGTTAATATGGAATTAAGAAACTAACTATGGCTAGTAATTCAAGTTATGGCTTAAAATGACTAATAAGCTAAAGGGAGGGGCTGAATTGAAACTTGTGTATTATCTAGGGGTGAATGGGGGAGATTGAAACACAAAAACATATCTCCTGGAAGGAGAATTCGATTGTGGAGCAAGGAGAAAACCACCCCAACCCCAAAACTCACTAATCAGCCCCAAACCTAAGCAAAAATTGACTAATTCACTTGCATGTGAAGGGATTCCTAGTCCTTAGGCCATAATAAACACAAGGTGAGTTGTAGGATGCTTATAGTAGTTGTTTTGTGATGATGAGATTCTTGGATAATGGTAGTAATGTATGATTCTTGATAATCTAGCTTAGAAATTGGAAGTAGCATGTTTAATTAAGAAATTGTACTAAGTTGCATGTATGATTTTTGTTAATTGAAGGTAAATTGTATGAAAATGTGGTTATGTGAAGATGGGTTTTAAGAAGGATGACCATGTTTGACTTTCTGCAAGTCAAACAAGGCTATAGTCTAGTAAAGATGAGATTTTATGTTGTGATTCTACTAGTTGTAATGATAAGTAGAAAGATATAATGTTGATAGGAGAGTTGTGTGTCCATAATTTGGTATATGAATGTTAATTAATATTTATGCACACCAAGTGTATGTTGAAATGCTTGAATGAATGAATAGAAAGGCATCATGTTTAATATTATGCGGATTTATTGAACATGGTTAGCAAATGTAAAGACATTACTAAGTTATGGCTAAAATTGTATTGAAGAGGAGATGAGTTCATAAGTTCTAAACTATGAGTTCATCAAGTGTAGGTATTAAGACGGAAGGATCAACCAAACAAGGAGGACACGACGCGCAAGACAAAGGTAAGTTGGTTTCCACCAACTCATAGCTCACTATCTTGTTTTTGATATTTTCATGTATGCGTTGTTGTATGTCAAAGTGGTAGAAATACCCTTATGGGTAAAAGTAGTAGAATTGACCTTAATGGGTCAAAATGGTAGAATTACTCCTTGAGGGTAAAGTAGTAGAATTGACCTTAAATGGTCAAAGTGGTAGAAATACCCTTATGGGTAAAAGTAGTAGAATTGACCTTAATGGGTCAAAATGGTAGAATTACTCCTTGAGGGTAAAGTAGTAGAATTGACCTTAAATGGTCAAAGTGGTAGAAATACCCTTATGGGTAAAAGTAGTAGAATTGACCTTAATGGGTCAAAATGGTAGAATTACTCCTTGAGAGTAAAGTGGTAGAATTGACCTTGAATGGTTAAAGTGGTAGAAATACCCTTATGGGTAAAAGTAGTAGAATTGACCTTAATGGGTCAAAATGGTAGAATTACCCCTTGAGGGTTAAAGTGGAAGAATTGACCCTAACGGGTCAAACTAGTAGAAATACCTTGGTGGGTTAAAGTGTTGATGGCGATTTTGCCTACTAATAGTTTCTTGTTGTTTGAATAGGTAAAGCACATATGTGAAGATCAAGTCTCAAGCGAAGATGGATTTTGCACGCTCTAGTCTTGGGGTTGGGTACCATGTAGTGTTATGATCTTGAACCTTATAAACAAGTGCTTATGTTTTGTACAAAGTCTAGTCATGGGTCAAGGATCCACTTGGTAGCCAACTTGGCATGTCGTTTTGTAAACTACACAATGGTCAACTAGGTGGTGTAACTTTTGAAACAATATGTTTTGGTAATATGATATGCGTTGTGTTTATATAAAAAAAAATTCGGGCCTTACAAGTTGGTATCAGAGCCAAGGTTTGAGCGAATCGAGCACATGAGGTGCTTGAACTCAAACCGGAAGCTCGTGGGGGTAGGGGTGTGCATTCGATCCGAGACTTGATCAAGGTATGTGTGGAGGAGTTAGGAGAAGAACTCTTAAATGTTGAAAAGTTTGGTAAAAAATATAAAGGGCAAAAGGATTGAAAAGTAGTTAAGAGGGAAGAAGCAAAAAAAAAAAAAGGTTGCAGTGGCTACCGTAGCTTACGGTAGCTACCGTAAGCTACGGCAGCTGACAAAAACCAACGGTGGGAGCCTACTGGCTTACGGTGGGAAAATGGGCATCAGGGCCACCGTAACTTACGGTGCCACCGTAAGATACGGTGGACCCTGATGAATTTTGTTGTTTCCTCTTCGTTACACACGAGTTGTTATCCTATCTTACTCGGGAACGTATTAGGGGAATAATAACGTACGAAAACATGGGATTACAATCCGTGTACACATATAATAGAGAATGTGGTAGCCCAAAATTATTGGGAGTAGAGAATTTCTTGCTTAGAAAGAAAGGATGATGATTGAGATACCATGATATGGTATACATGATTAATGATTGTTAATATTACAGAAACATGGCGGACGAGGGTGATAACTCGGCAGGGGAACGTACCCAACATGACGAAGTAAAGGAGATGGTAGCGATAGAAGTGAGGGAGGCTATAAAAGTAAACCTCCCTAAGATAATAGAAGAGGTGGAAAGTAACATCACGGGGATAGTGGAAGGCCTGATGACCAGTAAACTCGAGGAATTGAAAAAGTTGATTGAGGAGGGGTCATCTAGCTCGAAGGCTAACAAGAGATGCACATACAGGAACTTCATGTCCTGTAACCCAACAGTGTTTAATGGGGAAATTGATCCGCTTGAATGTCAAAGGTGGATCTCCGACATGGAAGGGGTGTTTATAAGGAGTCATTGTGAGACCGAGGACGAAGTGATGTTTGCCACGGGTCAATTGCGACGCCGTGCTAAGGATTGGTGGGATAGTTATACCAAGGAATTGGGACAAGATCGGGTGAAAACAATAACTTGGAATGAATTTAAGGAGGTCTTCTTGAGACATCATTGCCCTCAAACCGCAATCGATAGGATTCAAGAAGAGTTCCTCCACCTTCGACAAAAGAATGAGACAATCGATGAAATCACGAGTGTGTTTTTCGATAAGATGAAGTTCTGTCCGGAGTTGGTTCGGACCGAGAGAATGAAGATAAACCGTTACCATGATATGTTGAAGGCGGAATATAGGGAGTTTATCACCGCCTCAAAGTGCAGCACATTGATTGAGTTGATAGAATGGGCTCGTGAACGAGAAATGGAAATAAAACGGCAAGAGGCAAGGGGGGAGAAGCGAAAGGCGGAAAAGAGTTTTGAACCGTCAAAGAAAGCAAAGAATTCCGATCAAGGCAAGAAGGATAATAAGAAGGGGGACACCCCAAATTGCAAGACTTGTGGGAAACCCCATTCGGGGGAATGTCGGTTAGGGCAAAGGGCATGTTACAACTGTGGGCAAACGGGGCACCCGTTCTTTAAATGCCCCAGCCCAACCAAGTTGTGTTTCAATTGCTATGAGCCCGGTCATGTGAAGGCGGATTGCACGAATCCGAAGAAGGAGGCACCAAGAGAGGGCAAGAAGAATGAAGCCCCCAAGGGTCGTGGAAGAATGTTTCAGATCACCACAGAGGAGGCAAAGAACCACCCTGAGGTGGTGTCGGGTATGTTACTAGTAAACAATACTCTTATGTACGTGTTATTTGATACGGGAGCCAGTAGGTCCTTTGTGTCCACCAAAGTGATCTACCACCCCTCCTTTACCATAGAAAAGATGTCGAGCCCGTTAGAAATAGAAATTGCGGATAGCAAAAGTTACTTGTTGCACAACATATGTAGGAATTGTACTCTCACAATTGAAGGGGAGGATTTTGGGGTAGATTTGATACCTATGACCATGGGGGAATTCCAAGTGGTGATAGGCATGGACTGGTTGACTAAACACCACGCGGAATTCCAGTGCAAAAATAAAACCATTTTTGTTACCTCCCCTAGAGGGCGGCGGGTAAGTTTTGTTGGGGATAGAAAGGTTGAAGCCAAGTTGTGTACCTTGGTGGAAACCATGAAGTATGTGCGCAATGGGGAAAAGGCATTCATGGCCTATGTGGTCGACACCACCGTCCCCACCCCCAAGATCGAAGAAGTACCGGTGGTTAGGGAGTTTCGGGATGTGTTTCCTGACGATCTCCCGGGACTTCCTCCCGAGCGTGAAGTAGAATTTCGGATTGAATTGGTGCCCGGTGCTCAACCGGTGGCCAAGGCACCTTATCGTTTGGCACCCACTGAGTTACGAGAATTGATGGCACAACTCCAAGAGCTACTTGATAAGGGCTTTATACGTCCTAGTGTGTCGCCTTGGGGAGCCCCCGTGCTATTCGTTAAAAAGAAGGATGGGTCCATGCGGATGTGTATAGACTACCGGGAACTAAATAAATTGACGGTGAAGAACCGATATCCCTTGCCTCGAATTGATGATTTATTCGATCAACTTCAAGGGGCGAGTTGGTTTTCAAAGATTGATCTTCGTTCCGGGTACCATCAGTTGAAGGTAAGGGAAGAAGATGTGGCCAAAACTGCGTTTAGGACTCGATATGGACATTACGAGTTCTTAGTAATGTCCTTCGGGCTGACAAATGCTCCGGCCGCATTTATGGACTTAATGAACCGGGTATGTCGTCCGATGCTGGATCGCTTTGTGATAGTATTTATAGACGACATTTTGATTTACTCCCGTAATGAATCTGATCACACGGATCACTTGCGGGAGGTCCTCGAAACGCTTAGAAAGGAAAAGCTTTATGCTAAATTTTCTAAGTGTGCTTTTGGGTTGAGAGAAGTCCAGTTTTTGGGGCATGTGGTGAATGAGATGGGCATTTCTGTGGATCCCTCAAAGGTTAAGGCGGTGACGGAATGGGTTTCGCCCAAAAACCCAGTGAGATTAGAAGCTTTCTGGGCCTAGCCGGGTATTATAGAAAATTCATTCAAGATTTTTCAAAAGTGGCACTACCCTTGACACGGCTAACCAAGAAGAGCGAGAAGTTTGTATGGGGTGAAGACCAAGAAAGAGCTTTCCAAGTATTGAAGGAGAAGCTGTCTAGTTCGCCCGTTCTGACCTTGCCAGAAGGGTCAGAAGACTTTATGGTTTATACGGATGCCTCCTATCAAGGGTTGGGGTGTGTCTTGATGCAACGGGGGAAAGTCATCGCCTACGCATCAAGACAACTCAAACCCCATGAATGTAATTACCCCACCCACGATTTGGAACTGGGGGCCGTAGTGTTCGCATTGAAAATTTGGAGGCACTATTTGTATGGGACAAAGTGTACCATATATTCCGATCACAAAAGCCTCAAGTATTTCTTCGAACAGAAGGATCTCAACACGAGACAACGGAGGTGGCTAGAACTGATCAAGGATTATGATTGTGAAATTATGTACCATCCGGGCAAGGCCAATGTGGTGGCCGATGCCTTAAGTCGGAAGGAGTACCCACCTCCGATCCGAGTTAAGGCTTTAGGTATAGTGATTACACCCAATATCTTGGATGAGATACGAAAGGCCCAGATCGAGGCATTGCAAGCTAACAACCCGAAGAAGATAAGAATGAAAGGGATGATAGATACGCTGGAAGAAGACGCGGGTGGAATGAAAACTCGATACGGGCGGATATGGGTCCCATGGACGTGTGAAGTCAAGACTTCACTACTTGACAAAGCCCATAAGTCCCGGTTTTCAATCCACCCGGGGGCGACAAAGATGTACCGGGATCTAAAGAAGGAATATTGGTGGCCGGGAATGAAACGCGACATTGTTAAGTATGTAGAAAAATGTTTGACTTGTTCACAAGTCAAAGCCGAACATCAAAAGCCGTGTGGGAAGTTACAACCACTTGAGGTACCGGTGTGGAAGTGGGAGGAGATAACCATGGATCTCGTGACAAAATTACCAAAGACAAGGAAAGGTTATGATGCAATCTGGGTAGTGGTGGACCGGCTTACGAAAAGCGCTCACTTTCTGGCTATTCGAGAGGCTTACACCTCTGAACGGATGGCGGAAATCTACGTAAATGAGATCGTATCTACACATGGTGTACCAGTGTCTATCGTGTCAGATCGGGACACCCGATTCACGTCCCGGTATTGGAGGAAGTTCCAAGATGAAATGGGCACAAAGTTATTAGTTAGTACCGCCTACCACCCCCAAACTGACGGGCAGACCGAAAGGGCCATTCAGACCCTCGTAGATATGTTAAGGGCATGTGTCTTAGATTTTGGGGGAAGTTGGGATGAACACCTGCCTTTAGTGGAATTCTCTTATAATAACAGCTATCACAGTAGCATCCAAATGGCACCGTTCGAGATGTTATATGGGAGAAAATGTAGAACCCCGGTATGTTGGGGGGAAGTGGGTCAACGGGAGTTGGCTCCAAATGATTTGGTGACCCTTACCAACGAGAAGATTAGCCTGATACGGGCTAGAATACAAGCTGCCCAGGACCGTCAGAAGGCATACGCAGATCGAAGAAGACGCCCCATTGAATTCCAGGTCGGGGACTTTGTGTTATTAAAGGTCTCCCCTTGGAAGGGGATCATCAGGTTTCGTAAGCGTGGGAAGTTGGGCCCGCGTTACATCGGGCCGTTTAAAATTTTGGCGCGAGTAGGGCAAGTTGCTTACCAGTTAGATCTCCCACCGTCTCTTAGTGGGATTCATAACACTTTTCACGTGTCACAATTGCGGAAGTGCCTTGCGGATGAAACCTCCTATGTGCCCCTTAAAGACATAGAGGTTGATGACAAGTTGAATTATATTGAAAAGCCGGTAGCCATAAAAGACTTCAAGGTAAAGCGGTTGCGTAACAAGTCCATAAACCAAGTCTTGGTTCAATGGCAACACAGGAAGGGCTCAGAACTCACGTGGGAATCGGAGGAAGAGATGCGGACTCACTACCCCGCTTTGTTTGGTACGTATTAAGGTTTCGGGGTCGAAACCTCTTTAAGGGGGGTAGCCTTGTAACACCCCAAAATCTAAAATAATATTAATAAAGGGTGGTGGGTAAATATGTACAAAAAATGAAAATGAATAGACAAAATTGTTAATATGGAATTAAGAAACTAACTATGGCTAGTAATTCAAGTTATGGCTTAAAATGACTAATAAGCTAAAGGGAGGGGCTGAATTGAAACTTGTGTATTATCTAGGGGTGAATGGGGGAGATTGAAACACAAAAACATATCTCCTGGAAGGAGAATTCGATTGTGGAGCAAGGAGAAAACCACCCCAACCCCAAAACTCACTAATCAGCCCCAAACCTAAGCAAAAATTGACTAATTCACTTGCATGTGAAGGGATTCCTAGTCCTTAGGCCATAATAAACACAAGGTGAGTTGTAGGATGCTTATAGTAGTTGTTTTGTGATGATGAGATTCTTGGATAATGGTAGTAATGTATGATTCTTGATAATCTAGCTTAGAAATTGGAAGTAGCATGTTTAATTAAGAAATTGTACTAAGTTGCATGTATGATTTTTGTTAATTGAAGGTAAATTGTATGAAAATGTGGTTATGTGAAGATGGGTTTTAAGAAGGATGACCATGTTTGACTTTCTGCAAGTCAAACAAGGCTATAGTCTAGTAAAGATGAGATTTTATGTTGTGATTCTACTAGTTGTAATGATAAGTAGAAAGATATAATGTTGATAGGAGAGTTGTGTGTCCATAATTTGGTATATGAATGTTAATTAATATTTATGCACACCAAGTGTATGTTGAAATGCTTGAATGAATGAATAGAAAGGCATCATGTTTAATATTATGCGGATTTATTGAACATGGTTAGCAAATGTAAAGACATTACTAAGTTATGGCTAAAATTGTATTGAAGAGGAGATGAGTTCATAAGTTCTAAACTATGAGTTCATCAAGTGTAGGTTTAAGACGGAAGGATCAAGCAAACAAGGAGGACACAACGCGCAAGACAAAGGTAAGTTGGTTTCCACCAACTCATAGCTCACTATCTTGTTTTTGATATTTTCATGTATGCGTTGTTGTATGTCAAAGTGGTAGAAATACCCTTATGGGTAAAAGTAGTAGAATTGACCTTAATGGGTCAAAATGGTAGAATTACTCCTTGAGGGTAAAGTAGTAGAATTGACCTTAAATGGTCAAAGTGGTAGAAATACCCTTATGGGTAAAAGTAGTAGAATTGACCTTAATGGGTCAAAATGGTAGAATTACTCCTTGAGGGTAAAGTGGTAGAATTGACCTTAAATGGTCAAAGTGGTAGAAGTACCCTTATGGGTAAAAGTAGTAGAATTGACCTTAATGGGTCAAAATGGTAGAATTACTCCTTGAGGGTAAAGTGGTAGAATTGACCTTGAATGGTCAAAGTGGTAGAAATACCCTTATGGGTAAAAGTAGTAGAATTGACCTTAATGGGTCAAAATGGTAGAATTACCCCTTGAGGGTTAAAGTGGAAGAATTGACCCTAACGGGTCAAACTAGTAGAAATACCTTGGTGGGTTAAAGTGTTGATGGCGATTTTGCCTACTAATAGTTTCTTGTTGTTTGAATAGGTAAAGCACATATGTGAAGATCAAGTCTCAAGCGAAGATGGATTTTGCACGCTCTAGTCTTGGGGTTGGGTACCATGTAGTGTTAGGATCTTGAACCTTATAAACAAGTGCTTATGTTTTGTACAAAGTCTAGTCATGGGTCAAGGATCCACTTGGTAGCCAACTTGGCATGTCGTTTTGTAAACTACACAATGGTCAACTAGGTGGTGTAACTTTTGAAACAATATGTTTTGGTAATATGATATGCGTTGTGTTTATATAAAAAAAAATTTCGGGCCTTACACATAGGCTTCCATGTTTTTGCCAATTTGCTTGGCAAAGGCCTTGTCAACCAATCTTTGGTAAGTGGCACCTGCATTTTTTAAACCAAAGGGCATCTTTTTATAACAAAAGATACCATTTGTCAGTATGAAAGGCAGTTTTTTCTTCATCTTCCTCCTTCATTTGTATCTGGTGATAACCTTTATAGGCATCCAGAAAACACTTGAAGGGGAAACCTGTAAGCGAATCGACTTTCTAATCAACTTCTGGCAAACGATAACAATCCTTGGGGCAGGCTTTGTTGAGGTCTTTAAAGTCTATGCACATCCTCCATGAATCATCAGGTTTTCGAACCATCACAGGGTTTGCAACCCATGATTGATATTTCACCTCTCGAAGGATTCCAGCTTCGACCAGTTTGTCGACCTCTTGACAGGCAGCTTTGATTCGTTCTGGAGCAAGACTTCTCTTTTTTTGAACTATTGGCTTAACATTTTGGGGAACCCTGAGTTCATGCTCGGCAACATCTCGAGGGATCCCTGTCATGTCACTTGGGCACCAAGCAAAAATATCGACATTATCTTTTAGCAGTACCTCAAGCTTTGAAAGTGTTTCCCCGGGAAGGGCCGTGTTGACCCGTATCCTTTGATCAGGGTATTGAGGGTTGATGCTGAGACCAAGCCTGCTTTGCTCGTTGGGACCTTCACTAACAGTTAACACGGAGGTTGAGGGTTGGAGGGTTGCAACCCCTTTTTTGGTGGGGAACTTGGCACTCTTCCGGCTAATGGAAACGGTCATGTCAAAGACCACCACACCCGGTCTGCCGATGATGACATCATAACTGGATGGTAAATCTAGGATGACGAAGGTTAATGGTTCAGTTCTTCACATTTGTCCATCGAAGAAAGTTACATCAAGCACTATTTCTCCCAAGTGCTTGATGGGTATGTCCGCAATGCCTTTGATGGCGGCTTCAGCTGGCTGGAGCATGGAGCGTTCTTCTGAGCTTAGAAGGTTGAAACACTTTGCGAACATGATTTCAGTAGCAGCTCCTGTGTCTATGTAGGCTTTTTGTGTTCTGAGTGAACCAACAAAGGCTTCAAGGACCAGTGGATCACAATGCTTTTCTTCCTTGGTACAAGGGAAGTAGATGCCTTGACGCTCCCTATCCTCCAACCTCTGTCGCTTACTGGGGGTTTCGTTCTCAACAAAAACCATAGCGACGTCCTTATTTTTGTTATCAGCTATGTTTTCTTTGACACCTTTGATCAAGTGAGCTAGTTCTCCAGACCTAACAGCTTCTTCGATCCTCTTCTTAAGTTGGAAGCAATCGTTGGTGTGGTGCCCCTTTTCTTCATGAAACTCACAATACTGGTTGGAGCTTTCGTTTCTTTTGCTCTTTGGTAAGGGACGAGGAGGTCTGAAGGTATGCTTGACTTCTTCTGTTGCCAAGATTTCTTGAGGAGTTTTAGTGAGGGCTGTGAAGTTTACGTTTCTGTCTTTGCTTGGGAGGTTCCTGCCTTCGGGCCTTCGGGACTCAGACCCTCTGGGTCTTTTGTCATAGGTCCCGTAGTTACTTCTTTTTCGAGTAGGGATGTTGCTTCTCCAGCTGGATGCCCTTTTTCTTTGTTCTTTGATGTCTACAGCCTCTTCTCCTCGGATATGAGCTTCAGCTCTTTCTAAAGCCTCTTCAAGGGTTCTAGGGAGGCTTTTGTTAAACTCCCTAGTAAGGTACTTTGAGTTGATGGCGTTCATGAACCCTGCAACCTTCATTTTTTTCATCTGCACCGACATAGGTAATGCCTTCTTTCTTGTATCTTTCTATAAAGCTTTTTAGGCTTTCGTCGTCTCTTTGTTTTATTTGAAAGATAACGGTTGCATCCTTGACGCAACGTCTCTGTTGTGAGAAGTTGGCCAAAAATCCTTTGCCAAGTTCGTTGAAGGTTTGGATGCTTTCTGCTGGCAAGCCATTGAACCAGATCCTGGCGGATCCAACAAGGGTCTGCATGAACATGAGGCAGCATTCGGGATCACCCCATTTCTCGATCCGAGCTGCCCTCGAGAAGATCTGAAGGTGATCTTCTGGATCATCAGTGCCATCGTATGTTCTTATATGAGCTGGCATCTTCAGCTTGTTAGGGAAATCGTAGTCTGCTATCTCTGGCGAGAAGCAGGACAAGCTGTTTGGCTTGTAGGGTTGGTTGACAGTGTGTTCCACCCTGTTGTTGGTGACTCCACCAGGATTTCCTTGTTGAGCAGCGATGGCTTGACTGATGAGCTGCTGCCAAGGAAAGTTAGCCATCATCTGTGATATCATGTAAGGCATAAGGTTAAAACCTTGGAGGCTTTCTGTTGTTGCTACATTGTTGGCTGCCATAGGAATGCTCATGGAAGCGTTTCGAGCCATGGGAAGTGAAGCCATGGCTTGTCCCCATGAAGTGGCAGCCGGAGGTGGAACACTAGCTATTGGTGACCGTAAGAGTTGATCCAATGTAATTTCATGCCCAAGTGGTGCACCGGTGGTGACAGCTTGGGTGGTAAACAGTGGGAAGGCAGTAGGACTGGACCTTGCTTCTTGACGGGAGGCAGTGAACATGTTGCTAGGACCAACATCATTGCTCCTGGGTGATGGTCTGCGACCATAGGTGGTAGTGAGAGGGGGAGGAGGCCCAGGAGAAAGTGATACTTCTTCTTCTTCGTTGTAATCTAGCCGAATACGGACTCCTTTGTCCCTTTCTTTCATGACATACTGGTTTAAGAGGGACCTGAGCTGCAGGAAGTTACTTTCCACTCCTTCAGGGGTGAGATCGATGCGCTGGGGAGTTCGTGTGAGGTCAGGGAGAGGAGACAGTACCCCTGGACGAGTGGGTGGGGACTGAGTACCGGCTGGAGTGCCTCCCGGAGTGGAGAATGACACAGATCTGACCGGAGAAGCTTGATCTGTGCCTGGAGAGATCTGATTGACCTCTTCTTGACACTCAGGGTCAGACATGGAGGAGAGTTGGAGCTACACAACTGGTTTTTGAAAAGACAATGGCGCAGCCCCACGGTGGGCGCCAACTTGTTGCTACAACACATAACTGCCTAACGTTGGTTCTGAGTCCCAGGAAGGGTTAAAGGGTTCAAGGGTTCCACTCTGCCTAACGCAGGTCGTGGTGTCCTTCTACGTTGCAAACGTAGAAGGAGGTTCAAGATAATTTTATTGTTTTTGATGCTTTGGATTTCTGGTTTGAGTTGCACTCGAAACCAGAAGTGATTGTTCTAGAGGTACGAGTGAAGAGAAGTATTCTCTCACGTGTATGGACCAAAAGAATAAGAAGATGTAGGTGTAAGAGATGTTAGATTGGGATGATCAGATCTGTGGAAGACAGGTCTGATTTATAGATGAAAGGATCTTCTATTAGAGGAAAGCATATTATCTTGGACCATGTTGCAACAAAATGACAATCCACTTTAAGCCAAGGGTGGCTATTAACCTGCGGTCTGTTCAATGTTGTTACTCCATCGACAGCTGAATGTGCTGTTCGATGAAAAGGTGATAAGACAAGTCGTCTTTTTGACTTAGGATACTTCTGCCTTTTGAACCGTTGTAGCTTTCAACCCTTTAAGCATTATTCTGTAATATTTATTGTTCTTTTTGCTTAGGCGACCCACGTCATCACCTCTTAATCATTCATACTTAAGATTACATCTTAACCATTAAGAGACTATGAACCATTTAGATGTTACCTCTTAACCATTCATACTTAAGATTACATCTTAACCATTAAGAGACTATGAACCATTTAGATGTAGCCTATTAATGACCATTCAGAGGCTACCAAACAGCCCTTGGTTCTTTTGTTTCTTGTTTATTATATAATTACTTGGGGTGTATGTTTTTTGGCCCAGGTAGTCTTCTCGCTAAATGGGCTCCGAGCGGTTTTTGTGATGGACTTTTGAGAATGAATAAAGTTGCTCCGTTTGAATGTTCAAAAAAAAATATAATTACTTTTTACTTGCATATATTTAAAATACCAAGCATAAAACTTGGACTCGTTTAAGTTTAGCTCGTGTTAAGAACCGATCTTAATTATTTTACAAACAATTTGACCCCCAAACAAATATCCATCGTCTTTGACACAGGGGTGGATCTATGCCCATGGTGTCCAGGCTACCCCTCAACTTTGTATCTGAAGCGCAAATTTTATTTTATTGCATTTTATGCATAGGATACCGCTGAGTAAATATGAGGATACCTCTTAACAAATATTAAGTTCGATTTCAAGGCTTAATATTATGGGATGTTTTTTTTTTCTGGCAGCCATGACATAACACCTTAACTTAATAATACGTTTTCAAAGTTACATTGCTTTATAGTTTTATTACTACCATGCTTAGAACTTAGATACCCTTGAGTTTTTGGGCTAGATCCGCTACTGCAGTCCGACATATGCTATACACGTTTTTTGTTTTGTTAAAAATGCGTACAGTTTACCTATGTTTGTTCTTATTATTCTTGTCTGCTGCCATTTTTTCGAACAAGCTTCCATCGAAAATAGATCTGATGGCGTCCTTTTTCAATAACCCGTCTTTGTCCTTAGCCATGTAATACAACATATTCCATTCTACAAAAGCACCAAACCTACACAATACACTGGATCATCCCATATTTATAGAAAAAAATATATTAAGAGTCGCGTATTCTTACATTCCTACATAATCTTTAGGTTCCCGTTTTCCATTAATGAACTCGTTCAATTCGTTTGCTGTCAAGGCATCCGGTTGTGTTTTTGCGTATTTCTGGAATATCTCCTCAAACTTGGAATCAACAAACCTAAAACACAAAATTAAGTGGTTATTAGTCAGATAGAATATAGACATATGTAAATAAAAGTTGGTAGTGTATATTCATCTTCAAAACCAATATGAACGTTAGGGGGTGTTTGGGATTGATTTATCATCACACATTTTATAGTTGGTATATCTTAGGGTTCTCTCAACGAGCCAAAGCCTGGCTGTTTCATTAAAACTTATTATTAGATTTTAAATTTTGTTAATAAATAATTTTCTTTGTTCACAACCTATGAAGTCCATGTAACGCAGGGTCTAATAAATATTTCTTCTCTTTAAAAACATACAATTACAGAGAGATACCTTCCATGTGCATCATAGACGCCAGAGTCACTTCCATGTATCGCCAGTTTTATGTTTTCAACGATGATCGGGAAAAGTAGATTAGGAAACTTCTTTCCCTGCTTCAAACAAACAAGCAAATGTTGTTCTAACTTGACTATAAACACGTGTTTTACACAAGGGACGACAATTGTCAGGTTGGCATCTTGAACTTATGAACCTAAACACCGTTATTCTATTTATTTGTGTCAAAATATTAATGCCAACCCAGATATGCTTACAAAATACTTTTGAACAGGTTAACAGGTTGTAATAGACGAGCTAACAAGTTGTGAATGGGTTGAAAGGGGTTGCGCAATTTCAATACAACACATAGTTATATATAAATATAATTTAGATAAATATAACTTAAAAACGCAGCATTAGTAGATAATGCAAGCAACATGTGCATTATTATCATTATATAATTTATATTATTATTATTATTACATTACTATCATTATTGTTAAATTTCTCAACAAAATAATGCATCTAAAAAAACTAAGAAGTTATTAAATTAGCCTAATAACTAGCCACCAATTTGTTAGTTACTGATTCTATTGCTCATGTATGGTAAAAGTAAATATATGTATTACATGTTTATGTATGTGAACGTATGTTATTTAAATGTCTTAATAAATACTTTAAAATTAGATGCAAAGGAATCTAATGACTAGTCAAATTAAGACAAAAGGATAAAAATGTAATTTATAAACTGCTATGCATAAAACATTTGTACCAAACACATAATAGGTTTCTAAGACTTCTTAAAATTAAATGAAAAGTACTATCTTGTCCTAAAAATATGTATTCTATAGAAGTATAGATATAGATAGTTTTATTCCTTATAATACATATTTTTTTTCCTAATTTTGAACGGGTCGACCCATTAACTTAAATGGGTGAAACAGGCCCAATCTAAACAAGACATGTTTAATTAAATGGTGTAAAACAACTCAATCCAAAAAACGACAGGTTAATTAAACGGGTCAGCCCAAAACCTTATTGTTGTGCGCAGAATCCATTGTCAACCCGAAACCCCTTATAATTATTTCATGACACTTACTTGCTTGTGGTTCTAATGTTGCCCTTACTTCAAGTATACTTCTTCATGTTAGACCCAAGTAATGGAGCTTGATTGCCCCATTTCACGCTCAGCTTCACACACGGTTTCGCATTCTCACACCGCACCCTTTCGTGATTGTTGCGTTTTTTGTGTAGCTCGTGGTTTGAATCACCGGTGAAAACTAAGAGTTTAAAAACATGACCGTTGCCAACAGTCTTGTTCACCAAAAAAAAAATCCTAATTTACCTTCATTTACACACTATATAAACCAATTTTAGTCACCAATTTCTACTCACCAATTTCTTCTCAAGATGTATCCTTATGAAACCCATTCAATCCCAACTTTTTTTCACCTGACAAGCCATGAACTGTCCAAACACCTCCAACACGCCAAACACTCAAATGTCGGTTAATTATCCGATTAATCCGAAATTTTTGAAAATGTTGACATTCCAAATCGCAACCTTTTTAGCATCTACAAAACATGCCTATGAATGCGTTTGATTATCAACAGAACGTAATGGGTTTTCAACCACAAGCTCAAATGTCACAACCCTTTTACTTTTCTCAAGTCACAAACCGAGGTGGTTCCTGAGATGCCACTGGAAAAGGAGGGAACATCAAAATATCGAAAAGGGTGGCATTATAAAAAAAATGAAGACGTGCAAAAGAACAAGAAAATGCATACGATGTGGTCATCGGTTGAATAAGTATTTACTTTTATCATCTCTATTTTTTTTGTTTTACATCATTATAATCATTTTTTAGTAAGTTTACTTTTTATTTGTTTATGTACATTGTTAAAATAATTTTTTGTATATATATGGTTTAGCAAACTATCAACAAGCAAACAAATTTGGGGCTAGCATTATCGACAAGTTTTCACCCAAATCAAGAAAGCAAGTGACTACCATACTAAGGATCAAATAACGAGTAAGTTTACGGATTTGAGGATTAAAATATCCTTACCGTACTACTTGCCTGGAGTAGGAAAGAGTGTTATATCTGTGTTTTAGCCGGTCACTGGTAGTGCGCGGGGTTCGCAATACAATAATGACTTAGGGCACCATTCGAGCAAAGAGCCTTTGCCTTTCTTCGCTATGTAAATAGAGAGTCCGATGAAGAAGTGCCAAAACCTCAACAAAAGAATGCTGGTGATAGAGTCTTACAGGAGACGCTAGGCTTCGGAATTGAATGGAATGATTCCTCTCCCTTGGTTGCCTTCACTGTTCATGAATCCCTTCTCTTTTAGGATGCATGCCAGTTTCATATGACCAGGTGGAGTGGCACAAGATCGGCATCTTGGCTTATGTCGAGATATTGATTCCTCTACACAACAATTTTCTTCTCGTATCGACGAATTAGAAGGGATGTCAACCGGCAACCATATCTAGAAACAACAAGTAGTGGATATTGGTACTGTCACTGCACAGCAAGCAAAGGATTAGTTGGGGATCCAGTGGTGTAATGTTAAGAGGTCGTGCGACATGAAGACATTGATAACATTATAGGGGAGTTCCCATCAGGCAATAGCGGTTCTGCCTGACCCTACTTAAGCATGCATATTATGTCAGTGGAGACTTGGTGTGAAGCCTTGGAGCTTACGTTAGAAGATAAAAAGGCTGGGGGCTAGGGTGAGTTGAGGCGGGATAACGTAAGTGAGCGAATGTGTGAGCCCAGTCTTATAAATCGGTACTAGAAGCCTGAGAGCTTGCCTGTAGGACAATTAACCCCACCTTATGTGCCTCGTCCATCCCTTCTTCTCTTCCCCTCCATACTGTATGACTGTATGTAGGGAACATCGCCTCAGAAGGTATGTGATCTATATTTCCATTCAAATACGTCTAAAGGAGTTTCCCTGAAAGCTATGCTATGCCTTTTTACCTCTCCCCGTCCCAGGAGCTTAGCTATGTGTGACCTGAAATAGATGTAGAATAAATACCCGATAAAAGATGGGACTCTGATGAAAGGCCTCAAGTAAAGGAGCTTTCCTATTTTTTTCTTGCGAGGAATCCTCATTGTGTACTACCTAGCCGCTCTCTTAGTCTATCATTGGAGTCGCTTAGTGCAGCTATGAGGGTTTGCTGGAATTAAAAGAAATCGAGCACTAAAAGAGAGATTTCAATGGATACTTACCAGTGGTTGCTCTAGTTCCTGCAATGAGGAAGGTTTTGAAGACTTTACTTACGTTCTGAATAAGCATGATTGACCTCTTATCGGGATTTATTCTATAATGCCTCTATATAACCTAAAAAAGATGATTACTATGGTCTCGGCTATCATCCTACCCTACTTGAGGTAGTTGATAAGGGATTTAATGCGCTTGCTTACTCAAAAGAATTAAGTAGCCTTCTAAATTGACATCTTTTTCTTCCAATCCTATTGATCTTCTTGTAAGGGAAATAGGCTTCATTCCTATCTCCGACAGCGGTTTTTGCAAAGAGCGCTAGGCACTTCTTACTCTAATGAAAGCCTTAAGGTAATAATCTCTTTCTTAGTCCAATATGGAACTTTACTTTCTACCATTTCATAAGGAAAGCAAAGGCAGTGGGCTATCAAGCAAAAATTAGGTCTGTGTATAAAAAGAATTAGGGGCTTTAAATAACAATCAAGAACGCAGTAATCCTTTAACTTTGTTTAAGGTCCCTTTTTTTTAGAACAGAGAATAGGAACCCCCAGTAGACATTTCTCAATTCCGAAATGTATCGAAGCTCCGGGTAGTAAAAAATCAGGATCCTATATTTCCAGGGTTGAATTTCATATTCCAATAAACCCCGTAATCATTAAAAAGTGGGTTTTTTTATCTATGGGCCTAGCAAAATAAAAATTGGGATAAGATCTCCCCCTCTCAGAATCGGACGCGAAAGTTTCTTTTGTTATGATTCCCGCAGAGAGATAGAAATCTTATAAGAAATGGGCCTTGAGCCTACTTCATCGCCTTGACTTGATTCGGGTAAGTCAAAGTAAGGACTTTGCTTTTTAAATTCTTAGACAAGAAGGAAGTCGAAAAACGATCTGCTTCGGTTGATCCTGAGGCAGAAGAAGAGACCTTTCCCCTTGGGGAATGAAAAAGATCATATTTCTTAAAATGAAATAAGACATTCACTCTTAAGGGCATATACCGAAGACTCGAAAGTCAAAGAAGTTCAAAGCTTCATAGTCCACCCAAAACGTGAGTCAATCATTAGACGCTCGAGCTAATATTGACTTGAAGGAGAACAAGGACGAGTTGAAGAAGACAGACAACCAACTTATGAAGAACTCCCACATTTGACTGGGAAGAGGGGTGGAAAGGAAACGAAAAAAAGAATGTCCTTGGCATCCATTGTCGACGACCAGGAACGGTTTTTAGAAATGAATCAAAGACTAGAAGTATTAACTGATATTGGAAGAGACCATTTAGAGAACAGGGAAAAACAAGATGAGGATCGATAAGAATGTCTTCAACAAAAAAAGGATTGACAAATGATGGTTGATCTTGAAATTTTGTCTAAACTCATCCGCACAACTCCAGAATCGCAACAGGACCTAGCTTTGAAGTTGCGTAAACACATCATGAATAAATATGGTTTTCATGATGACCAGTGAATGTTTTGTTTTCATTTGTTATGCTATTTTTAATTTCTATGTTTCTTTAATTTAAATGAAATATTCTATGTATATTTTTTTAAATATTTATGAATTTATTATGTTGTTATTGTTACATTATTTGAAAAACATATTAAATTAATTAATCATCGGGTAATCATTGAAGGAGTATGAAAGGGGTGGAGCACTAGACTCTTTTGTGCTTATAAGGGATCAGGCTGACGTTGACATCACATGATGAAAAACGCCCTATAGAATGGTGAAACACTATACATGGTTTTAAAGGAATGCAGTGTGCTAAAAACGTGTTTTTTTACAAATATAATAAATTAATTCATCTTAGAAAAAACCAAACATAGTTAGCAAAAGTTATTTGTGTTCTAGAGATGGTTGTAAAAATCCTGCCTAGCCTACAATTAATCACTGATTAATCGTTAGTCGTAAGTTCACCGAGTAAACACCGATTAATCGCTAATAGCTGGTTGTCTAGCGATTCCAGCCAAATTCCACCTAAATCTCGGCCAAAATCTGTAAATTTGGGTTAGATTCCAACCAAAACCTGTAAATTCAGCCGATTAATCCTATATACTTAAAGATACAGATCAGAACAAGAGTTAAAACATGTCTACTTAAAAGAATTACATATAAAATCTCAATCCGATTAATCCTGATTAATCGCTACTTAGTACTTCACCAACCGACTAACGCCTACTGATTCTTACAACAGTGGTTCTAGATTATACCTAAGGGTCATATGAATTAAATAATCTTACTTAATCAAATTAGCAAGGAGTCAAATTGTGACTATAAACATATTAACTGTGCATTCATGTTGAAAACATTTTAAAAATACTAACTATAAAAGAGTCGGATAAAACTTTTCCAGGTAAGATGTGCCAAGATTTATATAATAAGTTAAGACAGGAGTGAACTAGCTGGATAATTCATGGCTAATAAAGATTGGCTTGTTAAAAAATTGAATCGAGTTAAGCTCAAGGATCCTGCTATTCATATTTCAAACTTAAATTAGGCTAATGAACTTCTATGAGCCTATTACTTAGAGTACCCACAATAGCACTTTTTCAAACAGTTCAGAATTCCGGACTCAACTTCCGGACCACACACACAAATGTTACCTTATACTTTATAATACATATTAGTAAAATCTTAAGAATTCTTATTAAAATATTAATTATCACCCATGCAAAAAATAAAACCAAATAAAAATAAACTAACACATACAGGACGAGTTAAGCCGCTAAGACTGACATTGATGAAAAGTGCACCAAATGAAGATAACAAAATTCCAGTCCCAATTGCTCGAAACCCTAATAGGAACACCACAAACCAATTCGAAATTAACGAAACAATCAGAACAAATCACCAATGTCTATTAAACACACAATTTTCTTTTTAAGTTTATAAAATTACCCATATGATATATCATACTACTAGCAGGGAACTCACACACTTCTAAGGTTGTATATGGTTCGTTTCGGTTCAGTTCGGTTATTAGACTCAACCAAAACTGAAATCAATGTCATCGGTTAATCGATCTTACTAGCGAATCGACTCATTGGTTCAGTTTATATGGTTAGATTGTTGGTTTTCAGTCCGGTTTAGTTATTTTTTGTTAAGAAAAAAAAACAAACTTTGGCTAAATTTTTTGTCTAGAATTATATGAAATGGCAGTATAGTTACATGAAATAGAGGTATAAATTCAATGGAGGTATAAAGGCTAAAAATATATATTAATGGTTCGGTATGGAAAAATGATAGTTGGTTTTAATTAATTCGATTAATTGAGGTTTTAATTGATTTCATTCGGTTTCTTATGTTTTTTGGATTGGTTACGGTTAACAGTTAAGTTATTGCTCACCCCTGGATATCTATACTATATATAGTATATTTAATATGGCCATTTTAAGATACTTAAAAGTTAAAGATTTTTTAGAATGTAATGGATAATGTACAACTCTATATTGATGGCAAATTAGTCTTTTAACCACTAATTAGACTTAATCTTCTTATCTTAATTACACTTTAATTCCCTAAAGTTTTTCTAAGTTAATATGGCTTTTGGTTACTTCAATTTTCAATTGATTTCAATTTGGTTTTGTCTTTTTTTGGTTCCGCTTCGGTTAACGATTAAGTTATTGCCCACCCCTAGATATTGTTAATCATGTAGCACATAACTTTTTTTTGAATTATAAAATGACAATATTATACTCTAATAAAAGAGAATAAAATGCTCGTTTTTATGACATAGTTTTTTGAAAAGTATAAACTGATGAAAAAATATGGCTATTTGAAAATCGTAGGGGTAGTTTGCTTAAAATAAGGTGAAAAGGTTAACTATTATTTAAATAAGTAAAAGTTGAGTAAAGTTGAGATTAAAATGTAATTAGTGTTTGAATAACTATTTTATCCTCATTTTGTGGTGTACATTGTGTATTAAGAAAAAAAAAGAGTTCTAAACTTTTGGGTATGTTAGATATCTTGCCAAAACAACCAATTAGAAAAAAAGTGACAGGTAAACCGGCAACCCTTTTGGTTGCAGATCACTTTGTTGCCGGTTTACCTCCGTCTTTATTTATAATAATGGTTGTTTTGACAAGATATATATCGACTTGAAAGAAAACAAAACGAAACAAAATGTAAACCTTGATACGTTTCCCATGGGTAAATAACACCGTCTTTGTTACGATCGAAGAACACAACGTGTTTTTGCAACATGTATTCATTGTTATCAATTTCTGCATTAATTCATTTACGTCCAACAAATTGAGTGATTAATGTTGCAGTGATGTAGAAATAGGAAAAAGAATTGATATTGACATGTTAATGTTAGTAATACCTTGAGAATTAGATTCTTTAGTCATTGCGTGATGCTTTGCTTGATTATTACTATGCAGAAAATGCGTATGAACTGATTGTAGAATCGTGTATCACTATGTTTAGGAAGATTAAAGGCGTGAAATAAGTGGTTTGAGAATCTGAAGTGTAAAGGGTTTTATAGTGGGTTTCAAGAGGATGTTACTTTTATAATTTTGTCCGCCTGCCGTTATCTTAATGTAATTTTCTTTGTCTGGGAATGATAATAATTAGTTTTAGTTTAATTTTGTAAGATACTTCAAAAAACAAATGGTAACACTTATAAATGATATAACAAACAAATGGTAACACTCATGAAATATTAAAATTTTATCAAATTAACTGGTAAAAATAATATTGTTAGAAGTAATGTAAAAGACTCATGTTCCACTATTTTCAAACAAGTATTTTGGTACCATAAAATTTAATCCATAAAATTTTATTAAATTACCTGTCACTTTTAAGGGGTTGATTACACTAAAATTATCTAAAAAAATTAAGATGTGTCAAAATTATATTTAGTCTCAGACACGGGTAATGTGTGTATCAGAGTTTTAATTATTAATCTAAAAGCAAAAAACATGTATAAAAATTATGATTAATAGTATTTGTTAAACAGAATTCAAAAGCAAAAAGGAATACTTTTCGTCATTCCATACATATCTATATTACTAACTAACTCGACAACAGAAAAAAGTTGGTTAGTTCATTGGAACCATACACCCTTTAGTTAGGAATGATACACTCTGGCTCACATCACATACCAATAGAAGACTGTCACATACCTCAAAATGTGATGTTACACCCTCAGAATGTGATGTCACGGGGTGTATGAAACCCAGAACCCTTTACAAAGAAGCTAGGGGTATGCAAACAATGAATCAAACAACCCACAACAGAATTAACCGACAAAACAGAACCGAAAAAACCCAACCAAATAAAAACCGGTGGGTCGGTTATGGTTATCAATGTTTTCATATCCACCATAATAGAACCAAATCGACATGTAGTAAAATCGTCGTCGTATTTAGGTCTTTCAACCTTTTTTTAATATGTGATGCTTTTGGTTGAACGTTTGTAAAATTGCATTATTTTTAACGTTTTTTACTAATTTCGTGAAAATAACGTTAATAACGGTGGATGGTTAATCATGCATTATATGGTCGCGTTGATAGCCAAAAGACAATGGGGTACATTACAAATTGGGCTTGTCCTGATTGCTAAGTAGTATGTGTCTTATTTCCAAGGCTTGATACAAAGCCACTATCGAGTTGGGGGTCTACTGGAAGCAGCCTCTCAATCCCACGGGGTAGAGATAAGGTTGTATACATCTTACCCTACTCAAATCTTAAATTAGCTTTAATATATGTGGGATTAACTGAGTATGATGATGATGGTTGAACGATTGTATATATTATATATATATCATATCGTTTTGGTTGAATGTCACTAAAATAGTATTATCAACTTGATGACAACAGAAAAATGATGTTTAGTTCGTTCTATATCTATTAACTCGTTTACAAAAGAAGTTATGGATGTGCAAAAAATCGAATTAACTGACTCCTAACTGAATTAACCAAAAACATGAACCGAAAAAACCAAACCAAATAAAAAATCGGTGGGTCGATTCATTGTTGTTCTATAAACCAAAATTAGCAAGTCAATTATGGTTATCAATGTTTTCACACCCACCATAATCGAAGTGAACCGACATGTAGTAAAATTTGTCGCATTGGGACTTTTTACCATTTTTTTTTAATATTTGATGTTTTTGGTTGAACGTTTACCAATATTTACAAGCTATATCACTTCGTTTTGGTTGAATGTTTGTTTGAATTTATGGATTATATCATATCATTTTGTTTACATATTCGGTGATAATCGGTATTAATATTATAGATTATATGCATTTGTAATATGCTAATCTGTAGAAATGTGTAATAACAATTTATTCCATGTTAATAAAAAATTTAAGCTATTTTTAGCTAAGCGTAAATTCACGGTTAACCACCCATAACTGACCTGCTATGACCTTTAAAACCAGTTAATTAAAACCGCCATAACCAATCGATTATGGTTATAGTTATTCATTAACCGACATCATGGTCACGGATGGACTCATGATAAACCAACTTATAATCTAATTGCTTTAAATGCTTTTAATGACTTTCTTTCACATGTTAATACGTCCAAGAAAAGGGAATAAACGTGAAACATGTTTCGACTTTTAAACGTATCATTTTGGTTTTTTTTAATAAAAAAAGTATAAAATAGCATATTATATACACATGCACCTATAAATTTTCGTAATATCACATATGAGGGCGATCCACTACAAAGTGGATTTTGCCTATAAAGCATGAGAAACAATGAAAATGTGTCACGTGTATGTTACTGATTTAGGAGTTTGTGTACTAGGGTTGATTCGTTTAGAGTTGTTTCATATTCACTATCCTTGTAAATTGTTGATCTTTGCAGAAAACACATCAATTATGTCATCTTTCTTCATTTGCAATAACTCAAATTCAGACATGAGTATTTGCAAACGAGCCTTCTGCACCCGAATTTCACTGATATGCCTTGTCTTCAATTTGTTCCAAACATCCTCTGCATACTTGTAGTCTACAACTTGCAATACAACAACCTCCGCCATTGCTTGGAGCAAATAAGCAATAGCCACCTTGTCTTTCTTTACGTCAACATGTGTTACTTCCGTTGGTTCAATCATTTCCCAAAGTTCGTTTGCATCCAGTATGGTTTTGATGCGTATAGCCCGTATGGTATAATATGTAGGTTTTAAAATCAGACATTGGTGACGAGACAAAGACCCAAATTCCTTATGAATTATCAATTTGTTGATTTGAACTGCTCTGTGCATCCATGATTTCAGATCAAATGACGTTCACTATGACAATATGTAATTCTACAGCCCTGTATGGTTTCTTGTTTCTACCCCAATACAAATAAATCTAAATTCAGATGAGAGATTTGAAAAATCTGAATTAAAGCTTGTATTGAAAACTTGATTTATCAGAATTCGGTTGACTTTTGTATTGCTTAAATATAATATAAGTGAGATACAACAATCTATTTATACTAATATAACTAGTTGTATTCATCTACGCGCGCTGCGCGTTTTACGAATCAAGCCTCAAATCAAGTGTTGATTATCGTCGACATACACAATGAAACAAAGCATGACAAAAAGAGCATTCCACTTCATTTGTAAGCCTTTTAAAGTTGCAGTAAAGCACCATAAACGAATAGGAAACTACAGTAAAGTCGGTTGTATACTTGATTTAAACAAAAATTACACAACTTAGTTTGTTCTTGGCCGTACTGTGATCCTATGACGTAGTCCTGTTGATTTTGGGATCCTATGATGTAGTCCAATTGAATTCGGATCAAAAGCTGGCTGCAATATCTGTAACCCCTCTGTTGTAACCATATCCAAGTATTGATATACCAACTGTACCTTTTGGTAATAAAATGTTGCTCCCCCAAGTATGCATCCCGTAGAAACAATTAATTATATATGTCACAGCAGCTGGTTGTACCTATTGAACAATAGTATAAACATCACGCTTTGCGTTGGTTCCACTTTCCATTTTGCATTTCGTTCGCTGCACAACAAATGTATACCAAATTAATTAGAAAGATAAAAATAAGTTTAACAGGCTGAAAAAAGAAAGTTGGCATGCATAAAAATACTATCAGCTATGTTTTATAATCACTGGCCTGGAGCGAACCTTGTTGTAAATATACCTTCGAATCAGAGGATTTCAATCTCCATTTCACTGGTTAATCAGAGTAATTCAGCTTGTTTTGATTTTGACTAATTTAACTTGTTAATCATTAGCTGGTGAAGGAAATATTTTATTAAAATCTTCAAATAGAGTTGTGTGTACCATGATTGCCCAGATGATGGCCGACTCATCTATTTGAGACCCAAACCAACCTGAACAATTTGGGCCTTTACGATTTCGTTGTCGTCCAATAAAAATTCCTTTTTTTTCTTTAACTTTTGATTAATGAAACACACAAAAACTCAAATAAAGTACCATATATTGTTAGAACAAAATTTGTATTCAAAAAAGTGACCAGGATATTCCAGTCACCAAGTAACCTATTGGCGACCAAGATTCCCAAAAGCAATGTTTATTTGTTTTTATTGCTAAAAGTTATCGGATGCAGGAGGAACCCAAAGCCCCAGGCCCTAAAATAGACAACCCCCAAGTTTGAAGAGTGGAATTGAAAAGAAATGACCTGTTTGTAAAGTCCGCAGTGACTAAAGTCTGCAGTGACATGGTCGAAATAAGTGAATCGTTGCTCCAGTAATGTAAGGTCACCATCGAGCTTCACGCAACCCTATCAACGTGTAAGTTCAAAGGTCAGATGACCTCCGACCCATTCTCACAACCATCAATAGCCAAATATGTTAAAGAGTTTACTTACACTAAGCAAAAATTAGCAAAATATTGATTCCAAAAACTAAACATCTCAGATGGGTATTGGCTCATCATCATCGACTAAGTATATAAACCAACATCCATGTTGTTCATACCACGTTTTTTAAGAACCCACATTTGACTCTCTATCCACCACCTTTTTTTCCCACGTTAAAAAAAAACACTATAAAGTCAATACACTAATGTAAACCATACTCCATCACCACTCAGTGCTTCATGAGCCACTGTTATATTATTAAGTGTTGACCTCAACAACACCCAAACACAACATCTTCCATGAATCCTACTACTGAGTTCTTGTTAAACCCACTTTTCTTACATGAATGTCTTGCTTCCATAAACTTTATATTAATCTCTTGGGTCTTGAAAACATTCAACGTTCACCCAACTTTGGTTCCAAAACAGAGTCATGGGTGTTTGTTCTACAAACAACTGTTTTGTTCTATCGGTCTTGCACTCTGAGTTTGATAAGGCAATTGGCTGCAATAGAGGTTGCAGGTCAGTAAACAACCCACCATCCTCGACTAATGCCGCGCCAAATTGCAAGGCATAAGGGTCATCATCACAGCATCATTACCAAACTTACCCAACAAAAGTTCCAAGACTATAGTACTGCTCATGTACTTTTAGCATAATGCTCGCAATCATAAACCAAATTTACAAGATTACCATTTTAATGTTCATAAACTTTGAAACAAATGGTGAATCCATGGAAAATGTATGTTAAATTCTCTGTGGTTTTTATTGGTTCTCATGGATTAACCAAAGGATCATTAGCTTACCTCAATTATCCTGCACAGATAATGTTCAAATCAACAAAGGTATCTCAAAGTTTTTCCGACATTTTGGGTCCAAATTTGTTGTTTTTGAGCTTGAAATGAAATATCTTTATACGTTTTACCTGTAATGATCAAGGGTGCCTTCATACCTGGCTTGAGAAGAATATACCCACCACGTGAATATTTTTCTGTTCTTTTAGTAGTTGGCTTGATACCTTTCACCCTAGCCGACGCCAACACCTCTCCAAATTTTAGCATTATCGGTGTTGTGATGGTTTCTGGCGCTCTAACTATGGATTCATTTTTGGGTAATTTGCAAGAAGCAATTTTTACCATTAACCGTGATACTACGCAGATAAAACATTGTTTTGGTGCTACCTATAGGTTGTAAATACAACACAAAACAGAAGTCAAGTTGTAATCATCAAAACAAACATAATATAAACAGCATGTCCACTGTTACTTAGCTGCCTCAGCCAATACCTTATATGTAAGCTTCCCATGCTAGGTAATTTTCATAATCAAGAAAGGACCTTCGACTTAGGGCGGTTCTTGATTTGTATAAATACATGCCAGCTTTTTATTATTAAAAGCCCACCATCAACATCATATTATATTATGTTGTATATATTCTTGAACACAAAAGTCGTTGGCTGTTAAGCAAAAGCCATATACATACAACCCAAAATTGGCACTATAAGGCTCAGATTGATTTTGATATCAAAACAAACGGGATAAATCATCATGGCTGCAAGAGAGGTTACAAGTCGCAGCTTGTCATCCTTCGAACTCGCCATGCGAAGCTTAAATATTAACCCAATTTTGTCTAAGAAAATTGAATTATCATAGACCCCAACCCCAAATTTCATGACACTAAAAGGATTCAAAACACCCCATCGCGAGATTGACAGTAGAGTCAACATTCTTAAAAGAATCAATGAAACAAAACACATCAGTCAACCAATTTCTTGTAAAAAACTAAATAATAGACTATATTAAGACAAACACCTTAATAACAGAAGGTTCTATTGAATGTGACATTATTATCATCAAACCCACTGAAACCAGAATAAGTGAATTTGTTTGAAAAATAGCAAGATTAATGTAACATAGCAACAAATCTAAAAACAACCGAACATATTTCCAAACAAAAGCAAACAAAACAAATATGATAACTTAAATTGCAAGCACCCATTAAAACACAGACTATATCAAAACAGTTTCACACGTATGTGATTATGATCCAAAAAATGGTAATTAACCTTGATTTTTATAAGACTTCCGCTTCAATCGTATTCAACTTCGCATCGTGTGTCAGTAAAACAAAAGAAACGGGATATATAAACATAAACCCTATGTCAAGTTAATACATAAATTTCCCTATTATCATTTAAAATATTATTGATGGGAGAAGTGAGAAGGGAACAAACCTCTTGTAGGAAATCTCGAAGAAGTATCCTTACCGGAACTGTCAATCTACCAGAAACACCAACAATGAGTCAACACTCTACCACAACCAGGTTATGACCACCGTTTTTAAACAAACACCACCACGAAACATAATCACGGTAAGAAAAACGAAACATAATAGGCGGGGGGCAACAGATCAGCCACCATCGCTACTGTGAGACAAAGCCCAACAAAACCACAAAGCACCACAGCGAGGAGGCAGTGGATCTATGGTTGCCACCATCACCGCCGTGAGGCAAAGAGAGAGAATCACCCAAGAAAACCATAAAGAATGTGACACGACATATTATCGTGAGAGAGAGAACCATTCCCCCTCTCTAGCATTCCCTTGCCAAATTCATAATAGTGAATTGGTGTGTGGATTGAGATGGTGTAAAAAGGATGGGGCGGTACAAACGCGTGTCCGATAATGGTGACAAGGATAGCACCTCCCACACATGTCAATAAGAGAGCACCACCTCCTGTTCAATTCTACTGTTCAATCTCACATGTACTGTTCAAATCAGTTGAATCTTTAATATAGTATAATAGACACCATCTAATTGACACAACCCTTGATGAAACAACACACCCGCTGATTGAATTGGATGTGAATCAATGTGTCTCTTGGTTGATGGAAGTGTTGAAGACTTGTGACCCATTTGATGCGTCGCTTCTCTTCCTGTTTTGGTGCCAATAGTAATCGACATATCCAAGCGCATCCATTGGGGTTTTATCACAATTGATTCTTGTCACATCTAGTCCCTACTAATGCATAATATATTCTTGCGCAATGATCCTTGTAGTTTGATTGTGAGAGATTAAGTCATTAGTTTTCTGACTGTTAATATCTATGAAAAAGCTTTAAAAAATCTTAGTTATGCTTTTATTAACCTATGGTTTGATATTGCAGCATGCACCTAACATTGCTATTGTGATTGGCGAAACTACCCAAACATCTTGCTCCATCAGAGATGTCGGTACAAGATTGACATGTTAATCAGAGATGCTAGATTGCTAGAACAAGGTTGGTAGGCCAAGGAGATTGAGTTTATTTAGCCAATGACACTAGAAAATTATCAACTCGTCGCCATTTCTAATGGTGAAGTCTCCAGCTCATCGTTCCTAAGTAAGGCTTAAGCTCATCGTTCCTAAGTAACGGTTAAGTTTTCAACTCATCACCATTTTTGGATTGGTGAAGTCTCCTTGTCCCGTGATATCTAGTGAGCCTATGAAGTTGGGTAGTGGTCTTCATTCTTAATGGCGATTGCCCTCATTGTAAATGGTGATTAAAAAAAATCTCTTAACATTGTAATAAGTCTTATGTTTGGGTACCCAAATAGTTTTTCATAATCTTTAATACTTGAACAACTTTCAAAATTTAACGTATATTTTCTCATTCATATATATTAGAGAACTTTTGTTGCATTTTTTACAAAAAAAAAATCGTGTCTCTTTAATCTCCTTTTTTGTTGTATAAATATTAAGCCCCAAAACAGATTGGATTTATCAACTGAAATTAGTTTATTATGGCCTATTTATTTGTTGCCAAGACCGATTAGTTGTTATACAAATTTATTAACCCAAACATTGGCCGATTGAATAACGAAACCATAATATGAGTAACCGAAATAACTAAATGAAACGGTTATAAAAGTTGCTCACTATGTAAAGAATATAAGTTAAAGACAAACCATATAAAGAATATACTCACAAATACATACACGCTGACCAATTGCATACATTCAGCCTAACATTTCTCTATATATTTTTTTCCACACGATCAACACCAATCACACAACACTTTCACAGCTGCTTTTGTTTATTTTTCACTGCAACAAGAAAAAGCAAAAAAGTTGAGCAATACAACTTACATAACCAATCCAAGTGAGTGAATTGCTTGGTTGGTCCATGTGGTTTATAGATCTTGCACACTTGATCCCTAAACTTTACTAATTACAGACTTGATCCTAAATGTTTACAACTTATCACTTGTATGTTCCCGTAGATTTGTTTTTCATAACACTGATAGTCCTTGGCATGGATGGTCGTTAGTTTTGATAGTTAACTCTAGATAAAATTACTATTATACCCTCTTATATAAGACAAAACCTTTCTTCTTCCCCACCCAACCCTTCTTCTTCTTCCCCACCTCACCCATCTCCACCACTCTCTCCCTCTCTAACGCGTCTCTCTCTCTACTCTCTCTCTCACGCTCGTCTCCCTCCCTCTCCTCACCGGCCTCTCTCCCTCGCTCCTGCTACAACAACAGCCGGCCACCACCTAGCTTAGGTGGTGGCGGCGCAACCATCTCACCCCAAAACAAAAGCAGCGGCGACGCAACCCTCACACCCCAAGACAAAAGCAGCGGCGGCGCATGGGTTCCAGGCCCGACATGGGCAGTAGTGATAGAGTTGGAGGTGGGTTTTGATCGGGATTCTGTGGTGGTTTCCAGGTGGTCCAGGTTTGTTTTTGGTTTGGGTCTTGGTTCGAGATGGGTTGGCTTGGGCTCGGGTCTGATTAGGGCTCGGGATAGGGTCAGGTGTTAAAGATGCTCGATGGTGGCTCATGGCGGATCGGGCTTGGTTTGGTCTTGGCTCATGGTGGTCCGATGATGGTGGATCGATGGTGGTTGTGCTCGGTTGAGGCTGTCGGGTCACAATGGGTGACCGAGATCTGGTTCGGGATTGTTTTGGTGGTTCGGTTCAAGTCTTAGACCAGATCTGGTTAGATCTAGTAAACCGGGGTCATATGGATCAGGGAAGAAGGTGACTGTGACTGTGGTGGGAGGTGGAAGAAGGTGGGGGTTAGGGAAGAAGAAGGGTGTTTTTGTAATTTTACATGATTTAACTGAGGGTATTTTTGTAATTTTACATGATTTAACTGAAAAGTTAACGATGTTAGTTGTTAAGGACCACGAGTGTTATGAAAATACAAACCATTAGGATCATGTTTGTAATTATTGAAGTCTAGGGATCAAGAGTGCAAGATATGCAAAGCACGGGGACCAACCAAGCAATTCACTCTAACCAAGTGGTGTTTGACTAAGCTCAAGCTCAACTCATCTAACTTAAGAAAACTTGAGCTCGAGTTTTAACCGTCTCAAGCTCAATTGGATTTTCAAGTAATTTAACAACCTTGAGTTTAGTTCTTTTGTTTCTTATTTATTATGTATTTGCTTTTTATTTATATAATACATTTAGATGAACAAGCGTAGAACTTGAACTTGTTTAAGTTGAGCTTGAGTTGAGAACCTATCTTGATTATTTTACAAACGACTCGACTTGTTTATACCCCTAAGTATATATCCATCATATTCGACATATGTTAGACCCGTTTTCTTGTTAGAAAATGTGGGTAAAGTTTACCTTTGTTTCTTCTTATTAATCTTTTCAGCGGCCATCTTTTCGAACAAGCTTCCATCGTAAACGGATCTAATGGTGTCCTTTTTCAATAACCCGTCTTTGTCCTTAGCCAGGTAATACAATATCTTCCATTCTGAAAGGCCACCAATCCTACACGATACACCGGGGTCAAACCACAAGAAAGCGACCATGTAAACTATCCTATATCTATAGCAAATGTTGCTAGTCAACGGATCCCTGGAAAGTCAACAGGCCCAGCCGTGGATCTCTCTAGTTCTGCCCATGCTGATCAATGATCATATAGTAAATATATTAAGAGTCGCGTATTCTTACCATCCTCCATAATCTTTGGGTTCCCGGTTTCCTTTGATGAACTCATCTAATTCGTCTGCTGTCAATGCATCCGGATGTGTGCGTGCGTATTTGTGGAATATCTCCTCAAACTTGGAATTAACGAACCTTAAACAGAAAGTTACGCGGTTATTAATCAGATAGAATATAGACACAAGTAAATAAAAGTTTGAAGTTTATATTCATCTACAGAACCAATATGATCATTAGGGGGTGTTTGGGATTGCGTTGGTTACTACACATTTTGAATTTGTAGATAGGTCATTTTTTTATGTTTGGGCTGTTTGGTAGCCTCTGAATGGTCATTAAGAGGCTACATCTGAATGGTTCATAGTCCCTTAATGGTTAAGATGTAATTTTAAGTATAAATAGTTAAAAAGTAACATCTTAATGGTTGCCTCTTAACCATTCAGACTTAAGGTTACCTCTTAATCATTCAGAGGTTATGAACCATTAAGAGGTAGCCTCTGAATAGTCATTAAGAGGAAGCTGACCCAAAAGCAAGTAGACTCGTATTTGGATCAACTAGACAAACGCAAATGGGACTAGAAAAGAGACCAACTTAAAAAGGGTTTTGTTACGTTTGGAGTTACAGGCCACATACGAAGCATTAGAGAGGTCTCAAAGGGCCGAAGCATGTATGTTTCAGTTAAACTCATAATCTGATTTTGGTTACTAAATAATCTATAGTCATCGTTCACATACAATTACAGAGGAGAGAATAATACCTTCCATGAGCATCATAGACGCCGGAGTCACTTCCATGCTTCGCCATTTTTATGTTTTCAATGATGATCGGGAAAAGTAGATTAGGACACTTCTTTCCCTGCTTCAAACAAACTCAAAAATATTGTTATAACTTGATTATAAATATGTGTTTTATACAAGGGGTGACAATTGTGCCAGGCTGACAAGATGACAAGAGTTTCAAATTAGCAAGTTGGACTTGTGAATCTAAACATCACTCATGTATTTATCCGTGACAAAATACCAACCCAAACGGGTTGATGAGTTGTAATAAACAAGTTGAATAGGCAATAAACGGGTTTTTATAATACATAAATAATTTTTTCTGGTTTAAAAAGCTTGACCTTAAAATATATACTTCTTTCAAGTTTTAAACAGGTTGACCGTTTTTTAACGGGCGAAACATGTCAACCTAAACAAGACTCGTTTAACTAAACGGTTTAAACAACTCAATCCAAAAACCGACTTGTTTACTAAACACGTCAAATAAAACGATATATATGGTCGATTCAAAAGTTGCTTTTTAAATTTTATAAAAATATCCTCCCATTATGAATATATATTTAAAATATATATATATGACGCTTGTGGTTCTAATCTTGCCCACATTTCAATCAAGGATACTTCTTCATGTTAAAGCAATGTAGTATTCTAAAAGGATTGTAGCTTTCTAAACGAGTAAAGGGACAAAGATGCTTTCTGTTTTTTGAAAAGTAATTAATTAGAAAATACCATTATTAGCAAAACCTTAACAAATCTTATTAAAATATTAATTATATCAACCGGGTTATGATCAAATACACAAGTGAAAGAAAAAAAATAGGAAGTCGTAGAAATGGTATCAAACGGACTCTGATTGAACTGATTCAACCGGCATTGGAATCGTCTCATCGAACCCTACGATGTTAGTTTTTAGGTCTTCTTTTTTTAGGTTTTAGCTTGTAGTTTTTAGAATATACGTTATATCATTGTGTCTTTTATGTACCATTGTGTTTTTTTCTTATTTTCATCATTGTATCATTTTTTTCAATTCATTGTGTCTTTTTTCTTTAGAATTGTGTTATATTTTCGGCACTGTATTATATTTTATGGCTCATTGTGTCATATTTCATGATTTATTGTGTTTTTTTATCCTTCTCACCCTTCTCATTTTTATTACACTGTGTAGAATAACTTAACCCTATATCAACCATGCAAATAATTAAAAAAAAAAACTGGATATAGATTACACATACAGGACGAGTTTTGCCGCTAAGACCGACATTGATGAAGACTGCAGCAAATGAAGATAACAGAATACCACTCCCAATTGCTCGAAACCCTAATAGCAACACCACAAATCAATTGGAAATTAACAAAACAATCATGACACAAACACAAATCGTTACTCAATTGTCGCTGAAAAATTAAACATCACAATTTTCTTCTTTTTTTTAAATTAAGTTTAAAAAGTTATCCGTATCGTATATCATGCCAAAACAACCGATTACCAAAAAGTTGCAGAGTAAACGAGAAACAAGCTGCAACGAAAACCTTTTTCGTTTGCAGTATAACTTGTTGTCCGTTTACCTGCCACTTTTATGTAATTAGTTGTTTGGCAAGATATATATATCGAATCTAGCAACCAATTACAAAAAAGTGGCACGAGGTAAACTGGCAACAAGCTACACCGGAAACCGCATCTTGTTGCTTGTTTACCTGCGACCTTTTTTGTAATTGGTTGTTCTGGCAAGATATATATCGAATTGTAACCGAAAACAAAACAAAACGAACCTTGAAACGTTTCCCAGGGGTAAATCACACCGTCGTTGTTACGATCGAAGAACTCGACGTGTTTTTGCAGCACGTTTTGATTGTTATCGATTTCTGCATTCATTTACGTACAACAAATTGCGTGATTAATATTGCAGTGATGTAGAAACAGAAAACATATTGAAATTGAGATGTGTAAATTATTGTAAATTGTTGTACCTTCAAAATCAGATTGTACAGCCATTGATTGATTGATTGATGCTTTGCGTTATTATTATGCAGAAAATGCGTAAGAATTGATTGCAATATCGTGTGTGTTGTGGAAGATTAAAGGCGTGAAAAAGTTGTTTGAGAATAAGAAGAGAAGGTGTAAAGGGTTTTATCATATATAGTGGGTTTCAAGAGGAGGTTGCTAAGGGTAGCACTTTTATTTTTTTAATTATTATTATGTTAACATATCATCAAATACTTTAATTATTATATTATATTATGTTAAATATATTATATATCCTTAAATAGCATATATATTCGAATTTAGCTTTTAATCATGCATTTCAAGTTTTAAGTTTTAAACCATTTGAATGTTGCATCTTACCTTATTGATTAACGTGGTATTGATAAGATTTACTAAGTTTTTCTAGTGACGGGTTCTCATGATGATAAAAAGAAGATGCGTGTTATGTGTCTATGGAGTAATTGCTAGAAGTCGCATGATGTGGTTGATGTCAGGTCGCTATCAAATAAAAATATCGCATAAATTGTCTTGGTAAATCAATGAAGATGAGGATCTTTACTGGAACAAACATGGTTCACATAAATACATGATGCATAACTCATATGATAAATACATGATAGATAAATAGGTAAAATAATTAAAAATTGTGTAGAAAATATAATATTTCATAAACTGAATGCATGTCTACATGTAACAAAATAATACATAATATTTTTTACATATAATCAAATACATGATAGAAAAAAATAAACATCTCTCTATTATAACTTAAAAGTTAAAACACGCAAAGAGATTAACTATTGTAAGCCATATTTACGAGTACAAAGTTACACACTCATATCAAGTCATGTTCATATTTTTAGTTTTTTGTTTTTTAATATGTTACAATATGTAGTATAATTTAAAAACATAAAATTAAAATTTAATTCAAATAAACGGTAATATTTTAAAGAGGGTTGTCAGTTGTTACCTTTTGGGATATGGATTTGACGTAAAGGCTCCATATAAAGAATATGGTTGAAGTAATGCATCAGACACATGCCCACTATTTTCAAACAAGTATTTTTTTCCTAAAAAATTACTCCCTCAAACTCAATTTAAATATCCTTCTTTTTATTTTTTATTTTTTTATCTAAAATTAAATGTTCATTTTCAAAAGAGAAAATTGCAGTTTTCGTCCCTGTGATTTGCCTAAACTAACAGGTTCTGCCAAGCCTTAACACCCTGAGTACATGTGGTTTCTTTTTCTAACACTTTACGTCCCTGAGACTAACGGCCGTTAGTTGTTCCGTTAGTTTGTGGTGAAATGACTATTATACCCTTAATTTTTTGGGTGAAATGACTTTTATACCCTTCAATCCTTCTTCTCCAACCCACCCACCCACCACCACCATCACCACCACCACCACCACCACCTGCAACACCACCATCTCCACCGCCACCCTCCCTCTCCTCACCGTCTCCTCTCTCCTCCACCATCTCCACCTCTCTTTCCCAATCAAACAGATAACAACGTTTCCGCCACTCATAGCAATCGTTCCAGCTCTGAGAGCTCCTTCTTCGACTTCGTTACCAACTTTTTCGACAATAATGAACCCGATAACACTTCCGGTTTTTCTCCATTTACATCTTCCGGTTCAGTCAATCGAGCTCAACAAAATCGTTAATGAAGAGCAAGAAGGATGTGCAGGAAGAGATACGTTACAGCGGTATAAGAAGGCGGCTATGGGGAAATACGCAGCAGATATCCGAGATCCAAAGCAGAAAGGGTCTAGAGTCTGGTTAGGAACGTTTGACACCGCCATTGAAGCTGCAAAGGCGTACGATAGACCTGCGTTTAACATGCGTGGTAGAAAAGCGATTCTCAACTTCCCGTTAGAGATCAGTAAAAACTTGACGGAGAATGGAGACGACGCCGTCGTTAATGGCTGCCGGAAACGGTCGTTTGATACGGCGGAGATGGAATTAGGGCAGAATGTGGTGGTAAAGAAGGAAAAGAAGATCATAACCAACAACAGGTTTTTTTTTGCGCCTATTTTTCTATGGAGACGACGCCGTCGTTAATGGCTGTCGGAAACGGTCATTTGATACGGCGGAGATGGAATTAGGGCAGAATGTGTTGGAGAAGAAGGATTGAAGGGTATAAAAGTCATTTTGCCCAAAAACTGAAGGGTATAATAGTCATTTCACCACAAACTAACGGAACAACTAACGGCCGTTAGTCTCAGGGACGTAAATTGTTAGAAAAAGAAACCACAGGTACTCAGGGTGTTAAGGCTGGGCTGAACCTGTTAGTTTAGGCAAACCACAGGGACGAAAATTGCAATTTTCTCTTTTCAAAAATAGAAATTCAATTTTCAATTTTACCCATAAAAGACAAAACACAATTATCACTTTTGAGGATATTATTGTCATTTTATCACATACAAACAAAAGATTTCTTAAAATACGTGTTTTGGACCCATGACATTTAAATTGGGACGGAGAGAGTATCTTTAAACTATGGGTATGTTTGGCAAAACTAGCTGGTGGCTGAAAGCTGGAAGCTGATAGCTGCAAGCTGGTAGCTGGAAGCTGGTAGCTGAAAGCTGGAAGCTTTTTAAATATATTTTGGTGTTTGGAAGAGTAGCTGGAGCTTTTAATAAAAATGTATAAAATGACCAAAATGGGCATAATTAAAAGTTTGTAAGGAAAGTTTTTATTTTATTTTTAAAATAGAATGGGTATTTGTGTCATTTACTCATTAAAAGCTTGCAGCTAGTAGGAGCTTTTTCTTAAACGCTAGTACTAGTAGCTTTTCACTATAGAGCTTTTTCTCCAACCTAAAAGCTTCTAGCTCCTTCAACCAAACAAAGCTTTTTATTGAGTAGGGGCTTTTTCTTAAAAGCTTGAAGCTCCTAAAAGCTCTTAAAAGCTCATTGCCAAACATACCCTATATCTACATATAAAAGCAAAACGTTAAAAATTTTCGTCACTCCATACATATCTAAAATAATATTACTAACCTGACAACAAAAAAATGTTGTTTAGTTCGTTCTATATCTATTAACTCGTTGGCAAAAGAAGCACTAATTAGATTATATGATATTGAATGAAGGTTTTTTCAATAACATCCACACAATAGAAGAAAGTTATTTGATCATTACTTAATAGTCTATTTTTATAACATTTAAACTAAATGAAATATAAAAAGATAGCATTAAAAAATATACCATTTAAAAAAATACAAAACATTGAAAAAAATAACATTTTAAACTAAATATTTTAATATTAATACATTGGCGTCGACTATAAGTTCTCAAATTTCTAACTTAGTAAATGGTCTTTCGTTAACTTGTGCATATTCGGCAATCGGTCGACTTTCAAACACTAACGATATAGTCGCCTGCTTTGACGATATTTGATACCATGTATGCTCAATTGTAAAACTCATTTCCGCGTCATGTTTATCATTGAAACAATCCCAAAATTTAGTACCAAATCCTTCCCCTGTACCATCGTTAAGGTCCTAACGTGTAAAAAAACAAAGGCCAAGGCGTACTCCTCGTCTTTAATACAACACGTAGTCTTATGGATTGGACACTAATCACGTTCGTTATGAATTTAATTTGCTTTAAACACTTAGACCATGTGTTGTGGAGGGGTTATTTATAACGCTCCTGATTCTGATTGGTCCACGTGGTAGCTGAGTCAGCATGGGGGAATAAAGTGAAAAAGGGTGTAGTGGTAGGGGGTTATTTATAATGCCCCTGTTTTTTATTGGTTGTTTATTTTATTATTTTTTTTAATTAATAAACTCAAAATAATTAAAATAAAAGACAAATAATATAAAAAAAATTACAAATAATACAAACACACAACTAATATTAAAAAAAAAAAGTTACAACTAATATTAAAAAAAAGTTACAAATAATATTAAAACATACTTCCTAAATTACTTATTTAAACATTACATATTCCTAAATTACTTATTTAAACACTAGATAATCCTAAACTACTTATTTAAACATTACATAATTAATCCTAATTTTCTCCCCTATGGAGAGTAGTTATCCCAGTCCTCGAGTGTGTAATGGGGCGGGGACACGGAACGATCGCTATCGCGACCCTCGGATCTCGCATCCTCGCGGATCCAGCAGTACTCACGAGGAGGGGAATAATTGTAGAAGCGTTCCTCCTCCTGAGCTTCCCTTAGTGCTTCATACTCCTCCTTAGTGGGCTCCCGGGGAGGAGGGCTTGGAGTGGGGTTGGGGTTGGGGTTGGGGTTTGGTTGATTCTCCACAAACTGTAGCCGACTCATTCCCCTAACAGTCATAACATAATCTACAGCCCACACACACTTGTTGAGGAGGAAGAGGAGAAGAAAGTTCTTTCATCATTACTTAATAATCTATTTTTATAACATTTAAACTAAATAAAATATAAAACGATGACATTAAAAAAATATACCATTTAAAAAATACAAAACATTGAAAAAAAAATAACATTTTAAACTAAATATTTCAATATTAATAAACATTGACGTCGACGATAAGTTCCCAAATTTCTAACTTAGTAAATGGTCTTCCGTTAACTTGTGCATATTCGGCAATCGGTCGACTTTCAAACACTAACGATATAGTCGCCTGCTTTGACGATATTTGATACCATGTACGCTCAATTGTAAAACTCATTTCCTCGTCAAATCTATCATTGAAGCAATCCCAAAATTCAATACCAAATCCTTCACTTGTACAATCATTTAAAGTCCTAACGTGTACAAAGCAAAGGTCAAGGCGTACTCCTCATCTTTGATCCAACACATAGACTTATGGATTGGACACTAATCACATTCGTTATGAATTTAATTTGCTTTAAATACTTTAAATGCTTTTAATGACTTTCTGTCACATGTAAATACATCCAAGACAAGAGAATGAACATTAAACATGTGAACCCTTATTTAGCCTTTTGAAACACATCATTTTGTATTCTTAATAAACAAGTAAATAATAATGCTAATAATAATAATAATAATAACATACATACACACATCTATAATTTTTTTGTAATATCATACATGAGGGCGGTTTCATTACAAAGTGGATTTTATCTAAATAGCATATAAAACGATGAGAATGTATCACACATACGTTATAGATTCTATATGGACGAGGAAACATCTGCATCCAAATATTCACGCAATGAAAAACATGGTTATAGTATAATCTATCTATACTACTATATAATGCATTCTAGATGGGCATGAAAGTAATTTTATATTTATCTAGATGGACAATATTGTAATTTCATACTATATGCTAAGACAAATTTAAGACAACTCATTAATACATCTAAACATTTATAAAGGTTGATCTAACTAAATATTTAATGAACTTGGGTTAACTAATTATGTGAAATCATATAATTATAAATATATTTTTTAAAAAATATAAAGTTTAGCATTTTAAAACACTGTTTATTCAAATAATATTAATACTAAACAAAAAAAGCAATAATGATATATATATATATATCATTATCCCAATCAACAAAAGTACTTGTAAATATTTATACAACCAACATGCATATATTTGAGAATACATGTTGCAGGAAAAAATATCTAAAGTTTGAATGTAAAAACTAAAAATATTATAATTATTTCACTATTAACTATTAATAAAACAAAATAGTAACAATACTTGCCTAATTGCCTAAATGTATTATGATTATAATCTAAGTGATGTATGGTATCAATACGTTGGAAACGTTGTAAGACCCTACCCATTATACGGGTAATTAAGCGATAATTTACATGTAATTTACTTGGTTTGGAAATTCTAATTCAAAACTTTGCATAGTTTACATAATACACCAACATTTAGTTCATACGCATCACATTCCAAAACATACGTAGAGTAGAGTTAGTGTTAAACATGATAACAAAACACTTTCCAAAAACCAAGTTTTAAAAGATTAATTTAAACGTTGCGGAAGCAGACAAGTCTTGTGCGTTCGGTTCTTGTCCATGGCGTGATCATCATCCATTATCCGCGATACCGATTACCTACTTCAAACCCATAAAAACATCATTAGAAATCAAGTTTTGGGCTTAAATGTAAGAAATGAATTTTCCTTGACCTGATACCCCCTCGCGCCCCATGAGGAACTCCTCATGGGGTGTGGGGAGCTCACCTTCTCCTCGCGCGCCATGAGGATTTCCTCATGGGGTACGGGCAGCCTATTTTGGGCAGAAAGTTTCCAGATCTGGCAATTTTTTTCCTTCCAAGTGTTAGCCAAATTTCATGCTTTTTGGCTGCATTTTTCCCACAATTTCAAGACCATTTTTGGGGCTTCTTAAAACTCGTTTTTGGGTCATAATACGTATCTCTTACATGTTTAAATCTCCAATGTAATTCCTTGTTCGGTTTCTAACACATTGACCATGATTAATATACCCATCTTTAACCTAACCCGTTAAGATTTGAACAAGTTGAAAACATGAAATTTTATGATTCCCAAGTTTCTAATTGTGAATTACACTTAACTAGTCAAGCCTCGACTTGACAAAGTGATTTCCGCCCAAGCCATTTTTACCGTGGCACCGATGCCTCGTGTCCATGGCCACATGTGCCATTTCTCTTGGTCTTACTCGCGCGGCCTATATGACTCGCGACATGGTTTTTATACAAGATTTTCATGCTTCTTGGGAATTACAATAGTGTCTTAATTTACATGACATCTTCATAGTTATACCCTCCTAAGTATGCATATATAGATATTTTTAAAGTCATAGTTATGACTTACCTTAGTCGTGTCCTTTTTGCTTCAAATCCTTACCCGAGTGGCTTCCCGAAGACTCGAGCTTTGCACCTAGAATTGAGTATTACACACGTTTGTTTAGGTAATTGCACATAGGCGCATTTTCACATATTCATACAAGTCTCATTAAAAGAATATAGACTCAAATGAAATCGAGTTTCATTTAGGCATTTCATCAAACACTTGGTAGGCGCCCTTTTAACCAAGGTTATCTTACATGGCCTAAAGACCTTATTGATCCATCTTTATCTCCATTTCAATACTCATGGCATATATTTGAACATTTATTGCAAGAATTTCACTCATAAACATAGCATGCATGGTCTTGTCTAATTTTTTTAAGGCACATCCTACCAAATTAACAAAACCCAACACTTTCTATAACATGGATTCTTATGAATCCTTCACCATACAAGAATTTTACTAAACACACATAATTTAACACTTATTAAGGCCCCCTAATACTAGAGTAACATCAATAAGCCCTTAATTTCACGTTTTGAAACAAACCTCATTATCACCCATTTCAAGCTTTGATAAAAATCACCAATTCAAGACAATTAAAACTTACCAAAGTGATTGCTATGTCTTGATGGTTCATTTTAGAGCAAAAGCACTAAAAACCCCTTTGATTTGGGCTTGATCTAGCTTGATTCATGAGTTGTTGATAGGTGTGTGTGTTTAGTGTGTGTTGGAGGTGAGATGATAAATATCCAGGAGCTTTGATCATCCATCCTCTTTTATTTTGATTTTTGTTTTAATCATATTTACTTTGGGTACTTGGCAAGATTGGCCCCTCTAGTTCCATAATTTATGTTTGTATTATAATAGCAATTAAGCAAACTAGCATCATGTGATTATTTATGCCAAGATACTAATGGGTTTTAACCTGGTTACTAGGCCAAGATGGAAATACTAATATTTCCTTGTCATGAGTTCGGTTAGTAAACCTCCTATTAATCGCTTAAACAAGACTAAATAGAAATAAGGAAATTTTGGGGCGTTACAAACGTCGCAGTAGAAACCTTATGCTTTACAATTTACTATTTTCACAATAAGCAGGTCAGGCTATTTAGTAGATAGATGATTATGCATATTCATCATCTTGTTTATCCATCTTATTAAAACATGTCACTTTTAATTTTTTATAATTTTTAAAAATTAAGATTATATCTTCTATATAAGGGCAAAAGTTAAGAAGGCTTGTTCCTATAAAAAAAATAATTTTCTCATAAAACACAACCAAATATGTTGCATAAAAATTAAAGTTACAAAAAAATTATTTTTTATATTAAAGTTAATAATATTGTATATATTAGCCAACTACGCATTAATTTCGATATAAATTTCAAGTATTTCTACAATGTATAACATATATAACACTCCATTCAACTTATAGTACAACAAAGAGAACCCTTAGGCAACACCTGCAATATGGGAATAACACCAACCGTCCCCTTAGTGAAAAGTGAAAACACTTTGACACCAACCTCCCCCTGCTTATCGACATAAATATACCCCCACTTAGTAACGACGATGTGGTATAACATTCAGAAGGTTTGTTTCAATATACCTACCACACACCTTTAGTTTGTTGTTCTTCTTTTTATATTTGCACTGATCACATATCATTAATTCATTACTTAGGTACTCTAACTGAGCGACATTCATTGTCACTTCACTTCCCAACCATTAGTAACGACAAATCAAATAGACCATATAACAACATGCTGGTAGAATCCTCCCACCTTGGTCTCGACATAAACATGCACCCTCCAGAGCATGATGTTGCTCCAGAACATGCGGAAGGTTCATTTCGATAGACCTACCGCACATTTTTAATTAATTGTTTGTCTTTATGTATTTTCCCTAACCACATATGATTACTTAGGTACTCCAACCAGCCTACATATATTGTCACTTGACTTTCCAAACCATTTTGACGACGCTTCGCATCCTGCAGAAACAACAGCGAGTTCCTAAGTAATGATCAAATACAACAACCAAACAACGTGTAATCCCGCCGCAACGTGCAGGTTCCTGCTAGTGGTTGCTAGTTTACCATTTCTAATTGGGATGTTATACCATGAATTGTGTGTTATAATAGTATGGTTGCAAGATCGTAATGGTAGAACAACACATTTACAATGCTAAAAAAATCTAAATGGTAGAACGTAACAGTTGAAATGGTAAACCAACGTAATTCCGCACATTACATCAGGGGCCTACGAGAAATGTCAAAATGTTTTGGGCCTATAGCCACCAAATATAAATCGGGCCCATAGAATTTAAACCCAATGAAAAAGCTATAATGCGACAATAATTAGGGAGAGGCAAATGGGTACTAGTACTGTTAGCGAAATTCTTGTACTGAATCATTTTCGGTACCAATTCGGTACAGACTTTTTGGCGTTTTTGGTACCGGCACTTACAGTACAGAAAGGATTTTTTCGAAATTAAAGTTATTGAAATCCTACTTACGATCCACAATGTCCAAGAAAGACTTAGCAGGTTAGTGATCATAGCTATCGAGAGCAAAATCTTCGATAGTACAATGTGAAGTGTTAATCCACCAATTTGCTAGAAATAATGCTAGGAGAGCTTCACGATCGTCAGGTTAGATACTAGTCTATTACGGTATGTGATTTCACTCATTCTAATACTATTATTTTGCTAATTGTTACATTTATTCTATACCATTAATTGTACATAAAAATTAACTCCTTAAAGAGGAGCCTAAAAAAGCATACTTTTTACTTTCGTATTCTTATTCTCATTCTCGTTCCCAAGCTCGAATATAACCACAAGTTTTACCTCGGTTTATTTTTATGAAATTAAGTCTAGAATTAAAGTTCACTTTGGATTTTGAAATAAGTTGTAGTCCCATTGTTCATGACATAGCGTAAATGTCACTTTCAAACACCCTACACTTTCGCTCTATAGTCTAGATGGTTCAAAATTCAAATGGTAAAGGTGTAATTATCCCTTGCTAGTTTAATTTAACGTAGGTTTTAATTTTAGAAAACGAATCCTATTTTTCAGGAATATATATTGACTCTCGCGACTCTTTTCCTCCCTAGATTTTTGTAGCATAATTCGATCTTTTTTCTTTCTTTCTTTCTGTAAAGACGTTACTTAATCAAGGAGATGAAGCAACTAATATACATAAGCATAGAATCTATTGCAAGTTTGAACATGTCTTACAACATTTTGCAAAGCAACTCCAACCACATATTTTCTTACACGCCAACTCAATAAAGAGTTCCCACTTCATACCTTTTTTTTTCCGTTCAGACCCTGTTTTTTTTGTGGAAAACCAATGATAATTAGATTGACCAATGAGGCAATAAAGCGTTCATCTATTATGCGTTTTGCCGTTAAGCAAGATAAAGTTGATCAAAGTGTCCAATAACGACATCAAAATCGATAGGACAAACAACACCAGACTGGTTGGATCAGATAACGGACATTTGCGGACCTACAACTTTTTTTTTGAATGTTGTTACTAAATCGATATGGTATGGAATGGAGTCCCTAGGGGCTCAATGGTATGGAATGGAGTCCCATTGTACTTTGTACCACCCCAGCGTCACCTTAAGAGGGGTTGCATTGCCTCCTAATAACACTCAAGCAATATAATAAAGTCCATTTAATCATTACTTAACCATTTATTTAATTTATTTTCAGTTTAAATATTATTAGTTTTTTAAAATTGGATTTAGTTTTTTTTTAATTTAGTTTAGTTTATTCTACTTTTTAAATAAAATAACAAAAACCATTTATAAAACCAACACCAAAATCCTTGTCCCAAATCCTTTTTCACCGTCGCTCCTCCAATGAATCTGATGGCCGGTAACAACAATCAACAGGTGGGCCCCCTTCTTCTTTCGTTTTCCCTCACCAATGTGCTCATGACCTCCCCCCCCCCCCCCCCCCCCCAGGTTGACGCTCGGGAAATGGAGGGGGAGGCACTATTGGTTGAAAAATGGCACATGTGGGGGGTGCCACCCCATACCGTGCAGCCTAAGGTTAAGTGTTTTGGCATAAACCAAGTTGATAATATATTTTTCAGTTCTAGGGGTAGAAATATATTCGCGTTAAATTTGATCGCAATAAAAAGTTTTAAAACGTATCAAATCATATACTGTACCTCACTCGCCCTTCTTTGGAAAGTATATCAAAATAGATAATTTGTCACCAAGTTTCAAAAAGAAAAAAAAACATGTATAAATGAATATTCCAATGATGGAAATTATCTTCGTTGAGATTTGAACAAAATGTTCTTGTCGGATGGTATTAAATTAATTCGTAGAATAATTGTGCGCGTACCAATATTTACTTTAGATATTATTTCAGCTTCAATAAAGCGTTTTTATACTGTAAAAACTTTTAGTCTTGCGCTGTTTCACATACTTTTTTGTTGATCAATGTTACGCAGTAACAAATATGGTAGTTATCTGTTTTAATTTAGGAAATTATTTTTCTTCCAATAAAAATTCAAAAACAAAATCATTATTACATTTATCTCTAACTCCGTTTATCCAAATTACATTTTTCAAATTTAAATTAATTTAAAATTACAATTATTTTTAACTCCCGTTATCCAAATCTTATTTTCATATTCAAATTTCAAAAATTATTTCAAAGATTCATTCAAAATATCTTTTTTTAAATTCACATAAATATAATCTAAAAAGACGGGAAAATCTCATGAAGATCGCCTCATAGAGTGACATATGTCTCCCATTTGATTTCTTTTATTATATAATAGCTTGTACCCCGGGAGCGTCCCGGGATGGACATATTCAAGTTCAAATATTAATATTTAGGATGTCAAATGTATGCATTTTTATTTCCATCTCAATAAATCTAACAAAAACTCTAAAACTCACAATCTTCCATAGCTGTCAATACTTTTCTATATCTACTGTCAACCCTCAACAACCAACAAACTATAAAAACTTCTAATTCAAACCATCATGAACCAAAATTGAACTTTCCAATTACCGATAGTCATTTACTTATAGTTATTTAACATCAATACAATTAAATTCAAACTTATTGCTGGCAAAAATCTACTCAAACTACATAAACATAATCACATCTCTTCAATCTCTCACACTCAATCACTACATGATTTATTTAACCTAGAAAGAAGTTGTTAACCGTAATCCAATTATCACCTACGCGTTCTCCTGATAAGAATGTGACAACTTTTTCTATAGAGTGACACATTCTTTCTTATCATTTACTAAAATAACTTTATGCTATTCACATTACACGTTTCATGCCATCATGGTATGTCGATCACAAGGACGTCATTAACTCTTTGTATTAGTATAATTTTATTTTAACGACTAAGTTTTTTCTCCAATGGGATTTAAATCCCACCTTAATATCTTATCCAATACCTTGATGTCACTAAGTCAAAGACCATCTGGTTATAAAATCTCATCTCATACCTGTCCCATTATCCATTGGGTATTTGTCGGGTATTACCCGTCAGGTATAGAGCATACGTGTGGGTTCAAGTATAATGCCCGTTGAGATTTGCATGTATATGTATATGTATATTTTTAATTTCTTTTTATAGTTTTATGTTGTAGAAATTACAATTTATTAAATTGTAATAAATAACATACGTATTACCATCATCATATAAATCTTTGAAATATTTAAATGTAAATATATATTATAATATATATATCTCGAAAATTATTTTCATATTTTATAACATATAGATATAAATAATAATGTCATTAAAATATTTCAAAAGAAAAGTTTATATTTCTAATAATGAATATATCAAAATGAAACATTATTAAAAAATAATTAAGAAAAAATACAGATAAAACTTAAAAATTTGCGGGTATATGTTTTGGGTCAACGGGTATCTAGTTGTGGGTAATCGAGTTGGGTATCATCTAATACCATACTCGTCCCATACTCGTCAGGTATTGGGTATACCTGTCTCAAATGTTTCGGGATTCAGGCATACCCATCAGGCTTAGGTTTTTTGGCATCCTAATAGCACCTATACGCACACCACCACCATCTACACGTCTCCTTTCTTCATCTAACACCACAATCATCACAACCACGCCCACCACCACCACATACACACCACCGCCATCACTGCCATTCCCAAACGTATATAAACCTCGAGTTAGAGACCAAACGATCCTTCCATTTATCAGCTCAAAAACACCCCGCAAAAGTTTATCCTTTTTACTTATTTTTCTTGATTCCATCCGCACGTATTCACCATCACCCACAAATTTTTAAAAAATAAATCCACGTATTAATACATGATTATATATGTAGAAGAAGATTAACCCAGTTCATTAATTTCAGTTTTTGAAACACAAAGGGGGCAGTGTTGAGAAGGATGAACATGTCCTCGGTTCTTATTCTGCCTGCTCTCAGAACATTCACATTTGGTTCACCAAATTTATGTGAGTGTTTCCCCTAATATTATATGGGGTGAGTGTAAGTTGTTATGAGTGAATGATAAATAAAATATTTGATGAAAGCACTATTCACCCATATATTTGGGAGGACAATATTCACCCATATTTATATTTTAATATTTTTGTAAGTTTTTGTGAGTGGGGGAAAGAGAAAATATAATGATAAAAGTACGAAAAATATTATTTATTTAAAACAGAGAAAATTTAGGGGTGGATTAGCGATTTTTAGTGTAATTTGATGAACGGGATTTGGTTCCTCTTATGCGAATGCTCTCAGATCCTAATTTTCGATAAAGATTCATTCTTTTTGGTCGGTTTTTTAATAAAGATTGTTGGGTAGTAATCCTTTTTTTTTGTTAATACGCACAAAGGGTATGTTTGGCAAAATAGATAGTGGTTGGTATTGTAACTTTTTAAATATATTTTGATGTTTAGCAGAGTAGTTGAAGCTTTTAGTAAAATATATAAAATAATCAAAATGGGCATAATTAAAAGTTTGTATGCATGTTTTTTTTTGGTAGAATATGTATTTAGTATGAGTTTTTTCTTAAATGCTAGTACTAGTAGCGTTTTAATATGGAGTCTTTCTACTAAAAGCTTCATTAAATTTGATGGGTTTCCGATAGGGATGTTCAACGATTCGAATAACGAATTTTTGAATTATTCGAATAGAATTTCTCGAGTTTATAATATTTTTACCTGAATTCGTATTCGATTCGTATTCGCTTAAAATTCAATTTATTCGATTCGTATTCGTTTCGAATAAGAAACTCGAATTCGAATCAATTTGATTTAGTTCAAATTTACCGTAAATAATAAATTGTTTAACTTTTAGTTTTAAAATCAATATAAACTCATTATTTTAACATATAAAATACAAATCTACAAAATTGATAAACAACAATATGTCAAAAACGGGAATAGTAAAAATAGTAGAGAGAAAGTTTTCCTTTCACCAAACCCTCTTCTCTGCCTCTCTCTCAAATTTAAGCCAGGTCGCTAGAATCCGATCTCCGGCAACATGTCGTCAGGCTTCCTCGGCGGCCATATCGTTTACCTCAACATCAACACAACCAACATCACCAGAAGATCTATGACATTGATGAACTTCAAAGAAAAAATGCCGCACAAAATGGTTACCGGTAACCACTCAACACCACCACATGCATCCACCGTCAAAGAAAAATCGGCCCCATACATAGATCTGGCGCCACCATCTCTTTTTCTTGTAGTATCTCTGGTTGAACCATCCACTAATTGATGAACAACAAAGAAATGAAGAAAGAGTAGGAGATGGAGAAGCGTCGACAACAAACATGCTATATTAGCTTATACTCATGCTTTAGAGAGTTGTAAAACAAAAAAAAAATTAGAATCTTACAGGTGGCAACCTAAAAACAATCGGCATAAGTTAGATCTGGCCGTCCAAGAACCAATAAAGAACCGCCCTGTAAGTTGTACCACAGCAACCTGATTCAAAATTACCACACCACGACCATCAATCTAACCCGAAGGCCATGAGGGTGGCCGGTGGGAGACCATGGACGGTTCAACAATCACTGCACTCCCCCTCTATTTGTCTCTCCTGTTTCTCTCTCCATCTCCTGGACTATTTGTCTAGTGATCTTGTGGTGGTTAAGTGATTTTATCATTTTATGTACACGAAAAAAACTATATACGTAGCCGAAGACAATGATTCATCTCTCTCAAAAAGACAGAGGAAGGCACACATGGCCTGACAAAACAGACAACGTGCCAAGATAGCCTTGTGTGCCAGTGATGACTCAAACACAAAATAACTGGAGTACTCTTAACCATAACAAAATTACAAAAAAGCCATGTTACTACTCATCCTCCGTTTCCAATTATACATAGTAGAATATGAAAGAGTACAAGATTTTTTTATTAAAAGTGTAGTTTGGTCAAGTTAGATGTAGCTAACAGAATATGAAAGAGTTGATTAACTCGATGAAAATGGCAAGAAGTTTGTCCGGCTGCAGTTTTTTTTTATGTAAAAAACAAAACTGTCTAAATCTCATGGACGGGTTTTTATAGTTAACTCTTATCAAATCAATAAATTTAATAACAATATATTATCCTGTCGTTGGGATTTTTTATCAATATATTTGGTTAGAAAATGTATTACCAAAAAAACATTAAAAACAAATGTTCAGTTTCAATATCCTTCTAGTATCCACTCTCCCATCGTAATTTACGTCCAACAATCACCACCACCACCATATCACCCATGGCACCAGTCACCGCTTCACAAGACTACGACCGTCTCAAAGAAGTCAAACAATTCGACGAATCAAAAATCGGCGTTAAAGGATTATTAGACTCCGGTCTGACCACCATCCCCCGGTTTTTTCACCACCCGCCAGAAAATCTCCCCGGTCCAATTAATAAAAACCGGCCCCGGTTAACTGTTCCCGTCGTTGACTTGTCCGGTGACCGGTCAACGGTTGTTGAACAGATTAAACGATCGTCTTCCACGCTTGGGTTTTTCCAGATAGTTAATCACAACATTCCAATAACACTAATTGATTCAGCGATTGGTTCGATAAAGGAGTTTTTTGAGCAACCCACGGATTATAAGATGCGTTTTTATCATCGAGAGGCTGGTAAAGGTGCTGCTTATTCTACCAACTAGCCGATCACCCCGGGAAGGTCCCGGGGTTGAAAAATTTAATATGATTTAATAATACGGATCAATAATTCTCATTTGCGTTCACTGACCTGAACCATGAAGCAAATGTGGCGCAAGTTACAATTCCTCAGCACCACCAACCATCGGTCACCAAAGCCTACATCAATAACAATGGCATACCTACAATAACAATCATCAAGTAACTATTCGACAGTCAACCATCACCATTACAGTATCACATCCATTAAGTATTTTAGCAATTACTTAAGCTAATACGGTACCATTAAATCCCATTACCATCTATACCTGTAATGCGAATACCAACCTAAAATAATGTATAACTCTTACACCTATCATAAAGTGTAAATAAATGCATAACTCTAATATCAATATTCAATACCTAACCTAAAACAATGTATAACTCTAGCATTAGCACCTATCATAAAAGGCTAAAGAAATGCATAACTCTAATGTCAATATTCAATACCTAACCTAAAACAGCCTATAAATCCAATGCTAACACCTAATACTTCAACATGAAGAAACACTAAAAACCTAGCCGAATCGATAAAGGATACATGACATATTATATGAAGCGTCTCAAAATATTAAAAGAATCATCACACATCCTACAACCTTTTCTTTTATTTCAACTAATATACTATCACAGTCATAACTCACAGCTCACAACACAACTTCAAACCCAATTTTAAGCCTAGTAATCTACAGCTAGATAATCTTAACCCAATAACATGAACTAAACCTATTGTAATCAACCTAAGCTACCTCTAAATAAGCCTAAAGCATGTCTTAAACCCCTAAAAGTTGTATATTATTTATTCTATACTATACGCCCCGCCTTAAAAAGCCCTCATTGTTTAATGCTTAAGCGCCTCGCACTTAGACCTAACTAAGTCTCACCCTTTGCGCCTCGAGTGCGCCTTCGACAACCAAACACTAAACAAAAAAATGTACAGACCTCTTATTTAAATAAAAAACAAAAAAATCAGAATGTCGTCAAACCAAAGATCAGGAGAAATTAATATAACATACCTCAGCAAAACAGGGGATAAAGATGAACTTGCAAAAAAATGATTCATAACATCGGGGTTGGCTTCGGGTGGAAACCATCTTTTAGCAGAAGGTTCAGTTTGGGCCACGATTATTTGTTAATCTATCGGAATTATTTAGCAGAGGCTTCAAGATTGAAGATTTACTAACCACGGCATCATGTCACACCTATGTGAATAGAGATAGATATTAGGGTTAAAACAATATATATAATGGTAATTAGGTTTTTTAGAAAGAAATTTACTGATCTGTCTATAATGTTACATAAACCCTTATAATTGAACGTATAAGATAAACTGAAAAACATGAGAACCTGAAGAAAACATATGAAGATAATACCTTGCAGAAGGAGTTGCCATGATTTCCTGATAGGTAGGAGATAAAGGGAATGACAGGGTGTGGAGAAGAGGCGGTTAGAGATGCAGTGAATGAGAGGGTGGGGAGAAGAGGCGGGTTGAAGTAAAAAGAAGATTAGGGTTTGTTTAGGGGTTACGTGGAAGGAGAATAAGCGTGAATGAGTTATATCTGTTTTATTAATTCTATTGAAATAATAAAATTACAAAAATTAAAAGAAAAGCTTTATATGATGCCACATGGCACATTTAAGAAAGGGTTGAGGGCACCATTAAACGCCACGTCAGCAAAAGGGCTTTGTTTTATATATATATATAGATATAGATTTTGACTTGTATAAGTCAAAAGCTGCCAGCTGGCGTGACACTCTTCAGGTAGCGCTGTAAACGAACCAAACGTAAACGTTAAATGAACTGTTAGGTGACAAGAACATTGACAATATTGTGTTCATTTAGTGAAGGAGCGAACATGTCTTGTTCGTTCGATTATTTTGGTGGACCTTTGTTTTCATATGTTTACAACACGTCCTACATATTTGGTTTCAAGTTACAAACCAAACTGGAAAAATACTAGTTTTTATTTAGAGTCAATTTTTGTGCATTGAAAGGAAAATCATGATTTTAGCCATTGACCCGCCTAAAAAGCGAAAACAGCCACGTCTAACGTCTCTGCGGAGACGCCTCGTGGAAACCAAGACCCCTCAGGCGACTTTGAAGACCCCTCAACAACTAGTGAATCAAAACACGACACGTGGCAAGGATTTTCGTGATGGTCACGAAAATTCTTCACGAAAATCCTTGCCACGTGTTGTGTTTCGATTCACTAGTAGTTGAGGGGTCTTGGTTTTCGTGAGACATCTCCGCAGAGACGCTTCATAAATGGAACACGAACACCTTCATTTTTTTGACGAACGAACACAAATAATAAACCCACGTTATTTAACTGTTCATGTTCTATCGTTTTTTTTTTTGTTAATGCTAAATAAACGAACATGAGCATGGCCTGTTCTTATTCCTTCATTTTGTAACACAAGAACAAGAAAACCTCGTTTGTATAAATGTTCGTGTTTGATTGTTTGTTCTGTTATGGTTAAATAAGCAAACGCGACGATGCCTTGTTAGTGTTTGTTCGGGTTAGCTTACAAGTCTATATGCAGGTGAAAATGTCACCGGTAGAGCCGGATTGGGAGGCGGTGCCAGAGATGTGTAGGGGGGCGCTGGTGGAATGGGACAAGGCGGTGTTACAGTTAGGCGAAGAGCTGATGTCGATGTTATGTGAGGGATTGGGGATAAAAAGTGACAAATTGAAGGAACTGTCGTGTTTGGAAGCGAGGGCGTGTGTGTCCCATTATTACCCGCCTTGTCCTCAGCCGGAGCTCACTGTGGGGCTGACCTCCCACACTGACCCAGGAGTGTTGACCATATTGGTGCAGAATGAAGTGGGCGGGTTGTTGCAGGTCAAGTGTGGTGATGAGTGGGCTGATGTTGACGCGGTTCATGGTGCTATCGTTATCAATATTGGTGATCTGCTTCAGGTACATTCATGCCCTTATAGAGTTATAGTCCAACATAACTAATATAACTGATGTGTTGCTGCTAAATGTACAAGACCCTTTAATATAGGACACATGGTAGTTTAACCACCCGTTTTTATAAGGTCGCTTAAATGAGTTATAACGATAAGTTTACATATTATTTATCATGTTAAGGTATGGCAATTGGCCGTTTTTGAGACTGATTTTGGTGATCCAGTCCTCTTAACCGATTAATTAAACGGACAATCACGATTTTAGCCATTGACTCGCGTAAAAAGCGAAAACAGCCACGTCAAACGTCTCTGCGGAGACGCCTCGCGGAAACCAAGACCCCCCAGGCGACTTTGAAGACCCCTCAACTACTAGTGATTCGAAACACAACACGTGGCAAGGATTTCCGTGAGGTCAACTACTAGTGAATTAAAACACGACACGTGGCAGGGATTTTCGTGAGGTCACGGAAATCCTTGCCACGTGTTGTGTTTCGATTCACTAGTAGTTGAGGGGTCTTGTTTCCGTGAAGCGTCTCCGCAGAGACACTTCACGTGGCTATTTTTGCTTTTTAGAGAAGTCAATGGCTAAAATCGCGATTTTCCCTTAATTAAATCATGTTTCATACAAGTCAGGTACATGTTACTAATTGCCTATCAGGTATACGTGTTATAGTTAAAAATTTACCTATTGGAATTTATATTCATACTGTTCAATCTCACAGATAATGTCAAACGACGAATACAAAAGCGTGGAGCATCGCGTATTAGCAAACCCTGCTGAAGGCGCACGTGTTTCGATTGCTGTGTTTTTCAATCCAAGCAACGAAGATAGACTATACGGCCCGCTCCCAGAGCTCATATCTACCACGAAACCAGCGGTCTACCAGGAATTCAAAATTGATGACTACATGAAAAGGTTTTTCACCAAGGAACTCGATGGGAAATCATTGACCAATTTCTACAGAATCGATAACACAAAGGCATAATGTTTCATAATGTTAACTTTTAGGGTTTCAACCAACAATAACAAAAATAAAGAAATCAACACAGGAGCCAACATAAACTCACAATCAAGAACAACAGATGTAGGCGACAAAACAAGGTGACAAATCTCTTATTAACCCAAACCAAAACGTACCCCCCAATACCCAAATAGATCTCAGTAAATCACTGAGATCAATAATAGAGAAGTACAATACACAAAGGATCTGCTGATCAATAATATCAGCAGATCAAGAACCAGAATACAAAGAGAAATAATAACAACCTCACAACTACTGAAACCCTAGAACTCAGAGAGTACAAACAAAGAAGAAAACAATACGACTAAAACTGAGAACTCGTACATGAGCTCTCTTTATATACAGCTCCCAGAGATGATCCAACGGCCAGGAAAGAAAGCATCCAACGATCATAACCAACGCCAACTCACCAATCTGTGTGAGAAAACACAAATAACAACAACCACATAAACTGACCCGGACCAATGGTCCAGACCAAATAACAATGACCCAGTTCAACATAAAGTGGGCTTATTATAATATCAGAATATGTAACTGGGCTACCAGACTGGCCCAACAATATGTAATTGAATTATAGGCTTAATATTTGGGCTAAGACCCATATATTTTAACACCCCCCCTTAATTCAATTACTATACAAATCAGTCAGACCAAGTCGAGCACACAAAACCTCATGCTGATTACCGAGCAGTCCCTTAGTGAATATATCAGCAATTTGCTGATCTGACTTCACTTTGACTGCTCTAAGAAACCCAGAACTAATCTTTTCTCTTAAGAAATGCCAATCAAGCTCAAAATGTTTAGTTCTATCATGAAAGACAGGATTTTCTGCTATTGAAATAGCAGACTTACTATCACAGAATAGGTCTATGGGCAACTTACTATCAATCCCCAATTCCTTTAACAAGTTAGATACCCAAATAAGTTCACAAGCAGTTGAGCACATTGCTCTATACTCAGCCTCAGCTGAAGACCGAGCAACTGTGCTCTGTTTCTTGCTTTTCCAAGAAACAAGACACTCACCAATAAAGACACAAAAACCTGTTACAGATTTTCGTGTAACCAAGCACTTAGCCCAGTCAGCATCAGAGTATGCTGACAGGGTTAAATCCTTACCCTTTTTGAACATTAAACCCTTTCCAGGTGATAGCTTCAAGTATCTAAGTAACCTCAAAGCTATTCGCTGTACATTTTGAGTTGGTTTATGCATAAACTGACTCAAAAACTGTACAGCATAACTTATGTCTGGACGAGTCAAAGATAAGTAAATTAGTTTTCCTATTAGCTTCTGATATCCTGTAATATCCTCTAAATATTTTTCATCACTATTTTTAATAGTGACATTATAATTTTGCTCAATAGGAACACTAACAGGCTTACAATCCAAATACCCATATTCTTTTAAAAGATCAAGACAATATTTCCTCTGGTTGAGACATATTCCTTCACTGGAATATAGAACCTCAATACCAAGGAAGTACTTTAACTTTCCTAGATCCTTAATTTGAAAACTTTCTTTTAACAAGGTTTTAACATTAAGAATTTCAACTTCACTGTTTCCAGTGATCACTATGTCATCGACATAAACCAGCAAGACTATAAAAATATCTTTCACAGATTTAACAAACATTGAATGGTCACATACACTTTGCACAAAGCCTATGTTTTTCAGAACATTAACAAGTTTCTCATTCCATTTCCTAGGAGCTTGTTTTAAACCATATAAAGACTTAACCAATTTGCAGACTTTAGATTCATTACCAGAAGCATATCCTTCTGGTAATTTCATATACACATCTTCAGTTATAGACCCATACAAAAAAGCATTATTAATGTCTAACTGAAATAAAGTCCAATTATTTTGAACAGCTAGACTGATAACACTCCTGACAGTAACCATTTTAACAACAGGAGAAAAGGTTTCTCCAAAGTCAAGACCTTCTCTTTGACTATAACCCTTAGCAACTAACCTTGCTTTATACCTATCTACTTCACCATTAGATTTATATTTGACTTTATAAACCCATTTACAACCAATAGCCTTTCTGCCAGGAGGCAGATCTGTAACTATCCAAGTATTATTCCTATACAGAGCCTGCATTTCATCATTCATAGCTTCTACCCAATGTGGGTCTTTTGAAGCATCAGAATATGAAACAGGCTCAACAGCTTTGTTTAAATTGGACACAAAACTGAAATTCTCAACAGATAAGTTGGAATAATTAACTACCTTCTCTATAGGATACCTAACCTTACTTTCAATCACATAATCACCAAATTTCTTTGGCAAAACAGACTCCCTACTGGACTGTCTAACAGTTCTACTTCCCTCAGGAGTCCTAGTCTCTTCACTTGACCTCTCAACCCCTGAACAGTCATTCCCTCTACCTGTAGTATTACTAGGTTGCTGATCATGACCTTGACCATGATCTACCTCACTAGTTACCCTAGGTGAGTCATCTAACTGTTCCCTAGGGGAGAGATCATGAGCACTAATAGGTTCCCCTTCATCATCGGGAAGGTTTGAAAAATTTTGTTTAGTTTTGTCACTTTCAGAATTTTCCTTTTCAAAAATATCAAAAAAATTTAAATGATTTAAAGTTTCAGAAACAAAGGTTTTATGTTCAGTTTTGAAAGGATAAATGTTCTCATAGAACTTTACATCCCTGGAAAACTCAACTTTCCTTGTTTCTAAATCATACAATTTATAACCCTTTTTTTCAAAAGAATAACCAATCAGAACACTTTTATCAGCCCTGCTACACAACTTATCAGGACCATCTAAAATAGTTTTAAAACATAAACACCCAAAATTCCTTAAGTGACTAATCTCAGGGGGGAACCCATATACTAATTCATAGGGACTCTTACCATTTAGAACAGAAGAAGGTATCCTGTTAATCAAATAAGCAGCAGTAAGCACACATTCAGACCAAAAACTCAAAGGAATACTACTCTGAAACAACAAAGCTCTAGCTGTATTCAAAAGATGCCTGTGTTTCCTCTCCACAACACCATTCTGTTGTGGAGTGTAAGCACAGGATGTTTGATGAATAATACCTTTATTATTACAAAAAACATTCATCTGTTTATTAATGAATTCAGTTCCATTGTCACTTCTGAAAATTTTAACATTTTTTGAAAATTGAGTTTTAACTAATTCATAAAAACTAACAAGATTTTCAAAGACCTCAACCTTGGATTTTAACAAATAAACCCACACAGACCTTGAGTAGTCATCAACAACAGTGAGAAAATACCTAAACCCTTCCCTGCTAGTGATCTTATAGGGTCCCCATACATCAAGATGTACAAGATCACCTACAGCCTTAGCCTTATGATCACTAAGAGGAAAAGGCACCCTGACCTGTTTTGCCTTATGACATATCTCACAAGGCAAAGAATCAGGTTCTCCAACATTCAAACTACCTTTTAACACAGCTAGAACTTGGTTAGAAGGGTGACCTAATCTGCTATGCCAAAGACTATGATCAGAAACACTGTTAAGACTAATACTATTGAAACTCACATTTTTCCCTACAAAATACAATCCATCCTGCTGTCTACCAGTCACCAGGATTCTCCTTGACTTGGAATCCTGGACAAAACATTCATTTTCATTAAACAGAACATCTAATTTGTTATCCTTAGCAAGTTTGTGTATAGATACCAAATTAACACAGTAATCAGGTATTAAAAACACATCAGTCAGAATCACCCCATCAGCAAGCTTAATATCACCTATCTTGGTGACCTTTGCTTTTGTGCCATTGGGATGTTTGACTTCCATGTTATATTTAGACACATCAACACAATTTACTAAGTGTTCATCACTACCTACCATATGTTGGTTGGCACCAGAGTCCATGATCCAACCAAAAAATAGTGCATACTTAACCATATTAGAACAACTAGAGAAATTTTCAAACATTTTGGACAGTTTAGACAGAACAGACATACTAGAAAAACCACTCACAACAACTGACTCACCTCCAACATTGGAGCTCTGAGGATCTCCACCAGACTTCTCACTTATCAAATTCATTAACCTAGAAATCTGCTCAGGAGTAAAAGGTGAGCCAGCAGAGACATTACTGCACACATTGTTACTAGTATTGGTCATACCATTTTTCCAGTTACCCTGAGTTCTGTTAGAATTATTATTATTATTTGACCAACTTCCAGTATTACCAGCCCTCTTTTGATTTCCATTAGGATAACCAATAATTTCAAAACATCTTTCTTTGGTATGACCAACTCTGTTACAGTGTGTGCACTTTAGATTAGGATTAGGACCCCTATTTGTCCCTTTCCTATTATCAGATGATTGACCAGTCTTAGCAACAAATGATACATTAGTTGCTTTTGATCCACTGCTAGAACCTCTGTGAGATTCTTCTCTAGAGACAACAGCAAAAGCAGATTTTACTGAAGGCAGAGGATCACTAGTCAATAAGGTAGTTCTAACAGGTTGATACACCTCATCAAGCCCCATTAAGAATTGCATGAGTTTAATAAGGCTATTAAAATCATTAAATTCTTTAGAGGCTTGACATGTACAAGCAGGTAATTGGACCATAGAGTCAAACTGCTTCCACATAGTGTTTAACCTATTATAATACTCAGCAACAGAACTACCACTTTGAGTTATGCTATTTATTTTTTGATGCAAATTAAACATAACACAACCATCAATCCTATCATAGGTTTCCCTAAGGTCTAACCAAACATCTCTAGCATTTTCAGAAAACACTTGACCAAGATACAATTCCTCACACACAGAATTAATCAACCAAGAAATAACCACAGAATTGCATCTATCCCACTGATTAGCAAGAACATCATTATCAACAGGTTTGATGCAAGTACCATCTATGAATCCTAGCTTGTTTTTACCTTGTAAAGCAAGTTTCATAGATTTAGACCACACAGAGTAGTTCTCTGTGCCTTTCAATTTTATACTGATTATAGACAAACTAGTGGTATCACTAGGATGCAAAAACAAAGGATCACTGATATCCAATTTACTAATAAGGGTTGCATCACCAGCACCAAGGTTGGGGCCCCCACCACCAGGATTGGCACCCCCACCTCCTGCTGGATTGACAACATCACCCATTTCAAGACAAACAGATAGTCACACAAACAAAGACAGCAATACAAACAACAGATAATCTCAAAACCCTAGAAGGACGAAGCTGAGTCAGTGCTACAGATAGTGGATTCGTCACTCAATGGTGTCCACCCAGTTCTTAACTCAGGAGCCCTTTTATTAGCTATATATATTACTTATATATATATATAACCAACAACAATAAAGAACCAAGAACAAATAACAAACAGATCAATCAAACAAGACACCAAGTAGTTTGGCCAATACCGGTCCACCCTAACCCGGTCAGTGCCTCTAGACACAATCAACAGAAAACAAAAGAATGAAACGATCTCACCAGAAACTCGTAGTCTGTAACCTTCACTTAGGGTTACACGACCAGAGAGCAATCAGCACAGCTATCCAGCCCACAGCCAAGTACCAGAATCAAGATCCAAAGCCACCAGCCAACAATCGTTGACAAAACCCTAGATCTACAACAAATACCAAGAACAAGCAATAGACAAGATCTACAAAGATCAGATCTACTGCTGATAGAACCAAAAACAAGTAATAGACCAGATCTACACAGATTAGATCTATTACTAATCAATACAGGTCAAGATCTATGAATCAAGATCAAAACCCTAATCAACAAAGAACAATAAAAAAAACAGACAGCGAAAGACTTTTAAAAAGACCAGAATCAAAGAGCCATTGGCTCTGATACCATGTTAACTTTTAGGGTTTCAACCAACAATAACAAAAATAAAGAAATCAACACAGGAGCCAACATAAACTCACAATCAAGAACAACAGATGTAGGCGACAAAACAAGGTGACAAATCTCTTATTAACCCAAACCAAAACGTACCCCCCAATACCCAAATAGATCTCAGTAAATCACTGAGATCAATAATAGAGAAGTACAATACACAAAGGATCTGCTGATCAATAATATCAGCAGATCAAGAACCAGAATACAAAGAGAAATAATAACAACCTCACAACTACTGAAACCCTAGAACTCAGAGAGTACAAACAAAGAAGAAAACAATACGACTAAAACTGAGAACTCGTACATGAGCTCTCTTTATATACAGCTCCCAGAGATGATCCAACGGCCAGGAAAGAAAGCATCCAACGATCATAACCAACGCCAACTCACCAATCTGTGTGAGAAAACACAAATAACAACAACCACATAAACTGACCCGGACCAATGGTCCAGACCAAATAACAATGACCCAGTTCAACATAAAGTGGGCTTATTATAATAGCAGAATATGTAACTGGGCTACCAGACTGGCCCAACAATATGTAATTGAATTATAGGCTTAATATTTGGGCTAAGACCCATATATTTTAACACATAAATATATGGAAACGTGTTTTGTTTGATGTAAAATATGTTGTGTGTTTAAAACTGCATATAGAAGAAATAAGTAAGACACAGTGAAAACCAAACAGATTGATTTATCTTTACAAAACAAAGTCTTTTTTTTTAAAGTGTTTTGTGACATGAAGAATTGTAGAACTTTGTCATCTTTGATCTTGGAAAAAATTGAAAATTTTAGTGGAAAATTTTGAAAAATTAGTAAAAATAAGTGAAAATCTACGAAAGGAACCCCTGGAAATCCGTCCTGGATTCGCCACTCTCTGGTTTCATCTTTAAGCAACCACTATGGGTTATGGGTTGGGTTTATTTGCTGAAATTGAGTTCAATACAAGTAGCTTGATTTGTTCTAGAAAATGCTTTGGTTTACATAATGCAAAGTAGGCTACGGGTCAGACAGGATCTGGTCCGGACGCGACTGAACTGCGACTCTGCAAGCCAAACTGGTTTAAGTTAGTATGGTAACAGTTCCGGTTCCGACTAAAATGGTTTGGCTATTAATCCGAGCATGAGTTATATATATGGGTTTATCATTGTTTGAAAATACGTAGCTGTTTATATGTTTTTTTTAACGGCAATTTTTTACCATCTTAATTCCACCTCACTTTGCACTTGTAACGATTTGAACCACAACACCACATTTGTAAGGGGATACCATACTACCACTAGACCAAGAGGTCATGGGTAGCTGTTTATATGTGTTATAGCCATGAATCATTTTTTACTATTGTAAAATTATGGAGGTTGTTTGTCAAAAGTTGCAAATAAATAAATGTTAAATGATTAAATAGATTGTTTTATTTATCCTGCAAGTACACTCAAAACATGAAACATAAATGTAACATGAAACATAAATGTATGATGCACATGTTTTCTTGTTAAACGCTAATGCTATAACACCAAAAGTTTAACAGCCACGATAATTGTACATGATCATAATAAACACAAATTTTGGATTCGATTAGTGGGTTACAACTACTTATCAGTCCTATGAATTTATAACCATCTATATTAGTTGTGAAACACAAAAGTGCTCGTGGTTAACTATATACGTACGTTATCAATCTATTAATAAGATGTTCTGATTAAAATACAAACGGTTCTTGTGGTTATTATATTAGAACCGTGGGTTTGAAACCGATCCAACCTTAGAACCGATAATTCATATAAACCACATAATTTAAGAAGGTTCGGGTCCAAGGTTCTTGTGGGTCCAAACCACGAAATGCTCACCTCTAATATTACCCCTAGAGCCTAGAGGTGTACAAAATACCCGAACCCGAACCCGAAAAAAATACCCGAACCTGGGTATTTTAAAACCCGGGTATTTTAAAACTTGGTTATTTAATACCCGAACCCGACCCTACCCGTAGGGTATTTTAAAACCAGGTTATTTAATACCCGAACCTGACCCTACCCGGTTATTTAATACCCGAACCCGACCCTAACCGTATGGTATTTTCGCAAACTAATGTATTAAAATTTTACTACAAAAAACACAAATATATATAAAACATTTATGTTTTATTTATAAAATCTCATACCAATTTCTATTTTAAGTTATAAGTGTAGCATAAAATACCTAACCAATTTAATTTATAACATAAAACATATTGTAAAAAAACAACATATAGTATAACCAACCTGCCCGAGTTGACCCGAACCCGACCCGTTTAGCTAAACGGGTTCGCGGGTTTGACCCGAACCCCTTTAGACTAAACCTAAACCCACTAATTTCATGTTAGGTTCGGGTCGTGTTTTCGGGTCGTGTCGGAAATTCACACGCTTACTTGAAAAATAGGTATCAAGTACCCGAAAATGGGTATACCCGAAACCGGGTATTTACAACCCGAACCCGACCTGAACCTGGTATATAGGACGAAAATACCCTACCCGAACCCGACCCGATTATTTCGTAATACCCGGTTATACCCTACCCGGTCATACCCGAACCCGGGTACATAACCGAACCCGGGTATTCAAAAAACCCGGTTTTATACACCTCTAATTACCCCAATCTATCCCGGGCCTGCCTTGAGAGTGGGCTGGATGGTCCCAGGCTCAGGGCCCAACCAAAGAAATAGGCCCAAATATTTATATATACCATCTATGTTTAAAATAGACCACATAATTTCAAATGGCCCAAACTTTAGGCCACTCCCGGAGGCCTAATAATTCAAACCCAATAAAATTAATATGTTTACAATATAAAAAATCGTTTAAATTTCTCGTCGAGAGCCCAAACATAACGGTAAGGCTTAAACATTATCTCGTCGAGGGCCCAAACATATTTTAAATTTCTCATAGAGGGGCCTAATTATCCACCGAGTCTGCGACACGGAAACCACCAAATGCATAGAAGTGTTCTAAGAAAGAAAAATCCATGGTTGTGGTAACCCGGGGTGTATATCCATAGCATCATCCACTCGAGCTAAGATGAGATTCGTGTTTGTTTGCTTATTACTTTAAGATTTTGTAATGTTCGTTCACTTTAATAATTCCTGAATTTACACATGTGCAAAATATGTTACTACTACTAAGATTCACACGCAAAAAACATGTATCATAATTGGTATTTGAGTTTCTGGATTCTTGTGTTGTGATTGATCTACGACAGCTGCCACAGCCAGCCAAATCATATGTGGCACAAGGGCGTAGCTTTATAGGACCGGGGAGGGGCGCCCAACCCCCCAAAATTTTTGCTCAGAAGTTCCGATTATATAGTATCCGTATATAATTTTTTTGGTATCTACGGTTTCGACCCCCCGTAACCGGTAATTTCCGACCCCCTAAAATTTCCACTCAAGCTTCGCCACTGTTGGAGCACCACCTGACATGATTCGATGAGCCAAACTTTATGTTTTCCCGCTTATCTTATTTCATCCCTTTTTTTTCTTGTTTATTCCATTTCACCTCCTCGTTTTATAATCCTTAAATCTCCGTTACTAACTATTTTTAAGTCTTATTTTTTAAATACTTGTATTTTGATTTATATTGTACTAGGTTAGAGCCCCGCGTGTACACACGGTACATATCCATGTCAAATGAAAAAAATTCTATAAAGATTGTAGTATGCAAATTTATTTATTGAAAATTACGTAATACAATTCGTGTGAATTTTGATTGATTGTATATTATCATAAAAAAGTTTAATGTTACCCAATAACATATATATGAATCAACAAATGTTTGAGTTGACGTGATTTAAAAACAAATAATGAAATGAATAAACATATATTTATTGTAACGACATACAAATGAAGATTAAATTCAAAGTAAATAAATGTAGTTTAACAAATTATACAACCCAAAAATTATAAAAAAAATTAAACAATTTATGCAAAATATGATCGCATACTTATTCACAAACTTCAAAATACTTTTTTATAGACAACATTTGCTATTTATTATTAACGCTGTCATCTTTGCCCAATATTAAGTATCTTCAGGCCATCTCTACTTTTGTCACTTGGCAGCGACATAAAACTGCCCATGTGTAAAAACAGGATCTTTCAAATACAGACCTACCCTAAATAGGGTTTGTCCTTGACTCTTATTTATTGTCATTGCGAAACATAAAGTAAGAGGGAATTGTCTTCTGTTAAATTTGAAAGGAATCTTCTTATCAGATGGGGACAACCTAATTCTTTGGAAAAAAGTTCGCATTCCAATGTTACTCCCTGAATTATTTTAGCTTCTATAACACGGTTTGACATGGCAAGACGATTTCTTGTGGCTTTGAAAAGAATTTATGTCCACTTATAGGATCCCTGAACCATTTGAATAACAAAACAGTGAAATTTGTCAAAAACAACTCTGGTGAGGAAAAGAAAGACACTTGGCATTATAATTGTATTATCATCAAGAATTTAAGGTAAATATATCCAGAAGACCCTAAACTGTTTTGACGGTTTGACTCATAACCAATAACCTAAAAATCAAGCTAAAACCACGGTGAAAATCAATACTAAATGAGATTAAAAATGTTAATAAGTAACCTCAAAAAATGTAATCAATAATTCAAATCAATTAAATTGGGTCAATAATATTAAAAATAATAGAAAAATTAAATTGGGTAAGTAATATTAAAAATAAATTTGTAAAAATAGTAATATAAATAAATGAGATTAAAAATGTTAATAAGTAACCTCAAAATTGTAATCAATCATTCGAAACAATTACATTAAAAACATCCGCATTTGAAATTAATTTACCAATTATCGACAAATTATTATTGACATCTTAAAATTAGCATATTACTATTAAAATGATTTTGATGATTATGTTTTAATGAAAACTGATTACAGAAAGTCATAATATAAAAAATTAATTTCGGTCAATAATATTAAACATAAATTCATAAAATTAATAATATATAAATGAGATTAAATTTTTTTACTAAATAACATTAAATTCTTGCAATTATTATTAATGTCAATAAATAACATTAAAACTCTTAATAAATAACATTAAAAATGAATAAATCTTTTTAATTGCAATCAAGACCAATCAGAATTCGTAAAAATAGTAATATAAATAAATGAGTTTAAAAATCTTAATAAATAACTTTAAAATCGTAATCAATAATTCAAATCAGTTACATAAAAACATCCGCGTTTCAAATTGACTTACCAATTATCGACAAATTATTATAGACATCTTAAAATTAGCATATTCCTATTGAAATGATTTTGATGATTATCTTTTAATAAGAATTGATTAAACGAAAGTCATAATATAAAAGATTAAATTTGGTCAATAATTTTAAACATAAATTTGTAAAATTAGAAATATACATAAATGAGATTAATTTTTTTTTTACTAAATAACATTAAATTCGGTCAACTATTATTAATGTCAATAAATAACATTAAAACTCTTAATAAATAACATTAAAAATGAATAAATATTATTAATTGCAATGGAGACCAATCAGAATTCGTAAAAATAGTTATATAAATAAATGAGATTAAAAATCTTAATAAATAACCTTAAAATCGTAATCAGTAATTCAAATCAATTATATTAAAAACATTCGAATTTAAATTGAATAAATCTTATTAATTGCAATGAACACCAATCAGAATTCGTAAAAATATGAGATTAAATAACTATTGAAGTTAATGGTTGCGAAAATTTGGGTAAAGATTGGTTTATCAATCAATCTGTCAATCAATTTTCGCTACATTTAGAAATCTAATTTACTCTATAAATTGATGACCAATTATGCCATAATTGTGTAAAATTCATTCAATTTTAGAAATCTAATTTCAAAACACAAAACCTTCTTTCGCAAGTTACACTCTATACTTAGTTAAGTATCAATTCATAACAATTAGATAACTACACATTCATAACATATTTTTTTATAATAAAATATTTGTATAATAAGTGTTAAAATTAAAAAAAAAAACTTTAGTTGTTAATCGATTCTTAAAATTTGTATACATAGATATATGTTTAAAATGGTTGTCTAGAATATTCATTGAGTTAATATTTCTACTCCTAATCTATTCTATATTTTGAATAATATACAACTAAATGCTTTATTGTATTTAAATTATGGATTAAATTGATTCATAATGAATCATTAATACAAAATAAATGGTAAAATTGATTCATAATCAATCATACATAAATTCGATAAATAAATTATGGTAAGTCGAAATTACAGATTTAATTGATTTATAATCAATCATACATAATAAAAAATTGATTAAAATTATATATAATTATGGATTAAATTGATGTTCCATCTTACGGATTAAATTGATTACTAATTACCAAAAATAATTTCGTATTAAAATTAAATTCGTTTCATTAAGTTATGGTAAGTCTAACTTATTGATTATAAATTGATTTATAATCAATCATCATACATAATAAAAGATTGATTAAATTGATTCATAAATAGGAATTAAATTGATTCATAATTACCAACAATAATTTCGTATTAAACTTAATTTCGTCTCATTAAATTATGGTAAGCTGAAATTAGAGTTAAATTTAATAAATTTAATGAGACATAATTTCGTAAAATAATTTAATGAGACAAAAAAATGGTAATAAATTTAATGAGAGTTATTATAGTAAAGCAAATATAGTAAACCTAAATTTATTACCATTTTTTTGTCTCATTAAATTATTTATATTTCAAATTGACTTACCAATTCAAATTCAATTTCATTAATTTCATTAGTATTAGTAATTAGTAATATATTCGTAAAATAGTAATAGAAAAATTCAATTCGGTCAATAAGATATAAATGGGTTTAAAAACCGTAATATTAGTTTTAGTATTAGTTGGAATGCTGTTGCACAATCAAGTAATTCTGTGTAGAGCAACTGAGATGGATTTGATAAAATTAATGTAAGGCATGTATCAAGACGTCAATCAATGAAAATTGATTGAAATTAGCGAAGTTATTGTCATCATATTTTAAATAGCATTTATGACTAATTAGAACAGTATAATATACACAATTAACTGATATATTAGTATTGATTAATTATTAAAGTCGTATAAGTAAAATTGGTAAGTTTCCATTATGTGTTTAGTATTTTGGTGTAAAAGATTTATAAGTTTTGAAATTCAAAAATAAGATATACTAAATGTGGTTTTTTTGTTTAAACATTTTACAAGTAATAATTATGACTTACGAAATTCAAACGTATTATAGAAATGCTTGGTTTGTTAGTTGTTTACATATTATAAATACGTCTTTTACATCTAAATATATATGGATTGATGTTATATATCAAACATGATAGTTTATAAAATGTAAACTAAATATATAAATTAACATACTTTTCTGTAACAAAATCTATTTAATTTAGTATACAATTATAATATAAGTGATTTTTTTCCATATATTTGTAATATGGAAAGTTTAAAGTTTAGTATGAATATAGAAAGCGTAAATTATGATAAAGCATTAATTATGTAGTGGAAATTAGTATTTGAAATTTAAATATTGTCCTAAATTACTCCACCTATTATGGTTAACCTAAATTACATTAATTATTTTAATTTATTGACAGTCAATATAATTAATACAAAAGAATAAATGTGAAGTAATATTCAAATCTTAACAAATCACATTAAACGCTTAATATAGTTTTCAGGATCAAATCTTGATTGATTATTAAAGTCGTATAAGTAAAATTGGTAAGTTTCCATTATGTGTTTAGTATTTTGGTGTAAAAGATTTATAAGTTTTGAAATTCAAAAATAAAATATACCAAATGTGGCTTTTTTTTGTTTATTCATTTCTACGAGTAATAATTATGCCTTACGAAATTCAAACGTATTATAAAAATGATTGGTTTGTTAGTTGTTTACATATTATAAATACGTCTTTTACATCTAAATATATATGTATTGATGTTATATATCAAACATGGTAGTTTATAAAATGTAAACTAAATATATAAATTAACATACTTTTCTGTAACAAAATCTATTTAATTTAGTATACACTTATAATATAAGTGTTTTTTTCCTTATATATTTGTATTATGGAAAGTTTAAATTTTAGTATGAATATAGAAAGCGTAAATTATGATAAAGCATTAATTATGTAGTGCAAATTAGTATTTGAAATTTAAATTGTGTCCTAAAATTACTCCATCTATTATGGTTAACCTAAATCACATTAATTATTTTACTTGATTGACAGTCAATATAATTAATACAAAAGAATAAACTATTGGGTACATATCATTACCCCATATTATTGATGACATAGCTTCAACAACTTTTTTATTAAAAGTCCGCCCTGCTCCTGATGATCCAAAATTCGGTTTATAAATCGAAACCCTAACACACGAATGCATATAATCAGTCAATAACCTGGTAAACAAAAACACGAATAAATAATTTACAAAATCAATTTAAAGATAAAGAAAACACTGAATTATAAAAATTTAAAGATTTAAAAAACATGTACCTAAGCAATTACAACATTACATTTGACATTGGTGTGCCCCAAAACAATAGCATTTGTCTCATTTGCATTTTCATATTCAAAGAGTATATACAATGCAGTAGAAAAAGCTTATCGAGCAGTCTTAAAAAACGTAAATATTAAATACGCTAACTAAAAAATAAATATGACAAAAAGAAGTAATAAAAGAAACATGAATTATTATAAACCCGACTCCTTTATAATTTTTGAAAAAATTATGTTTGGCGCCTAAGTTTCTTGGTCAACCGATAATTAATGCATTCAAGGATATTTACTACATTTCCAAATATGTGGCACAAACTTAGGAAACTAATAATCCAAAATTAAATGCTCCATAATTATTTCAGATCCATATCCAGAATCCGAACTGATATTTGGCTCCTTACTCGATCAAATCATATTAACATAACAATCAACTCTTTAACACCAAACCATATGAGATCTTTAAGAACAATTATGAACAATATATGAACATCATATCTCGACCTTAAAAGTCATGCATCCCATCCAACATAATAGTTAACATCACTAATCACAAACACATAATAATAAAAGATATAAACAATGACATTTTGCTTTTAGAAAAATAGCTATTTCGCATTAATAAACACACACATACACAAAAAGATATACCACATACCTTTTAGTTGCAGCGGTGGATGGTATTCTAGTATTCAAATGAAAAAACATCTAAACATTCAATATATTTCATCACAACGGTTTGAAGATCGTTTGCACTTTCAGAAGTGATTCCATATTATAACTAACCGATTCCTTTACAAAAAAGAGTGGTTCCATATTAATCAAATGAAAAAACATCAAAAAAGAGTCAATATATACCATCCGATTACTTTACAAAACGATGACATAAAGAAAACGAATCTGGAACCTTTATAAACCACGATTTCTTCATAAAGGTTTGAATATTGTTTCCACATTCTGAAGTGATTCCATATTATTACTAACCTTTATAAAACACGATTTCCTCTTTGAATATTAAACCGGTTTATGTCAAAGTAATTGATTGATGTTACGATAACATAAAAGTTTTCCAGGTTTGAGGATCATATGATATGCCTACTTTTAACGTTTATGAATCGGAACACGTTACAATGGATGAACTTCCTTCAATCTACGTGAAAAAGAGACATACCTAGAAGGAACAATGAATAAAAAGAAGAGTGATGAATGTGGTTTGGAAGATTTGTTAGTGAGGATTTGAGAGTGTAATGGAAGAATGTAGGAAATTAAAATGTAGAAAAGACTATTTATAGGGAGCAAGTTGGAGCTCCATATTCAATATGGATACCTTAAACTCTTTCCTAAGCCTTCATTCAACCCAAGTGACCTCAATTATTATATAGATAGATTATGTAAAGCCTGTTTAAACTATTCCAACAACCCAACACATGATACTTAAAATAAACAACATATGTTACATCAAATAATACAAGTATTCAGATAACCATACCACATCACTCCTTTGTGTTATCCACTTTGTAGAAATTGGTCAATGTTTTCCCATCAAGTTCTTTAGTGAAAAACCTTCTCATATAGTCTTCGTATTTGAATTCCCGGTAAACCGCGGGTTTTGTGGTGGATACGAGCTCAGGGAACGGCCCGTATAGTCCATCTCGGTTGCTCGGGTTGAAAAAACAAGCAATGGAAACACGCGCGCCTTCAACATGGTTTGCTAACACGCGATGTTGCGCGCTTTTGTATTCATCATTTGACATCATCTGTGAAATGAAACATTATGAGTATAAATGCAGATTTATTCAGAGTTGAACGTATTTAACATAATTTTAATCAAAACCGGTTGGACCGACCGGTTATTACCTGAAGTAGATCACCTATGTTGATAACAATAGCACCATGAACTGCCTCAACATCAGCCCAGTCATCACCACACTTGACCTGTAACAAGCCGCCCACTTCATTCTGGACCACCATGGTCAACACCCCTGGGTCGGTGTGCGAGGTTAGCCCCACCGTGAGCTCTGGCTGAGGGCACGGTGGGTAATAATGCGACGCGCACACCCTGCCTTCCAAACACGACAGTTCCTTCAATTTGTCACTTTTTATGCCCAATCCCTCACATAACATCGACATCAACTCTTCGCCTAACCCCACCGCTGCCTTGTCCCATGCCGCCAGCGCCTCCCTACACATCTCTGGCACCGCTTCCCAGTCCGGTTCCACTGGTGACAACCTCACCTGCAGGGAGAATTGTAAGTGAACTGAACAGTTTACTTTAACCGAACAAACGATTGAATATAAACACTTAAATGAATGAGGTATTTTTTGTTTGTGTTTATTCATTAAGAAATTGAAGGTGTTTTTGTTCATTTATGTTTGTTCGCTAACAAAATTCACGAAACGAACATAATTAACAAAATATGAATTAAAAGTAATGGGTGGCGACACAGTTTGTTGCCCAACTTTAAGAAATATGCAGAACATCAATCAAAGTTTTTCCCCAATAATAACAATCGACTTTTTATTAAAACATACTCGCGAAAATTTACATCAAATAGCGGGCAACAAGCCGCAAAAAAAAAAATAATAAATAAATAAATAAAAGATTGAGTAGACTTGAATTGTAACTTGTGATAATTTTGTTTCATGAAAATAGACTTTAACTGTAAACGATCTAAAGAGGGCCGGGGCACTACCCGTGAGTTTTTTCAACTTCACTGATTTCAATCAATCCTACACTGCCACATCACTTCACTACTTCACTGAAATATTTTTTTGGAGGCAACACTTCACTGATTATTTACCCACAATGAGAGAAGATAGAGACAAAGAGAGAAAAATCACGGGTACCAGCCCGTTAACTAGAACCAGAATTTGGTTCACGGGACCACTACCAGTATGGGTGGCGGCGGTGTTACCGTGCTGTTAGTGGGGTACCCGTGACCAATTCTGGTAGCGCCCCGTCCCCCTAAGAAAAACGTGAACTAATCGACATAAATGATCGTAAATGAATGAAGAGGCATAAACGAATGTAAGCAAACGCTTACAAACATAAGTTATTGAACAAGACATGTATTCATGTTTTTCCATTCGTTTAACTAAACTAACGAACAATATTATTCGTTTGATTCGTTTACAGGCCTACCTGGAGAGTGTCACGCCAGCTGGCAGCTTTAGACTGATACAAATCAAAATTCGTCGAATAAGCCGCACCTTTACCAGCCTCACGGTGATAAAAACGCATCTTATAATCCGTTGGTTGTTCAAAAAACTCCTTCATCGAACCAACTGCTGTATCAATTATCGTTAAAGGAATACTGTGATTAACTATCTGAAAAAACCCAAGAGTGGAAGACGATCGTTTAATCTGTTCAACAACCGTTGACCGGTCACCGGATAAGTCAATGACGGGAACAGTTAACCGGGGCCGGTTTTTATTAATTGGGCCGGGGAGATTTTCTGGCGGGTGGTGAAAAAACCGGGGAATGGCGGTCAGACCGGAGTCTAATAATCCTTTAACGCCGATTTTTGATTCGTCGAATTGTTTGACTTCTTTTAGACGGTCGTAGTCTTGTGAAGTGGTAACTGATGCCATGGTGCTAACGTACGCAGGGGGTGAATGATGATTTGAGTAGTTGTTGTGTTGAAGATGAGTTTATGATAAATGGAGTTCTACGATTTTTGTTTTTGGAATAGGTTGTTGAACAAACGTAAAGGTGGTTGTTGTGTCGTGTGTGTATTGTATAATTGTATTGTATCTATACACGTCTTTGGCCAAAACGGTGTCGTGTAAATATGACCATTGTGCTTTTTTCCGGACATGTCTTTTAACGACGAATTTTGAGTTAATTACTAAAACCGTCTAAATATGTTTATTTTTAAAAAGGGACTTGAGGATGTTTTATTTTCTTTTTTTAACGACTAAAAAAATATATATGTCTATTCTGTTAATTTTTAAAATCAACTTATCCATTTTAGTGATTTTCTTCGGTATTCGTGACATATGACGAAAAAGGTTATACATGAAATATGAGGAAGATTTCAAATTTTCAATGGTTTTGGTTAAAATAAGGTATTTAGGAACCATAGACCCTATAATTAGGATTCATACATCTTGAACCACATCACACACTAATAGGAAGCTGCCACATACCCAGAATGTGATGTTATGTGTATTGATTCTAGAACCCTAAAATTAACGTAATTGATAAGTCAGCAGAAATCACATCCAAATTGTGTAGTTCTTCTTGTGTATACGGCAAGATAACCATTGATTTAACGATTGGATATGTCAATGATGTGGAAATATATGTTTGAATAAATGTATTCTTTAAAAACTAATGCTTATCTAATCTAAACAAAATAACATTAAAAATATCTCTGTTGACTCTTGAGTCGCTTTTATATTTGTGACGCAACACAATTTTTTTTAATACAAAACTTTAAACCAGTAAAGTTTGAAAAACCATGAGATTTAGATGCTTTTTAATTTGAGTTGAATCTTTCAGTTATCATTTCATTTTTTTTTTTTTTCTAAATGATGGTTGATTCATGATGGATCAAGAGAAAGTTAGAATGAAGACTTAACTAGACTAGACTTATGTATAAACACATTCATTTATATATTATTTTTTGTTACATTCATGATCTCTCATGCACTGATGGCCTGATGCACGTATCCATTTGGACAAGAAACTTGTTATTTTTCCATTACACATGTTTACAACGCGTCGTACATGTACATTTTCGATTTCAAGTTACAAACCAAACTGGACCGATCAACCTTCGTTGTTTGTTCTGGACGGTTTAGTCGATTTAAACGGTCTATGAACACTTGTAGCCGGAAATTAGGAAAAAGAGTGTATGTAGTAGGTAAAATACCAACGCTACACCCCTTCAATAAACTATTAACCTATCATCTATATCTAAAACAATAAGTACAACATTTATAGTGATTCCCACTATTCTTGACTTCTTCTCAATTTAATGCGCCTCTACATATTTACAAACTCTTCCTATCTTTTTGATTCAATACCTGACAAAGTTCATCCTGTGGTTGATCCATCGACTATGAGTTCCATCGTTGTTGTAACTGCGTTGAATTATCGAATGCTTTTGCGCGTTTATGGTCACATTTCAAGCATACCATGTTTCTTCTGAAGTTTATGTAATTGCATCTGCAAAACGAGCGACTTAAATATGAATTCAAACTTTATATTAAACAAAAACGCAACACAATGAAAGAGCTTACGAGTCGCACTCCCATTCACCGGGATTGAGTTGCCTTCTTGGGGGGTTTGTATGGCATTGCAGACATCTTGTGTTCTTGGCAAAGTTGAAAAAATTGCATCTGTCATGATTGCAAGACTTGATTCTCAGCCCCCTATTCTATTAGTCAAGCGCTAGCGCGCCCCCGACTAAAAAAAAACTATTTTGATTGTTTTTTTTTTTTACAATTTGATGACATCCTGACCTCAGCTCATTCCCTTCAGTTTTGAAGTGGGCAAAACCCGATCCAGCAATATCGCGTGAGTGAACTTCTTCACTCACGCGATTTAGCTTGATCAATTTGTCAAGAACATAAATGTAAGGAACACAAAAGGTAAAGAAACTCAAGGGTGAATTTTATAACATTATAGATTCGGCCAGTTCAGTTTTTTAAATTTATGCAACTGAAAGTCTTTGGTTATGATTAAAAAAGAGCAACATAACCATCGATTATTCATTTTATTAGGTGATGTCGACAATGTTTCGGTTAATAAGTTTTCGCTCATGCATTCAGCTATTTTTTATTAACGTCTTCATGAAACTACATTATAAATCACTAAAGTATGCATCTGGTTCCGTTTAGCAAATTCAGATAGAATCATGCTTAAGGACGATATTACCCTTAGAAATATTAAAGACAAAAATAACATTATGTCAATCTATCAAAAAGCAATGACACGGTATAAGATAAAACTACGGTGTTTTGGTCATTTACAATAGCATGTTTTTGTCCATATACGGGATAAACAAAACCAGATACATATTCGGGTGACATGTAACGCAATTCAGATTTACGGGGGACCTTAAAAAAAGAAGTTGAATATGTAGCCAATCTCTACAAACATTGTCAAGAATATTTGACATACCTTGTACATAGCCAATCTCCCTTCAACTGAACACGGTCCTGATTGTTCCTTGATCTTGGAAGTCTTTCTTGAACTGTGTCATCACAACGCGTGCACTTGATGTTGGTTGCAGAATTCAAGAATTTGCATCTGCCAAATTTTAGTACAATCATATATGTGTAGAATGATTTATGTAAGCACAGAATGAATATAAAAAATTGTATAAAAGGGCAAACGGCACAAAATAAAAAAAAAACTTTACACATTTTCCTGACTTAGCAATCAACTTTAAAATTAGAAACAACTTACATTCTATCACCAATTTTGGCAGTCAATATCATTTTATAACAGACTGTAGCAACCAATCTCATTTTTCCTTTGAAGTGTAGATATGGCATTGGTTGATCAACTTTAAAATTAGACTAGCAACCAATCTCACACTAGATACCATATGGCATATACATATAAACTATGATCACATATATAATGCAATGTCAGGGATATTTGAAAAAATCAACAAAATATTATACGCTACCTGTTGATCAAGTGGTAATAAAATGTAACTTGGTTGCTAAAATCAGTAATTGAATGTAAGTTGGTTTCGTTTTAAGTATAATTTAAAGTTGGTTGCTAAATCGAGAAAACAATGTGAAGTTTGTTCTATTTCGTGCTATTTGCACTATATTAAAAATGCAACAGAGATATCAGTTTTGGATTACCTGGAGCAACTCCAACCGCCATGGATTGTAGGATTAGTAGATTGGTGTTCTTGCTGCTGAGTTGGAGTTCTCTGAGCAGATGACACCCGCTTTGAAGGATCAATGTCAAGTTTTTTCTTGCTAAATTTCACCATATCTTTAGTTAAATTTCGTACTGCTTCTTCAAGTTGTTTGTTTATAAATGGTTTGTTATGATCAAGGCCATATGTGAGTACGAAACGCATGACATCCACAGTGTGACTGCCTTCATCTTCATGTGCTTTTACATATGCCCTCTCGCAGTTTCCCCTTAGATTGCATGAGCTGCAAACCTGCTGAATCATTCACTAGTAAAAAATTCAATACTTTTTGTAATGTTGGTAATAGAAAACAATCCCTAGAACTGTGCCTAGTTGGGTGTGAATTTCTAACATGACATGAACTTAACACGAAATTTGTAGGTTTGGGTTTAGTCTAAATGGGTTTTGGTCAGTTTCAGCCTTTCAGGTCTACGCGTGAATACGTTTAGCTAAACGATTCATGTTTAGGTTGGACTTGTGGGATCACAGGTTGACCCATTTAAACCGTTTATTTTTTTTATAAATTAAAAACATAAATATATCTTTTATGTCATAACTTAAACATATTGGGTATGTTATGCCAAAATTTAAAGGATAAAAGAGATATAGAATTAGGTTTTATGGTTTAAACGTAATTATTTTATATACATTTGTATTTTTAGTTGTTAATTTAGAGTATGAATATGTAAAAAAAAGGTCAAAAGGATCGTGTTCTGTGTCAACTTGCAAAAAACCATGTCACGTTCGATTTTTTTGGTTTATGTCGTGTTCGGGTCTATGTCAATTTTTTTGGATTGTGTCAGTTTCGATCCGCCTAACAATGAACATGGCCATTGAAAACGATCATCAACAAACATTAAAAAAAAAAGATTCTTACATACATTTCCTTCATCAATACCTAGGTGTGCCCTTAGCCGTTTACCCGAGTTCACAACTTTTCTGTCTATGCTGGGACAGCCAGATCCTGCAATCATCTTTATGTCTCCATCCATGAAGCAGCTGAACACAAAGACACAATAAGTATATAACTTAAAAAGAATATATGCATCAATATATGGATTTAAAACATTTTATACTTTAATAAAATTTGTAACAACTCATCAAAGATAATAAGGTCATCACGCTTGCTACTTATCACAAGATTCTAATGCATGTGTCAAATAAACATGAAATGATCTTTGTTGAGTTGGTTACCAATTTTATTGCAGGATGACATGTTTCAAATCCATTTCAAAGACAGCTGACCCAAGAGCTGGTGAACTCATATTTAAACCAACTCAACAGACGCAAATACGCAAAAAGAAAAAAACGCCCAACTTAAAAGGACATAACTTGAGCTGCGTCTAGAGTTACCGGACCCATAAGTAATGGACGGAAACTCCCGACCATCCGGACTGTTGAACCCGAATTCCATTATCTAGAACCTAGATATCAAACTCAACGGTTTTTCACTAAATTTACAAGTTTTGAATTATGTTATATTTTCTATGTAAAAACAGGTAAATCTTTGATTTGAGCATTTATTTAGAAAGTAAATTGCATATGTATACATCAGTTGCATTAACTGGCGGCTTAGCGGTTCAGTTTATTTAAGTTTCCTGTGTATGTTGTCTTTCCTCAGTGTACCTATATGATGTGTTATTTGTCCCTATTATGACTTGCCTTTGTTTCCCTAACGTGCAAATTCTTTTAGTAGCTATATATGTTTCAATTAGATTTTTATGATTGGATATGTCTTTAGAGACGGTGGTCTCACTAAAAGCAGCCTCTCTGTCCCTTAGGATAGAGATAAGGCTTGCCTACATCTTAACCTCCCGAGCCCTGCCACTAGCATTGGCTATGGGTAGGATTATACCAAGTATAATTGATTGAATTTTAATTTTGCAAATTTTAGCTAGATGTCCCTAATTTAAACTTACATGTAACTAACCGTAACCGAGAAGTTTCACATAGTATTTTCATCAAACAGTTGACGTGCATAAAAAATGTTCACAAACTAGCAATGCAAACTACCTCATATACCTCATTAAATTAGGGCGATGACGCGCAAAGTTAAGACAAGCGGTCCGAATCCGATTACAACCCTTGTCATCAACCAACCCTCCACTTCCAAAGGGATTCCTAACAGCATCAAAGTACCCATATTTCATCAACTTCTCCATCAACCCAATCCATTCCGGCCACTGATGCGTAATCTGAATAGATGCAGGCTCATGTTCATCAATTTCTGTAGGTTTCGTTTCAAGTTGTGGTGGATTATTATTATTATTATTATTGTTATGATTATTATTAATATGGTTGGGTGATTGAAGGTCTTTAATTTCATCTAATATGAAATCTATTGCGGGATTGGAGATTAGGGTTTTGTTTCGTGTGTGAAGATGAGCGATTGGTGTTGCTGATTTTGGGGGTTTGGGTAGTGATTTTATGGTTTTGGATACGTGTTTCAACATTTGTTGATTATCGATTGAACACTGCGTACTCGCTTTGGCGGGAATGTTAAAGGCTCTATCTTGATAATAGGGGCTGTTCAAAACGCTCGGCGCTCGCCGATCGCTCGCCGCTCGTTCGGAATTTGCTCGGAAATTACTCGTTTGATTTTCCGCTCGGTTGTATATGAGCCGATCGGCTCGGTTCGGTTTGTAAATGAGCCAAGCACGAGCAAAGGCACGCTCGGCTCGGTTCGGCTCGAATAAATTTTTATTTATTTAATAATAAATATACATACAATTTACAGATAAATTTATGGCTTTATATATAAGATTCTATTAGATTTGACTCAGTATATGCACACAAAATATAACCAACCCACTTAACACAATAAAAAAATTAACACTAGATTTAATAGTAAAACAATAAGTTATGAGGTGACAGTCTTGACTTCTTTATGTTAATAGTCGTCCATCGCTAATTGTCGCTTGATATCACACCTACGTCAAAATTCAACAATTGTTATGTGATTTATGCTCATCACCTCACCAGCCTCAATCTAAGTCTCATCATTGGACACTGGATCTCAATATTAGTGCTATCATCAGACATTTTGACCTTAGTTGTCACCCGACAATGAAAATATCGAAGGAAACATCCCAATTTTATAATCGTCCATATTATTATCCGCTCGATTCTCGCTTGGCGCTCGCTCAGAAAATTTTCGCTCGAAGAATGCTCGTTCGGTTTTCGGCTCGATTATAAACGAGCCGCTCCGCTTGGTTCGGTTTGTAAACGAGCCAAGCACGAGCAAAGCTCCGTTCGGATCGGCTCGGCTCGTGAACAACCCTACTTGATAATACTTGGGTGCAAATGGTTCGTTTAAAATTGGAACCGGCCACCTAAGTATTCCCAAGTTAACTTAAAAGGAGAAAAGAAAGGAATTGTAAAGAAAGAAAAAAAAGTGTTTGTGTTGGTGTTCCTAAGTGTTTGTGTTTCCGAGTTAACTAAACGGGAGAAAAGAAATGAAATGAAAGGAAAGATGTGTTCCCGAGTTTCATTAAAGGAAGGAAAAGAAAGGAAAACAAAATATGGTGTGTTCCCGAGTTTCATTAAAGGAAGAAAAAGAAAGGAAATTGAAGGAAAACTAGTTAAAATCCTTTAGTTTAGTTTTCCTTCCGATTTGGAAGGAAACGGGAGGAAAGAACATTTATCCTTTCTTTTCCTTTCCCTTCCCTTCCTTCACAGCGTAAAGGAGGGAAATAGAAGGAAATAATGAAATGTGTGTTTCTGAGATCTTTTCTGGAAGGCAAGGAAAGGAAAAGAGGATATATCTTTTTTGGAAGGTAACAAAAGGAAAAGAGGGGAAAACTAAGCCAATTTAATCCTTCTAAATTGAAAGAAAATGAAAGGAAAAAATAGAGGAAAAGAAAAGAAAAGGGGGATTTTCCTTCATTTCTTTTCTTATCCTCCCTTAAGGGAACTCGGGAACATAGCGTAAATCAAACCGATCTGTTAAACAGCCAAATTGGTTGGTTTGACTAACCCAACACAACACAATAAGTTCCCCATCTTAAAATATGGGGGATTCACTCACAAAAATATGAGTAACTTGACGTGAGTGCTCTAACTCAAAGTGTGTGTGTGCCCCTAAATGTAGGGGCAGTCACATAGGATGAGAGAGAATGGGGAAGGGGGTATGGGGTGTAGGGTGTAGGGCCTCTCACGAAAAAAGCTAAGTCATCTCCATTGCATCCTTAACCCCCATGCTCTTAGTCATTACAAGCACTTGTTATCCCCTATTATTGGAGCAATGGTGCCCTTTGATGCCCTTAGCAAGGAAGCCCTTAGTTATGGATGGAAGTTTGTATTGGTTTTGGTGATGAGGTGAGCCCAAACTAAACGGCTAGTGCCAATGTAGAGGCGCCCGTGACCCACCTACATTGTGGAGACAGTCAACGGAAAACTCAACCAATCAGCATTAATGGTATGCAACAGTTTCCAAAGTTTAGAGTGTGTTCTAGATCACAGTTTATTTGTTTAACGGGGACCCATACAAAAGGATGATCTATGTGGAATTATGGCCCAAGGGGGTCAATTAAATGTTTGGATTACTGTCTTTTCAATTAAATTGGGTGATTGGGCTACTGAGCAATGAACTAATTACAATGCTAATAACATTAGACTTCAATGGAGATTGCGTCAATTATACTGGGACAGGAATTTATTAACATTGTGTTATTTGTTTAGAATAAACTTTCACGCCTCTATGACAGAATTATTTATGGCCCACTCATCTTGGCATGGTTGTTCGTTATTCGGTGTAATAAAACGCGCCAAGCCAGCAATCTGTGCGAACATAGCTATGGCTAGGATGGGTTGAGAAGAAACACATGTGACATGTGCTTCCTTAGTGGTTAAAACGGTTAGAGAAGGAACAAACATGTTTATTGGTTGTTATGATGTTTGTTATGAAACAAGATCGTTGTTATGGAGTTTAACAAGTCTTGAATTGTTTTTTATTTTTTTTTATTTTTGTTGGTGGCTAATATGGAGAACTTGTAATTTGGGTGTTCTTGGTCTTTGGGCTTTGTGTTGAGCCCAAAAGAAAAGGTTGTATATATGTTATTGGGCTTGTGTTGCCCGTTTGTTTTAGACATAGGAATAGGTCCTCCTGGCCAAGTCGGGCTTTTGATGCCCATTTTTATTAGGCTTGTTAGTTAGTTTTGTTTTGGCTAGTTTAGATATTGGATACAAGTCTCAGGCCTAGCTAGCTAGTGTCTTCAAAGATAGTTTGAAATGAATACTTCAAATGATACTACTTTATAGTTATAGGTTTTATTTGATTAATGATTGATAGTTAAACCATCACAATTTATGAATTAAAATAGTTCTTACAAACAACCTTGGCAGCTTCGAACCAGAAACTCGAGTCCATGTCGTAAAGCCATACTCTAATGATCCCGACACAAGGGAATCGCCACTAAAACCCTATGAAATCTATGAACCGCTTCGAAAGCACAACGGCAGACAGAGCAAGGACCCATCTAACGGTTGCATGAACATGAACCAAACAAGGGACCAAGTGCAAATATCGCCATTCGAGTATCTCACAATTAACCTCTACGAAAAGAACGTTCGACTGTTTGTACAAACAATCACTTAACGTTTTGGTCTCCCCAATTGTGTCACAAATCACAAATCAAAATCATATGACACTTCAATAACCATAAGTAACACATCTAGTAAGCAAATTATCACATTGAAAAATAAAAATAAAAATTCTTACTAAACAAATCAAATTCATAACAAATAAAAGATTCAAACCTAGACCACCATAAATTAACCAAATATCAAAGCAACAAAACAAATTTCAATTAATATCCCAAAAAAAACTAATCTTCAACAATTTCTTGTTTCCCTGACCCTATGGAATCAAAGTGTGAACCCATCTTCATCATATCTTTAAACTCATCAAAGTTAATCATACCATCACCATCCCGATCCGCTCCAGCGATCATTTTCCTGCTCTCGGTGATGGTACAATCCTCCCCCAAACTCTTCAACACATCTAGCAACTCTTCCGCGGTTATTAACCCATTTTTATCAATATCAAAGATAGAAAACGCGTCTTTCAAATTCTCCAACACCTCACTCGAATCAATGTCCTTAGTATTCAATTCTATAAACTCCTCCAAATCTATAAACCCATCACCATCGGCATCAACCTCCTTAATCATATTTTGTAGCTCCTCATTCGTTGGGTGGTGTCCCAAGCTTCCCATGATTGATCCTAATTCGGATGCACATATTTTACCATCCCCATTTACGTCGAATTTTTTGAAAACATGTTCTAACTCCTCCTCGATTCGTACTAGAGAATCTAATGGCTTGGTACGTGATGCCTCTGGGGTCGATTTTGTGGGCTCTTGTTCGCGGTTTTGGTCGTGTGTGCTGTTGTTTTCCCCGGCTTTCTTCTTTCTCTTTCGGTTTAGGAGATTTTTCAGACCCATTAGCGATTTGTTGTGATTTAGTGGGACGATGTTGTTAGGGAAAAATTGTTGTTTGTTGGTTGTTTAGGTGTTTATGGTTGTGATTTCACGTCCTTACATGTAGGAAGATTTGCATGTTAATAGGATTGTGTTGAAAAAGTAAATATGTGGTTATAACAAATATGTAACAAACAAGTGGTTAAAAATATATGTAGCGAATAGTTGTTACTTATTAGACCAAGTGTAGTGGTGGGTGAAATTTGGTGGGTGAATAGGGCATTTTTTGAGCTTGGCAATGTGGGCCACTTGGTGGCTGAAAGGAGCTTGAAATTTATAAGGGGTGTAATGATGTGGTGTGGTGTGGGGGTGAATATATAATGGTATTAAATTTAAATTAAAAAAAGAAAAAAAATAAAAATAAAATGTCAGGAAATGATTGGACCATCAAACTTTTCAGCCACGCGAAATATTTCGCGGAGAATGGGTTAGCGCCCATTTGGCAAGGTGGGGGCGGTGTTCTTGGGTGAATGGGCGCCAAAATAAGGGTTTAACGTCCATTTGGCTTGCCATTACACAAGGTCTTAGTGGGGTGGGGTTGGGCGGGATTGGGAAAGGAGAGGCAGAAGAAATTTGTTATATACAAAAACTAGCTTATATTCCGGAAATTTTTCGGGATAGACAAATCTAATATAAAGTGATAAAATGTGTGTTATGATATAACATATAAATTAATGTAATATAATATAATATGAGAAAATAACAATTTTAATCATGTGAATAAGGAAGAAATGTATATTAAAAAGAAAATGTACGTTTGAATGAGAACAGAGGTAGAAGCAACCATTGCAGGTCGTGATTGAGGTGACGGCTTTGAAGGTGTAGCTTTTTTTACAAGTGACTGGTTTTGACACATTCTGCTCTGGATGACAACATATATGTAATAAACACAGCCTGAATGTACTATGTCTAAGAGAGACAAGTGTCTTATTAAGAGCTGAAATAAACAACCCTTTAAAAAGGAGATTGTACTACACATATATTTTGTCATAATATAACATAAGTGTATATTTTAATTTTAACTTTGCTGATGAATCGGTAATTAGATGCTTCTTATTCTCATAATGCACTTTCATTACTATGTCCAATCATGCATAAATTTGTATAATGTAAATCAGAACATTAATATAAATTCTTGACAGAATTGACTAGGAGACATTTATGGAAGAAAATTTAGTTGATGATGAGATAGAGATCGAATTGACACCCATAGCTGTGCACTTAGCCATTATTGAGAGGCAGCTATTTATTGAGATATGTATACACGTGTGTGTATGTGTGTTTCATTATCAGCAAGTAAGGATTATGAATCGCTTTAAATTTCAAGAATGATATTTTTTGTTTGTTGTATGCTATTATGATGATAGGTTTCAAGGTAACCGAGAATTATGATAGGAAATCGGGTCCAAAACATGAGCGTGGAGCAATATAATTTGACCAGTCACTCTCACGTCACATGTATTCTCATTTTATATGGCCTTCCGAGGTATTGTCTATGTTTTTATGCGTATACATATTTTACCATCCGACGTATCTTTCATGATTTTCTATCCTTTAGGTTTGAGGTTGTGGAGAAATGGAACAAATGACAGTTTTAAATGATTAGATGAGTTTTTGAGTAGGCTGGAGACCAGTATCCCGATTACCGCACTCATTCTCTTCGTTTCTACATTTTCCTGCTCGTGCTCAATCCACCGCCCCATGTACTATAAGCCTTTGATCTAACTTCATCCATCAATTAACACCTTTTTAAATTTTTGTTATTCTTTTTTATTATTCTAATCGGAGATCCCTATTTTTTTATTCACATCATCGTATTTTAATCATTTAGGAATTTGGATTTAGATTATTCAAATTACCCAAACATCAAGCTGAATCATTGTGCCTTCATATTTCTTTGGATATGTATTTGCTGATATATATCATTATTGATGCTTACAATCATGGTTGTACAATCCCGCCTACCCTCCGATTAGTCTCCGATTAATCGCTAGTCAGTGGTTCACCGATTAATTTTCAACTAATCACTCAATTAATTAGTAGGCAGTCAACAACGATCAAATCTGGTCAAAATTGGCCAAAAAAAACGTGGGCAATCTTGTCATTCCGACCAAATTCTAGCCAAAACCTGTAAATTCCCGCTAGATTCCGGCCAAAACTTATAAATTCCGGCAAATTAATTCTATCTAATTCAAAATATGGGTCGAAAAAGGTGTTAAAACATGTCTATTTACAAAACTGCATATAAAAAGATGTATATATACACATAAAACTGAAAATTACATATAAAATCTCAATCTGATTAATCCAGATTAATCGCTAGCCGGTACCCCACTGGCCGACTAGCGCCTAGCGATTCTTACAACACTGCTTACAATCATCCGCATAAGCTGAAATTGATCTATATAAATTGATAATGTTAAGAATTATTTTATGTTTGTTTGATTATCAATAAGAATGAGAGGTTCACTTTTGAGGACCATTATTAATGGCTCAAAAGAGATCGGTAACGCCGTGTGGTCGGCGACTTAATTCTTTGCACCTCCTTCACATTTAAGTAAGTTTCAAAGTATATCGTTCTGGTCCTTCATTTTTTACCCTCATATTTCTCTTTCCGTTTGATTGATTGTTACTTCATATTATCTTTGTTTTTCTCGGGAAGCTCCCAATGTAGTATAACCTGGTAGTAATAATAATAAAACCAAATGTTAAACATAACTAACATGCTTTGACTTCTACAAACGTCAAAGTTATATTTTCCAACTTACGGAACTTTGTTGAAACCCAAAACTTTAGAATGATAACTTAGGATCATCGTAGTAATCAAACGTACATTTTAGATTAAAATTATGGGTTATATTACTATACCTCAATGTTGCTTCACTTTTTTTCATATTTATTAAATGTATAATTGATTTCATAAAATTTGCTCTTAAAACTTTCAAGAAATAAGGTGAAGGTAGAGACGAATAATATATTATGATATCATACAACCCACATTCCTACATGGCCATCATATTGCCATATTGGAACACTTATTACACTAGCACACAAGAGTGATCGATGTCGCAATTTATGATTAGACTTTGTTCACAGATAACAAGCCAAAAACAGGATTTAAAACGTTGTAGCCGCCATCCACGACCAAGTTATGTCCACTTATATAGCCAGACTCGTCACTCGCTAAAAAGAGTGTTGCATTTGCAACAATGGCGAAGCTGGAAAACCCGGACCGGGGGGTCGGAAGTATATGACTATTTTTTTTTATAAAAACGGGGGGTCGAAACCGTATATACCAAAAATTTCTATACGAATACTATATAATCGGAACTTCTGAGCGAAAATTCGCGGGGGGGGGGGGGGGGGGGGGGGGGTCCCCGCCCCAAGAAAGCTACGCCACTGATTTGCAATGTCTTGTGGTTCAAGTGACTTGCCCGCAAGGTTAGAGTGAACACCCGAGGAATCATCAATATTGAAGAATTTGTGTGTTACCGCAGTTGCTATAACATAGGGAGATATGCAATTGACACGAATTTGACTCTTTCCATGTTCCGCGATAGCATTCTTTGTGAATCCCACCACACCATGCTTTGAAAGTTGTTTATGCATGAGAAATAATCCCACCTGTTATGGAAGCCACACTTGCAATCGTGATGATGCTCCCAGTGCGCTTTGGGATCATCACACTCGTTGCATTCTTGGTTCCTAACAAAACTCCAATTAGATTGACATTGATAACACGCTCCAAGTCTGATGTGTCATTCTCTAAAATACTTAGTTTTGGTTCATCAATAATGCCTGCATTATTAACCATGATATCTAGTTTCCCATGCCTAGTGACAGTGGTGTTCACGACGTCCTCCATGTCCAATTCCAATGTTACATCACAATGAACGAAAGAAACACAATTTTCACCCAAGTCTCGTTGAACCAATTCTCCCAAATCATCTCTAACATCAGCGATGACAACTTTTACTCCATGTTTTACAAGTAGCCTCACAAATACATTCTCTAATGCCTCGAGATCCACCAGTGATTGTGTTTTAGAATGATGTGGCATGTTGATATGCAAGTCTTGATTTTTAGACCCAAGAGTGTTGGTGTTTGGTCAACACCCTAAATGAGAGCTCCATAATGAATAAAAACTTTTGGGTGAATATCGAGGAGTAGAGTAACACGGATTTGTTAACATTTTGACGATTATGCATCTTATGTTATTTTACTTGTCTTGTACTTTTATCTACTTTTTATCTTATTTATTTACGATATAAAAACGAAGTAAAACCTGAGCACAAATTATTAATCCCCTCTAAATTGGCTTACAATAAAGGTTATCTCCATAATATTGGTGTTGGTCATTTATTCATATAGGATTATAGGGTTATTAATGAATTTAATAGGTTTTTTAACTTTAATTTTCATTAACCACCAAAATCAAGCGATATCTAAAATGGAGTGCCTCGTGAAAAAATGAGTTACAACATGTACAATGAAATTTACACCAATCCTTTCAAAAAAAGGTTTTTGAATTCAGATCTACATTGAAACCAAAGATAAGAGTGTGATTTAGCGTTTGAAATTATATCTCCTATCTTGACTCCCTTTCCATTGAATTTTTTGTTTTTGTTTTGAGCTTTCCAGACACACCAAGCAATCGTCATCAATATACCATGAATCACCTTCTTGTGTTTTTCTTACCCAACTTCATGGACCTATGTAACTCAACAATATCTTGGAAACCGAAAAAGATTATCAGATCAAGTCTACACCAACAATGGCGAAGCTTGGTTCTCGAATCGGTGGGGCCGAACTCAATTTTTTTTGATCGGTAGTGGCCGGGAGATCAAATCTGTGAGGGTCGGACTAAATTTTCCTACGGAAATCGAAAAATTCCATCACCACGCCAAAAATCGGTGGGAATCGGGGCCCTCTCGGGCCCTAAAGAAGTTGCGCCTCTGTACACCAACGCCCAATCTGTATCCAAACCTGAGTGGAAATAGCGCATGCCGAGAACACGTGGTCAAGTGATTCGTCTTTATAGCAATATAGTTCACAAACACTTGAACCAGTATGAATGTTTAAGCTGGCTAAAGCGTCTCAAGTAGGTAATCATTCATAGATGCTCGCCACGTGAATATATTGCATTTCAACGGACCCCACCGACACCACTTCATGATAAACATTGAACTTGCGTTCCGATCTTTCACAACTCAAGGTTTATATCCCTTCACCGTGAACGTCTCCGAGTCATTACCAACCCACACCCATTTGTCCCCCCCCCCCCCTGTGAGGCACAAGAGAGCTGATCAGATTACAACAGTCGTTCTACTCTTGAACCTTAGCATCAATAGACAGATTCACAATCCATCTCCAAACCCAACCAGTACCATCCGGATAACAATAAAAGGTTATAGCATCTTTGTCCCGTTCAAGTCTAAAGATGTTAGGTCACACATCATTAAGCGGTTTATCCAGTAACCACAGATCTAACCAGAAATAAATATTTTTCCCTTTACCAACCACACCTTTCATATAATAACTCATTAACTTACCATCTAAGCGAGTCTTGCCGAATAACGTCATTATATTCTTCCAAATGCATGTTGAACCTGCTTTTAGGCCTGTAAACGAACCGAACGTTCATGAACTGTTCGGGGGGAAGTTCGTTTATGTTCGTTTATTTAAATAAATATAATGAACGTTATATTTATTAAACGAACGAACATGAACACACGTTATGGTCGTTCATTTATGTTCATGAACGTTCGTTTATGTTCGTTTAATTAAATTTAACTTTATTTGTATTATTTATTTCCTTTTGTTAAGTAACCTTAATTCATCTGTTCTAAAAACTTAACCCTAACCCTAACATTCTAAACATATCACTTATCAGTCGCTCTCCACACTTCACAGCCCCACACTTCACAGTCGCTCTCCACCCTAACCCTAACGTTCATTTATGTTCATGAATCATTATTAACTTGTTTTTGTTTGTGTTTGTGTTCGTTTATGTTCATTTGTGTTCGTTTATATTGATCATATGTGTTCGTTTATGTTCATGAACTGTTCGTTTAGGTTTAAATGAACGAACATAAACGAACACGAACACGAAAAATTTCTTAATAAACGAACATGAACATAAAAATGTGTTCGATTATGTGTTCGTGTTCGGTTAAAGTTAAATGAACAAACACGAACACGCCTGTGTTCGTGTTCGTTCAGTTCGTTTACAGGCCTACCTGCTTTCATTGGAAAAGAGGACCACCTCCTTTTAGATTTATGACAAGCATCAATGACCTTTTTCCATAAACATCCATTGTCACTGCGATATCTCTACACCCACTTAGCGAGAAGTGCTTCGTTGAAATTTTTTAATTTCGAAATACCCAATCCGCCTTACTTTTTTGGTGTCGTAACTTTTTCCCAAGCCACCCAGTGAACATTGTTGTCGTTGCTCAAACCTCCCCATCAAAATATTTTCATAACCGACTCAATATTTTTGATAACCTGCACATGATTTTTAAACAAAGAGAAATAGTAAATCAGCAAACTATTAAGTACCGATTTTTATAAGCGTGACGCGTCCTCAGATAGAAAGAGTAGAGGCTTTTCCATGAATTAAGACGAGAATCAATAATCTCCATTATCAGACTCCAATTATTGACCTTATTCATGTTGTTGGCCCCAACTCTACTCAAAAGGAATACCTCCCGTTTTGCACTCAATTACTTGCGCCATGATAGTATATTCTTTTCGTTGTGGTGCCAATTCCGAATAAATTTGATTTGTGAAGGTTGATTTTTAGGCCCGAACAGATGTAGAAACATCTAAGTATGCGAGAAACCATTTTGACGCTTTCTTTCGACCAATCACCCATAATTAGAGCATCATCCGTGTAAAATAAGTGAGTAATTATAGATCTATGACCCTATCCAATAAGTGAGTAATTATAGCATCATCCACGTTAAATAGATAATATGTGTTTATGGTGATTGTTAAGTCGTAAAATTTGAACATGTGATGTAATTTATATCTTGTACAGTAATTTATAACGTGTACATGAGAAGCGTTACATAAGTCTAATTTCAGGCTGAGCATCTATTTCTCGTATATCGACCGTATCCAACAAGTTTATATTATTATTATTATTATTATTATTATTATTATTATTATTATTATTATTATTATTATTAAACGTTGGGGATCTCTGGTACTTAACCCAATCTACACCGTCACATGTGGCCGGGGTAGCTGAAACTGTGTGAAAACGCCTGTCTTGACTCTTGAGAAGTTATGATGTAGTCGTTGTACGTAAATAAATAATGTATCCATAACACGTCTAAGGTGGTTAGTGGTAGTTAATGACCGGACCCTAGCGTATGAGATGTGACATTTAGCAATAGGGTCCATTGTATGAAACAAAGGGGCAGGCCATCATAAAGTAGACTCATGGAGCAACAATAGCCATGGGGTGTTGCTTTAGTACGTATGGTGTTTAGTATAAGAAAGCAACCAAACATGTGTTTAGTTGGTAGACCCAAGCATGACAAATACAATATGTATATCTCTATCAAAACCATACAACATGGGTACGTCCTCCATGTGTCCGAAGGTTATTGGCTTGCTTTGTTGACATGGTGAGATAGATTTGATTCATGTGGCTACCTCATGTTTCCCATGAAACCCATTGATTGAACAGATACATTGATTTTGAGACAATTGTAGCAAATCTGTTATTTACGTTTGATTGAACACTTTGATTGAACTGGATGCTTGATCTGGAAATTTATGTTCAAAATTAAAATTTAATAAATTCACCAGAGTAAGTACGTTTTGAATAGATTAACATGATAAAATTAAAATTTACGCCCCACTTACGGTGTGCGCATATAATGTATATATGTGTGGCCCTCGGGGGGGCAAAAGTAAAGTTGCACTAGTTTTAACGTTATTTTACTAATTTCGTGAAAATAACGTTAAAAACGACGGACGGTTAATCATGCATCATGTGGTGGCGTTGATAGCCAAAAGACAAAGGGGTACATGCACCGATCGGGTTTGTCCCGATTGCTAAGTGTTTTGTGCTTTATGTCCAAGGCTTGATACCAAACCACATCGAGCCGGGGGTCTCATTGGAAGCAGCCTCTCTATTCTTAGGGGTAGAGGTAAGGCTGTCTACATCTTACCCTCCTCAGACCCTACCTTAGCTTTGCTATAGGTGGGATTAACTGAGTATGATGATGATGATGATGATATTAAGCTAAACAAGTTTTTACCACTACAGTTATAAAACACATTAGATTGGTTCGGGTATCTAATTTAAGTCTTTATGTTTAAAATGCACGCAAAACCATCCTTTATATTTTCATTATTTTGTTACAGGTTACACTATTTAACACAGACCCAGTTAGTTTATCTTGATAGGTCTCCTCACATGCAAAACATGCGAGGGTAATGTTGTCTTTTTTTCTTCTCTTGAACAAAAATTAAAATAAAAAGGGTGTTCACATCTGTTAGGATCTCTTTCTCGTTCCTATGACCTATCTAACCATTGACCCCATCATCCCCCGTCATTGTTCCTTACTCACCTTTGATCATCTTCATACCTCCGAGTAGTAACCATAAACCAACCAACTAGTAAGCTAGAAATAAAGGTGATGCAGAAGAAAACCTAGATTTGTTTCAAAAGCCTCTGGTCGTTTAAGAAACCATATATGTTGCCGGAAAAAACTTGATGGTGGTGACAGGAGTTCTTAGTGGTGAGCACATTAAAGGAGATTAGGGCATTCACATCCCATTCTCCATCTCCATTAACCAAATTACATTAAAAATCACTACATTTTTTCTCTCAGACTCAATTAAATAATATTTTTTATACTTTTATCATTACTTTTTATCTCTCTTTCACTTACAACCACTTATAAAAATTATTAATAAATTTTGGTGGTGAACAGTAGTTTGTCAAATATACAGATGAACATTAACATTAACATTTTATATCTTCTCTACTCACAACCTCTTACGTTGTGTTCTCAAGTCTCATTAAAGGGGGAAAAAGAAAAGAAATAGTAAGGAAAATAGAAATAAGTTGTGTTCCTAAGTTTTTTAATGGAGGAAAATGAAAAGAAACTGAAAAAGATTATGTTCCGAGAGTTTTTTAAAGAAATGAAAAGAAAGGAAAAATCGTACTAATTTTATCCCTTATCTTTCATTCCAAAATGGGAGGATTTAAAAAGAAAAAAAAGATTTTTCTTAATTTCCATTTCTTTTGAATTCCGAAACACAAAATGAATCTAATAATTTTTTTTTCCTTTTTTTCCTGTCTTGGTTTTCTTTCCCTTTATTTCTTTTCATTTCATTTCTGTTCTCTACTTCATTTTCATTTCTTTCTTTTCTTTCTTTTAGTAATCTCTCGAACAAATCCACTTTTCTTTTAGTAATCTCTCGAACAAATCCACTTTTCTTTTAGTAATCTCTCGAACAAATCCACTTTTTAAAACAACTATTACATCCTAATTTCTCTCTCAGTTAAACCCTGTTCCATCTTTGACCAAATTGAATCGAACTTAATCCTTCACCACATAGAGTTTCCAAGTGTGTTTACTGAAAATAAAAAATCCTTCTTTCTATGGTTTGCTTTTTATAAAAGATGAATAATTTGCAAGAAAAACCGATAATTATTATTTATACTTATGGTAAACAAATGCAAAGAAATAACATTTTGCAAAATAAAATATCCTTCTTCCTCCCTAATACTACTAGAATCGACTAAACTGCATCGGTAAGTAAGATTAGGTTCAATAGCAGCAATTAGACTACAAAAGAAGCAATTGAGAAACATAGAAAATTGAATTTATATTGCTATGGAAAAAACATAAACTAGATATACATAAAGAAAACTTGGCGGAAAATGATACGACGTAGATGGCAATAGGGCAACCGGCGGAGGTTGTTCTCTATCGAATCAGTCGGTGGTTGGTGGATTGGTATATTATTATAGTATCTATTAAGTATGGGACAGTTCTACAGTAAACCTATTGGATTGGCTGCTTGTAGCGGCAAAACCCTCTGAATGGCTCTTTGTGACGGCAAAAGCCTCTGAATGTTTTAAAATAAAGGTAGCACAAGCTACAATATAATGATACACAACAGCTTTTAGACAACTAACTTTCTTACTAACTTATGTACTTTTATTTCTTCCAATTTGACCACCAAACTTTGACTACCAAACTTTTAGCTTTTAGCCGCAAGTATTTTTTTGAAGCTCACGCGAGAATAACAGTCACTTAATATTATCTTTTATGTCCATGAAACTCTCCACGCAACATGAGCTCTCACAGCGACGCACAATCTTTAACGTCCACCAAACCCTCAACGCAACAGAAGCTCCCGCCGCGAAGCGCGGGGGTAATAGAATCCTAGTTATTATTATTATTGAGAAATTAATTACAAAATTAATGTTTTAATTATTTGTAGATAATAAAAAGTTAAATATGTTCTCACACAACTTGTATGTGACTAAGTTAACAAGATAACTTAACCGGGTTTGTATTAAAGCATGTAACATGTATAAAATATAAAGAATGATTTGCGTGCATTTTAAACATAAAAGTTAAAATCTGCCATGTTAATTAGACATGAAGATTGTTTTATTTAATTTTGTATAGTTTTTATATCTAGATTTGGAGAAACTAAAATTCAAAAGCATCCCAAATGGCAAAAGTAAGTTCATCATGTGGTCATGTTTAAGTCATGCACGTGCAATGAAAGCCCACGCACTAAATGCAACTATCAAAGCCCAAAACCCAAAAGCGATTTGGGTTGATTGGAAATCTTATTTTGAACGTCCTAATTTTACTAAATTGCCCTCGTCCCACATTAAAAGAAGGTTCACACTAAATCCTTGATATTAAATTTATTGTAAAAAAATAAATTTATTATACATTTGAAACTAGTAAAAATCAGATTGTAATTTTTGTTTGTTTTCATTATAATTAATCTTAATACATAAAATAACTTCATAATGTGTAATGAATTACTTCACAAGGTATGAAAAACCTTCGTAAGTTTTTTTTTTTCAGATTTTATTATAATTATTGTTCTTTATTTTTTAATTTTAGGCTTTAAACTAAGAGTGTTTTACTTGTTTATCACTCTCATAACTTGCAAATAAGCTAAGTTTTGTAGATTTTGTGAACAGTTTGTAAGTTTTAAAAAGATGGGAGTAAGAAATAAGCCGTTTAAAAAGTTTGTAAGTTTTAAAAAGAGTTTAGTCATAACCATATATAAACCTAGGAGAAAAATGAGAAAATGCTAACGATTATATAACTTTTTAATATTACTATTATAAACTTCAACCTTTAGTCGATAACAAATGAAATTACAAAATGTTTTCATGCTTAAAAGTTAAAAGTCCATTTCATGATTGTTTATCTAACCAAAGTGTCACCCTAATAATTCATATGACTATGAGTACTAACCAATTAAAATTTCTTCTGTACTAGGTACACACAATTATTAAAAAGAAAGAGGCCCATATATAGAATATTATCGTAAGACCCCATATTTTTACTTTATGTGAACACACGTCAAAAATCGCATTATCACACAAGTTCTTTTATTCTAATAATAAACTATGATAAATTAATATCATATCTACCTTGTTATCCACATCATGTTCTATAATCAATATTTTGTTTAGTTGCAGACTTGCGGCGAACAAATGAGCTTTTATACTAGTAACACCAAAATATTATTTACAGTGGTTTCATGTGTACTATCTATGATGAAAGTAACAATATAGACATGTACTTGGAAGCTTTACTAGCCAGAAACTTACAGCCTGATTTAGGTATCGGATCTACCCTCTTAAGAGGGTCGGGCGCGACCCGATTTGATCACGGATACCCCACTATCCCTACAGCAACACCTCCGCCAATGACAGTGATAACGGATGAGGGTTTAACATTTCAAATTAACACCCCCACCCCCACCCCCACCACCACCACCACCAAATGACAACGGTAACTTTAATAAAAAAAAATACCATTTTTTTTAGAACGGTAAAAAAAATACCATTTAAACTATAAATTAAATTATTTCTACTAGCAAAATACATTATTAAATTTGAACACACACAATTAAACTAGAAAAAACACAGTTAAGCTAGAAAACATAATTAACTTAACTAGACCTTAATATTTGTCATGGCAAAACATGGTCATACTTATCCGTATACTCGACTTGGGTCACTTCTATGTCTTCGGCTAGATCACCGTCCTCATCCATGATTCTTTTGAAGAGAACCTCAAATTGTTCACATTTATTATGGAGATTCGTCCACTTTCGATTGAGTGAATCAATTGTGTGGTTAAATTCACCAGCTAGCTGTCAAAATTAAGCTAAAACGTTATTCCAGTAGGAAGACCTACCTGGTTTCCTTAATTCTTGGACATCTATCCACGTCATTGTCAACACTATTTCTTCTTGTTCATTCCAACGTATCATTAAGATGATTTGGTTTAAAAAATGGTTAAAATGGTAGAATAAATTTAGAGATGAATTGTGGTTAGAATTGGTAAAAATAGTAGGATTTTTTGTGAGTAGTTTTCAAAGAGTTGATTGGTATTTGTAGGGTGAAAATATTTTTTTTAACTTTTTTTATAAAATGCTTTTTAACGGTCATGTGACCGTTTGTCATCAAATGAATTTTGTTTAAGTTAATGAATTAATAAAACTATGTTAAACCTAAATAAAAATTAAATCAAAAATAAAATTTTCAGGATAGTGGGTTAGGATTGCTACCTTCAAATTGGTGTTTTAAGGTTGTGAATCAGTGCATTAATATAACAGTGTATGATTGGTAAAAAACATGCTGGTTCAGGTGGCACCCCTCCCCTTATAATTCTTTAATCTTTTTCTTAAATTGTTGGGAAATTTTGTAAGGAGAAAGGGAAGCAAACTACATTTTCACGGGACACAGGACACAGGAACAGGGCCAGCATCTCCATTTTCCATAAAGTTTCCTCTCTCAAAAGAAGCCAGTTAATCTCTTTTTGAATCAACGACCATTTATATGAAGCCAATTGGTACATGTCTCAAATCCATACTTGTTGCGGATGGTAAGAAATATTTTTCTTTTTAAGTTTTTTTTTATTTGTCTATAACATTCCCATACATTTTAATTGTGACGAGTGTTTAAAAATGCTTATTATCACATGTCGTCTTGGCCTGTCACATTGCTGTAATATCTACCAGTAATATTAAACTAATAATAACGGTTTAAATTTACTTACTCCAAGTTGTTTATCTAAAAAATATAGTAAATTTATAATTACCGATTTTAATAAATAATCTCAACACCCTAATTAAATTCAATACAAGACTATTTAGTAACCAACACTTGCTTCAATATAATATACTACTAGCTAACCCGCGCGTTGCGGTGGGGTTGTAAATTTGTAAGGGTGTGTGTCTTTGGTAAGGTAATAATCAAATCTAAATTTCAATAACTCCACTACAAATATAGACCATAATATCGTCAATATGCTTTTGATACTTATATCAAAGTTGTTGTACTTTATAAGTACAATTCATATCTGTGACATGTCGGATACATTAATCCAGTTTCAATGAGGAAATGCATAAACTAATCGGCTAAAAGTCATAAATATTACCCATTTAACCCATTCAATAAAAGTCACCCATTTGGGCCCAATTAAAATTACTGAAATAGAGGAAAAAGAAAAAAAAATAAACTATCAATCAAATTTTGAAACTACACATAACATATAAAATGACAAAAAGAGCGGGGTAACTTAACTCACACAATGCAATGCGACAATTACTATGGATACTCTTTTTTTTGTTAGTTGTCTTACTTTTTCTTCACGATATTTAAAAATTCCGCCAAGCTTAGGCCAAAAAAAAAGCGTTGTCTTAAATGCCTCTAGCGCCTCACGTTTGAGGCACACATTTTAAAACCTAAATCAAGATATTTTAAAAGCCAGGGGCAAACAAGTTTAACATAAGTAAAGGAATATACTTCCTCGTCTACTAGTTCAAAAACAAAATAAAAGTATCATAGCTTCATTTGACCGCTTGGATTGTTGATAGAAATGTCACGGGAAATATACCATTGTTGCTTTCACATTGTAGGATAGGCACCCTTGCATGGGAAATATATTTTACTAGCTTTTTTCCCGGAAGCGTCCCGGGGTTGAAAAATATAATCATTCTAATAATACTAATACTAATAGTAATAATTATTACTCTTGTAACTAAATAAATAAAAAAATAACCATGTGTTGTAGTGTTGCGTGATTCTTTCTCCTAGTTTCTCTTGATGAAGTATACATATCCATCATTAGAAGAGTAAAATTCCAATGATAGCATGACGATTGGGCTGAATTTCAACATCGTAGATAAGAATCTGGTTTAAAAGAAAAACATGATTAATGATTAACCTGAACACTTTGTGTTTTTTTCCTGTATGAACGAAACCCCACAAAAAATAGTCGTTTTTTTCTCCTTTTTTTATATATCACTATGGTACTCGTTGGAAAGATAATAAAACGTTCGTTAATTTGGTTTAATTTTTTTCTTTAAAAAATCTCGTACATAAAAGATATTAACGTTTAAAAATTATAGGAGGAAACATAAGAGAGAAAAATTTAAATTTGTTTTTAAATTCTTTTTTTCCTAAAATAACTCAATTTAATTTTTATATAGATTAAAAACATATTATTAAAATAATAAATTCAATACTATCACCTCAAAGTGCCACATGGCACATTCAATGAAGGGTTGAAGCCTCCATTGAATGCCACCTCATAAAAACTCAATTCTTTTATTATAAGTTATAGATTCCATGAAATTCACCTGTGAACCGACATCATGAATATAAATTAATATAGATATAGATATATTTTATATTTATATACAAAATCTTGAAAATAAGAAACTTACCTAAACTTTTCAAAGCTTTTGAAACATCTAATAGTAATGTTTGCTTAAGTTTTTCCCCATCAATAGGAATGTTTGAACCATTTGGTAACTAATAAATTGACACAAATAAATCAAATGGCTCCATTGCGGCACCACCTACTTGCATAATAAAAATCACAGTTTAAATAATCACACCAAATTCAGACGATCTAACATACCGGATGATGTGCATTTACCTCTAAAAATATCCTCATTTTGAACAACATATTCAAGATCCTTAGAGGGTGTTTGGGATTGCGTTTTGAATCTGATTTTTAGATTATTGCGTTTTGAAAATGCAGATAATCAGTTTTTAGTGTTCGGATTGCGTTTTGAAAACGCAGATAATCAGTTTTTTAGGCTATCAAAACGCAATAATCTGTAAGCAGCTCCACCCCTGCTTTTCCAAAACGCATAATCTGTTTTGAATAATCAATCCCAAACACCCCCTTAATAACTTCAAATCGTATTGCTCAATCATCATGTGAGGGATTGACAACTTGAAGAATATCGTTGAGAGTAACCGCAAATGAATGATTAGATTTCATCCTTGAGTCGCCAATAACAAAGAATATGACAGATCTGACTCAAAACATACAATTATACTATATTAATAAGCAAGTGTATTTGAATAGGATTTTATTCTTTTTGTTATGTTAGATACATATTTTTTCAAATACTTTCAACATGTTTATTAGTGGTGTGGTGGTTGTCTTGGTTGGTTTATAGGGTGAATACCCGGGTTTGATTCTTACAACCATCCCTCTTTTTGCTTTTTTTTTTCCTTGCATTTTTTACATTAACTACTACTTTTTGTTATGTTAAATATATATTTTTTTCAAATACTTTCAACATGTTTATTAGTGGTGTGGTGGTTGTGTTGGTTGGTTTATAGGGTTAATACCCAGGTTCAATTCTTGCAACCATCCCTCTTTTTGCCTTTTTTTTTTTGCATTTTTACATTAACTACTACTATTATTGCTACGTTATATTTAAATACTGTCTTTAAAAACAGATACAAAAACGCGCAGCGTATGTTTATACACCTAGTTGATTTTAAAAGTAACCATAAATACCAGAGAAAAACACTAAAGAACACAAAATGAACACTGTAACTTTAGAATGAAGAAACTGAGAACATACCTTGACGATTCCAGAACATGAAGATTGAAGATTGAAGGTTGATCCAGTGTTGGATTATGTTAGAAAATCGTTAATTAGTTTGAAGGTGACGGAAAACCCTTTGGTTTCCCCTGCTCTTTGGGACGTCTATATCAAAGAGAGAAGCTTAGATGAGTTCATAAAGCCCCTTCCAAGCAAACCAACAGACTATAAAATTTTGTATCATCATTTAAGAAGAGCATTAAAACTATATTATACCTTTGTATCGTATTGCCCAATCATCATGTGAGGGATTGACAACTTAAAGAATATCGTTGAGAGTAACCGCAAATGAATGATTAGATTTCATCCTTGAGTCGCCAATAACAAAGAATATGACAGATCTGACTCAAAACATACAATTGTACTATATTAATAAGCAAGTGTATTTGAATAGTGATTTTATTCTTTTTGTTATGTTAGATACATATTTTTTCAAATACTTTCAACATGTTTATTAATGGTGTGGTGGTTGGTTTATAGGGTTAATACCCAGGTTCAATTCTTGTAACCATCCCTCTTTTTGCCCCCTTTTTTTTGCATTTTTACATTAACTACTACTATTATTGCTACGTTATATTTAAATACTGTCTTTAAAAACAAATACGAAAACGCGCAGCGTATGTTTATACACCTAGTTGATTTTAAAAGTAACCATAAATACCAGAGAAAAACACTAAAGCACACAAAATGAACATTGTAACTTTAGAATGAAGAAACTGAGAACATACCTTGACGATTCCAAAACATGAAGATTGAAGATTGAAGGTTGATCCAATGTTGGATTATGTCAGAAAATCGTTAATTAGTTTGAAGGTGACGGAAAACCCTTTGGTTTCCCCTGCTCTTTGGGATGTCTATATCAAAGAGAGAAGCTTAGATGAGTTCATAAAGCCCCTTCCAAGCAAACCAACAGACTATAAAATTTTGTATCATCATTTAAGAAGAGCATTAAAACTATATTATACCTTTGTATCCTTTTGTATTCTCCTTTAACAACAACATTAAACCACTAATCCACCTAAAAAGACTGATTTACCCCAACACAAATGTATCAAATGTTTGTACTTTGAGCAAATAAATCTGTATTTACTTAAATTTTACCGGAATCTCTCCCTCATGCTTTATAATATAGTATAGATAAGACATATTATTTATCTATACTATATTATAAAGCATGAGAGGATGATACCTGGCAAATTTAAGTAATTGCAAGTGTGATTGCTTAAAGTACAAATAGTTGATGCATTTGATGGGGGGGTAAATTAGACTTTTAGTCATAAATAGGGAGGTTAAAGAGTGTTAAGTTGGAGAATATGAAGAGATATAATAGCCATAAATAAGGAGTTAGAGGGTGTTAAATTGGAGAATATGAAGAGAGATAAAAACCGCTTAATATACACAAAGTCTTGGAATTCATTTCAATTGAATTATGTATTCAATTCAAACTTGAAGTAATCTTGAGGCTCTTCATATGACCTGCTTGTGCATATATTCACGACTATGCAGTGGCTTCGTCATTCAAGCTCCGTAATTCAAGCCCCATCCTTCCTGCAAAGAAGAGGAGCTGAACAACCCACCGTCTTCGGCTCTCTTTTATTTTAACTTCTGTTTCAGCCAGCTTCATTAAGGTGTTATATGTGTCTTCTTAATTTTCCTTAACTAAAGTACATGATAAACGATGTGTGTTTGTATGTGTAATTGTTAAATGTTTTAATCCTTCATTTTTCTTTAGCAATGTTAATAGTTTTTTATGTTAATTCGATTGTTTACTTCATGTTGTAAAAAAACAAAAAAAAACAAAACTTACTAATCTAACTAAGTGCTTTCAAAAGATGAGAATACATGAGGGAGCATAATGAATACATATAGTTTGTTGTATTTATTCTTTATTTGATATATGGATTATGTAGTAAAATTTAGATGAATTTTACATCCTAATGATTAGATATAGTTTGATGCAATTTTTAGTCCTGCTGCAACATACGGGTTATCCACGAGTATAGTATCAATTTAAAAATGGTTTATGCAAAGTGATTTTGTCATTCATACTTTATGGATTTTTTTGTGTTTAGTTGTGTTGTATAAAGCTTTATAGTGTTGTACATCTACCAATCTTTTTTTTTCTTTTTTTCTTTATTGTTTTTACTTTAACCTTAGTATTTTTACATATTTTACAACTTAACTCTAATACGTTTTCACTTTCAAATTTGGACCCTGTATTTTTCATCTTTTACAATTTTTGATTTACATTTTGATCTAATTTTGCGAGTTAACACGCTACAACGTGCGTGCGTGGTTCAACGTTTTTACGTCTATCGTTTAACGGTTCTGTCGTAACGCACGAGTATTAGATCAACTAAGTTATTGTTTTCTATGTTTTACTTTTCACGTATGTGATCAACTAATATAATTATTAGCACAATGCAAGGCCCACGTCCATTTTTGAAAGTTAATCCTCGATGTATGGATTTGGAAACAGTATTGTATATCATCCTCTAAATTTGTAAAATAACTATATTTCCTCACATAATGTTTGTAGACCATGCATCATATATTATGCATTAAAAAGTTATGTTTTAAATAAATATATATATTTATAAGTTAAGAGGAGATATATGATATTCCTCTATATAATTATAGATAATAGTTTTGTCTTTAAAAAGGTAGGGCAAGCAGATCTAAATCTACCACTTTCCTTTATTTATTTATCATGAATTTGCAAAGGAGCATTATTGTTTATTGGCACAATGCATGGCCAACAACCACTTTTGAAAGCTAGTCCTCTACCATAGAGTAGAATTTGAAACCTTAACTAGAATCCAATGAAACTATAACACTTTGACCCCACTAAACTTATGGCTTTCTAAGCACTAAAACAAGGTCTATGATTGAAATTTGTTTTGTTTAAAACATTAACTACCAGTTACATGAAAATATTATAAGTATTAGAAGATTTAAATTCTCACATGAAGGTGAAAACTAGAGTTTCTGAGTGAAACTATGATTCATAACGTTAGTAGCTACTTAATTTCAATCTTTTTACACCATGATTATATCATTAAAATGTTGAAACCAACAAACCCAAACCCCTAATAAAAATAATATTATGTTGAAAGTTGAAACCAACAAACCCAAACCCTTACTAAATATATTTCTTTTGTTTCTCAGCTTGGATAATTTAGTTTCTATTTTTAAAATATATAACTTTTGACATGGGTCGGGGTGGACCAAAACTTCTAAAAAACAGTTTTTAGTGTTTGGGTTGAGTTTTGAAATGAATTTTTAAGCTACCAAAACGCAATAATCTAAAAGCAGTTTCACCCTTACTTTTCCAAAACGCAGAAGCTGTTTTGAAAAATCAATCCCAAACACCCTCTAAGTAAAGAGGAATTTAACTTTATACAGGTAATTAAGAAGGAATTTATAGGAAAAAAACATTGTAACATATTAATGGTTATCTAATATTATACTACGATTAAGTAAATTCTTTTACCCAATTTGCTATCGCACGATTTTTAAGACAGTCCAAAACAAACCCTTTCTGTCATATCTTAAGAAAAAAACTGTCAAATTGAAAAGGTAAAAAAAAGCCTGCAAAAATAAATGTATAACTATTGTAAACCAAGAGCAAAATGCCCTATAGAGTAAAACATCACTAGTGTGACATAGTATAAAGCAATTGACCTTTATTTCAGTTAGGAATTACCCTTTGTTTTAGTGTTTTTCCTTCTAAAATATAGCAAGTAAAAACAAAGAAAAACCCTTAATTAAATGATGAACAAAAAAATGATGAACAAAACACCTAAACTTTCTTTGCTCTTGAACCATTAAATTAACTATTTTGTTAAATTAAATGATGAACAAAACACCTAAAGCTTCTTTGGTAAGTCTAATCTACATTTTGAACCTACTAAACCTAGCTAGGTTATAGTCTATGACCAAGTACATGCTATATATTCCAATTATATAGTATGTCTTTTCTCCAACCAAAAACCATCATGCAAACTAAATCCATAATTGCCAACAACTTTTTCTTCCACCGATTAAATCCGGTTATAAGAACTTGTATTTCATGTACTAAAATGTGTACATTTGTTCCGACAAAAACAAATGGAAATACAATGATTACTATAAATAGACATGCATTCTCCCAATTGAACAACCATCCAAGATCCAACCACCACATCAAATTATTGCATGAAAATACTCTTCTTAACATCTCATTTTCTAGGGTTTAACAATTTGTGCCTAAGTCTTACTTGAATCATGCCCAAAACCATACAATCTTTACAAGAAAACAAGAAACCATTCCATCGAAGGAATGGTTCGGGAGAGATTCATATATTTGAATCTGCCCGGTACTTTGAAACCGACACTGATACCACCCTCGCTCATAAACATTATATGAGAGAGGGTGGCGGAAGATTGAGTCTTGATATCCCCAACCCTAGACGAAACTCAATTCCTTTACAAGCCATGTTGATGGCGAACCACAATTCGGTTCCTTTACAAAGCATGATAAAAGATCAAAACCCTATAATGGTCAAGAATGATAAGATTAAGCATAAACAACCAAGCTCACCAGGAGGAAAGTTGGCTCATTTCTTGAATTCCCTTTTCAACCAAACATCTTCTAAGAAGTCAAAGTCTAAATCAAAGTCAACAACATCAACACATTCTATGAAAGATGAAGATGAAAGCCCTAGTGGTTGGAGAAGGAGGAGGAGGAGTAGCATTAGCCTTTTCAGGAGTGGAAATAGTAATTCCAACACTAATGTAAGTGACACAAAATCTACTTATTCAAGAACATTACTACAACCACCCATAAAGAGTACACCTTTTAAAGATCTTAGACCCCATTTAGACAACAAGCCTGCATGTGAAATTACAAGAATACCCATCAATGAAAACCACAACAAGAATGAAAGTATCATGATCAAAAGTGTGCTTACTGAGCAAAAAAGAAGTTGTGGAAATGGGATATTGGAGAAAGTTAAGGTTTGTGATATAAAACATGATGATAATGATAATGATAATAAAAATAATAATAATATTAAGCATGATCCAAAGGTGGAGATCAAAGAACTAAAAAGTTTCATTCTTGATGATGATGATGGTGGATATAGTGATTCAAGTTCTGATCTTTTTGAGTTAACAAACTGTGATTTGGGTTATTATTCAAGTGGTTTGCCAGTTTTTGAAACAACCCATATGGATAGCATCAAGAGGGGTGCACCAATCTCTAGCTAACCTAATGGGCCAAACCACATCTCAAGCTCAAACTTTAATTCCAAAAGAATCTGGAAGTCAAGGTTTTACATATTCATATATATTTCATAGGTGGTTTTTTTTTCTATTTTCCAATTAAATTTTGTTTATTATTGCCTTGTTAAATATTAATTAGTGATTATTTGTTTGGATATGAAATGAGCAAGAGAAAATTCCAAGTGGATATTTTGTTTTTAGCCTTTAAATTCTGTGGTTGCATTATAATATTCTTGTTTGAGTGAAAAACTTGTCTTATTATAAATAAAATAAAACTTTGAAATATATTATATGCTTCAAAAAAATCTTAATGATATGGATAATCCATGAAAAACTTAAGGAATTCATCAAAAAGATTTTTTACAATATTCAGAAAATTAATTAGAAAAATATAGTTTTAAAGGTTTTAGATTTAGCATTTTTAAAATATTTTCATGAAATACAAAGCTTCAATCAAGAGGAAGATCATGTAAAGTTTAAGGTGATGATTGAATGTTTTCGTTTTCAACCTTTTTCAAAGCAAGTATGATTACTTTCAATATTTTTTCATTCATTTTAACTTTACAATTAAAACAATGGGCGTGAATGCGTGATCCATGTTCAATTAGTTTTACCACTACATGCCTCCTTTCTTCTTTTTTTTATTTTTTTCAATGAGTTAATTGCCAATTTAATCTCTGGTTTGTCAAATGGTAAACCCAAATTAACAATTTAACCAACTGTAATGTAAAGAAATAGATGGCTTGGTGATCAATTTTTTTTAACGGCCAACAAACAATTGTCCCGACTACTTAGAGTATCCACCAATTGGTTACAAATTGAATTTGAGAATTTCAATAAATTACTTATTTAATGTTTATGTTTCATCTTAAAGAGAGAACTACACGGATAGTCCCTGTGGTTTATACGTTGTAACATGTTAAGGTACTAACTTTTTTTTTAAACTCCTTAAGGTCCTATGGTTTACATTTGGTAACATGTTGAGGTATTAACATTAACTGCCGTTAAAAACTAACAGATTCTATTAAAAAGTTAAGGTTGAGGGACTAAATTTGCCAAATTATGAAAGTTTTAAAAATTCTTTCTTCCCCACCCACCACCACCGCCACCCACCATTGCTGCCATCCAACGCCACTGCCGCCACCCAGCATCGTCGCTACCGCCACTCACCACCTTCACCCACCCACCCACCGCCGCTGCCACCCGCCGCCACCACCACCGTCACATCTATAAAAGTAAATAAATAATGAATTATCGAGTTTTATTAAAAGTAATAACGAACATGTAAAACATGATGGAATAAACATACCAATTACCAAAGTACCAAACACATTACTTATGATCCACTTATCCTTTTCTCCACTCTCACACACACTGAAAACACCTCAACTGTGTGTGTAATCTAAGAGGGTCTCTTAACCCACCCACACGCACATGACAAAGTACTGTTGTTTCAGTCTAGTGTCCTCCAGAAACTGGTGTCTCCGGTCAACCTTCTCCACCTCCGGTCTCCGGTCAACCACCACCGACCTCGGCGACGGTACAGTCATCCACTGCTGGGTACCCAAAACCCGTAAACCAACCCGACCCGATCTCCTCCTGCTCCATGGTCTCGGAGCAAACGCCATGTGGCAGTGGGGCCCACATGTCTTACCTCAGCTTATTCATCAGTTCAATGTTTACGTGCCCGACTTGGGGGTTTTTGGTGACTCGTTCACGACTCGGTCGGATCGGTCTGACTCGTTCCAGGCTCAGTGTGTGTACCGATTCATGGAAGGGAACTCGGTGAAGAGAGTGAGGGTGGTGGGGTTGAGTTATGGAGGGTTTGTGGCGAATAGTTTGGCGGCGCAGTTTAAGGAAATGGTGGAGAGGGTGGTGATCTGTTGCGCCGGGGTGTGTTTAGAGGAGAAGGATTTAGAAGAAGGGTTGTTTCCGGTTAAGAGTTTGGAGGAGGCGGCGGATATATTGCTGCCAGGGGGTGAGCAAAATTAACCATAACCGACATAACCGAACCATAACCGGCATAACCGAACCGATTTTAACCGATAACCAACATAACCAATGGTTATGGTTATGAAATTTCTATAACCGACCGAGCGGTTATGGTTATGGTTATGAAGCTTTGGTTAACCGATATAACCGAACCGAACCAAACTTGTATTGTTAAGTTTATGTAATAGATTTATGTTCTATATTAACTGTATAGAGGTTTTTTACTATAATAAAAGTATGTTATTAACAACATGATATTGATATAGTATTTTTTTCTTATGATAAATTAAACTTGTAAGTTGTAACCAAAGGGTTAAATATGTTTTTTTGTTAATATCTTATTAAAAGGGATCCGGGATCCCACATTGGTACTTTAACTAGAAAGTGTAGTCTTGATTAACTTATAAATAATAACCCAAGCTAAGTCTATCATTGTAGGTTCCGAGTTTTTAAGACCCATGGGCTTTTAATTTTATAATTTAGCCGAAAGTTAGCTTTGGTTGATTTTTTTGGTTAATAACCGAAATAACCATAACCGAACCATAACCAACTTCATAACCGATTAACCATAACCGAAGTTTGGTTATGGTTATGGTTACGAAAATCCCATAACCGAAATAGCGGTTATGGTTATGGTTAATGGTAAAAACCGACCCAAACCGACCCATGCACACCCCTAGCCTGCCACAGACGCCCGGTGGGTGGGTGAAGGTGGTGAGTGGCGGGTAGCGACGATGCTGGGTGGCGGCGGTGGCGTTGGCGTTGGATGGCAGCGATGGTGGGTGGCGGTGGTGGTGGGTGGGGAAGAAAGAATTTTTAAAACTCTCACAATTTGGCAAATTTAGTCCCTCAACCTTAACTTTTTAACGGAATCTGTTAGTTTTTAACGGCAGTTAATGTTAATACCTCAACATGTTACCAAATGTAAACCATAGGACCTTAAGGAGTTAAAAAAAAAGTTAGTACCTTAACATGTTACAACGTATAAACCACAGGGACTATCCGTGTAGTTCTCTTTATCTTAAATAAATAAAGTTATTTTAACATGTAAATCATTTACTTATTCCGTAACTCTTTACAGAATGATGATAAAAATTATATTTATAAATATTAGCAACTAATTCAAAAAAGACAAAATCACAATAATATTTGAACTTTGTAACTATCACAACTATTGGAGCCATTGAAGTTCTTAACGAAGATTTTAGTGAGATGATACTTTAACTAAAAGAATTAGGACACAATATATTGCAACATTTTAACTAAAACTAATGTGTTAAAGAACACACATATTTATGGTGGATAAAATTGTTAATTGTAAAACTTACAACGTTATCTAGTATAACAAATAATCATAAAGGTCGTCTAGACCATATTCGACGCCATTTTGTTGAACCAACGGCTTAGTCGGACTTGATGTTGGTTCCACTACTACAACTTTAGCATCAAGGAAAGCAATCTCCCCTTGAACTTGTGCTAGCTCTCTTTGTGCTATTTGAATTTGTTGATGCAAAGACCAAATTATTCCCGCACACCCATACACTGGATCTTGTATTCTACATTTCGCCTCGTAGTACAACGACTCTATTGCATCCCCTCGTAGTTGCATTGGCGTATCCTATATAAAAGCACGCGTAATCAATTAAAAAGATAGCAATCATATTTACTAACAAAGGGTCATTATTTTAAAAACCATCTACTTCTAGATTAGAACAAGATTATGGTCAATGTATACCTGGAGTAACTTGTCAATGTTGCTCGCACCATAGATTTTATGAAGGCAAGTGAATCTTTGCGGATTATCGTTAAGAAAATGTGGCATGAAAATGCAATCTGGAGGACATCTTCGTCTAAAATACTTGCAAACCGCACATCTAGTGGAAGTCATTTTATCTATGAAGAATATCTTTGACAAAATCGAAATCTACTATGGAGATATTGAAGAAATCTAATGGAAGATTTTGGTGTGGTGTTGAAATTTTGTATTAATAAGAATGAAGTCATGTAACGGCTAAATAATTTAAAAAAATTGTTGTAGTAAGGAAAGAAGTTAAGTGAAACCGTTTTGGTATGAAGGAATTGAGTTAATTATAGGAAATGTCAAAGTTTAAATTATTTTTCTAATTAACGGCTATGTATATATACTAAATTGTTGAATTTAAAAACACGTTAAATATTTTTGTTCTATTGCTTTTTTTTCTTGTGTTTGGTTACATTTATTTATGTTTAAACTAGTGGGAATGCCCGCGCGTTGCAGCGGGTGTCCCGACGAATATTAGGTTCAGTTATATTCTATAAACTGAGCAACCGGGATGTATTCCATTGTTAACCCTATTTGAGTTTTGTAGACATTACAAATTTAGACAATGATTACATTTTTTTTAAACTTAGACAAATGGTTAGTTGGTTCCAACATATATAAAGCACTCTAATTTACAAGAGTCAACACACGTTCTCATTAAAGTACTTTTTTTTAACGGCCAACAAAACACCAATTTTGTTAAACATCAAAACGGCAAGCCAGAAGCTAGCCATACATCCACCAATGTAGGATACTAACATACAACACCAAAACAAAACTAATATGCATCACATCTTAACCTACTACTATGTTTCGCCATGACGTACCAACCGCTTCGCCATAATTCGTGTTATCCTATCACACCCTTTAATTACAATGCCAACACAGTTAATTATGACCCACCATCAACCTCTGCATGCTACCAGCCCCAAAGTGTGAATGCGAACAATTCAAACATCTAAAAAATAATTCACAGGAGACCTTTATGCCAATTCCTTTTTGGACCTATTAACCTTTGCTCATTGCTCATACACAACCTATCTCAGCCACATTGAAATCCTTGTGTAGTCGGACCATATGCAATCAATTTCTATTTTCTACTGTACACCGAATCCATTTCACTGCAGCGAGAGCATAAAATAGGTGATTTAATTGAACATTGATACCTTTATGGGCTGCCCTTTAAGTCGTCGTCACCGCATCCTTTAAACTGCAAATAATATATAGCTTCACAAGATTCTAGCGTTAGTACAATTTTATAAGACTGCGTTTTAATGGTTGAGACCCAGTCTTCGCAGCCGTGACAGAACTGCAAGAGACCCCCCAACAAATGAAAAAGGAACACGTATCGACATAAAAAACACGAAGAAACAAATGTGTATCCGGGACTGTTAGCGCCTGACACTTGTGTACCAAATAACCCATTGTAGAACTCACGCCATACGCACACAAGACGCTAACCCACCCTCCAACCGGACTACACATCTCACCAAACGCACACACACCAAAATTCAATTTATTCAACCCTTGCCCCCACCCTTCTGCCTGCAGAGATCAAGTGATATTATAGTTCATACCTAAAATGCCCCCAAGAAACAAAATAGACACGCAGCCAAAAAAAATATAACACGAAACGACTATGCCATGTCGGGATAGTTAGCACTTAACACCTCAAATCATAGGCCGAAAGACCGAATACCCACTCACACCAAACACACACATACTTCAAATCATAACACCTCAAATCATTAACGTAGTAATACTGTGATAGATCAGATGCACTAAGCTTTTTGTCACAGGCATTATATTAATTGCTTTTGGTCACAACTCACAAGCATTATATTGACTTTTGTCAAGCAACGAGGAAATTCCATGTTTGCCTCCAAACAATACAAAACATTCCTATGTCTTAACATAGGTCCATAACAGTGCCTTTAATGTTTTTGTTCTCTATGTCAAAAAGAGAAATTTACACATATTTAGTGGTTTAATGTAACAGTAGAACACTCGCGCGATGCAGTGGCGACGACAACTTTTAAAATGGTAGTTGTTTTTATTAGTTTATCAACCGTCTCGAGATATAATGTATATATTGTTAGTTATCTTATTTTTTTTGAATGGCCAACAAACTGATGTGCCAGCTACCCGGGAACCCAACATTATGAAAGCGCCCATACGCTCCTAGTTGAAGACACGTCTCAGGTGCCTGCCCTAGAATGCGCTGGGTAGCTAACACCCTCCAAGCCACCAGTTCCGGGGAAAACCCGACCCTTTACCCGCACGAGTGCACGACGATAAACAGCCAGTAAAACCCAGTGGATCAGGAATCAAACTCCTAACCAAGTGGCGAAGAGTCTTCCATCATTTCCCCAAACCATTGAGCTATAAGCTCGTGGTTTGTTAGTTATCATATAATGGCTGCACATTGTAAGTTTGTATTTTGGACACAAATACTAATTTAAAATATATATAACTAAGACAAGCAAATTGTCTGTTGGTTTTATTGTGATCAGAATGGAAGTTGACTTCCTATTTCAACTCCATTGACACCTAAATTTTTATTTTATTTTGCTATGTTCAAGATAATATGACAGTATTTAAATGTCAAAGTATCCTTAAATTATGTAACAGTTGGTCCTCATAGATTATTGATTATTTGTAACTGTCAAATGAGATCAATAAAACACAACATTAGCATCTATAATTCTTAGCATTACAGGAGTGGTAATTCTAACACCAAATTGCCAAAACTAAATGAGCTTGGACTCAATACGAAGAAAATCATGTAGAAAAGAGGGTGCAAATCCGTATTCGGAGTATTGTATTAGCAAAAACTCACATAAAAAATGCAGAGAAATGACTCATTTTCCCAATTGCTTTGAGGTTAGTAGCAACTCTCAACAACCTCCCTCTCTATAACATTCAACCTGTAAAAATTCAATGAAAAACGTTTGTTAAGAAAATAAATAAACGCTAAATTAAGAACATTTGAGTTTATACAGTGTAAAGTTTACACTTTATACATACATGTGTGTGGAATTTGTTGGAACCCACTTCATTCTCAAGTAAATACCAAAACATACCCGTGTAGAGTTTGAAACTAATTATCAACCGAGTCAACTCACCCATCTTTCAATCTATACCCATAACCCGCTTAATAAATAATAATAACCAAGAGTCACCCTAAATGCTAGACCACGCCAATCATCTACTTAGCCAAGGGTCAGTCTTGTGCGTGTGATTCTTAAGTTTTTTTTTTAATTTGTCATACCAAATCAAATGGTTAAAGGTGGTCAAAACTCATTAAACATATACGTGGCTTCCCAGGTATAGCCATCATACAATCAGTAATACATGAAGTGCCTTTAGAGAAAATAAAAAAAGGAGACCAAAATTGATTACAAAGCTGATATTATAACACTTAGTTTTTTAAGTATGTGCTTTGATATTCACTTAAACAAAAAACCAAACACATGGTGTGCATGAAGAACCTAGTTGAAGAGAAAAAATACGAATGTTATAAAATCAAATTGTTCAACAATCTCTTAAGAAAAATAAGTTTGTGTTAATTAGAGATGCATGAAGATGATGATTAAGGTCAAGAACCAAAGGTCAATTGTTCCTGCAAATCATAAACACATAAATATATCACACAAGCCAGGTTTAAAATGGTTAAAATATATAGCTTTTATATTTATTTTTTGATTCCAACTCGGGCTATCGCCTCGGTTTGCCACGCGAGGCGAAGGGAAAACGCCTCAAGGGCAATTTCCAGTCTTTTAAACTTGGTTTATTTGCAATTAGTTGTTCCAAGGCCTATACCAATACCTGAAAGCCTAAAACTACTCAAGTGTGAATTGTCATTATCACAATGTAACTTTGTTTTGCAGGAAGAAAATTAAGAATGCATACAGACGAACGAACAGATTCAACTCTTGTATAACCATGTCTTTCCAGTGGCTGCAAAAAAAAAAAAAACAAAAAACAAAAAAAAAAAAAAAAAACTGTTGATCACGAAGAAACTTAAAACCCTGAAAATAAATGGTTTATCGTAAGGACAAAATCAATAAGAAAGTTGATTATGAAAAGATAGGCTTAAATTTATAGAGTAATGCTTCCATATTCAAAGTCAATAAGTAGCGGAAATTCAACTCAACAACCAACAATAACGGACATTTCTAAACAATATAATTTGTAACTAATTAAAATAATTTATACATTGACAGTTCACCTTATGAATAAAGTTGGACAATAAAGCATACATGAAAATCCCATAAAACATACATGATCACTTCACAGACAATTGAAAACATAATCGAAACAATTAACAAACCCAGAACAGAGCAAGAACAATTATAATAACTGATGAATGAAATTACCTCAAATTGTTACTGACTTCAATTGCAGCAAGATCAAACGGAAATCAGAGATAATAAATGGTGATAGAGCCATAGAGGAGTAATCAGTCGTGTATATGATAAAAGCAGAGTTTCATTACGTAGGGCTTAAATAGGCTTCAATCGAAAGTAAAGGGTTTAGGTTTCTTCTTACATTCAATGTTTGAAAACACTGGAATTAATGAAAATGAAAACACCAGGGAATTCATTGCCACACTTTGATTACGACCTTTGATTTCCCAACGGCGGTTATAATAGAGATAGAGAAGCAGAAAAACAAACAGAAGGTGAAGGGAGGAAGGGGCAGAAAAGGGGATGAGATTTTAGTTTTGAACTAAAATTAAAACTTAAAATTACAATTTTAACCTTCTAAGTGTCTTAATTGTCACAACTATTCCAATTATACCCTTAAATTTCTTACTTAAATATGTTGTACATGTTGCTTGTTAAGTTGTACAGAAATGAAAATTACAAAGTTGTACATCACTCCTCCTTAATAAGATAATATAGATAACATTCTATAAGTACCACTTTTGCATGGAGTCTACTATTAAGTAAATCAATAAAAGTAGAAATAAAAAAGGATTAATTTTATATGTACGTTTAGACTGTGTTGTGGAATGGGTGAAATGTATAAAAATGTATTAGACGTCACGTAGATGATAGGGCTTTCACATTTCACACCAAGTAATGTGTGTTATGATGGTAGGTTGAGATGAAAATAGATGATTGATTTATATATTATTGATTAATTAAAAAATCGTAAATACGTGAAGTCCCCGCACCCGGACCCCTTGCCTCGCCTTGGTGGTGTGGCTGCCCACGCCCAATCAACTTGGCACCAAACCACACCCCACAACGTTTAGTCTTACAAATTTAAAAAAGTTTATATATACCCAACTTTAATGAGTTTTTCTAATTTTTATGATTATTCTACCCATTTCCAATATATTTGTTTAAACAATGTAATTTATTACACTGTATTTTCAAACAATAATAAACTAAATTAAGTAACTTATAGAACCACTATTTCAAATAAACTAACTTTGATCTTCTAGTTTATTATGATACGTAAATAACTTCCATATTTTTCGACACTAAAATTAAACTTGTTGGTTTTAATGAATATAGCAGACTATTCAACAAAATTAAAAGATTTGTTTGAAATAAAAAATAACCTACAAATCATACTGCAACTGTAGGATTGCAGCAACATGCTGTAGCAGATCTGTCTCCGCAGCACTGCAGACTTGTGGAGATGGGTCGGGATCAAAGCGGAAGACTTCTCTGCTACTGCGGTAAAAAATTTAATGATTAATGATGTTGTGGACAGTTCGGGCTGCGGGTTTCAATGGAGCAAATGGGTCCAAAGCAAATGTAATATCTTCATGTGGAGAGCTTCTTTGGATCGATTGCCTACGAAAGTGGCGCTAAGAAGACGGAACATCAATGTGGGAGATTTGATTTGTGAATTCTGTGGTGAAGTGGATGAATCTGCGGAACATTTGTTCACAGCTTGTGTTGTGGCTGCAAATGTTTGGCATGCGATCTCGGTTTGGTGTAAAATACCAGCTCTATACGTTTCTCTATTAATGATTTATTAGAGGCGCATAAGAATGCGGGGATTACAGGATTGAAAGAAGAGGTAATTAATAGCGTCATTATGACAGCGTGTTGGAGAATCTGGAAAGCTAGGAACGAGAAGATTTTTCGGCATCGTTCGACAAATGTGCGGTTTATTATGGAGGATATTAAAGTGATTGGTTTCTTATGGTTTAAATATAGACAAAAGTGTATTAGTGTCGAGTGGGAGAATTGATGTAATTTCAAATTGATGTAATTGGGTTTTTTTTGGCTCGACTGTCGTCTTGTGACAGTGGGCCGGCTGTGGTGGTGGTGTTAATAATACTTATCTTTAAAAAAAAAAGTAATAAACAAAACCCAACACCTCTGCTATATCCTTTTGGTGTTGAAGCATTTGATTCCAATGTGCTTCTCAACCATTAAGCGAATGATTCGTGTGTTAAACTACATAATAAAATTCCCTATTGAGCTTTGATAAGGTATGGAATAATACCCTAGTTTGGAACGCTAGTTATTTATATTAGTTAATTAGTTATCATATCTATGTAGTATTGATTATTCTTTACTAACCTAATAGCAAGGCTCAACCTAGTGTAGCTTATGCTACGTTTGTTGGGTTGGGGTCTATGGAGGTTACCCTTACCATGACTACCCCATTAGGTTCTAAGTCCTTATAGATGTGTTGTTAACTGTCCGTGTAATCTTTTGTTTGATATTTTAGTATGGATTTGTTAACTATTTTGGCATTGACATCATATGCATGTTTTGGCCCAATTGGTGTGGCATTACAATAAACTGCAATGGGTTTGAGAAAATTTGCATTTTTTACTCATTTGGTATGGTAAATAATACTAACACTATATGCATGTTTAGACCCATTTGGTATGGCCATACAATAAACTTCAATGGGTTTGATTAATTGTTTTGATATTAACATCATATGCATGTTTTGACCCATTTGGTATGGCATTGCACTAAATTGATAGTCAAAATCTGGTCAAATGACCAATCTTCATTCATTATCAAAGTCAACATTACAAGATAATCAAACTAGGTCAACAAGACCCATTGCATTCATAAATAGCAGTGTTAAACGCTCGCGTTGCGGTGTGGAGGCGTAAAATTGCGTTGTTGCGAGGCATGAAGCCTAAAACCATGCTAAGTAGCAACCGAACGACAACCAATACTGGGAAACTCATGTGACATGGACAAAGTTGAATTTATACCAACACGTATAAGAAAGTTGATGGGGTAAAAAAAACTTAAAGGACCAACTGCAACCACTAAACAACATGTTAAGTGGCAACCAAATGATAACCAAATTAAAAAAAAAAAATTTTAACTAAACTCATTTAACCTTTGTGACAAACGAGTTGACGTCAGTCCGCGCGTTGCGGCGGGATGTTGATGATAGTATGTTTTAGTATCTGTATATTAGATAAATTCTTAAGTTTATTCAAAACATACTTTTTTTTTGTTTTATCCCTTGCCTACCAAACAATATATATAAACAAAAACATACATATTTACTTATGATTGTACACATCAGAGAAGATAATTATCACTTAACTACCAAACAATATATATAAACAAAAACATACATGTTTACTTTAGTAGACTAGGGTTTGTAATTCAGAAAAGGGTGGCGGCGCAGCTTGTTGCCCGTCTACCTTCTATTATGATGTAACTTTCGTATTTTGTTTTAACTTCTCTATCATGTCAACTTTAATTATAAACGTAATGAATTGTTTTATTAAAAAAAAAACTTAACTATTTATATACCTATGTTATATTTATATAACTATTTAATTGAGGTGCTTGGTGAAAATATTAAACACAACTGGAATGTGAATGAAAATAAAAACCATAGGATTATGGAAGTAACATCGAAAGTCGAAACCTTTTGGAACCGACATCATCACCACCATGTTGATACTGTACTTACTGCCACCATCGTTACCGTGGCAGTTGCCGGCAGATCGTCATACAATTGTATCCCTATTGTGATTAATCGGATCAATCATAAATGATAAACCTTTCGTTTCTATTGGACGGAGTTTTCTCAGGGTAGTTGTGCGTCGTTTCCACCATTTCGTTTCCATTGAACGGATCAATCACACAACAGTAATTTTTGGAGCAAAACTGTGATCCCGGTCAACCCTACTCGCCTCCTCCCCAACCTACTCGCGTGGTCAACCCGGTCACCTCCTCCCTACTCGCCTGTCAGCCCTACTCGCCTCCTCCCTACTCGCCCGTCAGCCCTACTCGCCTCCTCCCTACTCGCCCGTCAGCCCTACTCGCCTCCTCCCCAACCTACTCACCTCTCTAGCCAACCCTACTCACCCCACACCTACTCGCCCCTCCTAATCCTACTCGCCTGACCACCTGCAAGATATTGTAATTTGGTTTGGAGTTTGGACAGCTCAAAAGTGTTACAGTACTTGTTTCCTATCATAATAATAATAATTATTATTATAATAATAATTATTATAATAATAATAATATAACCTAATAATAATAATAATAATAATAATAATAATAATAATAATAATGGGGTAAGGAATTAGGTGGGGTTTCGTTTTGAGGGCGGGCAACTTGTGGTTGCTACCCTTAACGCCCTGTAAAGGGTTGTTGCTCGCCGTTTCCTTTGCCCCCCAACTCATCTCGAGTTTAGCGGTTTACATTTCGTACATGGCCCCTGCCAGGAGGGCCCGGAACACCAAGTCGCGTAGTTCTGCGCGGGGCTCTGTTAGTGGTCTGCGGGCCTGCCCCTTTAAACTTTTTCATGACTGTAAAGATGGCAAACCGGGGCATGACGGATTTCTGCGCCTTCTTGGACACATCCAAAGCACCCACCTCAACACAGAAAACCGAAGGCTATCTCTGAAAGAGGCTATCTCGAAGGATCGGGATCTTTTTGTAGATGTCGGGGAAGTTCTCAGGGAAGGAGATAAGTGGTTATGTGGGAGGTGCATGGTGATGCATGCCCTCAGTAGAGGATGCAAGCATGACGATGAGGTTGTATCGTTCGCCATGGTCTCCGAAGATGTCGAAGATTTCATTGTTGGGATACGGAAACCATGTCCAACGGTAGACGACGCAAACCCACGTCACCCAACCGGGAGGGTTGGGGATGTTGCCCTCCTCGAGCGTGTCCTTTCCCTCCCTATTCAGACTGTTAAAAGCATCCCCCCTAGTTATCGTCTGATATTTGCTCAAGCGTTAACAGGTGCTTTACGCAAAGTAGTGGCGTCGCCAAGCTCGGTGGACAACTGGGTCCAATTGCTATTGCTTCCACGTTTAACCCTGAGGGTGATCAGACCGTCCTCCAGGCAAGAACGAAGATCAGGGAACAGGAAATCTCTGCAGTGTAGTAGCATCATGCAAGCACTTGGAGAATGGAGGGATGGGTCTGGGTTTGCGGTCTTGGTTTTTTCTCTTTTGGATAGCACAGGGGAGGTCTCGGTATCTAGGGGAGAAGCCAAAATGGGAGAGGACAATGCAAGCGAACCTAACATAAAACAATGTCTTCGAAAAGTCAGGGATGGTCATTTCACGGCGGCGGTAAAGGTGTTGTGCTCTAGTGGAGTCGCCCCCATATGTGAATCGACCATGAAGGCCCTCATTGATAAACACCCAGTGGTGCCGCCTCCATCCTTCCCTTCTAACCCCATCGCCCAACCCGCTCTATCAGTAGATGAGGGTTGTGTGCTTAAATGTATCCGATCTTTCCCTAAAGGGACATCTTGTGGTAGGGACGGGATACGGGCCCAACACCTGTTGGATGCTATTGGGGGTGAAGGCTCAGTGACTTCCTCGGGGTTGCTCGCGGCCATCACTGAAGTTGTCAACCTATGGCTTAGGGGGGCCTGCCCTATGACGCTGGCCGAGTTCATTGCATCGGCCCCCCTCACCCCCTTATTGAAGCCCGATAATGGAATTCGGCCTATTGCTGTGGGAGGCATTTGGCGAAGGCTAGTTTCTAAGGTGGCAATGAAGAAGGTTGGGAAAGACATTGCCCAGTACCTGGGGGACTTTCAATTTGGAGTAGGGGTACCAAATGGGGCAGAGGCGGTGCTTCACAGTGCCAACAGGTTCCTCAACTCTTTTCATGCGGATGGGTCTCTGGCTATGCTTACAGTAGACTTCTCCAATGCCTTCAACATGGTCGACCGTACAGTTTTTCTCCAAGAGGTTCACCAGCGATGCCCGTCCATTTATCCGTGGGTCCAGTTCCTTTATGCCCAGCCAGCTAGGCTATATGTGGGCAATGATTGTATTGGGGCTACCACCGGAGTGCAGCAAGGAGATCCTTTGGGGCCCCTTCTCTTTGCCCTCGCCTTACATCCCCTTATCATTCGGATTCAGGAACACTGTAACCTACCGTTTTCATGCCTGGTATTTGGATGATGGGACGATTATAGGCAACGCAGTGGAGGTTGCTAAGGCTTTAGACATTATCAATGCGCATGGTCCATCTCTGGGGCTTCATCTCAATATTAAGAAAACAGAGGTCTTTTGGCCGACGTGTGACGGGTTGAAAAGTCAGGAAGGGCTTTTCCCGACAGGGATTGGTAGACCTGAGAAAGGGGTTAAGCTCCTTGGTGGGGCTGTTAGCCGAGATCCTACCTTTATCGGAGAGTTGGCAGGGCGGCGGGCTACGAGTGCGGTTGCCCTCATGAAACTACTGCCCCGCCTTAGAGATCCCCAGAGTGAACTCCTGCTGCTCAGGTCATGCATGGGGGTCGCTAAGTTACTTTTTGGGTTACGAACTTGCCAACCCCACTTCATGGTGGATGCGGTATCCCTTTTCGATGATGGTCTCCGCGAAGCTATTGAAGATATAGTTGTGTGTGGCGGCCCCTTCTTCGGGGACCTCCAGTGGCGCTTGGCATCCTTGCCGATGCGTTTAGGTGGTTTGGGCCTCCTTTCAGCTCGAGATGTTGGGGTCTATGCCTTTGTGGCGTCCAGAGCTCAGTCTTGGGAACTTCAGGATCATATCCTCCGAAACAGTGGGGTCATTGGACTAGACCCAGACTACCAACAGGCGCTCGAACGCTTAAATGTCTATCTCCCGGACTTTGATATTGGCGGTTTTTCTAACAAGGACACCGCCCCCCCAAAGCCACAAAAAACTTTGGCGAATGCTCTTTTTAGCAAAACTGCTCAGAGCCTGAGAGAAGTTTTTGAGTTGTCCACTCGCCAGAAGGCGGTGATTGAATGCCTAAAGGGGCCTCATGCTCAGGATTTTTTGACCGTTATCCCGATTGAGGGTTTGGGTCAATGCATGTCTGCAGTAGAGTACAGGGCTATACTCAAGTACTGATGATCCCTATGTACCCGGAAGATGAAACATGCCCCATCTGCCGTAAAACTTGCATGGATAAATACGGGGAGCATGCAATTCATTGCAAGGAGCTCCCTGGGTTCAAATATCGGCATGACTGGGTGAGGGACGTTTTGTGGGATATCTTGAGAAGAGCTGGGATCTCTGCCAAAAAGGAGGCCCCTGTAAACTTCCTCACAGACCCCACGGAAGGGAGATCCACCCTGCGACCCGCAGATCTGCTTGTCTTTGGTTGGGAGAGGGGGAAACATGCCTGTGTGGACCTCACCGGGGTATCTCCACTGGTTGGGTTAAGGGAAACAGGGTTCGTAGCTGGGCAAGCATCAAGAAAGGCGGAATCAAAGAAAGTAGATAAACACGCTAAAGCTTGTGCAGATAACCAACATGTCTTTATCCCTCTGGCCTTCGACACCTTTGGCTCCCTGGCGCCAGAAGCTATTCGTTTCTTGACCAGGGTCCAACGGGTCGTCCACAGCAATGTTTCATCCCCAGGGGGGCAAGGTTTTGTCTTTAGTAGACTAGGGTTTGCAATTCAAAAAGGGGTGGCGGCGCAGCTTGTTGCTCGTCTACCTGCTATTATGATGTAACTTTCGTATTTTGTTTTAATATATTAAATAAAAATAATAAAAAAAAAAAAAAAAATCAAATTCATGGTGATAAAGAAGATTGTATTGATAAGACGATGAAAACCATTTGCTATGATAAAATCCTTTTCAACCGAAAACATATTGAAATCAGTTTTACTTCGATTTTGTGTTTTGATGGGAAAAGCGATTGTGTTTGACGGGAAATCAACGATATTAAAACCGTTAGTGGGACATTTAAGTTGCAAATTGTATGTATTGATTCTTATTTGTACAGTATATCCAAACGGTTGTTGGTGCCTCTAACCGGAGTAACTGTCAGAGAAGGGACGCCACGTTTTAAAGTCAATGTGTTAGTCTATTTATTTATGTGAAACAGTGAATGTAGAAGGAAACCGTTAAAACAAACGGTGCATAAGGAAATCTTTAAACCAACGTTAAGTTGCTTTTTGTATTTAGAGAGAATTATACAGATTGTCCTTTAGTTATACCTAAAATTGCATCCTATGTCCTTTTTTCAAATTTTTGACTCCTTATGTCCTTTGTTTTATACGATTGTTACATCCTATGTCCTTTAAGCCAAACCAAGTTAGAAAACTCGGTTAAGTAGCTCACGTGCCCCTCACGTGAGGGGCAAATCTGTCAATTCACCCTCGTATAAAGGACATAGGGTGTAACAAGTGTAACTAAAGGACATAGGATGCAATTTCATGTATAACTAAAGGACAATCTGTGTAATTCTCTCTAATAATAATAATAATAATAATAATAATAATAATAATAATAATAATAATAATAATAATAATAATAATATTATTATTATTATTATTATTATTATTATAGCATCCATACCTCACACCCCTTGATCCAAGATTTGGCATCTTGAGTACCAATATTATTATTATCTGAGTTCCTACTAGATGTAGGTGATAAAGATTTAAAATCTTGGCTAAGGGAAGTCATGATCTAAAACTCAAAACCTCTTTCCCCTAACTTAAACAAATATTTATGAATAAAAATACATAATAAAGCTATAAACTTGCATACCCATCAAAGCCCAGATCTTTTTACAAAAAATTACAGAGGATTGACAATGCGCACCACCTGTTCGATCTAATGCCTAAATGAAACAAAAAACCTAAATAAACGCGTAAGCAGTAGGTAAACACAACTGGAAACGTGTATTGGGTTGAGCAATGACAAAAAGATAAATAATTTATAAGAAATTGAGGAGCTTTTTGAGGGATTGGAGTGGTTTGAAAGGACAATGTCAACAGCAGCAGAAGTGAATGAAGAAGAGAGGTTAGAGTTAAACAAGTGATTTGGGGTGTGATTAATAATAGTAATGGGTATGGAATTATTATTATCATTATTATTATTATTATTATTATTATTATCATTAGAGAGAATTACACAGATTGTCCTTTAGTTATACATGAAATTGCATCCTATGTCCTTTAGTTACACTTGTTACACCATATGTCCTTTATACGAGGGTGAATTGACAGATTTGCCCCTCACGTGAGGGGCACGTGAGCTACTTAACCGAGTTTTCTAACTTGGTTTGGCTTAAAGGACATAAGATGTAACAACTGTATAAAACAAAGGACATAAGGAGTCAAAAATTCGAAAAAAGGACATAGGATGCAATTTTAGGTATAACTAAAGGACAATCTGTGTAATTCTCTCTTGTATTTATATATAACTAGTGGTGATCGAGGCGGCGCGTTGCGCCTAAGTTAAACCGGTATCTAATTACGTGCATGTAATGTGCAACAGTGGAAGGACGACGTAGTTTCTTTTAGTATTGCAACAACCTTTATTTTAATTTTCTAGTGTCTGTTATTGGTGTATACGTTACAATAATATTGGCTTTCGGATCTGATGTAGCGAACGAATAATTAACGGAGTTGAATAGTAACTTGCCGGCATTGAATAGTTACTTGACGGAGTTGGATAGTAGTTGACAGACTTGAGTTGAGTTGAGTAGTAACATGACAGAATTGAGTAGCACCCTAACAGAGTTGAGTAAAGAAAATTAAAAAAACAAAGTTAAATAGTAACCTATCGGAGGAAAAAACGGAGTTGCGGGAAAAAATAAATTAAGAGAACAGAGTAAATAGTAACTTGACGAAGTTAAATAGTAACGCCGTTAAGCTAACGGAGTTGAGTGGTAACCTAACGGCGTTGAGTGAAGTTGAATAGTAACTTGACGACATTGAATAGTAAATTGACGGAGTTGGATAGTAGTAGTTGACGGAGTTGAGTTGACTTGAGTTGTATCACGACGGAATTGAGTAAAGAAAATTAAAAAAAAAAACATAGCTAAATAGTAACTTAACAGAGAAAAAAACAAAGTTGCGGAATTTTTTTTAAAAAACCAGAGTAAATAGTAACTTGACGAAGTTAAATACTTAACGCAGTTGAATAGTAACTCCGTTAAGCTAACGGAGTTGAACAGTAGCCTAACGTAGTTGAGTAGTAACCTAACGGCGTTGAGTGGAGTTGAGTAGTAACTTGACGGCATTGAATAGTAACTTAGTAGTTGACGGAGTTGAGTTGAGTAGTAACATGACGGAATTGAGTAGTAGCCTAACAGAGTTGAGTAAAGAAAAAAGAAATAGAGCAAAATAGTAACTTAACTGAGAAAAAAAAAAACGGATTTAGGAAAAAAAATTTAAAAAATCAGAGTAAATAGTAACTTGACGGAGTTAAATAGTAACCTAACGGAGTTGAATAGTAACTCCGTTAAGCTAAATAGCAACTTAACTGAATTAAATAGTAACTTAACGGAGTTGAATAGTAACTCCGTTAGTACTATTCATGAAAGTTTCTAAACTAATATATAGGTAATTAAATAGTAACTTAACGGAGTTGAATAGTAACTCCGTTAGTACTATTCATGAAAGTTTCTAAACTAATATATAGGTAATTATATAAAAATATCGTTACTAAAATTGAAAATCATAAAGTATCTATAACTTATAATAAAAGAATTGAACTTTGATGATGTGGCATTCAATGGAGGTCTCAACCCCTCTTTGAATGTGCCACGTGATATCATATAGGATTTTTTAATTTTTGAGTTTTTTTAATAAATCTATATATATTATAATTATTTTAGGAAATGATAAGAATTTAAAAACAAAATTAAATTTTCTCTCTAATGTTTCCTCCATAACTTTTAAACGTTAATATCTTTTATATACGAGATTTTTTAAAGAAAAAATTTACACCAAACTAATGAGCGTTTTATTATCTTTCCAACGAGTACCATAGTACTATATAAAAAACGGAGAAAAAAAACTATTTTTGTGGGGTTTTGTTTTCAAATATATTTTACTCTACTAATAAATCACAAACGATAAACATAACTTCATAGGCAGAGATTCTTTTTTTTATATTTGAATATGATAACTTATGACAGAAATTTGTTTAAAATAAATAATAATAATAATAATATTCATTAATCATATATTGGCAAATCATTAATTATGTTGTCATATTAGACATTTTATTATGTTATATTAGATATTTCAACCCCGGGACACTCCCGGGATAAAAGCTAGTAATATATAAAAGAAAAGAGCTACATAAAACAAAAATATTATTCCTTATCGTGTTTTGAATTTAATATATAGAATAATTTTAGTACAATACAAACTAGGATTTTTATCGCGCGCGTTGCGGCGCGCCGCGATAATTTCTGCTTCATCTTGAACTTTTTCTTTACTCGGTTATTGTATGCGCAAAACTGATTAAGAACGTCAAATAAGGTTGCTGAAAAAAATAATAACTGCGACCGCATAGTCTTGAACCCAAGACCTCGTATTGAGAAAATGCATCTCATACCATTACACCACCAAACCCAATTGTTTTTTAATATGAAATAGATTATACTTCACATTAAATATAATGAAAAAAAAAATGCAACTTGTGAGAATCAAACTTGCAACCTTCCATTTAACAAAGTGAACCTCAAACCACTACACCAATAATACAATTGATGTTTAAATATGAAACCAATTGTATTTATTATTAAGTAAAGCTGGTAAAATAAAAAAATATAAATGAATTGCCTCTGCCAAGAATCAAACATGTGACATTGGGAATAAGAATTTCACCACAAACCACTCCACCACCAACACTACTTATGGTTCTAAATGCAACAAATCATATGTATTATAAATATAAATAAATGTGTGGGAGAATGAAAAAAAATATAAAATGAATTGCCTCCCCTAGGAATTGACCTTGTGACTTTAGGAATAAGAAGTGCACCACAAACCACTCTACCACCTACACTACTTAAATGAAAGAAATCATATATAGTGAATTGTTGTTTTAAATTAATACATAGTTAATGTCTAATTGAGAAAATGCAAACCAACATCACTAAAATCACTACCCAAACAATAAACCCTTCTTTATTTTTTCCTTTTAAGTTCATTGTGCAAATCCCATTGTGTTTCATATCATTTCTTGACATCAATAGTCCATGTATAATTTCAACACATCTGGATTGGGGCTGAGTTAAGTAAAGAATTCACACCTGTATCAAATGTTAAATTAAGCAAATAAAATAAGCAATATATAATTCTAAATAAAATAAAAATCATAGTAACTATGACATCGTATTAAGAAACATGTTAATAAAAGGCTTCAAACTAGACTAACTATCAACACAAAGTATTCATATTAAGAAACATGTCAATAATTTAAGTCATAAGTTGTTTTGAAAAGTAACTCCCCCCTTACTTTTCAAAAACTACTTATTCAAGTTATAAAAACTCATAAGTTGAAGTTAAAAGTTAATTTCCCAAACACTCAATTTAACTTATCAACTTTTGCAAAAAGTAATAAGTTATAAGTAGGTAAAAATAAGGAGAGCCAAACATGCATTATATACTAAGATTTGACTTATCGAAAATACTAGAACTCAAAATCAATTAAGAAGTCACTAGTGGGGAATAAAACCTACTTAGAAATTATAATGAGAATTTATAGAGACAACCAAATCCAATAAACATCAAGTCGTTGTAGTATAGTGGTAAGTATTCCCGCCTGTCACGCGGGTGACCCGGGTTCGATCCCCGGCAACGGCGCCTTTTCTTTTTCTTTTTAATTTCATCTAATTTTTTATACACGTGTCACCTTCTCGTTTATTTACAGCCAAACACCACCAATATTTAAGTATTTCACTACCTTTTTTACCTCCTAATAATTTCCCTTTCCCGCCACAATTTCCCACTCATCCCTTTCACCCCTAATCTATCTCTCTCTCTCTAACTCTCTCTCTCTCTCACACACACAAATACACACAAACACACTGTACACACACACAAATACACACACAAACACACACACAGAGAGATATTAGGTTCAATGAAGGAGCAGATAATCACAGACGAGAAATCAGACGGTCTGGATATTGTATCAATCGGAAAGCTATACGAAGGTCAATTGGAGAAGAAGTATTGGAGTTCGTCTAGGGTTTGTCAACTCATTTCTTATCTCTTAATTTACTCCAACTGTATGCTTATTAATTATTATTATTATGATAGTATTCACATTCGAATATCTCACTTTCCGATGCAAATTCAGTTAGGTTTGGACAAAACGCTGGCGGATTATTGATAGATCAGTGTAAAGTGAATAGTCTGATTTATTCCTGTTATATGCTTACAAGGATAGTTATTAAGTTAGAATGCTGTATAAGATGAGTTGAAAGTTGTGGATTGTTTGTGATTCGATGTGATGTTTGTTGTGAAAGAGAATTAGGTAGTGTTTGTTTTAATGTATTGGATTTGGAATTCGTGTGGGAAATGTAATTAAATTTGGAATTTAGGTGTGTTCGTTTCGCAGAATGAAATGAAATTCGGATGGAATTGGAATGTAGATTCCTTTCTGTATGTTGTTTAATTACAATCGGTTCTTTTGTTTTGTTTTTTGTTTTTTTTATGTAATAGATTTTCATTTCAACAAAAGGGGCGAATTACATAAGAATAGCAGGTAGGCGGGCAACAAGCTGCGCCGCCACCCCCTTCTGGATAGAGAACCCTAATCTAGAGAAAACAAATCCTCGCCCCTGGGGAGTCGAGAAGTTCTTTTGTTGAAACGAAATGAAATATACATTCCAATTCCATTCCATTATGTGAAATGAACGCTACCTTAGGACTTAGGTCATAGCTAGTATATAAAAAACTTATGTAGTCACACTGAAAAGGTTGTGTGACTTGTACTGTATGTTATTAATATCCAACGTTGAGCTTAGAAAGATAGTTAACCACGGTGCTGCAGCTGATGGTATGTGACTTAGAATCAGAGTGAACTGGCATAGTATTGCAGTTATTTTTACAGTTAGTTATTAGTGAATTGTTATTTGAAGGTAATATTTTCTAAGTGTGAGAGCACATAGTGTATTCACACGTAAAGGTTAACTTTGCAAATAAACTTGTATTAATTTATCAGAGTGGATAAACCAAGTACAATGTCAGGAAATATGATTTGACTAGACCAAAGTAGGTGCTCTCACTTTGTACAGGGTAACTAACATGCTGTATATTTATAACTGTTCTGCTAGAAGTTAGAGCCCTAGGGGATGGGGTGTATTGTTATCAGGACTTTATATTTATTGTTCCTTTATCTTTTTCAGGGTAAAGACAGGCATCCATATCCAGTTGGGTATGTAGCTCTTCGGGTGAATAATGGGACTACCTACAAGATGGCGATCCTTGAGGGACTTAAAGGACCTGAATTTGTGGTGCGTGTATTACTTTATGATTCTTTTAAGACTATTGGTTGCATTCATTACTAGTTTACTACAATGAAAAAAAAAGTATAAATAAGATAAATTTTCAGATTAGTTCTACGGATGGGCAATCTTGTTCTGGTCAAACTCCAGATATTGCATGGGAGGGCTTTCAAAAGAAGAGCAATATCCGCATAAAATTTCCGAGAGGAAAGAGATTTGCATGCAAGATAGATGGTGCGGAGGTATCTATTCTAGTTTCACTCAAGTATGTTGTTATGTTATAATATGTTTTCATTCGTTATATATCTGTGACGATTGTTATTGATCACATAAGCATACATCTTGCTTCTTCAATTTCGGAAGTTTAAGTTACATCTAATTAGTTAAATACATAAAATTTACCACTAGTGATATTCATTTTTTAGCTTAAATGGATTTGTTATACAGCTGAAGTTGCATTTATATTGTTTGTTCTGCTCACTTCAAATGTCACGATGCTTGGTAGGTAAAATTTTATAATATAAGGTATGTTGGTATCTGGTTACATGAGTGTTTAGTAGTGTTCTTATCCAAGAGTTCAGTGTCATCTCTATCATAAGTTAAGGAAAATGCAATATAAGTATCAAAATAGCAAAGAATAAATGGGTAAATGCAATTCAATTAAGATGTTTTAGGAAAATCCAAGAGTTCAGTGTCATCTATATGATAAGTTGGGCTGTGTCAAAACAACCTGAAGATTTTATGAACAAAGCAAATACTAAAGTTAATATTATAAACATGTACCAGGGGAACTAATGGAAAGTTAATCAATGACTAAAAACCATATTGGACATGGTATATGTAGCTTACCTATCTATTCGTAACTCTTCAAGTGAGCTGTCCAAGTTAAAAAAAGTTCTGGACTAACAAAGCTAATATAGCTTCAGTTTTCTTGAATTTTTTAAATACTTTTTCCCCAATGCTCATAAAGACATCAAGGCAGTTAGAAGATATATTAATGTTCATCATACAAGATGCAAAAATCACTTCAGCCATTGTCAATTTTTTTTCCTACTAATATTTCAGTGCTAATTTTGTTGTGTTCTTAATCAGTGAAAAAGGCATATATTGTTAAACACATTTCTATCCTTCCAAATGCAGCTTTTTGGGTTCAAAAATCCCCATGTCATGAGGTTACTGCGGGGATTGAAGGCAAATGTCAGCCAAATCCCACCGAAAGATTTGCCATCTTTGCCCTTTGGCAATGGACAGCCTGAAGGAACACATGAACATCATACAAAACATCCTGATTTGCAAGTGAATTTGGTTAAAATCCAGGGTAAAGAGAAAAAAAGTAATAAACGTAAAGAAAATAATGTGAAATCAGCTAGTGGGCCTGGACCTAAAAGAGAGCGACCTCAAGATTTGACACAAAGTGGTCATGAACCACATTGCAGGGGGAGTTTTGAAGGGAATCATAAAAATGAGATTCCTTCAAGTTCGTCAAATTTGAATGAAAATAATGTAGCTCATTTATCGTCAGCAGAAGGGATGCCGGTTGATTCCCTTATTTTACCTGACCATCTTGAGAAGGAGAAATGTCTTTCTATCCAAGAAGCAATCACTCAAGAAGATGCCAGGTTGTTAAATGGGCAAGAAAATGTAAGTCATCTTGACTGTTCTTTTTTTTTTCATCTACATAGAAATTAGGAGTCTTTCAGTCTATGTGAGCATGTTTAGTCAGTATCCTAATGCATAAGGCCATATGGGTTTAATAATTGCTTAAAAAGTAATCAAGTTGTTAAGAGTTATGAACATGTAAGACATCCTCACCATTATCTTTTTTCTTCTACGTGGAAATTACGAGTCTGTAAGCCTATGTGAACATGTTTAGTCATTTTTACAAGGCATAAGGCCATATGCTATGGTAATTGCTTATAAAGGATTCCATTGAAGAAGGGCCAACATGTTCAAGAACAAGTTATTTTGGCCATCCTAACCTTCTCTTTTATCTTGTAGTTCTTCAACCTATGTAAGCATGGTTAGTCGTTTTATCACGTCATATGGCCAAATGAGTACAAGAATTGCTTAAGAAAAGACTCAATTATTAGCAGCGCATTACTCTAACTTCTTTTTTGTATTATCTTGCTGAATTACATTTAATTTTACTTGTAGTAAATTAATATGGCACAAAAATGCTTTTTCTCAGCATGACTTGTCGATGTTTAGCCACACACCAGGGTTCACTTCCTCAAAAACAGTAGATAAAAAGGGAGACCCACCACTTCAAAAAGAATCACAGATGTTGGACGATGGGGACCTCTATGCACCGGATACTCTGGATCTAACATTAGGTATTTTATGTAATTTGCTAGCTTTGTAATTGTTATTTTATACTCGGCTGTTGGTGTTTAGATTGAATTATTCTCTGCAGACAGTACATGCAATTTGGAGGTGGAGATCCCCAAAGAAAGTACATGCACGTTAAATGAGAAGTTAAATTCTTCCCAAATTTTGGTTTCTGAAAAATGTGTAACTGACTCTAATTCAAAAGATGAGATGGTTATTGCTTCTGCTTCTGGAAGTGATCATTCTGAAAAGACTGATTCAGATCCAGTTGGACATGAGATATCCAACTCAATGATGGCATTACTACTTCCGCGAGCTCTTCCTTTGCTTAAGACTTTTTCAAGAAAGAAAAAGAAAAATATTGATGGAATGTTCCAGAAGGAAAGAAAGGAGGTTGACCGATACCCAAGAGACGACCCTCCAGGTTTAGTATAAACAATTGATGTGTTAACTATGTTCATAAAAGCTATAATGTTACTATATTACAATAGCTATATAAGTTAAATAAAGTGATTGAAGAGGTTGTGCAAATGAAATAGCATTCGGGGGGCATGATAGACGTGAAAACTTGATTACCTTATGGGGGGTAGCCGGGTAGGTGGAAGTCTTGGTGAAATGGCTAACATAGCCTATGAATTGTACTTTAAATATCGAGGGTATTACCGCATATTGTGCCTGAACGCATCCTTTTTTCAGGGTTAATTGCATAAAAAGAAACCGTAGACCTATTTCAGGTAACCAACTTTGTTTTCTACTATCAAGATCCTCAAACTTTTTATAATTTTGATTTAAAGTAATCCAAATAGGTAGGTTAGAATGGGGATGTGGAACATAATGTATAAGTACGTTCGAAAATGTTGGCTAGTTTTGACATGACCCTAATAAAATGGTTACTTTCTGTCAAGACTAAAAGTTACATTGCTTTGCAGTGTTTAGGAAATTTGAGAGTTTTTATGGGTGGAAACGAAATTGGTTACCCCAAATAGTAATTGGACCAAAGTTGGTTATATCTTTCATGCACTTAACCATTTTTTGTTTCCTAGATTAGTATCTTACTTTTGATTTTACTTAATTTGCAGCCAAATCTTCTGAGCTTTTGGAAAAGCTCAGCGGTGAAGTTTACATTACAGACAAACCTTCTGCTGGAAACTTTACATCTGAGAAGCAAAATGAAAGTGTTCTCTTCCCAAGTACAAGTACCGATTCAGCTGTACCTGGTTTAGAAGATTCAACAACTGTTGCACCTGATAGTTTTGAGAATGATCTGTGTGAAATTGTGGATTGCTTCCAGGCTGGGCAAGTTCAAGATGCTGTTAAAGCTGATCAAGATACTTCCAGTACAGATTTATGCATCCGTGAAGGGCACCATCAAGAAGTAGAAGTTACAACTGACAATGTGTACTCTATGCTAACTGTTGATCATGTAGCTCAAAAGGGAATAAAAGGTTTCACAGGGGGAGTTGATGCATCAGTTCCACCGCATCAAGAGGCAGATGGTTTGATTTCAATTTTGCCGGGTCAAAGAATAAGTCAACATGACAAGACTAAAATATTGCACAGTGATGAGGAAGCTAAAGTGGTGCCCAATGACGAGCGAGAGAATATATTTGAACTTGTAGGCTGCTATATGCTTCCAACACCAATTTCAATGGCAATGTTGAAAACAAAAGGGGATGAGATATTTGTATGTGTTTTATGTGGCTATTTGATGGAAAACGACAGGACATTGTTCATTTATAAGGCATCAATTAAAGGAGAAACTAGAGGATGCCCTTCTTTTATTGGTCACACAACAATTATCTCACCAACTTCAAGGAATGCATCTGGTAGACAAGTAAGTTAAAACATTCTATTGTGGTAACAGATGACAATTTTGATCTGTTGGCATAAAAACTGGTCATTCTGGGTTGTATTTTATCTCTGAGTCAAATGCGTGGAACTTAAACTTAGGTAAAATGGTATTCGCTGAGTGCTTTTACATGCTTAAACCAGCTAAACTGCTTTAAGAAAATTATGATCCTTATACTAACTATATTGTTTATTTGCCAAATAAAAAACAGATAGACTAAAAAGTGTTGATGGTTGACCCAGTCCGACCCTGCTCGTTTGAATCTGTATTATAAAAGACCCCTGTTGACCCGTTACCCAGCCCGTTGGACCTACTCATTTTGCCACTTTAATTTTATGGTCCAGATGCTTATGTAAAGTATTTTCTCTTTCACCAGGTTCTTTTGGATAGTTCAAGTTTACAGTTTACTCCAGATGGAAAATCTCTTGTTTTACTGAACAGTATTAAAGCTCCTTGCTGCAGGTTTGCTACACAAACATAGATATTGGTCACGGATTTTCAGCTTACTGTTTGTGTGATAGTTGACACTATTTTTATTCATGTTCTTAGAGAGGGGAGTGTAAACTGCGGGTGTTCAGTGTGTACTTCAGATTGCTTTGAGAAGAATGCAGTAAAAATTGTGCAAGTAAAAGTTGGCTATGTTCGAGTAGTATGCAAACTGCAAACAACTAACAATGTGTGCTCCATTTTAGTTTGCGAACCTAGTTATCTTGTTGCTTCTGAAGAGAGTGGAAAAATGAACTTATGGACCATGAACTCATCATGGAGGTTGTCACTCGTATCGACTTCTTTACATATTTGGTTTATATTTTTTATATTTTATATTGCACTAGTAGAAGTCAGCAAACGGTCCTGGACCCGTCCTGAAAAGCCCAAAAAGCCCTTTTACTTCTGAATATGGCATTTTGTTAAAAATGGTCTTGGTTAATCCTGAAGCCCAAAAATGCAGCTGTCTTAACGGCTATTTAGGCCCGGTCCTTTGAAAAAAGCCTGGTTTTAGGATCAGACAGCAACCCCCCACCCCCACTCACTCACACTCACACCTTTTCTATTTTTCAGGAATGGCCAATTGCTCATGACCCTAACAGCCTTATTAGTTATTACTACTAGTTTTTGGGGTATACAGTTGGAAAAGCCTGAAAATTTGATTTGCATCTTTGTTTACCTTTTTCAGTGCACCAACAGACCATAGCTGTTTACCAATGTCTGATTGCATGCCTAATTGTATAGTTGAGATGAAGAGAATACCAAATTTCCCAGCTCTCATTGTGGGTCACAGCGCATTTGGGGATTTTTGCTTGTGGTAAGCATCTTTTACACTTGTTATTTAATGTTTTCAACTTATACAGCTCGTCTTCATATGCCACTTGCCCTTTTTATTCCTATGATGTTAATTTCTTGTTAGAAAACTAGCACATTATACCCTTTGCATTTCAAACAATCTTGCATTGTTTTGTTTCTTCATGAAACTAATTAATAGCAACCTAGCAGGCTAGCATCAAGTCATCGAACAGTTGTAACATTCATATGTTTATTTGTTTTTTTAATGAACATTCAACTAGGAGGATGAGCACAACACTGATTTTTTTTAAAACTTTCTCATATTTAAATTTCTGGGAAGAAAATACCTCAGGTGATTATACTTCATTTGTATTTACATTCTAGTTCCAATCATGTTAATTCTTTTAATTCCAACTTCCATGAAATATGACAAATTAATTTCCGGATTTGTCATCCATGAACTTTTTCATACTGGGCAGGGATTTAACAAGAAGAACTCTCGTGTCCAAGTTTTCAGCTCCAAGAACTTCATATCTCCCCTTCATCCCAATCAGTTTATTTAGGTATCCTAGTCAAGCTTTATCCACCTTAGATGCTTGTAGGAAGAAACAAGTTGAAGACATCATGGAAGAAACACAAAGGTGGTCTTTAGAAACAGACAGCCATAATTCGCTTCCAGTAAACGGAGAAGATCTGTCCCTTGTTCTTTTTGTCTCATCTGTCTCAAATTTTGATATTTTTGATGAATATCCACATAAAGATTTGGAAGTCTGTCCAGCTGGATCCTGGAGCTTAGCATTGCTGGCCAAAAATAAACTAGTTTCAGAAAATGCTTTGGATCCAAGGTATAGAAGTTTTTCAATGAATTCTTATGAGCCAGAAAAGGAAAAAATGAGGGGTGAATTGGGGTAAAGGGTCGAAATGAGTAACTTTTTGGTACGGGTTGGAATGTGTTAGGCCAGGTTGCGCACACCAGCAGACACCTTTTTTTAACTTTTTTTATGAATTAAAGGGTTTAATACTAGAAAGACAATGATTACAATAATATTTGAACTTTTAGAAAAAAAAAAAACAAATGATTTAGAGGTTTAATGCATTGTCAGTATATTTTCAGTCAGCTTTTGATCCATTTGATCCTTTCAACCCAAACCCTTTTCGTGCCGTTGACCGTACTAAAAGACCCATTTCAACACAAACAGATTTTGACTCATCACCCAACCAACCAATCTTGCCACCTCCACTTTATACCACATGTTTCATCCTTCTGGATTCAGATGTTTATTTGTCTATTAATCGACTAATCAAGATGTGATCCTGTGCTATGCAGTGCCACCGTAGTTGGTGCATCATCAGGTTATGGAATCGTAGGTACATGTGATGGTTCTCTTTACATTTGGGAGTTATCCACAGGTACCAAGCTCGGTTATCTCAGCCATTGTGCAGGTATGCTTATAAGTGCAAATATTGTATAATATGTAACATTTTTTTTTCTGGAAATGATGCAATTGTAGTATTTGTTTATTTTTATTTTTTTGTATCATGTTCATAAAACAGGAGCCACGGTATCATGTTTTTTTGCTGATGACTCAGACTCTGGTGTTTTTGCGGTGACTGTTGATGGCAACCAGCTGCTGGTGTATGCTCCTGGAACATTGGCAAATAAAAAAACATGAGTAGACGAGGTATTTTATTACCTCACAATTATATTGTGCATAGTCATAGTTCCTATTTGAAATGCAATATTTTGTATGTAGCAACTACCAACAATCAAACAAAGTAAAAAAGAAAAAAAAAATCACATTGTTTACCTGCTATATCAAAAAGTGGTTAAATGGGCGGATTGATGGGTTGTGTTAACGGGTCTAGGTTGAAACTACTAATTTAATTTTACACATCATGATGGGTTGGGTTGTCAACATTTTCTTTGTCCATTGTTTTGTATTTTATAAATTAATTTAGTAATTACTACTTATATAATGACAATTTAAAATAGCATAGTGTCATATTGTTCGACGATCTATTCATCACATGTCATTTTATGGTCAGTCTACACTCTTCAGTTAAAAATTACTTGTTCCATAATCCATACTGTCCAAATTTTAGTTGACATGGTTGACTGAATTGACCCGTTTTGTTACCATTGTTTGTTTGACCAGTTTGATGTATTTGATTGCTTTTATAGTTTGATCTGTTTGACCCGTTAGATAATCAACAGTTTATTGATAATTTGTAACTGTATAATTGTGTAAAAGATTTGACACCAAACACTAACATTCTCATCTTTCCCAATCAAAAACCACAAAACTAAGAAAACCTTGTGAGCTTTGAAGCAGCCTCATCATCCAAAAACCACATCAGTTTCCCTACACTAGGTTGAATCATCCTAGCTGGCGAATCCTGGCATTCGGGACCCATGTCATCGATTGCCATGTGCACAGCCTCTGCTTTCACTCCACCTGTTGCCACCACTATAACGTTGGCGGCAGAGTTGATTACTGGCAGGGTGAATGTGATTCGTTCAAGGGGTGGTTTTGGAGAGTTTGTGATAAAGGTCACCCATTCGCTTTTTTCTTCAAGGGCCGGGTGGTTAGGGAATAGAGACGCAACATGGCCATCTGGGCCCACCCCGAGAAGGATGAGGTCAAACTTTGGGCAGTCGCTGATGTCAGAAACATTGATCGTCCGAGTCTTGACTAGCTGACGAATGACAAACTCGTACTCGCTGGCTGCTTCTTCTGCAGTGACAGAATCGTTGATGGAATAGAAATGGCTTGGAACAATAGGTAACTGCAAATGCAAGTTACACGTTTAACTTGTTATATACTTTAATAAAATATATATGATATCCTTCAAATCCAAACTAGAGGTGCTAAATGAGTCATTTTACTTAGCGAGTCGCTGAGCTGAAGCTTACCCAAACACCAAAACCATGTAAGACACACAAACCCGAACCTGACTCATGTAAACGTGGGAACCAGCGTGTCATGTTTAACTTTGTACACAAATTACCTTTGTTAAGAGATGATCCTTGGCAAGCTTATAGTTGCTATCAACGTGATTCTTGGCCACAACACGCTCATCAGCCCAAAATATGTACCATTTGGACCAATCAATCATCTTATTATAAGGAGCTTCACTGAGTTTCCTGTTTTGATTTTGGGGATTCAATACAACGTGATGATATTCACAATTTTTGAAGAGTGTTAACGACCCGGTTCGTTTTCATAAAAATTTTAGGCCAAACCGCTAATTACAGTTTTCAGTTTTCGCAAAACCACAACCATAAACCATACAAATGGGTTGGGCAATGGGTTGGGTTGGTGGTTGGTCAGCCAAACATGTCAGTTTTACCTGTTTGAACTTTGAATTAATAATTATATCTTTTAAACATATTTGGATAATATATAAAAAGTTAAAAGCTTTGAAATTTAAAAAAAAAATGAATAAAAGGTCAAACGTCTTGTTTCAAGTTTCAAACCAAACCAAACCATTTGGATCTCAAACCGGCCAACTTGCTTCGATTCAAATGTTTCTGGCTTGAAGCATTTGATCGAAAAGCAGGAACGCGTACCTCATCAAGCTAATAATCGATCCACCAGAGAGAGCAACAGCAAAAACACCACGATCTTTGATCGATTGCTCATATAATTCTTCTATCTGGTCAGCCAAATCTATGCTAAGTTCTTCCAAACTTTCATGAATCCTGACCTCCATTCTATCTTTGATCAACACTTCAGGAACCATATTTCAAAGCTTCACAACAACAATGGCCAACCTGTAACTAAAGTCTAAACTCTTCAGTAGTAATTATTAATAATCACAATGTAAATAAAGCAAACACTAAGAATAAGAACATGTTGTGGAAATTTGATCAAGTAATATGTGTGTGGAGAAGCTAGCTTACAAAGGAAACAAAAAATGGCGAATGATGAGGAATCACGTAGAAAACATACAAAATAAATGTTCTCTGTTTTAGACGTTCATAACAGATAATACCTCCGTCCAAAACAACTTGTATTTATCTGGGGGGTTTTATATCTTTTTATTATTAAATTTAATAAAAGGATAAGGTGTCAAAGTTTGCCCCACCCCTTACGGTGGTGTGAGGGTAAAGATGTTGGAGTTTTAAAAGGAGACTGAGAGTTCAAGCCTTATAAGAGGTAAAAAAAAAAGGGTGTACTTAAAAGGGGTGTAATAAAAGGGCATAAGAAAATGAAGGAGAAAATTAGCCGTTAAAAAAAAGTTAATATTTTGTTTATAGAAGTTACGAACTAATCAACTATTTATAAAATAGGTTCTAATTTAGGAAATTTTTTTGGTAAACTACATACTAAAATAGTTGGTACTTATTAACAAATTTAGATTATAGTGTTATTAGTTATGTGAGTATGTAATGAAAAACATAATAAAATTGATACCTGATAGGTTGGTTAGTCTAACAGTTTGTGCAGAGAGAGTGTCAATAGACGGCGATCAGGTTCACTTTAAGATGTATTGTTCCGATGGCCTGATGAGTTCTTGAGTGGTAATGGTATTACTATTATGATTATGCAACTCCTTAACCTCTAATTATGTCTCTATATATACACCCGACGGACACCCTATTAATGTTAGTAAGGTGATTCCGTCAACCAAGGAGATACAAGTTACAAACATAGAGATATTATAGCAACTGATCAATATTATATAAATGATAATGTTGGTGATATGATAAACATAAGATATATTTATTTTATCATATATAAGTTAAAAAATATATACATAGATGTAAAGGATATAATAAATGAAAAAAATAGTTAAACTAGTCTGGACCACACCCATTTGTACGTAATAGTTTACCGTCACGGATACATTCTTTACAACGTTAAAAGATAGAACCGCACAATGTAGACCTCCTTCACAACCAAAGTCCACAATGGTGTCCTGGAGCTCCCACAGAAGGAGCATTACGAATGCCTTTAAATTTTAAAGTAGGATGTAAACGAGTCAACTCAAGCTCGGCTTATCTATGAGCATTTATTTAGTTATTTATTCCAAAATATGTATTATTTTTAATCATAATTTTATATATATTATTTTGTTATATTGTATTAGATATAAAATATAAATTATTATACTTTCATAAATAATAGATTTGTTTTTTTTTTTTGAAGGTGAATTTCATTAATACACGCGAAACCTTCAACTCTCCAAGGCGGAGAGAGAATGCCGCTAAAACATTACAATAACATTACATTAGACCACCTTTTCCAATTCTTTACAAAATTAATCTTTGTGCCTATAAATAATAGATTTGTTCAACTCTCCAAGGCGGAAAAAGAAGGCCGCTCAAGCTTGATCTCAATTAAAAAATGAGTTATAATTTAGGCTCAAACTTATTTAAACTCAAACTTAAATAAAGGTTAACCAAAACTTTGAATAACCTAAATGAAATAATTTAGTAACTCAAATCCCAACTAAATAAACACCCCTAGTATTAAGAAACAAGTGGCGGTAACAGAAAGTTTTAAGAAAATAAAGCCCACCTTAATAAAACAAAATCCAAGATTAGGGTTGGTTACTTGGTCGTGTGGGTAAGGTGTGTGATTGAGATATTATATATTATATATTTAATTATTTTTAGAAGTTTAATTAATTTATGTTAAAAACTGTATTACAAGACTTCGTAAAAATCTATATATATATATAAAAGAAAAGACTTTTGCTGACGTGGCGTGCAATGGAGGCCCCAACCTTGTGCCACGTGGCATCATAATGGAGAGTTTTTGGTGTTTTTGAATTGTTTTCTTTTTTAATTAAATTGAGTTATTTTAGGAAAAAAGAATTTAAAAATAAATTTAAAATTTTCTCTCTCATATTTCCTCCCATAACTTTTAAACGTTTATATCTTTTATATACGGGATTTTTTAAAGAAAAAAATTACACCAAATTAACGAGCGTTTTATTATCTTTCCAACGAGTACCATAGTGCTATATAAAAAACGGAGAAAAAATCTACTATTTTTTGTGGGGTTTCGTTCATACAGGAAAAAAATACACAAAGTGTTCATATTATCACGTAAAATTAGATTTTGTGGGGAATATGAGTTATTACTGATTAGAATACTATGAACATGCAATGATTAGAAGATTTTGTAGTTAGTTAACTTGAGCCATTTGTAATAGGTTATCACGTAAAATTAGATTTAGCAACCCCGGGACCCTCCCGGGGTAATCAGCTAGTGCTACATATATCATCATGATTCATGAAACACCATAATAGCAAAAATCCACAAGATGACAAACCTAGATTTCTCACAGAATTTAGGAATGTGTCACTGTCACAAAAAGGAAATGGACATAAATCAATTGTGTAGTCTTTAATGATTTTGCCACTTTTGTGACGAACTTTAATCAATCAACCATTCGTTTTTTTGGACTTTTTTTTACGATAAAATTTGTTCATAGTTAAAACTGTCGATATGTAAAATACTACACAAATTTCATAAATAAAAAAAAAGATGTTGGGTTCACTAAAAATACCACGTCTTAAAATGCCATCAACGTGTTTCAAACACATCAGCTATGGATAAACTAAGACTTTTAAAATTAACTATATTCAAGTAAACAAATTTTATGACAGGTCTTTTATTTATTTATTTTCAAAGCTAAATTTATTGAAAAAAAAAGTTCATCCACACAAAAAGGAGGAGGAAGAAATACATAAGTTTCTATAGAGTAAAATGAAAAATAATGGTTTGTACACAATAATTATATCTATAATTTTTTTTTTTCATAAAGTTTATATTCATTCCATAGTAATATCTATTATGAAAAATTATATACTCACTCATTTTATATTGAAATTATAATATCCATTCGAACATAGACGAATAACGGTCATGATAACTTTACCGTTTATTTATTTATTCATTCTAAATTAAAAAGTCAATAATTATGGCCGTATTTTAGTGTATATCTTATCCCAGCACGTAACAAACATCTTTATAGGAGAATTAGATGCATGGTCTCCTTGCATTTTTTTCTTTGGAATCTTACTTATATGATACATCAACAAATTTAATTTAATAAAATTACAAATATTAAAATATCTTAATATGATAAATGATAATATGGATTGCTACAAAACCGAAATTAAACTGAAAACATCAAATTAAAATAACGGTCCAATATAGAAATTCGTAATTTACTTAGCTAGTGTTTGATAGGTAGGAATGAGAGGTGTAATGGAACAACCTATTGTGAGGGACTAAAAAATGGTATTTGGTTGGTCAATAAAAGAGAATCACCTGTTACACAAGAATTGGCAATTACTTAATTAGTCGAATTGCCTTTCTGATAACCAATCAATGATTTTGTAGTGCATTGGGAGCCTCATAACCTTCTAATGTGAAGGTCATAGGTTGGAGTCTCACATATTATAGCAAAATTATTCTAAGTTGAGCTAGGTGTTTTACCCCGATGGATCTTCGGTGGTGGGTTTCCATAATAATGGTGGTAGGCCGGGTCATCAACGTCATTTGCGCTCATGGACGTGGGTGCCCTTTTACTATTGAATTACCTAGGTGATTGGGTTTTCTTTGATCATTAAAAAAACCTTTTTGATAACCAAAATAACTTTTTTTCCCGAAAGGTAAACTTCAATAAAAACTGACCTACAATCCCAACAAAAAAAGCAGGGAAGGTAACCAAATTGACTCAAATAAACAAGCTTTACATCAAATAAAGATTTAATTTCACCTATTATATCTTCTATCTTGATAACTGATAACCTTGTTTGAAAATAGTTTTCGTTCTCAGCTTTTCATATACACCAACATAATAATAACCGAGATCAAAACATCCATTATGGGTTCACTTTCTACCTGTAAACTATAATCAAACCATTACATGTTCACCCCTACTTTATTTTATCAAAACACGTCACAACTTTTATACCAAGATAAGGAACAAGAAACTCTAAACCGAAGGTTATACACAATACCTATAAAAAATGGCAAGTAATCATCAATTGTATGGTATATTCTTGTGTCGTGTGTCAATTAAACTAGTAACCTATGGATAGTTTTGTACATCAATAGATATCATACTTCAAATCTTTCAATGATCCATCAAGTGATTATCGATAAATAACCAACGGATAATTAGGAAAATTATCTCCGCCTTGGAGATAGTCCGGTGTTTTTGGTTGGTTGTATGAAAGTCGCCCTTCAAAAAAAAAAAAATTAGGACAATTAATAGACCATAACTTTTTCTTGTCGTCGGGTAACTATCGGCTCTCAAGGTGATCCGTCGGTTATTACTAGAACTCTAGAAGTGGTAAAAAAAAACAGTTTGGATTTTCAAACCGGTTCATAACCCGACCTAGTTAGCACTACCACACCGGTTTGAGCCAAATTGGTTTCAAACCCAGCCCAAACCGCCAGTTACTATACCAGTATCCCCTCTCATCACCCAAACCATTTTGTAACCCAACCCGGTTTGCACTACCACACCGGTTTGAGTCTAACCCTGTCAGTTAGTATACTGATCCAAAAATATATCTTTTTTAAATACCGATTTTGGATACTAGTTCATGAACCAAACTGGTTTCAACCCGACCCAAAAAAAATATGTTATTTTAAACATCGGTTGCAACCCGACCAAACAGGTTTGAATAGATTCGATTATACTCCACTAACGACCAAACACGATTTGTTCACTTAATAGCAATTTTTCTTTTCATGGACCAAAGGTAGTCTGGTTTTTGCCTGCCGGGTTTAATGGGTTGGAGAGACCTTTGTCGATGATGGAGGCTAAATTATGTTGTCAGTAAATCTGTTAACAGATAAAAGATGATCTCATACATTAATATTATCACCTGTTTCTTGAAGCAAAGAAAAACTTGGAAGTTTTAAAATTAAAAAAGTTAAAGGATTTTTAAGGGATTTGAACCCGACGTGAATCGAACACGCAACCTTCTGATCTGGAGTCAGACGCGCTACCATTGCGCCACGGATCCTTCATGTTATTATTCGATTCAACGTTTATATATTCAATACCACAGTAATCACAAATGACTTTAATCATAATTTTTCATGTAGTATATAGATACATAATTTATATTTTTGATTCCTAAAAAGGGGATGATCATGATAATAAAGTATCTATATGATTACAATTGATAAATCTTTCGTTAATCGTGTTTTTCTATTCTTCCCTCATCATCAACAAATGGGTGATTGTGGTAATAGAAACAATAGGTTATGTGTTGTGATTAGCTTGGGAGGAGAAATTTCGTACCGAATACTATTGTCATACCGATACCATATTATTCCGGTACCAACTGAACATATACAGTACGGTATTCAGTTTAGAATTTAGCTCAACATTGGTATTGGTATTACACATTACGATACTGTACCGTACCATTCCGGTACCAACCTATTTGGTATTCAGTTTTTATTTTACCTAAATTTCAGTATCATGACTATGCGGTACGGTATCGGTTCGATATATTAGCGTTCGCATCCCTAGTTGGCGTCAAATGATGGTATAACATACGTATCACGTTTCGTCATTGGGTTGGCTTGTAACTATTATTCATAAGTCCATATTTGGGCTGTAATATGTAAAAACCCAATAGAAGATTAACCATAGATTGAAGCCCAGCAATAAGTCAACAACCTTCGATTGTTAAGTCAGTAATATGTATGCAAGACGCGTAGTACGAATGCATAGGTGTATATGAATGTTGTAATTTGTAAGAACAAAAACTTTAGATGTAGATAAGATAGAACTATAAGTCCATAACTAGAGGATGAGAGAAGAGTAGGGAGATGCTACGTGTATAAAATAACCGAAACACTTTCATTTGATTTGATGGATACCAAGAAAGATGTGAGTTTTATAGAGCGTAGAGAAGTAGCGAGACGAACTTCTCAAGGCCCAAACCTAGAAATTAAGCCCAATCAAGGGATACTTATCCCTGACATTTAGGGTTGGCATAACAAGTTACACGAACCTGTTAAGACACGAACATGAAACCTGTAAACACGAACACGACCTAATCGTGTCATTTCTTTCAAACACGAACACAAACCTGTGTATAACAGGTTAACACGATAAGAAACACCTAATAAAACAGGTTAACACGACAAAACAAGATAAGACCTGTTAAGACCCGAACACAATAAGCCATGAATACGAAGCAGGTAAACACAAACACGACATGAAAATAAACAGGTCTTAACGTATCGACCTGTTATAGACACGAAACATGTTAAAATCGTGTTAGGTTATCGTGTTCATGTCTGAATTGCGGCTATACATAAACGTAGTTTTCTAGAAAATCTAAAAGGTGTCGTAAAAAGGTGAATAAATTGTTTAGCGAATAATGTGACCATCAAATCCACCACCACCTCCACTACAAGAACCTAAAACAACACATTTTGTTGCAGTCTACAGCCGTTTCATTCCCACCAAAGTTCACATTCCAAGACACGTGAATTCAGTTTTGGTTGTGATCTATGTCTCTATGAGTCCAAGCCAGTGGACAAACGATTATGGAACGTGTCCAATGGTAGCGTAAGCAGAGAAGAAGCAGAAGAAATGCCGCCTGAAGAGTTGAATGGCAACCACCATGGCAAACCAATTCCGTTCTCAAGGACAACAATGTTTAGAATTGCGTGTGAATTGATACGTGCCCCACTCTAGAGTCTTGCCCACGCCCACGCCACAATTATATGCAGGCATGCCCACTAATTCTCCAAACTAGGCTCTCTTATTCTTGACCATCTCAAATCGGCCTTTGTTAACTATTTGGGAGATCGACTGTTACTAATATTACGTCTCCTCCAAACCTTTCGTCAAAATAAAACTATTAACAAACAACGAACCTTCAAAATGAACTACCAACAAGCCATGAACCTCTAAAATAATACAATTACAAAAAAGAACCTGTAGAATGAACCGAGCAATAAACCTTTAAACTATCTCTTACTATAAAAAGGAACATTAAAATGAACTACTGACAATCAATGAACCTTTAAAATCTTGATATATAAAGACTATATGTTAAGTGCAGGCCATTCTTCCAGATGTTGGACTTTTCAAGTAGTTCATATTATAACCTAGTGAACCTAAAAACACGATTACGCCCACAACCCCCATCGTAACAGGAACTGTCAAACTCGACAACCAGTTCTTCGTGTGCTTAAGTTTTTGTTTACCAGAATAAGCAAGCTGAAGAGGTGGTCTCCGTGTAGATTTTCTGCTCCTATAAGATGCATACGAATCTATTTCTTGACTGGTCAAAGCCGGGTTTAATGAGTTTCTGACGGTTTGAAAGTGGCGGTTGTGTATGACAGTGGCGGTTATGTCTTCTCTGAGGGCTACAATTCCAGCTTCTCTACATAAACCTTCTAACTCGGCCCCTGTGAAACGTTCAGTTTCTTGTGCTAGTTTCTTGAGATCAACATCGTTGTCAATATTCATGCCACGCGTATGCACGCGGAGTATTTCATATCGGGCTTCTAGGTCTGGTGGAGGTACATATAACACCTGTAAATCTGGAAGTTAATTATAACAATAAATATAATATAGTTTTCACGAAAGTGCTAATAAGGAAAAGTATTACAAGATCGAATCGTCCAGGTCGCATTAGAGCATTATCAATCGCGTGAGGTCGATTAGTGGCAGCCAATACAAGTATCCCCTAATAAATAAGAAGGAAAAAAAACATCAGTGGAAGAAGTTAAATCAGGTTTGATCTCTAGATGGCTGGGCAAAAGGTGTAAGATCAAGAAAATGGCTTTGAAGAAAACAAGTTAAATGGAGCGAACGGATTGAAAGTGACACAAGTTGTATTTTTAGTGCATAATACATTCTAAATCATATTGTCTAAAAAATTAGAGCTTTTATAGCTACACTACACGGTTTTTGTAATCTATCAACACTAATTATTTACAAATATATGATATAGATTAAAAATTTAAAATAAAAGTGTTGTTTCGATATACGTACTTTAGCCTCTTCTAAGCCATCCATTTCAGTGAGTAGAGTAGATAGAAGTCTTTCTCCAACTGTTGAACTGCCACTTGAACTGGTTCCTCTGAAATATTTTACAACAAAGGTTTAGAAAATAAGATATCATTTAGAAAATTGAAAAAAAAAACTATATTGATCCAAAATGTGTTTAATTTTATTATGTTTTGAGTTAATGATTTAGGTTAAGTTTAATATCTAACAGATCAAACGACTAACGAGTAAGAGAACTTGCTTGAAAGGAAACTGCGTAAATGGCTTAAACGAATCGCAAGTTTCATTACTTTTAGTGCATAAGAAAATCCTGAATCTTCTCTACGAAAATCCAACTTATTAGTGAAATAAAATATTTTGTGATTGCATTTGCCATGCTAATTGTATATAATAATAGTATATGAAACTTTGGCTTGTTAGATAACCTGCACATTGGTGGATACATACCGTTTAGCTGCAATGACATCAGCTTCATCAAAGAAGATAATGCTTGGTGCAACAAGGCGAGCTCTATGAAATGTATTACGTAATAATGCTTCACCTTCTCCAACATACATTGAAAATAACTCTGCACCACTGAAAATAACTCAAACAGTATTAAGTAATTAATCCTAATACATAACTCCTTAAAATTAACTACACATTTTTGTGAATCAAAGAAAGCAATAGTATACAAGTAAGGGCAGGTTAACCAGAAATTAACTTTTATCTTGGAATGTCTTAAGTAATTAAGATCTAAACAGAAAATCAAAAAGATAGCATTAATGCACAAATTCTGTACTAAAACTTCACGACTGCAAGCCATTTAGATATGATCACGTTGGATGATAATATAAAATTGGACATAAAAGAATTTTTGGTAAATAGAATTCCATATCATTTAATCCCATGCAGCTAATTAAGTGCAAAGGTTGAAAACTAAAAAGAAATATCGCACCAGCTTTCATGGAACTGGGGTGTCCTGAGGATAATATAAAATGTATCGCTAATTTCAACCCATGTTCTAATGAACGGGTAAATTCGCTTTAAATTTTGTCTATCAATAATGGGTCAAACAGTCGATGGATAAAATTAAAAAAAAAAAAAAGAAGCTAACAAGAATAGGGTTGAAAGTTGCATACAACCTCATCAGCTGTTTTATCGGAGAAACCATATTATATCTGTAACGATACAATTTTACTGACGAGTGACTGTATTTAACATATTAATTGCTGGTTTTCGATAAACATAGCCCTATATTTTTAAGATTTACTGACCGTATTTAGTATATTAATTATTGGTTTTCGATAAACATCGCCCTATATGTCTAAGAGTTTAACTTATATCATTTTTTTTGTTTAAGTTATTATACTTTAACCACCACCTAAAAACCACAAACCACCCACCTGGGAAAAAAAGTTTTCCTATCAGCAGCATGTGGCCCATTTCTTTATGTGAAGAACTGAAGATATATACACAATTACCCATTTTGACCCATTACAAAACTTTAAAACTTTAGGTGGACTTGCATGTGATTGTCTTTTTGTCTTTGTCTATATGTTGTGTCATGATGTTATATCTCTTTAAATTTTACTATGCTACTCTTCGACAACTTTTGCTATTTGGTAGCCGTCTATTTATATATTTTTAACCTGTTTGTTTTGGAGCCAGGGTCTCTTTTGGAAGCAGGATCTCTATTCATATGAATTGAGGTAAGGTTTGCCTATATCCCAACCTCCCTAGATGGCCAGACTCTACCAATAGCTTTGCGGCACAGTTATTATTGTTGACCCATTACTACACTTGTCTAGCCTGCTCATTTTGCCACCTCTACTTTGTGTGGACACTTGCGATGAGAATAATTAACATTTCAATCCGAATGTGCCAAGATATAAGAAAGAGCATGCCTTGGTAATTGAAAAAGAAACATGTATGAAAATACAAGGTTTTAAGCGATAAAGTAAGGTCAAACCTTAAAGAAAAGAAAGAGGCTTGAGCAGCATGAGCAGCTGCTTTAGCAAGAGTAGTTTTTGAGCATCCTGGAGGTCCATGAAGAAGAATACCACGTATGGGTGACACACCCAATTTTTCAAATGCTTCAGAATGTTTTAAAGGCCACTCAACTGATTGCTTTAGTTTTTTCTGCTTCATGCAACGGGTCATCATCAGTGGAAGCGACTAAGCATTAGTTTTTAAATGGGTCTGTTTAACTATCAAAAACCGTCCTGTGTATTTTCAATACGTAAAACCTACTAAATCATTTTATTAAAAAAAGTAAATTATTATAGAAATAATATGTAACCATATTTACACATTAACTTATTTCTTCAAAAACTAGAATATCTTGACAGATGATGTTTCAGGGGTGAACCTGACCTGTTAAACACGCACAAAAAGTTACCATCTTGACCCATTACCCAACCCACCTATTTTGAAATATTTAACCATTTGTAAACAGAAAAATCTCCATTTTGAAAAGATATTCATTTTACAGACCTTTAAATTGTGTAATCCCCCAATGTCATCCCAAGAAACCTTGGGAATTTCCACAGTAACACCTCTTGTGATGCTTGGGCCCACAATAGACCTAGCAATATTCCAATCATCCATTAATAAGCTACAAACATTAGCTTCTTCATTTGAACATCTTTTCACTGCACACATTGCAGCCTCCCGACATAAAGCTTCTAAATCAGCCCCAACATAACCATTACACAACGCTGCTATCACTTCCAAGTTAACACTAGGATCCAGTGGAACCTTCTTTGTATATAGCTGAATAATGTAGCATTTAGGCAAGTATTACTTATATGCCAATAAAATAATGAAAGTAATGCACACACACACACATTACCTTAAGAATTTGAAGGCGCTCTTCCTCGTTTGGAGTTGTGACTTCGATTTCAGCATCAAATCGGCCTGACCTTCTTAGAGCAGGATCAAGTGCATCTACTCTGGCAAATATAATAACATTTATTAGAGTTGGCAAATTGGGTGGGTCGGAATAATGGATGACAGATTCCGGTCAGGAGGGATCATTTGTTGTACAGGTCAAAACAGGTCGGGTGGGCTGGGTAGTGGGTCTGGATGGATACGGGGTCAAGAAGGGCTATTTGTTGAAGAACCCGAAACAGGTCGGGTTGTCGAAAACTTTATGCTTTCTATAGACAATTAGGGTGCCAGTATGTTTGCCAAAATCTTTATTTCTATAAGAACTTTAACTTTTGAATAAAATTATAGAAGAAGATTATATGTACTAAAAATACACTTTGTGAAACTTTCGACCAGTTAAATCTGTTTGACCCATTTCCTCTGAAGCTAATTTTTTTACCCATCTGAATGTTAAGAAATAAAGTAGAACCTGAATTGATCCTTTCATATGTAAATGGGTCAAATTTTCTAATCTCTAACACTCATCATAGAGTCCACTATATCCATAAGTTGGACAACTATAAATAAAACATCACAGTAGTTCAACTAGAACTTAATTCAATTTATAATAAAGGCTTCAAACTAAAATAAAATAACCTTAACATATCTAATGTCTCTTTTATCTGTTTAGGCCATCATTGGGATATAGATTTGTATCACATCACGAACACAAATGGAAGCTGCAATAGAAGGGGTTTAGTTATTTTCTGCAGTACTAAATATTCATTTTTGAAGTCAAGCCTCCTGAGCAAACAATTTATGTGGTTCTAACATAACGAAAAAACTCAAATGAGCCACAGTTTGAAATCATTTAACGATGCGACTTGCACCAGTTGCCAAATTGAGGTTTACAAAATCTTGGCTCATATAAGTGATCATGATTATAATAAGGTGTTACAGCTATTCATGTTAAAAAAAAGAACACAAGATTTCAACCCACTTTCTCAGAAACTGAACCACCAAAAGAAATAAAGTGAGTTGATCAAGCCTTCACCTGTTGGTTGATGCCACCACCACAACTTTTGTCCCTGATGTTGATGTAGCACTTGAGTCCATAAGCATGATAAGCTGAGATGCTACACGGATATCTTGTTGTTTTCTGTGATTTGAAACATATTTGCAGAAAATGCAGTTACAATTAAAACTATTACTAAAAATATACATGCACTGAGCCCTATCACTGTTCAAAGACACTCAACTTTTCACAACAAATAAGTATCATGAATGGGACAAAACGGGTACATGATTACTATTTACCTAGAATCACGACGAGGACAGATAGCGTCAATTTCATCTATAAATATAACAGAAGGTTTTCCTGACTTGACGTGTGAAGACGCTTCAGAAAAGGCATCCCGCAAAACTTTCTCACTTTCACCTGCTTGGGCTCTGTGAACAGAGTGCGGACTACATGATAACACAATACACAAATTATATTAGTTTTAATCACCAAAAACTATCAAATGGCCTCAAAATACAACAGCGTGTGCACTTCATTACATTATACGCTTTTAATTAAAATCCATGGTGGTATGTAACTAATAAAAGAACATCTACACGCATCCAATAAATCTATGCACTTGTTACTTGTTAACAAAGCATATTCTCAAGTATACCGCAAAATAACAACTAAAGAATTCATTTCATCACATATGAAGTCAAAAGGCAATACCTCAGAACAATCAAGTGTGCATCACATTCACGAACAACCGCACGAACCAAACTAGTCTAATATCAACATGAAACAATATAATCAATGAAATAACAGCTTGACAGAAACATTGACATAGAATTTTTCAAATGATTTCAGTTCCTTATTTATTATTATTATTATTATTATTATTATTATTATTATTATTATTATTAACATTTGACATCAATAATTTCTTTTTTATCAGTTTAGCAAATAACTGTAAAATTGTAAAATACGAATAATAATAATAATAATAATAATAATAATAATAATAATACCTTTCCGGTACCAGGAGGACCGTAAAGGAGCAATCCACGAGGCCACTGTAAAGATAAACAAGATGATAGGTTATTTAAAAAAAAAAGAAAAAAAGAATCAGAGTTACGTAGAGTATAGACTAGTGTGTGTTGTGTATACCTTAAGGCCGAGTATTTTGGCTTGACGAGAGAAGAGAAGAGGATATGTGATGAGTTCTCGTAGAGCTTTAAGAGCTTCTGCATTCCCAGCTATGGCTTCCTCTGCACGCCACTTTACCACCACGACGTCGTTCCTACTGCTGCAACTGCTACTCTCCATTCGAATTAGACACAGAGAGAGAGTGTGTTTGTGTTTGTGTGTGTGTCCGCCAGAGGGTTATTAACGAGGGTTTGTTGCAACAGTTTTGGTTTTAGTTTTTATAACGTGTAAAAAGAGAATTCACATTCGAATCCCTACATATTTCACAGGGTTTGACTATTGGCGCTATGCGGGCTAAATGGTTTTTCGGTTCGATTAAGCATCATTGTTAAAAATATGGTGTTTTATAGGATTATGATCAAATACACAAGACACTTTTTCTAGGAAGGGTGAGAAGGATTGTGATCCATTAATCATATATTTGAAGGGTCGAGATTAGTTTGTTTGAAAAAAATAAATAATAAATTAGAGAAAGGACATAAAAGGAAAACCACATTTGTTGACTTTCTCTCTCCACATGCAATGCACATGTCAATTCCCCCATCATTTTAAAACGTCTATAACTTTTTCATACGACATTTTTTTTTCAAAAAAATTTCACCATATTAACGAGCGTTTTTTTATCTTTAATATGAGTACCACATTGCTACATTAAAATTGAAAAAAAAAATTATGCTAAATGGGTTTTTTTTCCTCCGTTGTGTCTTCTGCACGTTCATTATGTTATAGTATGCATGTGTGCTTTATAAATATGTTATTTATGTTTTTTTAGTCTACACATAATTTAACTTTGTCCATTGTGTTTTTAGTATGCTTTTAATTGTGTTTTACGCAAATGAGTTTTGTATTTAGGCGTACATTGTGTTTTATTATGTTGTTCATTGTGTTTAAGTCTATTATTCATTGTGTTTTAGTATTCTGGTCATTGTGTCTTTTATATGTCGTCAATTGTGTTTTATTAGATTGTTCATTGTGTTTTATACCATATTGTTCATTGCATATTTAATTGGTACTCATTGTGTTTTACGTTATCTCCATTGTGTCTTACGCAACTGGGTTTTCAACTTTTTTTCCAAAAGTATTCATTGTGTTTTAATCTTCTGTTCATTGTGTCTTTATTATGTTGTCCATTGTGTTTTACACAATTGGGTTTTTAACTTTTTTTTTTCAAAAGTATTCATTGTTTTTTAGTCTTTTGTTCATTGTGTCTTTCGTATGTCATCCATTGTGTCTTACATAACTGGGTTTTCAACTTTTTTTTTTCAAAAGTATTCATTGTGTTTTAGTCTTCTATTCATTGTGTCTTAGTATGTCGTCCATTGTGTTTTACTAAACTCTTGATTATGTTTTATACTCTATATTTAATTGGTGTTCATTGTGTTTTACATTCCATTGTGTCTTATGCAAGTGGGTTTTGAATTTTTTTTTCCAAAGTATAGTAATATGGTACTCATATTAAAGATAAAACGACGCTCAATTTTATGGTATAATTTTTTTTTAAAACGGATGACGTATAAAAAAGTTACGGGCATTTAAAAATGAAGGTGGAAATGGCATGTGACTTGCATGTGCATATGTTTTTGACAAAATTACCCCTCCCACTTGTTAATCCTTTGGATACATGTCATTTTCTAGTGGCTTCTCACCCTTCTCATTTTTTTGTAGCCTTTGTAGAATAACCCAACCCTTTTTCTATATTCCACAGTTTTATTTTCTAATTTACATTTGTTTGGTTCTTAATATTTGAGGAAGCTTGATAAAATATATGAGATGATGATAATTCAAACACTAAACCTGTACATGACTTGTATTATTGTGTGATATTTTCTATTTTGGGCTTATTGGTTATCAAGTTGTCCAGGTTGTTTATTTGGGCCCAAATCTAAAGTCTAAGAAGTTTGGTTGGCCCAGGTATTTACAAAGCCCATTCGAGAAAGATCTTAGGGTTTGGCTATAAAGATGTGGCTGATATTATTGTTCATTTTTTATCATTATGAGTTCATTCTTTCTTTGTATTTTACCATCTTCATCTTATTCATTCTCTAGTTAGGGTTTGTTCTTCTGTTCTGTAAGATCATGCTTATCTTGTCTCTGTATTTCTTTAACGAGTTCAACTGATCTTGATAATCAGTTGAATCTCTGAACTTTGTATTGTTTTGAACTTGTTATTATTAACAAGTTCTTGGGTATTTGGGGGGTAATGATTTGGGTTGGATAATAAGAGTTTTTGTCACCTGTTTTGTCGCTATCTCTTGTCTTGTGCTGTGGGCTGATGTCTTATTTTTAGATCTGTTGTTATTATGTATTCAAACCCTAAAATTTTACATGGTATCAGAGCGTATGGCTCTGATTCTGGTTTAGTTAAACATCTTTGTTTTCGCTACTCGTTAAAAGATCATGTACTTGTTTATGTGTTCATGTCTTGCAAAGAAGTTTTGGGATCTGATCTCGGTAAGTAAGATATGTGTCTTGATAGCGTCTGGTTGATATATCTTATCTTCGTGTAGATCTATTCTGTTAATCGTTTGAGTTATAAATCTGGTCCAGTTCTCGTTGTTTTTTATATAATTTAAAAAACTGCTAGTGTCGTATTTGTTTAACAAAGATTTTGTCTTTTTTGATCTTTTTCTTGGTCTTGCGGATCTGTTATCTGGTTTCGGTGTTGTCTTCAAAGTCAGGGTTTTGGTTATTAAGCACTGTAGTTTTTTTTTCTTTTCCCTCTTGTTACAAATCTGTGTTCTGACATTTGTTGATTAACAGATCTAGTCTCTATATACATCTTGTCTGTTAGTCTTGGTTTTGGGTCCATTGATGTACAAATCTGGAAGTCGGATATATACTCGTTTCTGTTTAAGAATTTGTGTTTTAAACTTGGGCTGGTCTAACTAATAGATCTGGTTCAAAGTTTTGGTCCTGTTAGTTTTATTCGGGAATTGTAGATCTTGTTCTTGATTGTTTGAATCCTTCTGGTGTGATACTGTTGTTCTTGAATCTGGAACTGATTAGCTTCTGCTGGGGTTTCTTGGCATTGATGTTTTTCCTCGTCAAACGATTAGTGTTTTGGTTCGAAGCTTGAAACAGATATAAGGATTTTTGATACATCTTGGGACTTGACTGGCTGGAAGGCGCCCTAACTTGGGTGGAAACTTACTGAGATCGTTCCGTTATATTTTATCTATTTTGATCGAGTCGTATAGTTTTTAGGTCTAGGAGGCTCCCACATTAAGACTTGCACAGGCACCTGTGAGTGATGAACCTGTGATCTGGACACTGACGTGGTTTCGCCTGAGTCTTAGGTGTTGTTTATGTGTTTCTCTATGGGATAATAGTTGGTTGTTTTTTGCAAGGTGTTGTGTTCTTGTTCCTGGTTGTTATTGGTTCTAATTAGTTATTGTTGTGTTAATCTTGAGTTTTGTGATTCATTGTTCTTGACTGTTGTTAATGTTACTAGTTAAACTTGTTAGTCTATTGATCCTCTTTTGTGTGCTTGATGTTTTTTGTTGTATATTGGTTTTTCTCTTGTATTTGTCTGGTGACCATTGGGTGGTTTAAGATTTTGTATTCTGGGTAAGTTTGTTTAATGCTTATCTTAGATGGTTCTTTGTAAGGCCCTCGCCCCTAAACCCAATATTTTAATATAGTTGAGAGGGTAGAGACATTTTTCAAACACGTATCTAATTAAAAGTTGTGAACTACAAATCCATTACAAAGCGCATTTACCAAAAACGGATGAAGTTAAGTTTAAAACAGGCTACAATCAAGTATCAAATGGTTAAACACAACGGAAACGATACAATAAACACAAAGTATGCTATGATACGACCCATATTACAAAAGTTGTCCAAAAGAGTGTGTTCGGTTTGATTTAGTAGCTTAATCCTCCATCCGGGCGCCCATTATACCTACAACATATTAAACAACTAACACACAAGGTTAGATAGCATAAAACAATCATCAAGGTCGATCAACAAACCCATCTTAAAGTTGTACACCTGTGAACGGCCGTTCAGATTTTTGAACGGCCGTTCAGTCTGAAATTGGCTCAGCGAACGGCTGTTCGCTCCTGGCGAACGCCCGTTCAGGCTTTACAAAAGCATCTCCCCTGTTTGTGTCATTCTGAACTGTCGTTCACCTTGGTGAACTGTCACACCCTCAATTTTCACATGCGGGGTTTTACCGCGAGGCGCGTGACACACTAGGATCCAAGTCAACGGTCATAATAAACGACAACTATATGATATGAAAACAATGTAAACCTTTCATTTAATTTCTCAAAATGTAACCACAACAGCGGAAGCATAAAACGTTATTACATCTCAAGAGTAAAAGTTGTAAGTAAGTTTAATAATGTTCAAAAACCATTCAAGTGAGTTCACAGGTTTTAAGTAAAACCTGCTAAAAACGTCAGCACATAATGCCAGTGAGTTCACAGGTTTTAAGTAAAACGTTCATGAGTTTTTGAAAGATGCATCATGTTACTGCTATGCTATAAGAATGCCAACCGGGCGTTTGAAAACTACTAATACGATACCAGGTGTGTAACACCCGTGTGTAACTGAACTGCCAACCCAGACATAACTGAACTATCGACCCACGGCGAACTGAACGGCCGAGCCCCAGCCAACCGAACTACCGAACCACGGCTAACTGAACTACCGTCCAACGGTGAACTGAACTATCGTGTAGTAAGAACACAAAGTAACACTAGCATAACATGATAAGTAAAAGTACAAGCACGTAGCATGTTTCTCCCCCGAAAACGAAACCAGTAAAGAGTGGGGCCGTGAAACTCACCTTAGGTTGCGATCTTCTTAATAAACAACAGACAATGCAAATGACAGTTCCTAGTATCGGCAACCTACCGTTAAATGCATATGAATACCTGAACTATTGACCTGCAGGTCAACTAGTCCCTAAGTGTCCAGACCATAACCATTATACGTTTGAAAACATGTTTGACTGATAACAGACCATACAAGACAAGACCCGACATCCCATTGGTGATCCGACATCCCACGTGTTAGCAAAAAATCAAGAAATCAAGTAATCATACGCAACTATGCACTTAACACGCACCATAGTTCACCAAGTCCAGCATACAGTTCACATATCGCATATATGAGTTTGAACACGTGTTATCAGGTTATTAGACATGTCACGAGGTTCCAAACATATTCCTAGGTGTCAAACCATGTTCCGGGATTTTAAAATACACTTACAGCAGCAAAACACACGATTAGGAATAAAACAGGCAATTAGGAAATCAAACAGGTAATTAGGAAGGCTAATTGCCCCTTTATCAGGCGATTAGGAAGCTACTCGCCCCCAAGTCAGGCGATTAGCTTCCTAATTGCCCCTTGGACAGGCGATTAGCTATCCTAATCTCCCCCTGCAGTCCAATGGTGACTTTTCGCGCGTTTAACCTCCCAAATCAGAACCGAAACATGTGAAAACACCCAACATCAATCCCATATCATTAAGAAACCCATTCCAAGTGAAAACCCCTAATTTATCATCAATCTAACAACCCTAATTGCAAGCATTTCCCAAAATAGCATAATATTATGAAAACATCATATCAAAGCATGCACAACTTACCCTAAATGGAAAATATCCAGATTTCATCACATAACAACGTTGTAAATCATCATCCTACTGTTAACACAACATCCTAGAACAAACCCTAACATCTTACAATCAACAAAACATATCATAACACCCTAAATCTTCGTAAATCACTCAAACAGGTCAAAACGCATATTATCATCAATATACAACTGTGACACCCGGCAAACTCAGGTTAGTAACGTTGACTAAACTAGTAAGTCTACCTTAGCGAGTCATACTTATTACATGCTTAACTGGATCAGTCGAGTCGTTATAATGATTCTAGGGAATCATCGGGAGTCGTTACGATGATCCGCGGGATCATCGGGAGTCGGTCCATAACCATGTGTACAAGGATTGGTGATTCGTGGAATCACCGGGTTTAACGCACACACGCAAGTCTCGAGTCCCGGGAATTGGTGAACGGATGTAAACGTGTTAGTTATCATGCATTATGTGTTTAAAATCATTATGTGACTTGCCGGTATGTTAATACGTGTTTATATGTGTTAAAATAGTGTTTAACGCGCCGAAAACCCAACTTGGAATGCTGCAGGCGATTAGGAATCAGGGGATTGCCTAATTGCCTGACTATAGGCGATTGGGGAAGGATAGAGGGCGATTGGAGCCCCTAATCGCCAATAGACAGGCGATTAGGACTCCCAATCGCCTGATACATGCTCCTAATCGCCTGATCTGTTGTGCACGAGTCAAAACACCTATAAATACAACCCTTGACTCCCCAAACACCCTTAGTGCAACCCTAACAGATCCTAAGCCACCCACAGACCTCAAAACACTTCTGGAACTTGTTTTGCTTCAAAAATCACCATTTCCAAGCTAACACATCTTTCTTTGATAAAATCCAAGGTGTGTTCTTCATCCCCAACCTTTGTAATGTTATTGTGTTGGTTCCCCAAAAGTCCACATCTTGTTTTGCTAAAAATGTGTCTTTAAAAACCTTGAAAAGAGTTCTAAAACAAGTCTACACCATAATGCTTGCTATATGTGAAGTTTACATGCATGAGATGATCTTGTTGGTGATTTTAACATGAATGTTTCCATGAAATTGATGTACTTATGATATGTAGGAGTTATTAGGATGATTATCTAAGAGTTTGAGCTATTAGTTTTGTGTTTTGATGAAAAAATGTATTTTGACCCATTTGCATGATTCTTGAAGATCTAGGGTATTATGATATGATTTAATGATGAATTGTTGTTAGGGTTTACATTAGAGAGGTGTTATAACAGAGAAATGTTAGTTGCAAGGTTGTAAGTGATGAAATCTGATTTGTTTCCATTTAAGGAAAGATATGCTTATTTAATGGAACTTGGTACTTTGCCATTTTTGGAAATATATGCACAAGGAGTGTTAAACCAGTGATAAATTGGGGGTTTTTGCTTGGAATGGGTTGGTAAATGGTTTAGGTTTGATATTGGGTGTTTTTACATGTTTCGGATCTGATTTGTAGGGTTAAACGCGCGAAAATGGGTTGCGCAGCTGCAGCAGGCGATTAGGAATCCTAATCGCCTGATGGATGGGGCGATTAGGAACTTTACGGGCGATTAGGCCCCTAATCGCCTGATGTGTCAGGCGATTACAAGCCCCAATCGCCTGTTGACCACCCCCAATCACCAGTTGACTTTTCCTAATTGCATGTTAAATTATAATCGCGTGTACTGCTGTTGTAAGCGTATTTTGGCATCCCGAAGCATGATTTGACACCTAGGAACATGATAGGAACCCCGTGACATGCCGTATGACTTGGTAACACGTGTTCGGACTCAATTGTACTTTACTTGTGCGTTATGCTAGACTAGGTGAACTCTTGCGCGTGTTAAGTGTTTAACTACATATGTTGCATGATATCTTGCGTTTAGCTAACACGTGGAATGTCGGGTCACCAATGGGATGTCGTGTCTTGTCTGGCGCGGTCAGTTTAACAGTCAAAGATGTTTTCAAACGTTTATGGTTATGGTCTGGACATTCGGGGACTAGCTAACCTGCGGGTTATTAGTCCGGATACTTATACACGTCTTATGATAGGTCGCCGCTATTTGGGGCTATCATAGCATAATCACTTAACTATTTTCAAGTAACGCAATCTAAGGTGAGTGTCACAGCCCCGCTTTTACTGTTTTGTCTTCAGGGGGAGAAACATGCTACTTACTTACTTATTAAAGGTCATGTTATACTGTGGTTACTTTATGTTACTATACGGCTTTTTCGGAAAGTCCCAGGGGGAAACCATGAATGTGCGGGAATGCACAACGAGGGAAATGTGGATAGATCTATTGGGCCTCACAAACCCCACCGGCGGGGAAGCCGGGTGGGTGCATATTGTCTCTAACTATCGGGTTATCGAGGCATCGGTAACCCAGTCATCTGGGCTGGATTCAACATTTGGTACATGTTCAGTAATGGGTTCCCAACCGTAGTAGTAAAAACACTTAACGTCTAGCTAACGTTCTTATAACCTAGTAGTAACGGATATGATCTTTGGAACTTATAAAACTTATTTATGAAAGAAAACCTGTGAACTCACCAGCATTATATGTTGACGTATTTTTGGCATGTTTTCTCAGGTCGCTAAGGTAGCAGTTAATGGACTAGGCGCACGGGGTCTCGCACAGCGTCTAGGATTTTGAAACATATTAAACAATGTTTTGTAAACTATAATATGTCTTTTGGTTGTAAACAAGAAATGCTTCCGCTGCTGGTTTACGGCTCAAAGCATGATATTTTGGTTTTAATATATATATGAATGCATGTTTGTTGATTGTTTGTTGTGATCGTTGACTGAGATCCTGGTGTGTCACGCACCTCGCGGTAAAACCCCGCACGTGGAATTTGAGGGTGTGACAACAACCATTAACCTTCAAACTCATAGATAAACATCCTAACAACTCATTCATATCAGCAATACCTCGAACACATAAGAATCTTCATGTTTTAACCATAAAAATCATATTTTGCATGAATACACCACATAGAACACATAATGAATGATTAGACTTGTTTAATAACTGATTTCAAAGGTTTTCAAAGACACAAACATCACAAAACCAGGTTTGGACCTTTAGGGATCAACATAATAACATGATAAAGGTTTAGGATGGATAACACACCTTAGGTTTTGCTAAAGAATGATGTGTAAAGCTTGAAAGGATGGATTCTAGGGCAAAAAAGTGTTCCAGAGGCTGATTATGGTGTGGGAGAGGTTTGGGGCGAGTTAGGGTTTCACAAAATGATTTTTTACAACACATTATAGGTGTTCCTAGTCGTTTCTGATGTTACACACGAGTAGGAACTGCAGGTGGCAATTAGGAATCCTAATTGTCCCCTTTACAAGCGAGCATGATCCTAATTTCCCCTTTTACAGGCTAGTAGGATCCTAATTGCCCCTTTTACAGGCGAGTAGGATCCTAATTGCCTCTGCAGATGGCATTTAGGAATCCTAATCGCCCCCTGCAGGCTGTTGTGAGTTTTTGGCGCGTTAAACACTATTTTAACACATACAAGCACATATTCACATACTGACAAGTTATATAATGATTATAAACACATAATACTTGAAAACTAACACGTTCACATTCGTTCACCAATCTCCGGGACTCGAGACTTGCATGTGTGCGTTAAACCTGGCGATTCTACAAATCACCAATCCTTGTACATATGGTTATGGACCGACTCCCTATGATCCCGTGGGTCATTGTAACGACTCTCGATGATTCCCGGAACCATCATAATGACTCAATTGACCCAGTTAAGTGTAATGTATGCATGACTCGCTAAGGTAGACTTATTAGTTTGACAAAAGTTGTTAACCTGAGTTTGCCGGGTGTCACATCATCCCCTTGTTGAAAGAATTTTCGTCCCGAAAATTGCCCGAAACTGAAAAGGAAGCGATGAAAAGAACGAAAAATTTTCCGGTTGTCACATCATCCCCCTGTTTAAAAGGAATCTCGTACCGCGGTTCACTCCACTTCAATAGTAACGAGTGCCAACCTAAGTTCACACTTAAATAACGAAGAGGTTCCCTAGATTCCATCTAGTCCCCTCGATCCCACAAGAACCCCGGTCCACAACGTGAACCATAATGAATCCCGACAATACAAAAGATGACGCAAACACGCATTCAACTGAGCACCCAATGCCCAAAGCAACACTTCCCAAAAGCACGAAAAGATATGAGAATCATAACCAGAGGTGATAAGAACAAGTAACCCAAGCCGAGGAACCAATTCCTCAAGATGAATACAAGATAACTGCTACAGACTGCCACATAACCAAGCCCTCCTAATCGGAGATACGCTGAAGAACCTTGTGATCGGTATAAACGATGTACCTGGTACCGTCCAAGTGGTGTCTCCAGATTACGAACGTCAAGCGGACGAACAACATAAACGATAATCCTCTCGCATAGAAGCAACACACAACCAAGACCCAAAATAGAAGCACTACGATAAATAACGAAACCACTTGCACCCACAAGCAAGAATAGGATAAAGTTAACAAATGCGGTTCAACGAATCCCCGAATCTCCATGGGTACGCTAGTCAGGTAAAAAGGCGTGATCAAGAATCCAAAATGGCCATAACGAGTTCGAAAAGGAAGTCGTCACAACATGACACACGATAACCAAGTACTTTAACCCCTCAAGGTGTAGGTACTATGCCTAGCCCACAGACAAACGCAACAAATATGCAACCCCAACTATACAGGAATCAAAACGAGAACCAAGACATAACGGTCAACAAGAGAAAACGTACCGATACCAGTATCAGGATCATGCCGGGCCTCTCCCGGACCAATCATGAAGATGCGTGTGTTCCAGTTGCCACCTCTGTTGCCTACACCGACTTCACCTATCCCAGCCTCACCTTGAATCAACTGTGGGCAATTCCGCCTGAAGTACCCTTTTTCACCACAATTTTAACACTCCTGATTTCCCTGAACAATAGCCCAAACCTGCCCCGGCTGAAGATTGACTCTACAGTTCTTAGCAACATGACCTACCAGCTTACATCTGTTACAACGAAACCTATCACAACGAACATGATGATGAAATCAGCACTGGTTACACCTTGGAAGCTTCCCAATATACCCTCCTTGCCATTGGTCAGATGACGAACCTACTGCTTCGAACTTTCTCTTGTTATTCCCCGGGGTTTCCACAGCAGCGCCCTTAGGTGGCAGAACACTTTCCCGAACCTTCTGATTGGTTAGCTTATGAGCTAACCTGATAGTGCTCTGAAGAGTAGCAGAGTCATTCGCGGTCACGAGTCCGCAAATTTCCGGCACCAACCCAGCAACATAAAACTCTATACCCTTATATTCCGGAGTCGCCAAATCTGGGCATAGAAGTGCCAATTCATGATATCGAGTGGTGTATGCCTCGATTTCAGACCCTACCATCTGATGATTCCACATCTCATGCTCTAAGCTCTTGATCTCCTCCCTTGGGCAACAGTCCCTCTTCAAACAAGACACAAACTCCGTCCACGACATCGCATGGGCCTCACACACACCCAAAGTCTGTACTATCGAATTCCACGTCGTTAAAGCACGACCTTCCAAGGTCCCTGAAGCATACTTCACACGATACTCCGTCAGACAGTTACACATGGAGAAAGCAGACTTGATCTTTGCCAACCACCGGAGCAATCCCACTGCTCCCTCAGACCCAAAGAAATTGTGCGGCTTGCAATCCATAAACAGCATTATGTGTACCAACACACCAAATGAAACAAAACGAATACCCCACGCAAGATAAAGACAAGAGTAGTAGTAATCAAATTACCACCCAAGCCTTGTTGAGCAGCCTGAAAGGCAGTAAGGGAAACAGACACTCGTTGCTGGATCAGATTGTCCAGTTCATCTTGGGTCATGGTGATGTTACCACCGCCATGACCTCTAGTACGACCACCACCGCCGCGGCGGTGTCCACCAGCACGACCACCACCTCGAGCAGCAAACATCTTCTGCCAAACATAGGACAAGACACTCAGATTCATCACCAACGCAAAACCACTATAAATCAAAAGGTGTTCAAGAATTGGGTCCAACCGTGACCATTGATCCAAACACGAAGTCCACCAGGACTCCCATGCATTTCAACTTATGATTTTGTGTGCACCCGAAATGATAAATTGCTCTACATGGTCCTCTAGGCGTGCTCCGAGCTTTAACTTCAAGCCACCCGATACCCACAACTTAGAAGAAATAACCAACTCAAAAGAATTCCCAAGTGACCAATCACTTAGAGGCATACTACAACGAGTTCATGTGCAAGATAGTGTAAGCAAGTGTGTCTATGGGAGTGTAAAAAGAAGATGTCCGAATCCTGGACAGATCAAATGAATACACCGAAACCACTCCAATGCACGCCACCACCGTGCCAGATCAACAAACCTCTTCATCTTCAAACCCGAAGAAGAAGACAAAATCGACATAAGAGATAGAACAGACAAAGGACAAAATGGATGATGTAACACATAGATGAGAATGATGATGATACCGACACCCCTGCAAATCCGTAAATGTACTACATAACACGACTCATACTTGTGTGACCGTCTAGTGTGTGTAACTCGGCTATAGACTAGACTCTCTACTTGCAGTCCTAGTTCACTATAACCATTGGCTCTGATACCAATCTGTCACACCCTCAATTTTCACGTGAGGGGTTTTACCGCGAGGCGCGTGACACACCAGGATCCAAGTCAACGGTCACAATAAACGATAACTATATGATATGAAAACAACGTAAACCTTTCATTTAATTTCTCAAAATGTAACCACAACAGCGGAAGCAAAAAAACGCTATTACATCTCAAAAGGAAAAGTTGTAAGTGAGTTTGATAATGTTCAAAAACCATGCAAGTGAATCCTAGACGCCGTGAGACTCCATGCGCCTATCGACAGCTGCTACCTTAGCGACCTGAGAAAACATGCTAAAAACGTCAGCACATAATGCCGGCGAGTTCACAGGTTTTAAGTAAAACGTTCATGAGTTTTTGAAAGATCCATCATGTTACTGCTATGATATAAGAATGCCAACCGGGCGTTTGAAAACTACTAATAGGATACCAGGTGTGTAACACCCATGTGTAACCGAACTTCCAACCCAGACTTAACTGAACTACTGACCCACGGTGAACTGAACGGCCGAGCCCCAGCCAACCGAACTACCGAACCACGACTAACTGAACTACCATCCAGAGGATGGATTCTAGGGCAAAAACGTGTTCCAGAGGTTGATTGTGGTGTGGGAGAGGTTTGGGGCGAGTTAGGGTTCACAAATGATGTTTTACAACACAAGGGTGGTATTTATAGGTGTTCATAGTCGTTTCTGATGTTACACACGAGTAAGAACTGCAGGTGGCAATTAGGAATCCTAATTGCCCCATTTACAGGCGAGTAGGATCCTAATTGCCCCTGCAGGTGGCAATTAGGAATCCTAATCGCCCCCTGCAGGCTGTTGTGAGTCTTTGGCGAAATAAACACTATTTTAACACATACAAGCACATATTCACATACCGACAAGTTATATAATGATTATAAACACATAATACTTGAAAACTAACACGTTCACATTCGTTCACCAATCCCCGGGACTTGAGACTTGCGTGTGTGCGTTAAACCTGACGATTCTACAAATCACCAATCCTTGTACATATAGTTATGGACCGACTCCCAATGATCCCGTGGGTCATTGTAACGACTCCCGATGATTCCCGAAACCATCATAATGACTCAATTGACCCAGTTAAGTGTAATATATGCATGACTCGCTAAGGTAGACTTACTAGTTTGACAAAAGTTGTTAACCTGAGTTTGTCGGGTGTCACATGAACGGCCATTCAGATTGGTCTGTACCTGTTTTTGTTTTTTATTCTCAACCCAACACTTGGATAGGCTCAAGATTTTTCTACCTCGGTCTCTAAAACCCGCTCGGGATTGCTTTTACCTCGGTTTATTAGGTTACGGGATGCCTCGGGTTCTACAATCCGCACGGGATAGTTTATGCCTTGGTCCTATTCCCTTTTACCTTTCTAGTCTCAATTTCTCCCATTCGACCCACTTGGGTTCTTAATGGTTTGTATCTTACCATGGTCGCTGAAACTCATGCATATTCGTATGGGTTTCGACCATGACCACCTTTCTAGACACACCATCGTCCTTATAGTCCTTGGACTACCTAGACTTTGGTGAACCATGTTTTGTCAAATCTAATATTATCCTCTTATTTTTCAATACAATGACATCACAATATAACATGTACAAATGGTATGTTAAAAATGAACACAACCAAACGCGTACCTTATAGCTTCCCCTTTTGTCGAGTGTCGGATTCACCCTTCACTTCCGAAGTCCCACTTGAGCCACCTAAACAAGCACCCAAGCGTTTTATTAATACACTTAGTGTTTGATTATTCAACTATAACAACCCTACCAAAGCTTACCACTTGTGAGGATATTCTCACAATGATTTCATTTAGGCATTTAATCAAACACATAATATGCACAATTCTTAACCCAAATTGTTCAATCATATGGGTCATCTATTTCCTAAGTTTCCAACTCCTAACCCATACCATGATGTTTCCCTTATGATCAACATACGTAAACAAATTCACAATTTCATCAAATCAACTAATAACATAGGGCTTCTAGAGACTATTTCACCCTAGAAGTAATCCACCTAGATTATACCTAAAATCCCCAAAATTTCATGTTTTAGGGTTAGAAGAATCACATTATGCAGAATTTAACAAGTTTTAAGGTACCCTCTCACATAGAGCTTTTCACAATTATTGTAACTCGTTTTATTCAAGAACCCTAGAATTTTACCTAACATCATGTAGGCTAAAATACATCAATTGAGATGAAACGAATGATACCTAGATGATTGATGGAGTTAATTGAGTCGATTAAACCTTAATGCAGGTGGATTATCTTTCGATTAAGCAAGATTCAAGCTTGGTTTGGAGTAGGAGCCATAGCGTGTGTTTGTGTATGTGTTTGAGGTGTGTTGGTCGACATATCAGATGGATATGTCGACTTCCACCTTGTTCCATCTAAGGCCCTTCCCAACTTTCCCAATATGACCATTTTAGTCCCTCAACTTATGATTTTTCAATTCTATGTTAAAACTGTTGAAATATATGTATTATTTCCAATTCAATATCAAACATATGTATATAATAATGTTTTGTAATTGTTGGTGTTGCTCTCAATAATATTGTCATTTTCTAATATTTTCTATTTTAATTGTTGTGTATGTTGGGTCTGAGCTTAAGAGATCTGAAACAAAGTTGGGCTTGGTGCACTTGGGCTTGTTGCTGTTAATAGCTGTTGGACTAGTTGATGCTTGGACCTAATGGGCTATTTGACTCTTTATAGGGTGTGCAACTTGTTAAGCCTATAACAGAAGACGAAACTAGGTTCTAAGATGGTTTCATTCTCTTCAACTTTCGAGTCTTTAATTTGTCATTCACTCTTCATCTTCTACGGTCTCTATGAGATCAAGTCTAGCTCTTAATTGAGATTATTGTATTAATAATCTCTTGATGTTCGTAGTTTGATTAGTGAGTAGATTATTGTTGTGTTTGATTGTTTCTCTCTAAGTTGTTTTCTTCATTAATCTAGGTTTGCTGTACGATTAATGAGTATCTCGCATCTGTAACCCGTTAGATTGTAGTGATTAGAAGATATGGAGATCTTTGTGTTTGTCATCTATTTAGGTTGAGAGGTGTTTCATAATCTGATATAGTTGAGTTGTATTCTTGGTTTCATACTTTCAAACAATAAGATTTTTTTGTTGAAGATTGTTCTTGGTTATCATATTTTGACAAAAACGTCTAGTTTTAAATGAGTTTACCGGGTCTTTATACCTTATATTAAATAAATAAAATTCTTGGGGCGTTCCATTCTTGGTCAAAACTAAGTTGTCAGTTAGCATATGTGCTTACTAAAAGGTTGTTTCCTCAGCATCATGATAACATTAACATGTGTAGGTCTGTCTTTATGATTAATTTGTTTGGAAATAAAACTGAGGGGGGATGTTAAAAATATTGTGTTTTTTTTGTATATTTCAGTTTTATTTTCTAATTTACATTTGTTTGGTTCTTAATGTTTGAGGAAGCTTGATGAAATATATAAGATGATGATAATTCAAACATTAAACATGTACATGACTTGTATTATTGTGTGATATTTTCTATTTTGGGCTTATTGGTTATCAAGTTGTTCAGGTTGCTTATTTGGGCCCAAATCTGAACTCTAAGAAGTCTGGCTGGCCCAGCTATTTACGAAGCCCATTCGAGAAAGATCTTAGGGTTTGGCTATAAAGATGTGGCTGATATTATTGTTCATTTTTTTATCATTATTAGTTCATCAGTCTTTCTTTGTATTTTACCATCTTCATCCTGTTCTTTCTCTAGTTAGGGTTTGTTCGTCTGTTCAGTAAGATCATTCTTATCTTGTCTCTGTATTTCTTTAACGAGTTCAACAGATCTTGATAATCAGTTGAATCTCTGAACTTTGTATTGTTTTGAACTTGTTATTATTAACAAGTTCTTGGGTGTTTTGGGGGTAACGATCTGGGTTGGATAATAAGAGTTTTTGTCACATGTTTTGTCGCTATCTCTTGTCTTGTGTTGTGGGTTGATGTCTTATTTTTAGATTTGTTGTTATTATGTATTCAAACCCTACAAGAGCTTGTTTTCAATCGTTGTAGTAAGCTGGATGTTAGTCGAGTTAAAAAAAAGTTATCAAAAATGATGATTATGTGTAGGGCTGGAGAGTTGAATTGTTATTGCATAGTCAGTGATTTCAGTTATCCTTTAATATTACATTGTTGCTGATAATTAGCTGCTTGCTAGGTTATTATCTTAACAAGAGCAAGCGAAATTACCAAATTATTCCAGTCACTGTTCAAAGTGATACAATTATTAATATAGTCTAATTGTTCAAAAGAGTAGTATTTAGGTTAAATAGTTAGTTTATTGATTGGTCAATGGTGAATGGTTATTGATTTGTTTGGTTCCCTCTAAAACATGAAATTACTACTAAATGTACTTTTTTAATATATGTTGATAAACTTGAGTTTCTACTAGAATATTGACCATATATTCTAGCCATACAATTTACATTGATTTACACATTTCATATTATTCCATTCCCTAAAACAGGGAATATCTATTGAATATTGATAATCTATATGTATGAACTAAAAACGTTGGTGTAACAACAATCTATAAAAACCATCTACATACCACAAGATAAAACTCATAGGGACAGTTTTCAAATTTTAGTTTTAGAATGATTAACAGTGATTTATTAGATCAAATAGATTATAAATACAAATTGAGCTGATGATCAAATTCAAAGTATATACATTACATATGCACAGTATTATAACCTCTTAAATTAGTACATAACTCACCAACATGTTCCATAAAACAGTAAATAACATATTTAGTCCCTGAAAGTTACAAATTAAGTCCAAAAGTTTTAATTGCATACATCAAATGAAATTCTCATCTATAATTTATCAAGTTACTGTCCAAACAGTTCCTCTTCAATGTACTCAGCATCATTCAAAATCAGAGTGGGTGAAAGAGTGCGCTTCCAGCAGAAGCTTGATTTGCAGCTCGGTTACTTCCAAAATTTTTGCGGTTTGATTCCCTAGCGATTCTTGAACCAAACTGTAAACAAAACCGGTGAAAACATATTAAAAAGAATGCGTGTGGGTCAGTGAATTCAGTGGATCTAATATTCAAATTGCATTCCTAACATGTTTTGACTGTTTGGTTCACCAGATTTGTTGAATTGAAATCTAAATTCAAATGATAAAATGTTTGGTTGAGAATAAAGGGAATTGAAATTGGAATGAACAATATACATAAGTTCCGTCACCGTCACCAGCCCCTGCCACCACCATCAACATTCCAACCCTCTAAAAATTAACAAACCAGACATGGCTATTTTGTCAACCAAATGCATCACAAATTCCAACTCCTTTTAACAAATTTTAATGCCAAATATAATTCCTTCAAAATTCTAATGCATTCAAAAAAATTGGTGAACCAAACACCCCCTAAAGTTATCCATTACCAAATCAATATAACGCACCACATTTGACTCCTATAACCAATGCGAACTTGTGTATATATGGTAACTAAGAGAAAGAAGTATGCATGCCTGAATAGCTCTTTTAGGTAGAACAGCTGCTTCTTGCAAGTGGAGCATTCTTGCAACCTTCAGAAAATCCGAGAAAATGGTTGGTGATTAATCTATGATGTTGTATGATATATTCTTTTGAGCATACTTTCTATTATTGTTTTCGTTATTATGACGCAAAATTTAAAATTTCCTACAATAGAACATGATGAAATAGATTCATTGCCTTAGCCCCTTGAAGGTCGCTTTGTGTAAGGTGGGTATTGGTGGGCCCCATGAGTTTTCCGGTTTTCCCTAATGAGCTCTAATGGTCACCCCCAAAAAAATTACGATGAAATAAGCAATATGTACCTCACGCAATATTTTTTTATCTCCAACTCCACTTGGTTGGCGAAGATCTGCAATTTCCCATAGTGGAATATTGAGCAGTAGCCTTATTACATCCTCATCTAGAAAAGGAAATCTAGCCTGAAAAAAGAATTAAATGTCATCAAAGTCAAAAGCCAATAATTTCATTCATACAGACGGTGATTTTGACTCGACTACTTGTGGATGGTTTGATTCAAATTCTCTCCAACACATGGCAAAATCAGAAACTTAGCTGAAAAGGAAGCGGGTCGTAAATCGCCCATGATAATTTTTTAATACTTAAAAACTTCCAACTATTGTTCAAAAACTTAATATTTGACACAGTAGCTGTTAAGAAAAAGATATTGAAATAAAGTGTTATGGGCTAAATCAATCTGACCCATCACCCAAACCAACAACCCACTCATTCTTCTACCTCAAATTGTCAAAATAACAATTGTACCTCTTTGCCATTATCAGCAATGCATCTATCATCTCTTCCTAGGTTCCTCTTCCATATTCTCTGCATATCTAATTTCATTTCTTCATTTAGCCCTGCCCAACTGATTATAAATGTGTTCGGTCATCCAGATTCAGAATTAATAATAAACGTACATTAGTAATGTTACTTTAATTGTTTTTCCCTTAACAACAGAAACAGCTGAACAATCTTTTAAGGTAAGACAACTGATACGATACCAGATTTTTTTTTCCTCGTTTATTTATCTGGTTTCGGTAACACGCAAATTTTCTGTCCTGTCATTTTTAAAAATATAATATGTGTATATTATTAATAAAATAGAAGCTAGAACTTTTTTATATTTGAACTTAAAATCTCATACTCAGTATGGTTGAATGTGTTTTTCCATGAACCAATGTAATCAGGTTGACATATGTAATAAAAGCGTCACTGTGTCAGCCAAAAATTGTCTTTTCTAACCTGCTTTGTTTGTACTTAGTTTTATGGCGGCCATAACCAGCACATTGCTCATCTGCACCAGCACCGACCAACAAAATCCTAGATTCAGATTTGTACTTAACATGTTGGCATTGTGAATAGTTATTACTTTCCCCGCCAATTTCTTCACTCAACCACCCATCACCACCAGCTGCCAACCACAAGGCAGTTCCAATATTAAGGTCCTGTAACATCAGTGGTTATTAGTAGTAGTAATATGAAAAAACTAGCAAAAGTCGCCACGAATTGAGGCGGGCAGTACTGTAACGATTAGACATTATATTTGTCACATGTAACTTTAAACGCTAACACTAATCTATGTACAAAAGCAGCCTGCAATAATTGAAGTACACACCATGAGTTTGTTTACAAAGCTGTTCACATAGCTAAAATTACTGGTAATGGTTTGTCTTGCTTAACCCAAAAAATAAAATCGTCAACGCGTTTTACATCGATCGAGAACCATAAAAACGAGAATACGGACACCGTAAAGGTAGCTTGTCGCTATTTTCCGCTATTCACTATTGACAACTAGGGACGAGACAGAAATCATACTTCTTGTTTTACTTTTTTGTGAGCCTTGATCTTGCACTCATTGCAAAGTTGTCTTTCCTAGTCGTAATATGGGTGAAAAAAATTGCCCTTGAGTTGTCTAACCTTTACCGTACGGCCATATAATTGAGTAACCAAAATGTTGACTTTTAGGAATCGTAAACCACTAACCATAATGGCATTGACACTGTAACATCCGGCTTCTCTCACCACCAATATTGTCCGCTTTGCCCCGATGGGTTGCCCATCCAGAGCTCACGGATTTGTTTTTGGTTGCCCTGGTGGAGACTTCCCAGGAGGTCACCCATCCTGATACTGCTCCCACCTGAGCACGCTTAACTGTGGAGTTCTCTCATCCACTAGCATTAAGCCCAAAACGCGTTGGTGATTTAAGAGGCTTTGGATTACTTATGAACCAAGAATCTCTCCTGGCCACGGCCGATGTGGGATTTGCCTAGGGTGTCATAGAAAGGTCCATGTTAAACTTCTCAGAAATCGGTACTGTTACAGACACGCTTGTATTACCGTGCTTTTAAAACCTTTTTTTCATCTTAATGTGCATATCTACTAACTCTTATAGTTTTTAACCACAATGGCATTGACATGCTTCCTTGCTTTGCCACCGGTTACTCGTATGCTCTTGGTCTCCACTAGTCTTGATAAAGACCATCTTTAGTTTTGAGTGTTGTCAAATGATCTTTGTTCCATTGTGACATTTAGAAAGCTTCTTTGTTGGAAAGATGTTCCGACTCACCCAAGACTCATATCTCTCTTTTGTTCCGATGGAGTCGAAGCTGTGATTCCAAGTCGAAACAAGAAGTTGAAAACGAAAGAAGGTCGAAACAAAAGAGCAAGCTCTCGGTGGATTTCAAATAGGACATTTATCCCAGACAGTGGAGAAAAAAGACATTACAAGACGGCACAAAGATCATTTAACACTCGAAACAGTGGAAACGAATACCACTATGCCTAAAATGAATACATGATTCCCATTTGCTCAAGAGTCTATTACCACAATGAGAATAATCAATTTGATTGTTGCGGCCGGACTCTATTATGGATTTCCGACCACATTCTATGTAGGACCCTCCTATCTCTTCCTTCTCTGAGCTCACGTTAAGAATCTATTACCACGATGATCGAAGGTCAAAAGGCGTATGAGTCTGCCAAGTTGGTTTACAAGCTAAGAACGGTCGACTAGAAGTAAGCAAATGTCGGAGCCTATTATAATCCTCTTAGGTGAATGTGTGAGTACGAGCGGTAGCAATCTCACATTCTTTTTTACTCTCGTTGCACATATAAACACTGTAACACAAAATCGGAAAAAGATACTAATGCAATAGAACTTTGAAACGGAACAAAAACCCAAACACGATGGTTGACACTTGGGGAAAAAACAAACAGCAACTAGGGTTAGAGCAGGCTTCCAATGAGGTTTAAGCAAAGGCACGCAAAAAGGGGGAGCAAAAATGAGGAAGTCAGACTAAGATATTGGTGCCAACACTAACCGCAAGTGCACTATCAAAAAAAGATTAAAATTAGATTTGTGTGATAATGTCACTCTTGACTGGAACGCATGTGAACCCGTTTGTGTTTGTTGAAATAGTTAATTTGGTTGTTGCAAGGTTTGGAGTTCACCGATGGTAATGGCATCTAGGGTCTAGAATTTTAAAGCAATTGAGAACATAGTGGATACACGCCCTGAAGCAGAAAAGTTGTTTCCGGAAAATGATGGTTCTAGGAAACAACTGTTAAGTCTGTGCTACGTTCCTGGAAAGCTATGGTAAAGCTGTGATGGCTCGATTTTGTACTAAAGTCTTAACTCTACTAATACCATGCAAAGATGATGTGTAAATATCCAAATGTAGTTTCAAACTTTCAATGAAGAGGGAACCCTCGATATACAATAATACAGGCAACTATAAGTAACTGTTTTATTTTATGTACCTCGAAATGAGTAAGTATGATACTTTGAAGTGTTTTACAACACTTGGGTGACTTATAACTTGTTCGACTCATTTGGGCAGCTTACATTTTTAGCTAATTTTCTTTTACCAGATGGAGATAAAACATATGACCTATACTTACCAGTTCATAAGTAACCGGTTCGAAACCAAAGATACGTATAACATAAATTTGACCAATCGAACAGCTATATAATAATAATAATAAGGGGAAATGGAATCTAATAATCCCAACTTTGGGGGGTTGGAAGGCAACAGTCCCAACTTGAAAATTGTAACACAGCAGTCCCAACTTGTCAACATTTTTATTTTAATGGTCCCAGACTTAACTCAGTTAAAAAACTCTGTTAAGTGCCACGTGGGCATCCCACGTGGCAGTCCATGTGGCACAGTATGTCCAGTTGGCAAAAAATGTGGGTCCCACTTGTTTTTTCAATTAAAAAAAAACCTATTATTATATCTATCTTTATATATCTTCATCAAATTATACACACATATACACACAGAGAGAGAGAGAGAGAGAGTACAACCCACCACCCCACAACCGCCAGTCACCACCGTCCACCACCATCTCCGACGACCACCACCATCTCCGCCTGTCACCACCGTCCTCCACCACCCTCCCTCCTCCTCCTCTGTTTTTCCACAACCTGCACCAACCCGCCACCACCAACCAAAGCCCACCCACCATCATTCCCCTCAACCTCCACCCCATAATCACCACTCTACCATTCACCCCCACCAACCACCTGTAAAATTAGGGCTTTCCCCCAAATTTTAGGGTTCTTAGTTCGTCACCATCAACCCCCACCAACCACCTGTAAAATTAGGGCTTTCCCCCAAATCGATTGCACCTTGTTAAGACCCGACAGAGAGAGAAAGAGACATCAGAGGAGAGAGAAAGAACCGAGTGAGAGAAAGAGAGTCGGGTAGAGAGAGGAAGAGACGCAGAGGAGGAAGACGAAGAAAGTGACGGCGGCGACTGGAGCTAGGGTTCCGATTAGGGTTCCGAGCAAACCAGGTGTAAAAGATCCCTGATTCTTGTTATAGGTTTAGTTATTATTGTTGAGATGGTTATTGAGGGCTGTGGTGGTGAACAGGTACGGTGGCTGTCGGAGGAGGTGAACAGGTACGGTGGCTGTCGGAGGAGGAAGACTTGTGGTGGCTCTCTACGTTCTCTCTCTCTCTCTCTCTCTCTCTCAGCTCTTTCTCTCTCTGTATATGTGTATATATATTGTATATGTGTGTATATATATTGTATATGTGTGTGTGTATATATATATATATAAATATTTTGGTATAAAGATTAAAAAAGACACATGTACCTTGTGGGACCCACATTTTTTTTTCCAACTAGACAGATTTTGCCATGTTGGACTGCCACGTAGGATGCCTACGTGGCACTTAACTGGAAAAACTAACTGAGGTTAGTCTGGGACCATTAAAATAAAAATGTTGACAAGTTAGGACTACTGTGTTACAATTTTCAAGTTGGGACTGTTGCCTTCCAACCCCCCAAAGTTGGGATTATTAAATTCCATTTCCCCTAATAATAATAATAATAATAAAAATGAAAAAGACAGAAGTTCTAAGTACCATGTATGTATTCGAGGGATTAATAAGTGACATGACATGTTGCATCTCCATAGTCAATTTTGACAACTCTGCATCTATCTCTACTAGATTCCATCTGGCATATAAAGACCATAAAATCACATAAATATATACGACCACACAAGAAAGAAACACAATATTTATCCTTAATACTCTAGTGAGGGAAAAATGTTTACCACTTATATTTTTACCTTCTCAAGGTGGCAATTTTTCTGAGCTCGTTCACACCTGCCCTGGCAGATATTCTATCAGGAGCCAACTGACCATCAAAACTCACATTCAACAGATCGATTTCATCTGGCAGTAAAAGTGAGATAATTAGCTTGCCGAAAATAATAACAAAATATGAGTAAAAAAAAAGATTGTCCTTTTTTACACATATTCTTTTTGTTTCTCCTATTATCATGAGTCTCTAAAAGAATTAAAAAAGAAGTGCCTAAAAACTGTTGCCATTAATAGGTCCCTGAAGGCCTGAACTCAATTAAGTGTAAATAGCAAGGTTGATATGCAGAAACACTTAATAATCTTTTAAAGGCATCCTAGATTCAGTAGCTCAGATTAATTGCAAAAGCCTCAAAGTTGAAGGGCAAGTTTTTCACTAAATTTTTGTACTGGGAAAGAAAGGATAAAATCACTTACATTTTGGATCTAAGCACTGATCCAGCAATGCTGCAAGTATCATCGAATCTAAACCGCCAGAAAAAAGCACAGCCACTGGAGAATTGCCCTGCCAGTCAGAAACAAGTTGGAAAACACAAGATGACAAGCAGCGTTCTTCTATTTCATTAAATTTAAAAACTGAAAAACGCAAGAGAAATAACGGCGTTGTATAGTTTGAACCGATATAGAGCCAGAATATATATACACGAACACATATACATCCAGATTTATTTACAAACCATGTGGACTCCTGAAAATATTGCGCGTCGTCTCACAGATTCTTTTAGTGCAGCCAGAACTTCCTTATGCAAATGCCCTGTAGCAATTGGGAAAAAACAAGAGCATTACATTATAGAAATTATGAGAAAGTAGTTCAGAAATGATTGAGGTAAAAAAAGGCAACAAATTAGATGGTAAATGAGAAAGTTTTTTGCACTGAAGATTTGACAAAGAAAAACCCAATGATTAGAGCAAAAAGAAAAAAAAGGATTTGATGAGAATAAAACAATGGTCAAACACATGATTAGTTTGCCACAAGTACTACGGAAAATATATGTGAAACTAACTAAAGTTCATAAGCATTTTAAGTGATGAAATCTACTTTTTACCTTGTTGCTCTTGCTCGTTAAAACACGTGTTATGAACTCCCTTTAAAATATCAGGTGTGGGTTCCACAAGAGGTCTATCCCACGTAATCAGTTCTTGCAGCATGGGATCAAGCCAATTATGTCTTTTGACTTCACACATCAAATTTTCATCCATTTTTGCAGTATTCATGGACAAACTGTAAACTCCACATGGAAGCTCTTCCCAAAAGTTTGGTTCGCCAGGCCCCTTTTCAGATCCAAAATCTGTAAATATAATTATATAAATTGCATATTTTCACATAAAAAGTAAAGCGGATCTGAATAAAAGTATGCATACCAGAATTTTCATTAAGAGCGTAAGGTGGTGATACAGAAGATAGTATGAGTCGGGTGTCTTTTATATTTGGCCAATGAATAAGAAGGCTTCGCCTTCCAAGTGCATCTCTACCAAACCATATTGTCTTTGAGCTCTCCTAAAATATATATAAAAGTAAAGAAATAATTTTATAAACACGGCGTCAGATTATGCTACTTCTAGAGTTATAGAGGTGACAAAGGGTTGATTGACCAAAAACACTTTGGTCCAAAGGCATACAAATTTATCATTAACAAACAATGTTCTCCAAGGCGCACAAGGTGCGCGCCCAGGCCCCTCAGTCTGTCCCAGGCACTCAGACCACCAAAACGGGTCTAAGCCGACTAAAAACAGACCTAAACTGTGAAAAGCTTTAGCCATCCTAAAAAGGCTTAAAGCAACATGTGCTTCCTTGTTTTGACTTGGCTCCTTTTATAGTCATCTCAGTTCTCAAATTTCTTTACATGAAGCAATGCGTGATCAAAATCGCGTTTAAAAAAAACACTTTTTGTATTTTTTGGACATTAATTTATAAAAAAAGCTATAACTGTCTTTTATCATATCTGTAAAAAAGTATTTAATTATTAAAATTCTATGCCTATATATGTTATGTTTCTTTGTACTATTGTGTCTTCCTTTTCCAATGTTGCAGAAGGCGCTAGGCGCTAGGCGCTAGGCGGGCGGTGAGGTCCAGCCTAGGGACTAATCGGGACTAGGCGGAATTAGGCGTTTTGGTATTTTTACACGTATTTTATATACACACATATTTAGGTTTTTTTGAAAATATTTTAACATATTATAAAAAGTTTGAGGTTAAATTTGATAAAAACCTAAAACATTATTAAGGATGAAAAATGAAACTTAATAAAAAGAAAACAAATAAAAAATAAGATACCTAACCCTACTTTACTCCATCACTCTCTTTCTACAATATTGTCGACATCTCAAATTTGCTCCATCTACTGATGTCCCTTGGTCTCCCCATCGTCGCTACATCTCCCTTCTCTATTACATATCTTCATCTTCATCTTCAATACATGTAAGCTTTATTTATGAACAGATTTTTAAGCATAAAGGTTCGATTTTATCTCCCTGTACAGTAATCTCAGGCTTCTCGCTTTGACCGCCTAGGACCGCCTAATCCCCGACTAGGACCGCCTAATCCCCGCCTAGGTCCGCCTAGGACCGCCTAATCCCAAAAACGCCTAGAACCCAGCCTAGGTCCTTATTCCGATATTACCCTCCGACTAGCGCCTAGGCAGCCGCCTAGGTCGCCTTTCACAACACTGTCCTTTTCCCAGGTGTGCGCTTGTTTGCACCTTGCATCTTGGCTAAGCAAACCCTTTGTACATTAGGTGTACGTTAACTACTATGAACTAATGTGTCAATTATGATCGCAAAAATTATAGGGCCAAGTGGCCAACCTCTAGCTACATATCCCATTACCGTTCAAATGAATGGAACTTACTTACCACTCAAAAGTTACCTGCCAGTAGATTAAAGCCCAAGGCCCCTTGATTTTTGAAAGAAACTCCGGAACAGAATATTCTCCAGAAGAACATGTGACGTCATGTTGATGAGAAAGGCAGTTGCAACATTTACTCAAAGACTCAATGAGAACTTCAGCATCGTTGCTGTCGTTACTGATCTCAATGCCTCCAAATACTTCACCTATTAGAAACAGTAAAATATTTTTTAATGCTGTTCTTTATTTGAGATAATCAGTTAAATCAGAAAATTGCCTACAGAGGATATTGTGCATGTGCTTTGTGAAAGCGATTATGAGGAATCCATTAACCATAAACAAATATTCAGTTATAACATAACAGACTGCAGAAAATAGCTTTTGAATGTGGTTTTCTTTGAAACCGTAATAATTAGAAAATCAGATGTTTGAGTGTCTATCAAATGTTTAAGGGCATTAATAATGGAAGCAACCTCTTGCAGCAATGCAGGGTAAGGCCCCACACACAATAAGGTTTTCATTGAAACCGTAAAAATTAGAAAATCAGATGTCTGAGTGTCTAGCAAATGTTTAAGTGTACTAGTTGTGTAAGCAACCTCTTGCAGCAATGCAGGGTAAGGACCTATGTAGCACTGGGACGGGTACGGGACGTGGGTACGGGGACGATACGGGTACGGGGAACGGCAAAACTCAAAAATCCAAGATACGGGTACGGCAATAAAAAATATAAAAAAAAATATAAATATATTAAAAAAAAATTCCAAAATAGATATATAAAAAAATTATTAAATGGATAACTGAAAAGTAAAAAAAGAAAAAACTAAATAAAATCAATTTCTTATTTATGTGTCAGTGTAATTTGACTTTTTGTTTTTGATATGTTTGTAGACTTAAAGTATAGGGATTGAGCACTCTATGTATCTACAAAACTGAAAATAATAATAAAAAAAAATCATCTAGAGCTTCTTCTTCACATGTATAACACAATAGCCCCAACCTGCAATTTCATACCTCACTTGCTCCGCCCACTACAAACGGTTCTCATATGCTTTTTTTTTTCACTTTCTTATCTCATTCAACTACTTAGACATGATTAGGATGGTCAAACTACGAAAATGATGTACTCAGGGACTTTTAAATGAAAATTCCGGCAAACCGGAAACTCGACTGAGCACTGAGTGGACGGTGACACCAGCCCACACTACCATACCTGCGCATCCGCCCCTGCTTGCTGACAAGGTATGGCCTAGAAACGTGTTGGAAACGTCCCCAAATATTTGGAAACGTTTCCTGAACTTTGGAAGCGGTTGGGAAACGTTTCGGTCGCGCTTCCGTCCCCAAACAGTCCCCGAGACGGGTACGGCAACCATATTGGCGTTTCCGTGCATCCTAGGTAAGGACGGACACACACGCACACATATATACGCATGTATCTCAAAATGGGATAAGCAACCTCTTGCAGCAATGCAGGGTAAGGCCCCACACACAATAAGGTTTTCATTGAAACCGTAAAAATTAAAAAATCAGATGTCTGAGTGTCTAGCAAATGTTTAAGTGTACTAGTTGTGTAAGCAACCTCTTGCAGCAATGCAGGGTAAGGACGGACACACACGCACACATATATACGCATGTATCTCAAAATGGGATAAAAAAGAGGGCAAATAAGTAATTATATTTTATTCTTGTACAATCATTTTGTTGAGTCTGATATAAAACCGATCATCCAGATTTTATTATATGACCACCTAAATATCATAAAATTAGAGAGAATCGATTTTTCCAACCATAAAACTGATTGTTAATTATCATATAATCACTTCAATAACGGAAATCAAAACACCCATATTAATTAATTTACGTAATCAAGAAATGAGATGCTAATTTAGCAGGTAAGTTATCATACCATTATACACAAGAATATTCCCAGATTTGTCCACCAAAGGTTGTGTGATCGGACATACTCCTCTTAGTTGCAATGTAGCACCGAAAAATAAAACTTTTCCAGTTACATTATTATTCAAAGCAAAATCATCTTCCGAGTTCAATAACTTAGATGGTTCCTCTTCTTCTTCCACTGAAGATCGAACAACCCTTCCCTCATGAACATGAAGGAAAAGAGACTTGCTTCCTAAACTGTCAGGGCCTCTTCTCCTCAAAGCTGCTTTGATATCGTCTACAGTAAATAAAGTCTGGAAAATCATCGTTAAAATCACACAAAATCTATGCCACTTTACATAATCAAAATCACACAAAATCACGAAACATCGTGAAATGAGCTGTAGCAAATAGACTCATATAGTAAAAACAACCGGTGTCAACCGAATACGATTGTTTCATAAAGTTATCAGATCGTAGTTCTGTATTCCATGCAATTTTGCTTTAATATCAACTACAGAAAACAAAATCTGGAAATTCTTTGTCAAAAAATCAGACAAAATCTAGGGCACTTTACATTATCAAAATCACCAAAATCATAAAAACCGAAAGCAGTAGCAAATAATTCATTTGATTTTAAGCGTAGCGATCTAGTAAGCAACGATTATCAATAGAATATATAATTGTTTCACGTAGTTATTATTCAACCGTAATACCGAATTCATTGCAACTTCCACAGCACTTAACTTGAATCATAACAAGTTAAAATTACACAAAACCTATAACACTTTACAATTTACATAATCTATGGAACTTTACATAGTTAAAAAAAAAAAAGTCACACAAAATAACGAAAATCATGAAACGAAAAGCAGTAGCAAATAGATTCATTTAACTTTACGTGTAACGATATACTAAACAACAAGTATCAATAGCTATCATAATAAATAAATAAATAAATGCATAAATAAATAAAATAATAATAAATAAAGTGTTGATAATACGGATTGCTTACAGATTCAGAAGGTTGAGAAAGAGGTGAAGAATAATAATAATCGGATGCATTTGGAAGAAGAGACGATAAATCGATAGGAACACCGGAGATGATGAGGGCGATTCCGCACATCTCGTGGTGTGTGATAATTGCGTCTGTGTCTAAACCCTAGGGTTTTGACGTTAGTGAAGTGAGATGTGTTTGTAGTGGTTGAAAGGTTTATATTGGTAAAGATGAGCAGTAAGCCTCCGTAGCATAGTGGTATTGCGTTCGCTTCGTAAGCGAAAGGCCGCGAGTTCGATCCTCGCCGGGGGCTTTGTTTTGATACTTTTTATAGTTTTATAACAACAAGCCCTAGGCCAAGTTCATATTATCATTATCGGCTTTGTTTTTATACTTTTTATAGTTTTATAACAACAAGCCCTAGGCCAAGTTAATATTATCATTATCAATACGTTAATATGTAATGTCGGTGCTCATTATTTTACACTTTGACCCCTTCAGTATATATTTGCATCTGCACAAGTTTCCTTTTACCATTATCTTCTTCTACTCTTGCAGTAAGTCGGTACTGCCTTTGTAGATCTTGAATTTTTGTCTTTTTTTGTCTTCTTTACGGTCAATTTTTTTAGTCATGTGTTCTTTTTTCCCAGTGGTTTTTATGAAGATTTTTGGTCCATAGTTAATGGTTTTTTGATGACATTGTTGGTGAGATAACCGAGGGAAAAAGGAAGGTTTAGATGGGATTGAAATGTTGTGCTTTGATTTTTTTAGGGTTTTTTTCGGTGTGTGAGGAATAAGATAAACATGGGCGATAACATGACCATTGGTGGAACAAGGTAGTTGGTAACGGTTCAATTTGTCCTGGTTGTATGCGTTTGTTTATCATCGCCGTCGTTTTACAAATTGAAAGATAACTAAGAAACGTATGTCCACCTTCCAAAATTAAAACATAGTCATCTAACTTTTCGGTCTCAAGATATATAATGACAACATGAATTTGAGTTATAATTTATTACATATTGTGTTTCTTAGAATGGACATATCAATTAGTGAGTTACTTAGTGAAACACACTCATAGTGTAAAATATATTTCATATTTTTTGAAATTTAAAGCAACAAAGATACAGATGAAAACCGTATATTTCATAGCGTGAGGGCAAAAAAGTTACAGGTGACTGGATGATTCGCTTGTTAATTCTTGGTTGTATCCATTACACATGACATTAATGGTTGTTTAATGGGCTAAAAGGAGTGATTTTTATGCAAAATGATTGCTTATTTCTTTGTGTCTATCGTATTAGAAAATTATGTTTGTTATTTCTTTGTATTTCTCGTATGCAGACGAGGTGCTCGATGAAATGCTTCTAAAAGATTATTAGCTTATACTAAGCAAAACCCATTAGTTTATTGCTCTATACCAAATTATAGTTGGCTACTTATAATGTTTCTTTGCTTCGCTGCATCTGCTAACGATGTATTAGCCTACTTAGAATGTTGAATATAACATATTTCGTTACTACTTGGTTGTACTAGATGGAACAATTTGATTATGTTATTTTATAGTGTTAAGCCCCCCGCTTTGTGAGGCAGTGGGCATAAAACCATGCTAAGTAGTAAACAAACGACAACCAAAACAAGGAAAAGCGTAAAGCAAAAAACGAACGTTAACACCATGTGACTCACGTGACGCAAAACTAGACAAAGTTGAATTTATACTGATACATATTAGAAAGTCGAGGGGGTCAGAAAAACTGAAAGGCCAAATGTAACCACTAAACACCATGTAAAGTAGCAACTGAACGACGACTCAATCCAGAAAAATAGCGTTAAACAAGAACTAATAAAAAAAAACTAAACTCATTATAGCACCATGTAAAATAATATGTTTATATGCTTACCATCAAAAAGTGAACGGAAAAAAAATACTTCAATCCAATTTGAATGTCATATATAGCTTTAACTTTCTCATCAAATTTTTAAAAGTTGGCTAAGGGGCGTGGCCATATATATGAGTGGGGGTAGTTGCCCTCTTTGAAAAATTTAGTACCATCTACCCGTGCTTCACAACTGAACAATTATATATATATAATTTTAGAGTGATGAATAGTAAATTCACTATTCACCAATAGTTAAGTTTCATCATTTTCCATTTCGGCACTATTTTTTTCCTTTCTTTTTTAAGTTTTTTTTTTTACGATTTGGCCACCAACTTTTTACTTAAGTTTTTATTTCATCGTTTTTACCACATTTTCTTCTTCGTCATTTTCTTTTAAGTTTTTTCTTTCCATTTTGGCCACCAACTTTCTGTTCAAGTTATCTTCTCCCCGTTTTGGCCACCAACTTTTTGGTTAAGTTTTTATTCCTTTCTTTTTTAAGTTTTTTTTTTACGATTTGGCCACCAACTTTTTAGTTAAGTTTTTATTTCATCGTTTTTACCACATTTTCTTCTTCATCATTTTCTTTTAAGTTTTTTCTTTCCATTTTGGCCACCAACTTTCTGGTCAAGTTATTTTCTCCCCGTTTTGGCCACCAACTTTTTGGTTAAGTTTTTATTTTATCGTTTTTACCACATTTCCTTCTTCATTATTTTCTTTTAAGTTCATTTCGGCACTATTTTTTTCCTTTCTTTTTTAAGTTTTTTTTTTTTACGATTTGGCCACCAACTTTTTACTTAAGTTTTTATTTCATCGTTTTTACCACATTTTCTTCTTCGTCATTTTCTTTTAAGTTTTTTCTTTCCATTTTGGCCACCAACTTTCTGTTCAAGTTATCTTCTCCCCGTTTTGGCCACCAACTTTTTGGTTAAGTTTTTATTCCTTTCTTTTTTAAGTTTTTTTTTTACGATTTGGCCACCAACTTTTTAGTTAAGTTTTTATTTCATCGTTTTTACCACATTTTCTTCTTCATCATTTTCTTTTAAGTTTTTTCTTTCCATTTTGGCCACCAACTTTCTGGTCAAGTTATTTTCTCCCCGTTTTGGCCACCAACTTTTTGGTTAAGTTTTTATTTTATCGTTTTTACCACATTTCCTTCTTCATTATTTTCTTTTAAGTTTTTGTCTTCCCATCTTGGCCACCAACTTTCTGGTTAAGTTATTTTTTCCCCGTTTTGACCACCAACTTTTTGGTTAATTTCTGGTATGTATTAATTTAAAACAGAGGTGAATAATGAGGTTTCAACAATTTTCATTTCGGAACTTTTTTTTAAGTTTTTTTGTTTACGATTTGGGCACCAAGTTTTTCTTAAGTTTTTATTTTATCGTTTTACCACATTTTCCTCTTCATTAGTTTTTTTAAAGTTTTTTTCTTCCCATTTTTGCCACCAACTTTTTGGTTAAGTTTTTATTTTATCGTTTTCACCACATTTTCTTCTTCATTATTTTCATCAACTTTCTTTTTTCCCATTTTGGCCACTAACTTTCTGCTTAGGTTATTTTTTCCCCGTTTCGGCCAGCAACTTTTTGGTTAAGATTTTTTTTTTTGTGAAAAACAACATAGGGAGTGGCGGTGCTGGATACGTTGATTGTTATGCCGAGAGCGCGCCGCGAAGCGCGCGGGCAGAATTACTAGTTTAAATAATTATATAACAATTTGATTAATAAAGGTTATTTCCTTTCAAATTATAATTATGAAATGTAATATATAAATTCATGAAACAATTAAGTTTTCATGTCTTTATAAAATTTATTTGGTCAAATGCTATAATGCCTTGGTAAAAATCGTAGTAACCTAAATATATGTTTACACGAATCAAATCTTGTGAATTGTTCCAGTTTATGACGTTTTCAGTATTCATGATCACTTGTCGTTTTCAAAATCCTTGTTAATTTCTAAGGGTGTATACAAGTCGAGCCGGGCCCGAGCCTGACTAGGCTCGAGCTCGGCTCGTCATGCTTTAAGAAGCTCGAACTCGGCTCGAAAGTAAAACCCAATGGCTCGACTCGGCTCGAAATAATTATAGAACAATTTAAAAGGAGCTAAAAGCTCGGCTCGAGCTCAACTTGCCAATGTTAAATAGAAGGTATATTGTATATAAAATAATAATAATATAAAATTTGTTTGGGCTCGTTTAGGCTCGCGAGGCTAAATGGTCATTGTATGGAAAACTCGAGCTCGGACTCGATAACTAAACGAGTCATGTTTCAAGCTCGAGCTCGGGCTCGTTCGAGCTTTTTACCGGTTCGATCCCGAGTAGCTCTCGAGCCATTACGCATCATTTACACCCCATTTCATGCTTCAAATAATTGAATTTAAATCATCTATACTATATTATAAAGCATCTATGATGGATACATGCATTATGCTTATGGTACAACACATAGTGAAGTTACTTGAGGGGCAAAATTGTCTTGTTGGCACCATCATGAGTAAATGAGCTTTATAAATCATATAGTAGCTGGTACATTCAAGTTTAATCCTTTGGGTTTCTTTCGTAAAATAATCATTTGTTAGTTTAATCATTTAATCCTCATTTATTTAATTTAATGGTTTTTTATCAATAGCCTTAATTAGCTTTCAAACATAATATGGTTTGTTTAGTCTTTTGAGTTTCCTTAATATTTTTATGCTTAATATAAGCTTCATTATGTATTCATACTGTACACGCATATATACCCCTCTTACAAACCCCTAGATTTTACAATTGTTTCTCTAACCCATGAATGCACTTAGGATTTTCCCCATCAATCTTATTTTACCAGGTTTAGGGTTCTTCCCAACATTTGAATTTTCACCAGGTTTACATGTTACTTTTTAGGTCAGTTCAATGGCTCAAAAAGTGCACATGAATATGTGCATCCGTCATTCGAGTAACCAAGTCGAGCTTCATGATTCTTTACGAACATTTTCTTGGTCGATTGCGACTTGAATCTGATTATAAGGTAAACAATGGAGACGTGTTAGTCCGTTTTTTGTGGGATAAGAATTTGTTATTTTAACCTGTATGGGGAAGATGATAATAGCGAACAACAATCTGATTACAAATAGTCTAAATATTATTAACAAATTGGGTTTGCCTCACTCTCACATTGTGTTTATTAAAACTTGGGTTTTATATTATTTTTCTCTATGATCAAACAAGTTCTATAACTTTTAATTAACATCTTCTGTTAACACTTTTGTATAACAAAATACGTCATAACTTAATTCTGACTAAATTAATTAATTACTCTTTTATACGAATACATTTTTGGTCACATTATTTCCTAACCTTAATTCCCTTGCTTTGGTTGAGGTAATTTCCCCTGTATAACTACAATTCGTCATAGGTTCTTGTTTTTTTACATGTGTGAAACAGTCAGCAAGCGTGAAACTTCTTCTTTTATTTGGGGTCGGATGCTAAAGTACAAGGTATGCAATGATGTACATCAAACTTAATCTAATTTGTTCTTGAAGTTTCATTATTATGATGCAGATAAGTTTCTTAATTTGCAGCACTACGACCAGTTAAGCAACATATGAACTTTGACAAACTTTATGTCTTAGGGACTAATTATGGTAAGCGTTTTTTACCTTCTATTTAGTTTAAGTATCACAATTTGTACCATATCAATATATCGTTCTTGTTTAGGTTTTTTTTTGGGTGATATGATTTAGATGCATTGTTCAGTTGGTGATATGTGTTTAAATAAGTTGTAAAATTCACTCTTTTTGATCTAACACGATAACTTATATAAGTAAGAAGCTGCCAATAAAAATAATACCATCAAATATAATACTAATTTCTAGACTACAAATCATCGTCAAATTATATGCAGTTAACTACCATTTCCACCATATAGAAAAACTATTTCTTCATGAAATTCTCTTATAAATTGATTTAATGATCACCTGATTTCATTGAAGGGTGGGGCTACAAATATTTTATACTTTTTTGTCCTTATGTAAAAACAATGTGAATTCTATATTCATTTGAAGATCCCATATTTTATGATATTATCTACTTTTGAAAATAATTATATTTTTACTAAATGATTTTTCATTTGCTAAGAGAACGATGCTGATAAAAACATAAATGACTAGATCCCTTGGAGTATCCAGACATTAAAGAAAGCATCACAAACAAGTCTAAGTTTTTATTCGCTCTATATATATTTACCGTGTCTTTAACTATCTAAATTTAATAAGTTCTTTTCACAAAATCATTTTAGTCATAAGTCAATCTTTATACAATAAATAGCTTTCTTATTATGGTTATATATATATACACATATATAACGTATATATGATTTATTCTTATCATTTTAAGGTTTTATGTTCTCATCTTGGATTGTCGACTCCTTTGCAACGCGCAGGTTCCTTACTAGTTATTATGAAATGAAAGATCAAATACAATCCTTTATAACTTAACAAACCTCGAATCAATAAACTTGTCTAATCCCATAATCCAAGTTCGGAATGTGAATTTAAGTTTGAGGTTGGTTTGTTTCTTAATCTTACTTCAAATTCTCAAGTCCTTGTAATTGAAATGGTTAAATGCACACCACCTCTTTCGTTATGTTGACAATCGAACTATCATCTTATCCATGTTTCTATTATTAAATATCATATAATCAATCATTTGATCCACGTGTGTACATTTTGCTTGATTGAGGTCTCTATACAACTGTGTCGCTTCATCAAGACATTTTAAAGCTGTGTTGTGAATCTGGGAAAAAAATAAACCAAATTGGTATCAAATAATTTGTCATGGTGGGGTGCATGATGGGTGATTTAAGAGGCGTGCATGGTGGGGTGATTAATTATCACTTACCAGTTAGAGATTTACATGGTGTCTAAGAATCATAGGTTAGACTATCCGTTGTGGAGACGCGAGCCATCAACTTGACTCTCAAGTAACCCGATAACTTGACCCCGTCGTGGCTAGAGGTGAGCATCAGTGCGACACAAGGACACTTTCTCTCGTTAACCCACGCGACCACCATCGCTTGTGCTCGCTCGCGCTGGGTTCGCGTCAAGTTGTTGTTGCTAGGGGTGACCACCGGTGCTAAAACTTCGTTCGCTCGCGCCTCCACAACGGATAGTCTTATATCTAACATGCTTAGCAACATTTGTAATCAATGTTCCTTGCAACATCAATCAAAATAATTAATTTTTTACCAAATTGAGTACATATGTGAATATATATGTAGTTAGCGGGTTCTTATATGTAACAGTAAGTTCAAAAGCATATATACTCATAACATGATTATTGATTTGCCTAGACATGATTAAAGAATTACCTAAACACGTCGTATTTTTTTCTAGATAAACAAAAACCCACTAAAAAATCGTTTTTATTTTCGTTTTTTCTATAGCACTATGATCCTTGTTGGAAAGATAATAAAACGCTCGTTAATTTGGTGTAATTCTTTTAAAATGTCGTATATAAAAGTTACCAACGTTTAAAAATTTGTGAGGGGAAAATAAGAAAAAGATAAAAATATTAATTAACATATTTGAAATTTAAAATAATTGTAACACCCTAAAACTGATTTTACAGAAAAGTCGCAGCGGAAAAATACCAACCGAAAAATTCATTTCTTAAAAACAAACTTAAACGTTTAAAACTGAATCTTCTAAGTGTTTTGGTGTTACATCTTAAAAGATTTAGTAATACAATCAACGTAACTCCTTTCTACTAGATTAGACAATCATGACCTCGTACAATCCGCCTCCTCGCTCGATCTCCATCCCTTGCTCTACGAGGTAAACCAGTCATCCTGCAATCACCACATAACCAATCCGTTAGTTCAATAGGTAATTTTATAAAATCTACTTATGATGCGGAAGTAGCATCCCACAATACTCTGTGATCCTGTCTAAGATCCTTCCTTCAAGTTCGGGTGGGTTACCCCGATCCGAACCTTCATGTCTCCTGCATTCATGCTTACATACCTACATTTCTTATCATTCTAATAACAATGGTTAATAACCTCGCAATATATCCGAGCATATAATCCCCTACATACAATTCCACATTACATACGAGCATAAACTCCCACGTGTAATACCACAATACATACAAGTATATACTTCCACATGTAATACCACAATGCACACAAGTATAACCTCCCATATGTAACACTACAATACATACAAGCTTATACCTCCACATATAACACCATAATGCATACTAGCATAACTCCTACATGTAATACCACAATTCATTCAAGCATATACCTCCATGTATAACACCATAATACATACTAGCATAACTCCTACATGTAATACCACAATTCATTCAAGCATATACCTCCACGTATAACACCATAATACATACTAGCATAACTCCTACATGTAATACCACAATACATACAAGTATAATCTCCCACATGAAATACTACAATGCATACAAGCATACAATTTATTCGCATAATCCTACAATACATACGAGCGTACAACTTTCACCTATAATACCACCATTCATACAAGTATACAATTCCCGCCTATGATATCACCATACATACAAGAAAACTCTCTCCCTCTAACCCGAGCATGAGAACCCATATGTACATCACATCTACAATCTACATAATCATGGTAATCTACTTACCGTATTTGATGCCGTCGAATAATGCATCAACTAAACTACACGCACTCGTACCATTTCGTACTATGATCATGTTTATAAAACCAACGTTACTATTACATGCTACACACTTGCAAGGCCCCACACAAGGTACAACAATGTTAATTGGTGCGTTAAACGCAATTACGGGTCGCGCACATAGGCAAAACATCAAAAATTGATAGAAATTAACAATTCTTCCCAGGGGCCACCGTAAGGTACGGTGGCCACCGTACCTTACGGTGGGCCTCAAAAACCCAACGGTGGTTTCAAGTCTGCCTTACGGTGGGGAAATCTTTGCAGGGGCCACCGTAAGATACGGTGCCACCGTACCTTACGGTGGGCTCTGCACATTTCCCATTTTGTTTCTCCTTTCCATCCCTCCTTGACCCATCCGAGCCGATCCATTCGAAGCCACGTTTATTCCAATATAAACTCCAATTCAAGCCTTAACCTCGTTATTTAGGTACCATCATCTCACGGTCCCCGTACTACTATCAACACATAAACATGTTAAGATTCATTATCCTAAGTGGAATAAGAACCACTTACCTTATGTCCTCCAAGTTGATGCTTGCTACTTGCCTCCACTTGACCCGTTGACTTTTAAGCTTCTTGTACCTAGCTTACTTTCAAATCAACATGCCATGTTAGAATACTAATTTGGAACTTACCTATTCAAACATTAGTATTCATTCTACATCATTCAAACATGACATCAAAACATTCAACAACTAGTTCTATTCAATAAGTCTTTGCATATACTACCCGTTCGACCCGTTAGTGAAAATACTTGCATGAACTAGTTGGTAAGTGTTTTTAGACACTTTTTGAACGCCACATAATACGCTACTCTTTCCCTACAATCCGTACTCCAAGACTACTACAAGCGTGTACATTCTTACACCTTTTCTTATTAAAGTTTACATTATAATTGTGCAGCGATTTTCTGCGCAGCTGGTGTTCAAGGTCATTTTTCCCTTTCTAAACCTCGAAATCAGATCTCGACTATCAAATACAAAGTGTGCATCATTCAAAGACGTTTCCAAGCATATAAAGAACACCTCATAACGATTTTTCTATGATTTTATACGAATATTTGAAGTTCAGGTCTGCACATAAAATGGTTCCAAACAGCATGCTGTTAACACTAATTTACTAACTTATCATGCTGTTTTGACCCACTAAATCTCATAACCAGCCTCACATGACTAAATATGAAATGTAGCATGCGCAACAAGCTTTTCAACGATATAAGGCTCGTTTTCTAACTCTTAATAATGAATGAGATATGCCATTAACAAAATGACTATTTAGTGCTGTCAAAAGTGACGAATTTCATACAAATTTTACACCATTCAATTTAATTCAAGTTTCTTGTAGGCATTTTATCAAACACCTTATATGCATTAAACCATACATGCCTATTCTATTACCACCCACATCAATATATTCATCAACCATTAAATTTGGTTACTATCAATTCAATTTACTTGCAATTGGATTTAGAAATCAAGCATCATGCAAGACACATAGGGTGAAACTCTCACTTAGTTTAAGCCACTAACATATGATTTCAACAAATCAAGTAACATCAAAGCTACTAATGATATCTAAAATCATCATCTTTGCACACAAGCAAGTTTCCAACAATCTAACTCATTCCTAAGCCATTAGAAATGATCAATATTACTTATGATCCATAATAACACGAATTTAACATGTTTTGCTCAAAACGCACAAGTGGGGTTCGAACCCTACACGAATTATACATCAAATTCTACCAAACAAAAGGTACCTTTGGGTTCCATCGACCTTAAAGGGTCGATTTCTGGCTCATGCATCGATTTCCCCTTTGAATTCTTGCTAAATCAAGCTTGGTAGTTGGGTTGGGTGGGAACCCCTTTCTTCTTCTCCTGATGAACGACCAAAACACACACCTTGTGTGTTTTTGGTGTTTTTATCATGTTTTATAATTTTAGTTATGGACTTTTGAAATTGACATAATCCACCCTCCAAGTTACAATATCCTAATAAAATACCATATACATATATCAATGCCGCCTATAATGTTTTTAAACGAAGTGGGTTTTCGAGGTGTTACAATAATAGTAAATAGTTAACTTTATTTAAATAAAATTAAAAAATACTTTTGGAGGGAAATTAAGGGGTGTGAAGACCTCACATAATGCCATGTGACATACGACTACATGAGTATAAACATTTTGATAAATTGAAATCTTCAAATAATAATAGGAATCCATATATTTTGAATAATAAATGATTGATCAAAAAATCATACGAAAGAAAATATATTTTGAATAAATAAACCAACCTTATAAGAATCATCATTCATCATTTAAGTTTGTATTTTTTTTGGTAATTATTTTGACTCAACATATTATAAACTTTGATTTTTAACCAGGGTTTATGCCCGCGTTTCGCGGCGGGGCTGACTAACGAATTTAGTTGGCATCATTCGATTCGTACAGTATTGAAACTCGGTATAATAATTGGAAAGAGAACATGTAAATTTACTACACCGTTAACAACTTAAAGATGAAAGTGAAAAAGTAAAGTAATTGTATAATCAAAATGATATTAACACATGTTTGGTTCAAGTTGACTAAAAAGATAAAAATGGTTGTTCCACCAGGTAAAACCAAAGCAACCTACTCGTTTTTTATCCGTTAAAATTATATAAAATTTCCTATAATATTATATTATATCTGAGTAATATATAACTAGGTATTGATATACCTAAACACGTATCATTTGTGTTATTAAAACAAAATTTATATTGAAATATAAAAACAAAGTAGTATTGCTATTTGAAAAAAAAAACAGTATTATATATATCTAATAAAGATGGCACAGTTCTACAGTAAGTAGCTTTTATAGGATGTTTGTGGCGGCTGCAAATGCTTATTGGCTGCTGATTTGGGCCTGTTTGGAGTTCTCACGAGACAGCCCATTTACTGATTTAGGCCCAACAAAGTAGTTGCTTTAAATGGGTTGCTTTCATGTTTTGTCCAAAGATTAGGTAACTTGTAATTATGCCCACGAAACCCTCACGCAACAGGAGCTCCCACAGAGACCCACGATTTTTAATGTCCACCAAACCCTCAACGCAACAGGAGCTCCCGCCGTGAAACGCGAGGTAATAGAATCCTAGTTTAGAATAAAAATACAATGAAAACTATACCAAAATGTTTACACAAAAAGTTAAAACACTTTATTAAACTAACTAGATTATACCCCGATAACGTCCCGGGGTTGAAAAATCTAATATGACATATTAATTTTACATATGAAATAGAATGATTCGCTTTACAGTTACATGCAATAATGCTTCGGGTAGCACCTAACCTAAAACAATTAAAAATGTATCTCCAATGTTAACGCCTAACCTTAAACAATTTATAACTCTAATATTAATATCTAACCTAAAACAATGTATAACTCCAATGCTAACGCATGTTGAAATAGAATTCATATTTACTGATTTGAACATAATTAGTGACTTGCCTATACATGATTAATGATTTACCTGAACACTTTGTGTTTTTTTTTCCCGTATGAACAAAACCCCACAAAAAATAGTCGTTTTTTTTCTCCGTTTTTTTATATAGCACTATGGTACTCGTTGGAAAGATAATAAAACGCTCGTTAATTTGGTGTAATTTTTTTCTTTAAAAAATCTCGTATATAAAAGATATTAACGTTTAAAAATTATGGGAGGAAACATAAGAGAGAGAAAAATCCAATTTTATTTTTAATTTTTTTTTTCCTAAGATATCTCAATGCCACATGGGATGACACATGACACATTCAAGGAGGAGAATGCCTCCTTGAATGCCATGTTATTAAAATGGCTTTGGTTTATTATATGTATCGATATGTATAGATGTATAAAAAGAACAAATAAATAGGTTCAAACCATTTAAAATAATTCTGCCTTTGAAAAACATTTGAAATAATTAAAATCTAATTCTCGGAATTTAATTGTTATCTTGTATCATGTTCAAACTATAGAATTAACATTAACATTTTTCTAATACGTGTCAATATATCAATATATCTGTGTCATCATTGAAATTACAAATTACAAAATTAAATTATTTCGGCACCCGCCGCTCACTTGTAATTTTTGTTGATTTTTAATTAAAAGTTTTAATAAAAAATATACTAATTTGTTTTCTCAAGAGAATAACAAAACTAAGATCATTTTAAATACATTTATTTTAAGTAGTATACCGGAATCAGAATGTCGATGACCGGGGCCGTTTCAAACCGAATCGATACAAATCGAAACTCTGATGTGTAGTGCATGTATTACACCTCCTTATCATTGGCACTTATACCCTTTTAGCTTTCTAAAAACTTTGTAAAATGTCATTTTGAAATATAAAACGTTTTCGTACTTATTTTTATGTGTATTTTTAGTTGGTATATGTTTTGACGTAAATTTTATTCAAAAATGAGTCGAGTCAATGCACGACCGGTAAAAATATACTATTGATTATCTATAGATATAATAAACCAAAGCCATTTTAATGACATGACACTCAAAGAGGGTATTCTCTTCATTGAGTGTGCCATGTGTCATCTCATGTGGCAAGGGCTTTATTTTAGGAAAATAATAATTTAAAATTTAAAAACAAAATTAGATTTTTATCTCTAATGTTTCTTCTCATAACTTTTAAACGTTAATATCTTTTATATATGAGATTTTTTAAAGAAAAAAATTACACCAAATTAACGAGCGTTTTATTATCTTTCCAACGGGTACCATAGTGCTATATAAAAATGGAGAAAAAAACGACTATTTTTTGTGTGGTTTTGTTCATACAGGAAAAAAAAACACAAAATGTTCAGGTTATTCATTAATCATGTATAGGCAAGTCATTAGTTATGTTCAAACCAGTAAATATGAATTTTATTTACAACATGTGTTAGCATTGGAGTTGTACATTGTTTTAGGTTAGGTTTTAATATTAGAGTTATACATTGTTTAAGGTTATGCACTAACATTGGAGATACATTGTTAATTGTTTTAGGTTAAGTGCTACCAAAAGCTTTCCTGCATGTAACTGTAAAACGCATCAGTTTATTTCAGGTGTAAAATTGATATTTCAAATTAGATTTCTCAACCCGGAACACTCCCGGGATATAATCTAGTTGTATTATATTAATTTTATCTATTTTATAAAGAAAACTGAAAAAAGCAAAAAAAAATTAATAGACAAAGACCCCAGGATTCTTTAGCGGACCACGCTTTACGAGGAAGATCGGACTACGCCCTGGAACACCAACAGTCAACATCACTCCATTCTCTCTCACCAAAAACAAAAGTCAAACCTTCCGTCAATACTTCATCCACTCCACGTGTCACTAATCCACACCCATCTCCATTTCTTCATCCATACTCCCCACCACACACGATCCCACCCCTTCACAAGCTTCACTCCCCTACTTCGCACCCCACCCTTATTCTCCCATCACCCAACCCTCACCGTCCATCCATAAAATGCATAAAACCCCAATGAGATACCGTGGGGTGAATATACACGGAATCAGAACTCTTTATTTGGAGTATTAAATACAGAATATATATAGAGGAGAGTATATATCGCCTACAGTATATAAATAATAATAATAATTTCGTGTTGGTATAAATATCCGCTGTCTACTCGGTGGTCTCTACAATAATAATAAGGGTTCACCGGAGGTACATTTTTTCTACTCTCTTATTTAATCAGTCGGTTAATAATAATATTAATAATAATGATAACAACAATAATAATAATCGATTTATAATCGATGTGTTTGGTTGCTTCGATCGAAGATTGTTTGTTTATTTATAATAATAATAATAATAATAATTTTGTGAAACGAGTTTATAAATGTAGTTTGTAGAAGACTTATCGTTGAAAATCGGCATGCATTACCGTTTTATGCACCGATTATGTGTTTGTTTGCTGTATGAGAGGTTTAAGTTAGGGCTTTATCTGATTTGGTAGTCTGTTAGTGATTATGTTAGTTATTATATTAAGAGGTTGCCTCTGAATCGGTCGGTGTAGAGTGTGTTTGGTTCATTTAAAATAGATACATTTTAATTGTTTGTGGAGTGTTTTAATGTGTAAGTAAGTTTTAGAAACATGCTGACTGATTCGGAGGCTGGCTCTTAATCGGTCGGACCTCTTAATGACTCAGCACAAGGTTGTCATACGCTCGTGTTTATTGGTTTTATGGTTTTTGTTGTTAAATGGAAGGTTTAAGTTAGGGTTTGTTGGGATTGTTGTGAGAGTTGTATGTGTAAGTGTAGGTTTGTTTTGTGATTATAGAGATTGGTCGTTAAATAAGGGCGGTTTTATGATTTTTGTTGTATGGTTTGAAATGGTGTTTGGTTAAGGGGTTTACACAGCGGTTTTGGGTGATTTGATTGTTTGGATTGTATATTTGTTGATTTAGGGGTTTTGATTTCGGGTGGTTTAGGAATGCGGTTACTGTTCTTGTTGCATGGTTTATGTGGCTAGATTTTACAATTCGGTTTCTGTTGTTTAATCAGCTGTTAATCTTAGTTTTATAGTAAGTTAATTTCTTGTGTATTTTTGTATATACGTTGGTTTAGTAAGTTGGTAATTTTACTGTTTTTTTTACCAAATTTTTATGATTCGCTTCAAGATATAGAATTTTGGTATTACATGATTGATTGTATGGAGAATTGTTAACATATATGATCAATGTTGGTTAATGTTATACTAGATGAATTCGTTTTGGATGCCCTACAAACGGATTATATATTTTTAAACTAAGATGGTAGTAGGCAGCCGACAATGACGTATCATCTGATTCTTGTAGTCTATGACTCTACGTATGTTACTTTTAGCGTTGTCGTTTTTCTCGTGACGTACTTACTTTCATTATTTGGCATTCCCTATCTTGTTGGGAGTTTAGACTTCTTGTATATATAGGACTAGAAATGCTTTAAATGCGTATACTTCAATCTAAGTTTATCTTTATTTTTGCAGAGACAGGAAAAGTTAATTTTATGGAATCTCAAACTTTGTCCTCCGATGAGACCGATGTGGTGGTGAATCAGCAATACTCTGCACAGGATGTTGCTGACGCTTTTGTGAAACAATATTATAAAATTCTGCAAGAAAATCCTAAAGAGGCTCATAACTTTTATAAGGATCAAAGTGTGCGAGCTCATCAATGTGTCGATGGTTCAATGAAACCAGTAACCACACTGAAGGTATACAAATCTTTCGTCAACGAAGTTTGACTTAATATTGCGCATTCTACTATGAAGGTTATCCTTTTAAAGCATGGTTTCACAACGTGTTAGCTTTTGAGTTTTATTGAATATTTTGGAGCAGGGTATTGATGAAGAGATCATGGCTTCCAATATCAAGGAATGGAATCCCAATCTGAGCGCCTTGCATGCTCAGGATTCACTTATGGATTCAGTGATCGTTGGAGTAACGGGCTATTTGATTGACAATGATGACGTGCCAAGAAACTTTGCTCAAACTTTTTTCTTGGCTCCACAAGAAGGCGGCGGCTTTTATGTGCACAATGATTTTCTTCAATTTATAGAAATCAAGACGATTTCAGAAACCTCACCTTCTCTTGATGATGTGGAAAATCCTCTGGCTGCTCAACAAGCTGATGATACAGGTATAATGATTAAAGGGGTGATTCGATATGTCTGTTCTTTTTTTAATTGAGCGGTAACGGCTTGGATTTGTGGTCTAAAACAGATTATATGATTATTGTGACAATAAGCCGCAATAATCAGATTTTAACGTATGTATAAACATGTTCTGCTTCTGATTACGTAATAAGGGGAAGTTTTTTATTGTGTTCGCAAAACTGATTATCTGATTTTAATGTCTAATTATTTATTGTCTAATTAGATCAACTTTTAACAACAAATCAAATCTAAATACCATTTTTGACAACACGTTTTGTTACAACTTGTAAATCCGGTTCTCATTGTTAAGTATCACATAATAACTTTCAAAACACACATCCAAAGTCCAAACACCCTTCATTATCACTAATATTTTTTTTATTCCAGTTGGTTTCATTTTTCTGTTTACTAATGTTTTTTGTTTGTTTAGCAAAAGACTCCTCCATGGAGACCTCACATGCTGCCAACAAGGATCAAACAGAAAAGTCTACATCTACAAAGGAAGACAGTGATACTAAAACTAAGGTTTCTGAGTCATTAGAAGAAAAGAAGCCACTTCCAGCTGAACCACAGAAGAAAAGTCAACCTTCTGTTTGGGGGCCAGCTCCAAGCATCCAAGAAGATTCAAAAAAAGTGTCTTACGCATCAATTGTGAGCCCATAAACACTTTTGCATTCATCTTTTAATATTTTGAAAATGATAAACGCAGCCGTTACACCCTAACCATAAAGTAGTTTTTTTACTATTAATGTAACTCTATTGTTTAACTATACCCATAAGTTGGTTGATTAAGTCTCATTTATAGAAAATAATAAGCACAAAATTGTTGTTAACCATAACCCTTAGGGCTATTTTAACAAATTTTTTACTTTGTTTAGAATTTCTTAAGTTTATGGACTACAAAAACAATAACGATAACAATCTGATTCTTGATCCATTAATTTTGGAGACTTTCACATTTCAAATGTTCCCATTTTTAGATAATTACTTTGATTTAACAATTTAAGACTCGTAAATAAACAGGTGGAAACTGCAAACTCATAATCCTATATTGTTGTGTTCTGTATTTTTCTTTCCAAAAGTGTTTACCAGTGTATTATTGTTGCTTTCAGCTGCAGTTAGCAAAAGAAAACACTGGACTGTCCACTACACAACCAGCTCCAAGTGCTGCTGTAAAAGTTTCTCCAAAACCTGAGAAGCGCGCTAGCACATCTTCTGCTGTACCCAAACCATCTATGATTCCTAACAGTGGTCCTTCAGATAATATCTATGATGGTAAGGTCATTTATTTGCAATCGTTATCAATCTATTTCATTTCTTGGTAACAAGTTATCTCCTATAATTGTTTCAGTCAAAGCTATCCGGGTCAAGGATCTACCACCAAAAATGACACAGGAGTCACTACTAGAGGCGGTAAAGCAGTTTGGATCAGTCAAACTGAAAAATATCCAGATTAAAGAATACTCACAGGTTCGTAATCATATTTGCTTCTTGTATATAATGTAGAGGTGACAATGTTGAGCCATTCACTTATAAATGGGTCGATCCGAGTCTTGTTTCAACTCAAAACTGTTTGAATTAGAAAAGTTTGTTGAAAGTTTCTCAAGGTATATTTTTAATGCATACAACTTCATGAGCCATTTCTATTTGAATATTTTGATTATTATTGGTATATTAATGTCTTGGCTATAATGCATCGGGCTATAAAATGTCGGAAAATGGCAACATACTTAGGTAGGTGGTTCATTTTGGTGATTATACTCGATAGTGCCATGACTTGGTAAATATACTTTATTGAAATGGGCTAATTTGGTAACTCGATCATCTGTAGTCACCCAATTTTAAATTGTTTCATTTTGATAAATGCACGTATGCAACGGCCTTGGTGCACATGTGGTCACATAGTAATTTGCTAACTCTTGTGAACTGTTTCCAGGACGGATATCGTTATGCTTTCGTTGAATTTGATAACCCTAAATCTGCCCAGAGTGCAGTAGAGGTAAACAAATTACATTTGGATTTTTAAATTTATTTGTTTAATATATTAAATATTTAGCACTTTTTGATTCGTGATAACAACATTATTGTTGCATTATCAAGTTGGTTTTAATATTTTGGACGATCCAAAACTCATAGAACACCTTAAAATCGGTGTAAACTTATTGGTTTATGTTTATTATACATAATTAGAATGTTTAAGCCTGTGTATAACACTATAACGTAAAAAAAACATTGTTTTAAAGTTTTTTTCATCACATTGTTCCAGGCTCGCTTCATCCGGGTTGAGGACAGAGTATGTGAAATCCACTACAAGATAATTCCTAATCAAGGTTAGTGTCAAACCTCGAATCTGGTCGGAAAACTTGAAATCCTAAATAGTTGGAAATTGGGATGTGCATTCAAGTATGGGGTGGGGTATTGCATTATGTAATTGTCACGGCCTTGTTGTTCGGGACGGTAGAAAAAATCCGAATCTGACTACAAAATACGAAACCCTATACATATTGGGTATTGGATTATCTATGACGTTTTTTTTTTCACGGGTTGGACGGGTATGGTATTAAATGAAACCTCCCTATCACATATGTGTTAAACCGAATACAAACTTACCCAGTAAAATCCCATTCGTAGCTCGTTAACATATACTATAGCATCTTAAATCTTAAAAAGATACTAAACAATATTTTTAGTTGTTAGAAACTTGAAATTGTTTAAATACAAAATTTTAAGAAGTGTAGTTGAGTATTTGATATTTTCAAACCGGTTTATGTTTTGAGTTTAAGACTGGGTTTCGGATCATGAGCATCCAATGGACAATTTTTTAACACATAAGATCATAAATGGGTACACCGATATCAGCGGGTAAACTTGCTGACTTGACCCTCATGGGACACAGATATACAACCGCATACGAGATTGGGTTTACCAAAACTTGTTCCATATCTGGCCCATTATCATCTAGCATTCCAACATATATTATGAATACGATTTTACCAAATTGTCCTCACAGGACATAATAACATGGGGAGGCAACCTTATGGTCGTGGAGGATTTAAGACTGAAAATTCCTGGCGCCGTGATGGTGAAGGGCGTGGCAGTGGTAACTGGGGAAATAAGCACGTTGACCATGAGAACTTTGGTCAACATTCTGGTCAAGCTCGCGATTTTAACCAGAGGCGCAACCATCACTTTCAAGCTCGTTAGTGATTCACAACTTAAAACGATCCAACAAAATGGATCAAAAACCGGTAAAACTCTTAAAAATACTTTGAAAAGCTTTTTGCTGTTTTAGTCCTTTTGGTTTTTGGTTTTGAATCATAGGATCTTTGTGAAATGTTTCTTGGTTTTGGTACTTTTGATGGGAACACATAAACATCACCTTTTTTTTCTTTTATAGTTTACAATGAATACCCATACCCCAGGCCTTTGGATTAGTTAAGGATTTTATGGTGTTGGTTGACTTATATTTTGTTATGGTAATTAGAACTTTTAGCTCTATTGTTAAATCGGGCTGGCAGGTCGGACCGGGAACAACGTACATAACCAATCCAGTTGACCGCTCTTGTTCCCCTGCCTTGGTTTGGGCCGGCAGATTATGTGTCCGACTGGTTAAATGATTTAATCGGTTTATGAATCAGTTTGGGGAAAAACCGGTTCAGGCCGGTTTTTGGCGTCAAAAAGGAGAACCGGTGGGCAACCTTCGGTTTGAAATACGAATCGGATCGGTTTGGGGAAAAACCGGGTTCCTCTAGGAACCGGTTCGGGTCGGTTACTACGGTTTCGGTTGAGGAACCGGTTTATTTGAACAATCTCTAGTTAAATCGGATAAATGCTTGGGCTTTTTTCAAAACTTACTCTTTTTTTTTTCCTTTCAAAATCTTATTTACTGCTTCATGCTTTGTAAATCATTTATTTCAGATTTTTTTTAGATATTGCAAATCCTTGTTAAATAATAAAGTAGCAAATCCATGTTAAAAATGTATTTAAAATATTTGATTTTGTCTTGGTTATATATGTTTCTAGTTAAATTATTTATGGGCAAATCCAGAGATGAAAACATATTTTACATACATACTGGTTGTATATAAGACTTTGTAATGGTTTTAAATTGCATGTCCACTTCCACTCAACCCACTTACAATTTATTTTTTTAAAGGCTTTTAAAATTAAATTTTTTTAATGGCTTTCAAAATTAAATTGCATGTCCACTTCCACCATTCTCCCTTTTTCATGCCAGAGGTGGGCATGCAATTTAAACACTTCACTTAGGCGTTGGATTATTACGCCTAGCCTAAATTACTAGGTGGTGAATGCTAAAAATAATTATTGCTGGATTTAAACTGAATTATTCTAGGTTTGATTACATAACATGATCTAGGAGAAAAATGTATGAAGACGTAGATAAAAATGTACCTGCCAAAGTACAAAATATGAATTAAAGTTTAGGAACCGTAAAGTAACTTAATTAAAGTTTCAGGCAACAATGTAAAAAAAAAACTTAGGTGCTGGTTGGTTGATTAAGTGCTGAATCATTAAGAGGTCTGAATGGTTAAGAGGTCTGAATGGTTAAGCGCTGAATCATTAAGTTGGACCTCTTAATGGTTAGTTTTCTTGTCCCACGTTGGTAGAGGAGCCTCATTAAGGTTCAGCCTAGTTCAGTGCTTAATAGTTCAGTGCTTAATGGTTCATCAACATCCCAAATCTTAATGATTCAGACTTAACCATTCCATTCAGAAGCTGAAACAAACGCGCTGAATGTTGAATCATTCAACACTGAATGGTTAAGAGCCTCATTAAGAGGCTACAAAACAGCCCCTTACACTTTAGAGGTGTTCAATTTAATTTTTAAAAATAGGAACAAAATCGGAAGGGCATGGATTTCAATACACGTCCTTGAATCTCCACACAACTAACCACTCAGCCCACTTTCCATTTTAGTATTAATTTTGAGATTGAAAAACCACAACTTTAATTGTTTTCGGTTAGGTTAATTACCGATTTAAAAAGGAAAAATGCGGTCATAATATAACCAAAAGTATATCCGCACATGATTTGATCGATTAAATAGCTAACAAATACAAATTCAACTTGACAAAACACACAAGAATTGGCAATGAGGTATGCAATATTTATGGTACTTCTTTTTGACGTTGGACAATAAACGTATAACTAAATATGTATACCATCGGAGAGTTGAGGATAGACCATACATGGCGAATGCAGCTAGTCGATCATTTAGTCCGATTTGAGTGTATATAACAACATAAGCGTAGAATCATATCTATGTTACCTTATTAAGGAGGAGACATGTCTAGAAAAGTAATTTCCTCTCCCTTTTAAGATGGCATATGAAGAGGCCATTCACAAAAGTGTAATCTTTGGTCATTTTATTCCATTCATGCCCTTGTGTATGTTGGTCAAATATAATACATTTCCGTGCTTATTATTATGTAATTTTTTGTTCGTCTACGTTGTGACATAAATTTTGTTAGGGAACAAGCCAAATCAAATATGATACGTTTTCACTGGACGGTATAAGTTAGTTTACGTTTTGACACGCACAATACCATGTTTACGTTTTGACAAGCACAATACCATTCTCTAACTTAAAAAACATTATTTTATTACATGCTTATTCTGATTACATCTCCATATAAATCTAGGTTGGTTTACACTCTGACGTAAAAAAAAAAAAATTGTAATGAGCCAGATCAAATGGAATACGTTTTTATGTCTACTTTTATGTGTAATTTCTGTTAGTCTATGACGTTTCAAATATCGGAGTTGTTTTAATTTTTGACGCCACCGCAACGCGCGGCGGGTCAAAATACTAGTCTAATTAATCTATTAACTCATGTTTAAATGCACTATTAAATAAATAAATAAAAACACCAATGGCTCACAAGTCCCATGTATCAAGTCAAATTCACTTCCTTATGGCACTAACAACAATCCTTCTCTTTTCATGGTCACCACCAAGGAAACAATTGCGGTTATTGCATCAGCCACAAAAATCCATAGTTGTTAAAGCCGTAAGCCACACTCAAGGCGCCAAAGATAGAGCTTTAGGCCTTAGTGCAAGGTGCTTAAAAAGCAATAGTTTTTTTAAGCGATGCACATGGTATAAAAAATACATTTTTAAGAGTTTTAAACATGTTTTATGATTGTCTAGGGTTAGTTTAGGTTGTTTTAAGTGGATTATAGACTTGTTTAGGGCTAGCATGATTGTTACATACGTATTTAGACAATTGTTGGTCGGAATTTCATCGGAACTTGGCCTAAAAATGTGTCTGTGAGCCTGAAAGTTGGCTTTTGAAGCGAAGCAAGAAGATTGCGATGAGCCTAGGCACACGCCTGAGTGGGCTTTGACAACATAGCAAATATCAAAATATATGAAACATTCCTTAATGAGAGTTTGCTTTAAATATGGATTTTTAACAGTTTATAAAAATATCGTTTCTGATCAAATGATTATTATTATGTTAAGACTATTTACTTATCGAATCGGACTACGTCATAATCAATTTGAATTTGAAAAACAAATAGAAAGATTATAAATAAAACCAAGGTAAGTAATAAATTAACACCAAGATAAGTAATAAAACCAAGGTAAGTAATGCCACTGAGGCAATAGCCTAGTGGTGTGGGGTGAGATCGTAAAGAAAAGGATGAAGGTTTGATCCACTGGGTGAAAAAAAAAGGAGATTTAATAAGGTGTTAAGGGGAAGTGTAGTTTGCTGTAAAAAAAGTAATAAATTAACAACATTAAACCAAGTGTGATTTCCGTGCTTTAAATTAACTAACATAAAATGAAAAAAAAAATGAGGCGATAGGATTAAAACAGTAGAGTATGTAGAGAATTTTTTTTATTGGCAAATTACTTTCATTTAACACCGAAATATACATTACATTGTATAAGTAAGACACTAACACAATGTAAAACACCAACAAAATCACCTTTAGTTATAATTGTTACAACAAAATGCCTACCCCATGTCATCAAAAATAGTGCATCTCTTCCACTCCATTATGCGTTTAGTCGCCCTATGTTTGCACCCTATGAAAACCCTGAGACACATTTCTCTAAGGATACCGTCAATTGGATATACCGTATTTATCTTTTTGTGTGATCTTCCTCGTTCCTATGGTTGTTCACTGTTCCCCTCACCATTCCTCACAAATGTTAGGCCTTCTTGAACGACTGGGCTTCTCCTAAGTCTAGTCCACTTTCTAGGAATAGTCTTAAACTTTTACTCCACTCCCTCCCTTAAATCAAAATAATAAACTTCACCATTTTTTTTATCTTTTGCTCCACTCATCCCTTTAATATACTATAGACCTTTTTACAACTTAAATTATTAGTATTGACGTATTGTATAAAGACAAATGTGCGTATAGACTATAAATTAACGCTGAAAATAAAGATACAATATATCAAAAGATAGTTATTTTTTGATTTGGCTAATCTACTTGATAAAAAAAGTCACGTTTATCATCTCCGAAAGCTCACCTTGAACTTTACATAGTTTTTGGGAATGTAAGGTGGAGATGTGATACTTTTACTCTTCCTACAAAAAATAAAGTTTGAATTGTGATACGTGCCACCTTACGCACGTTATGCTTAGAAGTTTATTTCCTTTGTTAGTTATTCAATTTAGTTATTGTTCTTAGTTGGTAATAGTGGGTAGTGTTTCCTTTAAATTAGTAAGTAGTGGGTGAGGTAGTTTATTTTGTGGTTGAGCCTATAAAACACATTAGTTGTTATTCTTTTTGTTATGAATGAAAATGAATTAAGAAAAATGGTCTCTCTTCTCTTATCTAGTTCTTAGGAGATTAGCCTCCTCTAATTGGCTTCTATCATTTGGTGTTTTCATTCCCGAATTCACCTCCATTATGGCCTCAAAAATCATGTTGTTGCTTGACGAATTGTGGTATACTATCAAGACTAATAAAAAACGCCTCGTCTAGTTTAACGCTCGCCTAGGTCTACCTCCACTTCCTCCACTGGTGCCTCGACTACCATTTCGTAGACCACCGCCCAAACCATTTGCCCCAAAACTATTCTTACATCAAATATCCTCATGCGCATCCAAAAAACGCACCATTCGGCATCAACAAACGACCTACAAAACCAAACCCAAATGACCCTCTTTGACCACATCGTCCGCACCACAAACCTCACCCAAACCCGCCACCAAATCAGCACCAAAATCAACCTCACATGTCACCTTTCAACACACCAAACCAGCCCCTAAACCCACTCGCACATCCACCAAACATGGCACCCGCAACAGCTGGTTCTTGCCCTTGAACAACGAGGCTCCGAAGGCAGTCAAAAGACGTGAATGGAGACCACCGTGGCGACATCGTTCCGTTCTTGAGGACAAGAACGTTTTGAGGCGCGCGAGAATTGATACGTGCTACCTTACGCAAGTTCACAATGCATGCTTAGAAGTTTATTTCCTTTGTTGGTTACTCAATTTAGTTATTATTCTTAGTTGGTAATAGTGGGTAGTGTTTTCTTTAAATTAGTATAAGTAGTGGGTTAGGTAGTTTATTTTATGGTTAAGCCTATAAAAGATATTAGTTGTTATTCTTTAGTTCTTAGGAGATTAACCTCCTCTAAAGAGGGGTGCCTAAACCGGTCATTTTTTTGCTTATATTCTAGGGTTGCACATGATCACAACCTATTTATAACCCATTAATATGTTTACAACATATTTAACCAATTTACAACTTAACTTAATTGCATATTTACAACCCTAAACCCGTTTATAACCATTTAACTTAACATGTTACACATAGAAGTTTAGAATGAATACGTTTGGAATAAACTTTTTATAAATAAATATTATAAAATTATTATATACGGGAAAGTGAATACAAGGTTGTTAGGTATGTAACTTGTATGTGAAACCTATCAAACTACGTAGTTTTAAGAAATTAATGGAGTTTAAGATTATAAATTATTACTTTTTATTGTTTTAATCAAAACTACTTAGTTTTGATAGGTTTCGTATACAAGTTACATACCTAACAACCCCGTATGTATACAATATATATACACACTTAAACTTTGTCAACCCATTAGTTACAGTAACCTTTTTTGTTTTTTCCTTTGCTTTCGGCATTGACACTACCTCCTCAATTTTTCGAAAACTTTGTAAAACATCATCCCCCATTAGTTACAGTAACTTTTTTTTCCTTTGCTTTCGGCATTGACATTACATCAAATTTTTGAAAACTTTTTAAAACGTCATTTTAGCCTCCCCACCCCCCCCCCCCGCGTGTCTTACGTGTTCATTTTTATATATATGTCGATATAAATACAAGTTATTTTATGTTTTGACATAATTTTTTCCGGAAATAGTAAGCTCCAATATAATACGTTTCATGCATATTTTTATGTACCTTTACAGCGGGCCTATGTTTTGACGTAAATTTTGTTTGAAAATGAGTATGGTCAAATATATTACATTAGGCATTATAGCCTAGTGGTATCTTGGTGGTGAGATAAGACTTAGGGGCTATAAGGTCTTGGGTTCGAATCTCACAAAGGGGGTTTTCTCATAATTATGAGTTTCCTCCTGAATTGGTGACTTGGTGGTGGAATATGATCGCGTGGCAACATTGGTGGCACGATGATACTCCAGTGTTCCGTGAGTGATTCCAATTTGTTGGCCGTTCAAAAATAATAGTATAAATTCAAGTTACTTTACGTTTTAACGTAAATTTTTAGAAAATTAATCATGTCAAAGATAATACGTTGAGGACCTTATATTTGCGTACATTTTCTTTTGGTCTAGGTTTTGATTGATAAATGATAAGCATTAAAAAAATCTCAGTACTCTCGATTTAAGTTAAAAAGCCAACCTAGTTTAATAAAGATGACAAAACTATAAAATGTTTTTAAGAGGCTTCCAAGAAATTCAGTATCTCTAATTTTTTTTAGATTTTTAGTGAAACTGCTGTTAAAATAAAGTAAATCAACCAGCAAATCCATGTGGTGATTTGATACAATCTATTTGTGGCCTTACGTGGCACAATATAAAAGTGATGCCAGCATAACCTTCTGACACGTGCCGGATTTTTATTCCTCCTGTTATATTTTGTCAGACCGGTGGGTGTGGTTGAGCACCGGCATCGACGCCGGACCGCCACCTCTGCATCCACGTCACCGACGACGTTGCCGGAGCTCCTCATGTCATGTCAAGGGTGTGGTGGCTGACCTCATCTTCTCCGGCTTCATCCTCCACTATCACAAACCCACCAATCAAAAAGCTCGGCATACGCGACGAAGGATTGTCTGCCATGCCGGCCCTCATGCCGGTTCCACACCCACCGATCTTACAATAACCTCACTGTACATAGACACCCTTTTTTGCAAAGAACAATATATATCCATCTATGCCCACCCCCTTTGGCCCTGTCTAGCTTAATCTCCACGTGTGACCAAAGTGTCGTGCTATGATCATAGCGTGATGCCTTGAAGTACAAAAGCTAACCAAAAAGTCAGCACTCATTAGACTATCTTCATTTACAACCAACACAACCCGACTTATAAGTAAAAAACTAATTTCTCTCTCTTTCACATGCACAACCCAACCCTACTCAAAATTTAACACACGTTTACAACCCAGCTCAACCTAAAAATAATTTTTTTTAACGGACTCGGTTTTTAATAAAATTTATATGAGGATGTTCACAAAAAAAAGTTAAGAAATACCATGTATTTAGTTTTATTTTAAGTTTAAATATAACAAGTTATTTGAGTAACTAAGTTAATGGGGGTTTAGTTGGGTTGGAAAGGTTGTGAGATTTTTGCATTTTTCTTTATTTATTTATTTATTTTTTTTTTTTTTTGCTTTTTTCCACAACCAACCATTGGATTTTCACACCAATGAAGATAGTCTTAGGATTGGGGTTGAGTTAAGGTTATTAGACTATCCGTTATAGGTAGAGGTGAGCGAGAGATTTATCCAATAAAATTTTACCACGTCAACGCCTAAGTGGCACTGGTTAGCGGCCGGCGACTGCTCGCGTGAGGGTGTTATGGGTAAGGGTTAGCGGGTTTTTTTTACCAAATATATTTAATTATTTACCACATTTTAAAAAAAACATTGAACTAAAATAAAATAAAAATTACACTAAAATAAAAACACAAACATTACACTAAAAAAAAGAAAATTACACTAGACAAAAAAAAGTTACACTAGACAAAAAAAAAAAAAAAATTACACTAGACAAACCACATGATCATAAAAAAAAACCTAGCCACGTAGGTGATTTCCCGAATGCAACATTTGCCATGCCGAAACGTGGTTAAACGGGTGACCAACCTTGCAACGGTACTCCACGTGGGTAAACGCGAGGAGCACGTCTTCTTTCTCTCCCGGGAGATCTCTCCTCACCTCCATGTACGCGAGTTCGAAGTTTTTACACTTCGATTTTAAGTCCCCAAATTTGTGGGAGATGGAGTCGTTGGTACGGTTTGTACCCTCCACAAGGAGACTAAACTCGTGTAGCACCCGGTGCCACTGCTGGTCGCGTGAGTTCGGCGAACCACCGCCGGTTGCACCACCTTCACCGTGCACCTGTTGGTAGGCGAGCACGAGTGCTAGTTCTTCTTCTTTGGTCCAAGGAGCCATGGTGATGAAGGTTGAAGGTTGTGAGAGGATTTATTTGATTATTTGTTGAAGAAGAAGAAGGTGAAGGTTAAATAAATAGGGGAGGTGGGTGAAAAATTTTAATAAAAGTCATTAATTTTTGAATTTCAAACGCTTGGCCAGCCGCTAGCGGACGCGAGCTCGCTCACGTCTAATCGCTCGCAGCAGCCATCGCATCAGTCGGTTGTCGCTAGCGGATCCCACGTGGATAAAGCTGTGGCTCGCGGGCCACAACGGTCAGTCTTAGGGTGGATTTTGGTGGGGTTTTTTTTTGTAAGGCTTTTTTTTTGTTAAAAATTATATTGGTGTAAACTTTTCAAATCACATCATAAGTTTTTAAGTCAAGAAAAACTATTGAAATGCAAATTTATTTTCTATAACAAGTCAATGAGAAGTGATCGGTGATAACGCTATTTATAATTTTAACCAATTTTATTGTTCATTTGTTATTTGTTAGTTCGTTTATTATTTTAACATTTTATAAACATACGAAACAACCGAATATTCACTTTCTTGTCATGTTTTGATTGAATAAATTTTACTAATTTCCGAGTCTTGATTGTGTGTAGTTTAGCCAATTATTTCATGATTTTTCCAAATTTTGTTTATGAGTTTTGATGGGTTTTTTCAATAATTTTTTTATGCAGTTTGTGTAAAAGAAACTGCATTTTGGGTATCTGGTGAAAATTAGTAAAGTAAGTGAATTCTGGTCACCGAACTTTGTTTGTCGATCACATTTTGTCTCTCAGTAGTTTTTTCCCGTTTTGTCTTTTAGTGAAATGTTTTTTTCCATCAACTTTTAAAGTTATCACCTTTACCCACATGTTTTAAAACTGTATACTGTTGAGAATCGCGTGATCCGTTTGGATATAAATCAACTCGAACCTGTTTACCCCGTTTATTATAAAATCCTATTTTATACATAGGGTTAATAGCCATTCCCATCCTTGAGGTTTGACAATTTTTGCCACATCCATCCATTTTTTTTTTTTGCAATTGCACCATTTAGGTTTGCATTTTATTGCTAGTTTCATCCAATTCACTAACTCTGTTTATTTATTTTGTTAATTACATGTGATCTGACCAAAATACCCTTTTAGTAAAAAACAAAAATATAAATCATAATTTATATGTATTATTTACTGTTTTACTTCACCTCTTTAACATTGAGACCACCACCTCCTAACACATCCAAACCACCAGTGTCACCACCACTATTATCACCACTACGCCACCATTAACCCGCCAACACTACTGTTATCGCCACCACCAAATCAACACTGGTTAACGAAACCTTATAACCACCACCGACCACCTTCTACACCACCATCAGCCACAGTTTATTGCCCTAAAACCACCTTTTCGTTACCAAAGTTTAGGACCCTAAAACACCAATAACCACCGCCTGTAAGAAACCAAACAACTACCAAGTACCTCCTAAAACAACCACCAACGATCGGCCACCTCTTAAAACCATCACCAACCACCACAAAACAAGCACCAACGCAACACCACCACAACCTAACAATCGTCGTCACACAACCACCACCACCATAAAACAATTGCAGTCGCCGCACCAACCTGCATTATCTGTGCAGATTGGAGAACCTAAAAAACAAACCAAGGGTTCCAACCCATCATTCTTCGATTCCTTTTGGTATGATCGAATAAATTTTCAACTACACTTGATTCCTATTGTTTTGATTAATACCTATGTTCACCTGAATGGTAACCGGTAACCCACTAACATGTACTCATACCTGAATATTAGACTTAAAAGTCGACCAAACATTTTAACATAGAGGTTAAAACATACAAAACTTGAATTTAGTTACATTACTTTACATTTACACTACGCATATACACGCACACTTGTACATACACTCACGAACATGTATAAGAACTCACATATATTGTTACACACACACACGAGTATATGTATGCGTGTATAGAGTCATGGGGATAACAATAACTCAACTTTTTGGAACTTTAACATGATAGGTACATACATCCACATATCTTCACCATTTGTATAATACACGCACAATTACATATATGGTAATATGCACTTACATACTCATACACACCCTTGTGACCATACACGAGTATGTGAAGATTGGTTTCGGTTGTACATAATGCGGATTTGAACACATATAATCATGTTGAAATTTCGGTTTAATAAGAACATATGTTAAATAGCCGCCAACATACTTTAATCATGTCTTTAATATAATGACACAACAACACATGTTAAAATCACTACGTTTCACATAACCTCATGACACGTGTTAACATAGGGTGATATATGGTAACCTATGCTAACTTATGGAACCGTAGTGATTTTAACATGTGTTAACCTCTGCAAAACCGTACACTTTTCAAAAGTACATACAAGATACGTAGTAATTGTCATGTGCACAAACAATGGCCTCACATATACATGCCACTGACCACTAACCACCGATTTTATTCCTTCGTCTTTTCTTGCCTATCCAACAACACAAAATAATGTTTTGTTTCATTCCCACATGACAATCAAATAAGACATGAAATAGTAATGATTTATTCCATTACCCCATATCAATCAGATGCTAAATAAATTGAACTCCAAACCTTGTAACTAACTGAAGTAACAAATAAATAAATAAATAATAATTCTTGACCATCCCTATCCCTAAACTTAAAAGGGGGCAAAACTGAAACATGTCTTCTCCAATCTCCAATCACTCTGTTTCCTTTTCCCCCTTCAAACGATTCTCTTCTCTTCTTGATTTCCATTAATAATCTCTTCATACCATCCAAAACCCTTCTCACTATTCATCAATCCCTTCTTCATCTCTTCCCACTTCAATCAACCCCTTACCTTAATTCTCCAATTCCATAAAAAAAAACCCAATTATATAAACCCATCTCAAAAACAGAGCTTTACCAACCAAGATGCAAATTAAACCATCTTTTCACTCCAATTACATAAACCCTTTTCATAAATTGATCGATTAATAGTACTGTTAGAGTTCAATCCTTGATTCTTGTAAAAAATGGGTGAAATTAATAAGAGGGTATCGAAGGATTTGTTACAGAGGTTTACTGGGTCGGGTGATCCGAAAGGATCCGACCCGGAAGAGGAAGTGGAGCTGAATCTTGGGTTGTCGTTAGGTGGGAGATTTGGTGTGGATAAGAGTAAGTTAATAAGATCATCTTCAATTGCTGCTATTTTACCTGTGGTACGAGACGACGACGTTTTGGGGAATAATAATATTAATAATAATAAGTTGAAAACGGGTCAGGGTGGATGTTATTCGGGTTTGGTTAGAACGGCGTCGTTGCCAGTGGAGACAGAGGAGGAGTGGAGGAAAAGGAAGGAGCTGCAGAGTTTGAGGAGGTTGGCTTTGAAACGACGTCGTTCGGAGAAACAAAAGAGTTTGACTAGGGTTGAGAGGGAGGAGTATGTTGCGGCTATGGGCCGGGTCGGGTCGTCGGTTGGGCCGTCTTTTGGATCCGGGAATTGGGAGTTTGGTGGAGTTGAGGCGACCGCGGGTCCCACGTCGGGGGGATCGATTGATTCACAAGGTAATATTTGTTTTGTGTCCGTCTTCTGTTTCGATGTAATTTCCCTTTAAGATTGAGACCATGACTAAAGCATAGGTTTAACAATTGCCAACCTAAAATGATTACGAGCTAAAGTTCTAGCACAAGAAAGTCGAAGTATATATTTTCCTCGATACAAACTAAAATAAATATATGTGCATTGTTATGTTGTGTATGCAATATGTGTTGGTAACTTAATTTAGTGGTTTAGGAGCTTAAGATATGTTTAGAAGCCCTAGTTTCTTGTTGGTACTCTATCCAGATTCTGAATCGTAATGCAACCGTAATGTCATGAAGTTGTTATGTTTCCTTGTGGCGCGTAGACCTACTAAGATCGGTATTATTTTGATCACATTCGCGGTGATTAGTATGACTTAAGAGGAACGCGAGATTATGTAAATGAAGAATGTTTTTATTGCGATGAAAACGCTTTACAGAGAGCTTACAAGATGTTTTTGATGTAGATTTAAAGGTAGCGTCTATTTCTTTTCTAGAGTTTTTAATATATTGGTAATTCTTTAAAAGCAACTACATGCACTTTTGTAGTTTTGTTCTAGCTTTTTTTTTTTATAGAAAAAACTTTAGACAGAAATCAAGAGTTCTGTACAAAGGCGTTTGGATCCAAGAGAAACCCGGTGTCTTTAAACCTTGCGATACATTTGTTACGCCCAGTGTGAGGCTGACTTTGTGTGGTCATGACTGATTAAAATGATAAGCTCTCTAAGATTGAATGTTGATTCTTCACATCAACACGGGTAGATTCTAGTTATATTAATAGTAGTAAATATTCATCCGATTACGCTAGTAATCCTAATTTAGATTGTTACATTCTCCAGAATTCATTACGAGTATCAGCATACACCTTTTCTGGACTCTTCTATGGAAATAGATCTTTAGAACGAAATCTACACTTTTCTACCTAGGCTTTTTTATCCAAGAATAATTTGGAATTTTCCGGAATTTTTGAACCTTGCTATCCATTTTTATGCGCGTGGCGTGAAGTTGACTTTGTGTGTGTGGTCATGACTGATAACCATGTTAAGCACTCTAGGATTGAATCTTGTTAAGCACTCTAGGATTGAATCTTGTTAATACATGAATGTAAAGGGGTTTTCAGTCTCAACCAGCTTTGATTGGTAATTTGGTATTAAACTTAAAATGGTCCTGCGGATGGATGATGATGAGGATGACTCGAATAACTGTCTTTATATATGAAAAGTCGGCTTTTGTCAAAAACTTTGACTTCTTCCCAGACTTTGTTTCCTTTTAAGGCACAACCGCATATAAATTCACATCAAAATCTACATGGGTTCTTTGCACAACATCTAGTAGTGCCATAAAGTTTCGGCTTTGTGACATTGTTTGAGATGATGCTCAGTCAACTTTCAGTCGAAGCATGTTTAGAGTTGCGTTTTGAAACTGATGATTATCTAATTACTGAAGCTCCTAGTCACAATAATCAGTTTTCTATGTTGTTCACCTTTCTCTGATATATGCAATCTGTAACCATTTAATGTAACATACTTGCAATCTGTTTTAGCATTTGATGCAAGAATTACGAATTGCGGTTCACCCTTTAGAATTTAGATTATCTTACAGTTTATGGCCGTATATTTTACCTAACTATCCTTTCTTCTAACCTGTCCAAATAATCTAAAGCTTAATGTTATCATTATTGTTTCAGGATCAGGAGCCGAAAGTGAAGCTAGCCCCTCGAGCATACAGTCTAGCCAAGAACAAACCAATCAGGATGGCACCAATTCATCCCGGTCAAAACAAGTGGACCCCAAACTCCTACCATCAAGACCCAAAACTGAAAATCCAGGCAACAGCAAAGGAAAAGAAATCCAATCAAATACACTCGACATGCCATGCGTGTTCACACAAGGGGACGGTCCAAGTGGCAGAAGAATTGATGGGATTCTTTATAAATATGGGAAAGGTGAAGAAGTGAAAATAATGTGTGTTTGTCATGGGAGTTTTCTTACACCGGCCGAGTTTGTGAGGCATGCCGGTGGGACGGATGTCGTCCATCCATTGAAGCACATAGTTGTAAACCCTAATTCTTCAACTTACTTGTAATGGTGGGGTGTGTGTGTGTGTTGTCATCACCCATTTGAGAAAGTTTAAGAACTTTAACATCAGTTCATTTAAGAGAGGGAGTTTGATTATTTTCTGTTAATCAAATATGCACTAAGCTTTGTATGTAGCAATGATTTTAGATTGAGATTTTCTTTCGTTCGGTTTTGGTCAAAACTTTAAGCCTACGGCTGTTATATCCTTCGTATCGGTTCAAAGAACTTGAGTTCGATATTGGTCACTTGATTCATGGTTTTAGTTTGAAAAAACTAGTTTGATTCAAAGTTTTTGTCGATTATTTGTTGGTCACTCCAGTGAAGAGTAAGCTGCATAAAAATGTAGCTAAGGTTAGGAAGACCTTTTTCAGTCAAAGGTCTTCCAAAAAACAAACGGGCTGCAGAGGCTCAACGTCTGCGCGCGTCTGCGTGGCGCAAACAAAAGAGCCCAGGAAGCACTTCTGAGAAAAAACAAACACCACCCTAGTTTACTTTGCGAATCAATAAAAAAAAATTGATCAAAAAGTAACAAAATAAGGGTTAACATTGAGTAATCTAATGAGAATAAGTTGTGAATAACATATTAACATATAAATTAAGGCGTCCATTTGTGAATATGTTCATTCATATATTCACATGTGAACATATATGATTTTAGTTGGTCTTTTTGTAACTAGACCATTTTTTGTTTTTTTGCAGAAAATATATAACTAGTTTTCAAATGTTTGTACAACCTTCAGAATATTTCCTAAATTATTTGAAGAACAAAAAACACAAATATTTTCTGAACATGTTCAACTATTGTAATAATATTTGAAAACCCAATGCCCAATCGAGCTCTAAATGGCCTTACTAATAATGTTATGATTTGAATTTTTCGATCTCCACCGGACCCTATCAACATCTAAAGAAAAACATCAAATATTGAATTCTAAAAAAATGGGAAGTGCCAACATTTTTGGAGCCGATCCAATATGCCACCATCTTTGGACCGGACCCAAGATGGGAACATTGCCACCATCTTTGAACCGGATTCGAGATGGACCCATTATCCATCTTTGGACCTGATCTGAGATGGGCCCATGTGCCACCATCTTTGGACTGGATTCAGTTCGGGTTATGGTGCATATGAAAGAAGTTATGAAGGTATTAAAGATATAATTTTTTTCTCATAAGACCTCATATTATGCAAGGATGAATAAGTATTTATTTGCGGGTCCTACACATAAAGCTCGTAAAAACTAAGAATTACAAGTACCTCTTATATACCATTAACATCTATTCTCCCAATTTTGTTTTCCAGCGCGCCTTAGTCACGTTCCCAAACAGCCCTGATAATTGTATCGTCATCAAGCTGCCATAGAACAATTTCGGCCTTTTTGAGCCAAGGGAAATGGTTGAAGCTTTATACTGCTTGTGAAAACATTATACGTAGAGATGACAATTCTGACACATTTCTTATGAAAGGGTCAAGTTTTATCTCAAACGGGTCGATTTAAAAAAAGTTGGCAGAAAGGGAAACATGTCAAATGGATCAACTTGTTTATATTTTCCATTTTCTTTTGAAAAACAAAGATGTTAGCCGGTCAACTGATCCTACGTGCTCCTCACCAGCCCGTATTAAAAGTGACCACTTTCAAGTTTCAACCCAACCATGTGACGGAAGATAAAAGTTAAAAAGAAGAAACTGCTAACTTGTGATTTTCAAGAGGCGGATATGTCACCCAAGCAACAATGGCAAGAACATGACCATGACCATAGACCAGAGCAACCAAAGCAACACCGTTTTTTTAAACCCAACTTTTGATCAGGCGTATTGGGTGCAGCACTCGCAGGTGCATCTGCTTCCTTACTGCACAGAAAGCAATGTTAATAAGTTTCAATATTATAGACTAGTGAACAAGGAAATGAAAGCAAGAAATGGTTAAATGCACATGTAGCTAAATGAGTCAAAACTGGTTCAGGTTGAAACCTGTGGCTTTTTGTAAGGGCAAAGTTGGTCGGGTTAGACTGACCCACAAACATTCGTTGTCATTCTTTTAGAAATGGTCAAGGAGTTAGATATATATACCAAAATTACGTTACTACACGAGAGGCTAATGTCGCAAATCAGCAATATAGCTTTGCATTTATTCCATATTGTAAGAACACTTTTTTTCAATCCATTTTGGTAATTCTAAGTTTTGGAACTTTCAACTAGTTTGACATGTTACGCTTTTACCTATTTTTTTTTTGTTTGTTTCACCAGCTAAGAATAAACCATAACATAAACCGGCCCATTAATAAAGTAAATAGGGTAAATTGCCAAACTTACGACTGCGACGAACATTTCTTTTTCGGTTTACAGTAGGAACAGCTCATCCACTTTGGCGGGTTACAGGAACCACAGTCGCATATTGACCAACAAAACTTGTTTCTGCAGGACAAAGTAGAGATGCTTCATATTCGCAGCATACTTAAGGGTTAAAAATGTAAATCAAATTAAAAAAAAAAATTTGAATCGCGCTCACAACTTTGCAGATTCAGATACTATGTTATTCATTTTCTGCATCGACTTCTTGTTATAAAAAAAAATGTTAGCCTTCTTATTTTTGTGAAATCTAAAGGTGGCAATTTTAGCCCATTTACTTAGTAAACCGATCAACTTGAATTGTGAACCTTTGAACTAGTTAAAGTGCCCCAAAGTCGGTTTTAAAGCATTCAACCTCCTAAATCATTAAAAATAAAATATTTAGATAATTTACTGTAGTTAATAAAATTATTGTAATTATAACTACCACATTAACTATACATAAAAGTATTTGCATGTCACCATAACTCGAAAAGGCCATTGTTTGCACAAAAAAGACCCATTTTGAGCGGTTACCCAACCCATATGACCTGTCCATCTTGCCACCTCTGTTATCATTCAAAAGCCATAAATTATAGCAATAACCCACACAATGATTGTAAAATGTAGGTAGACTGCATAAATCTGTTTTTGTCATTCTCTGCAGGCTGCAACTGCATCATGTATGTGATTATTAATCCTTAAAAGCTTTGTTGTCAAAACTCACTCAGGCGCGTGCCTAGGCCCATTTTTCAGGCCTATCGCAGCCTTCTCGCTTAACTTCAAAAGCCCACACTTTCAGGCCTCGAACGCATTTTTCAGGTCAAGTACCGACGGAATTCCGTCCAAGAATCGTATAAACATGTCTGAAACAATTATACCAGCCTAAACAAGTCTAGAATTAACCTTAAAGAATCCTAAAACATGTTTAAAATATCTAAAAATGTATTTTTATACTGTCTCTCGCTTAAAAAAACTCTTGCTTTTAAGCGCCTTGCATCGAGGCCCAAAGGTCACCGTTTGCGCCTTGAGTGTGCCTTGCGCCTTTAACAACTATGCTTAAAAGTATAAATCAAGCCAACTCTTTCATAGAAGGAGGGGTATGAGTGGAATTTTAAGAAATTAATGTTCTTATCGTCAACACTTCATTAGATCTCTATCAAAGTGCTTGGTTGAAAGACGATCACTGAGAATGAAAGGAACGTATAATAAGTAATTTGTTTTTTTAATCTTCTTGGCAATAGAACACTGATTTTAGGAAGGTGTGTTGTTTTTCTTTGCATCTACACAATAATGACTTGTTTGAAACAGCAGGCCGTCCTTGGGAGTGTGCGACCGTACTGAGTCTCAAAAATTTTGGGGCCTTTAAACTTACTACAAACATACACCTAATGAAAAGATAAGACATTATGATATTATATAATTTGTTACAACATTTGTTCTCCTAATGCCATTATTCATATTAAATATCATTGACTATTCATGTGGTCATTGCTGCAATAGAAGTAAGCTCTGTCAATTGAAGTTACTAAAATCTTATTTAAACCGATTAGCAACGGTAACCAGTAACGATACTTAAGGAAAAGAAAACGACTACAGATTTAACTGGATTATGCATAGAAAATTTGTTAAAAGGATGACACCTTTTAAGTAACAAATTTTGTGTAGTCAGACAATTTTTGCATACGGGCCTTAAAAATCTCAAGACAAACTTTTCAATAAGTTCAAAGGGGTAAGATAGCTTACTTTGGTTCACTTGAGTTACGATCTGTTATAGGAGACGAATCCAGTTGTGGAACTTGAGGCTTCACTCCTTCATCCAGAAGTCGTTCGACTTGAGTTTTCCATCTAACAACCTTTTGGGGCTCAATTAAATCAGACATGTGACCATCTAATTTATTTAAGCTTTCTGCTCTTAAACTTCCCACATCAATTGGACTTAAATGTTCCACAGCATCCGCAGCCGATAACTGGGCTTGATCATGTTGGAAACTACTGGTAAGACGAATGCTGAACAGCGACTCGCTGGAAGCAGAACTCCATAATGATGATGGTGATGCGAATCTACTAGAGCTATCTAAATCTAAATCATCGGTTCTATCCATTACTTGAACAGGAGGTGATTGTGTGAGTGACATGCTAGGGGACGTAGATTCATGGGTGCTGTCTGAAACTGACATCGACAGTCCATCATCAGATGAACTACTGTTAACTGTTTCATCTTTGGTAGAAGATTGGGAAGTAATATCAGAGGTAGGCCCGGAAGGCGGTTTTGGATCCATTTCGCTTAAATTTACTCAGCTTTCGTCATATTAATAGTTTATGATGATGTGGAAAAGGAGTGTTTATAGAATTTCTTGCTCAAAGATTCTCATCATTCAAATCGTCGACCAGAAACTCTTCCTTTTCCACAATAACACTCGAGATCCCTAAAAACATCACAAGCTACATAAGATACAATATTCATCTCTAGCATTCTAACATAACAGCAGTAAAAAAAAACCATATCAAGAACACAAACATGAAGCATACAATATTAGAATCTCATCTAGTTAACAAAACCTTACGACCCGTGTGCAGGTTCTACTTGCACAATCTTTTTATGGAATTGCAGTTGATATCTCAAGACAGATTTGTGTACAAACATGTTATTGTTTACGGAAATTGGTCCCGGTTATAAACTATAACTTCCTGAACATATGCTTAATCTTCATTCTCACCCTTAATGATAAAAATTTGAGCTATAAATACAATTCTATGTTTATTACTCTTGCTCACTTGAGCCTCTTAACGACGCTCTGAACCATTCAGCTCTGAATGGTTCGGCATTCAACCTGGTTTGTGTAAACCTAAAAAAGGCTCTGAATGGAATGGTTAAGAGCTGAATCATTCAGACTTGGTGCATAGCTGAACCATTCAGCACTTAATCATTCAGAGCCTCTTAACCATTCATACATCTTAATGATTCAGCACTTAATCAACCAAACAGCTCCTTAGTCAATTACATCACTTGTTTTATATCCGTGAGCACTCGTCACTGAAAACTCACTGGTCCCTATCAATACCATGCTAACCAATGAGACCTGGTAACACGCTACTTGCACCCGACAAAACCAATGGAAGCTAGATTCGAAAGCGAGACCACGTTTTAAAGTTTTTACTTCATTATTGAATATGTGGAATTATCTACTCCATAATTTGAAGCATTTACAAGTAACCAAAACATTAAGTAGGGTTAACTTATCTTATATATCAACAATAAATATTAATTATCATCAAACCTAATATATCATGGTTATTAGAAACTTAATTAAATCATTTCAAACTCCCACACAATCTAAAAAAAACCCTAAAAATTTTTATCAACACCTAATAAAAACGCAAAAAAAAAGAACAATCTAAATCATACATTTTGCAATAATAATAATAACATATGCGATTTTATTAATTAAATGGAAGAATTACCTAAAGTGGAGTTGCCAATTGAATAATAATATTATTATTATCCCCCTTTTTTATTATTGTGTACGAAAAGGGGAAATTGGAAGGATTAAAAATTAGGGTTTTAGGGTTTGATAATAATATATATATATTATTAAAGATCGAAAGGAGTAGCGATTATTTCGTTAAGTTTCTGTTTTTGAGTAATACATACACATAACTAACTCCCTCAACTTCTTTTTTGGCGCCATCATGCAAACGTCTTCTCCAGGGCAAATTTGTCCTTTCATAGGGTTTTTAAGACGACGTCGTCTTAGCGTAAATTATACATCTCTCACAAGATATCTACAAGTTAAAACTAGTAATTTTGAGTTTTAGTTGTAACTCGCACCTCGGTTTTATCTCGGTTGTGGCTGAGACACTTGTTCGACACACTTTCCTAAACAGATTTCATATGTTTGGTTTTGTAGTATGGAATTGTCTGGACTTTGGATTATTGGATACATGGTCGGCTTAACGTTTCTAGAGATCAAAGGAATAAAAAATTACTTGCATCCTAACACATAGAAACCGTTGTAAACACATAACAGAAGATATTATTATATAAACTATACCATTTAAAAAAAAAGGTATGTGGAGGAGACCCTCTGACCCCTGGTATCCATATTGGATACCGATCATCCCACCTCACAAGGGTTATGATCCCGGCAAAATACCTCAAAGTGCTGCCCACAAGATTCGAACTTGTCTCCTCTCATGCCCAACACTTATCATTGGTAGTGGGTACCACTAGGCTATAAGCCCATTGGTATAAAATGTTACTTTCCTAAGCAAATGAGAAAACATATTGTAGGGACATATTGTAGTGTAAAATATGTTTTCTCTTTAAATGATGGGCTCATTGAACGGTTAGTGGCGGATCTAAAAAATTATCAAGGGGTAACATTTTATAAAAATATATTTTAAGGGGTAACAAAAAATTTGTTAATTGTTATAGGGTAACATTTTATAAAAATACCTTAAACTTTGTTAATTGTTATAGGGGCAACGAATGTTCCCTGCTTTTACTATACATCCACACAACAGTGAACGGTTTTTAACTTCAAAAATATCTAATTGCGAATGATCTGCAGAATTCTTTCCTAAGCAAATGAGCCAATAAATTTAACCTAGTAAAAAAAAACACTTGCATATGGTTATTGGCTTATTTGTTCTATTCAATTTATATAACATGTCAACACGGATCATCTTATAAAACTTGCAACTTAAAACGGGAAAAAGGAGGAATCGTCGAACATTTTGTCAATTGACAGCTTTCTATTCAATTAATTATATTCCACATGCTCTTTAGGTGCAACCGGACTCAAGGATAACTCCGGTGCAATGATCATCCACCAAACTAATAAATGGTTGATAGTTGATACGATACGATATAATATACACGAACAAGTTTTATCCACCGTTTTAGTTGTACTTGATTCGATTCGACTCGACTCAATCTTTTGCGTATTGAATTCACTTGTTGTAATTCATCAGCAGTTTGGTAGTTGTGCACAATGTACAACAAGCGATGGGTATATCGTATACATACAATCATGGTTCGTTAGATTTGATATTATTAACAATATAAATGGAAGCAGTACCATCAATTGGGCATTTGGTCTAGTGGTATGATTCTCGCTTAGGGTGCGAGAGGTCCCGAGTTCAATTCTCGGAATGCCCCTTTAATATTTTTATTTAGGATCTAGATTCATAACAACCGTATCATTAATATTTTAATATTAAATAATTAAATAAATCCTTTACATCTTTATGTAGATAACGTACAGTGAATGGGCCAGACTAGAAAAAGTAGATTTTTTTTTTGAAAGGCAAAAAAAAAAAAAAAAAAAACTAGATAACAATCTCATACATTTTTTTAGAGGTATTTGCACTGATTCTTTGACGATCCATTTTATACATAATATGCCTTGTTAAATAATAAGCTAACTTTTTTGTTTGTGTGTTTTAAAATTAAGATAATACTATTCTTAAAATTGAGCAGATCGATGTAGTTTCAAGCTAGAGGATGATAACAAAGAAGTATGGTAAGATAAAGATATGATCGAGTTCACGACATTCTAAAGTGTTGAGCTCTCATTTTCACTCCAACAAGGATATTCTGCTCGAGATAGATGTTCCAAGAGGAAGAGGTATGGCAAGAAATGTTAAAATTTAAAAGGGTTACATGAGTATAGCTCATAGTAGACGTTATAACATCCAAATCAGTCCTTTTGTTGGATTTGGATGAAACTTGCCCAAACGTAGAGTTCAGAAGACTCCCTGTGTATTGAAGAGTCTCATTAGCATAAGAATGTGACTATCCGAGATAAAGATACTAGTGTGTATGAGAATATGAGATTCTTGGAGCACGCTACTAACCTTCGGGTTCGGGGAGGTTGGTAATTGTAAAGAGAAATTCAGAAAGGGGTGGCGACGCAGCTTGTTGCCTGCTATCTTGATGTAATTTTCTTAGTCATGGAATAAAAATATAAATGGCCTAAAAAAAGGACAAATCATTCGGATCGGGTTTCGCTGTATTATTTTGATACGATTCTATTAATCGTTTAAGGTGTGTCAACTCACTTGATGGTTCATTATTTACATGAATTATATAGAAACGGTATCAAATATCAATTTTATTTGCTTTATATTTTCAAAACACAAATGGGAGAATTAAACCTGAGAGTAATATAAAATTATGTTGCATTTTAAAACACATGTTTAAAAATCATGAATGAATAGCTTATACAAAAAAGTAAATATTCTTTTGAATCTTATGGCTTTTGAGACCAAAATATGACCCGATATTGTAATTATATTTTTTCAGAAAAATCGGGTTCCAAAAAATAATAATAAATAACGCTAGAAGGAGGGCTTGAACCTCCGACCTTGTGGTTAACAGCCACACGCTCTAACCAACTGAGCTATTCCAGCTTTTGTTGTATTTTTATTAGCAATGCTTTTAATACATGTGCATATTGTTGAAACTCCACATACAAATCGTCTGTTACCACATGACATATGGTTGATATTCTAGTTCATACGTTTTCTCTTCAAACTACAATCTTATTATACGAGCCTTTAGGGTAAAATCATCTATGTTACCACATGACATTATTTGGAATCGTTTATTGTAAGTACCTAAGTAAATATAAGATAAGATAAGACGAACACGATACGTCAACAACCATATATTTTTTTTTCTAAGTCAAACCTTAAATTAAAGATGGTAAAATGAATAACCAGGAATGCAAATTTTAAGTATCAGATTTTAAACAATATTTTAAATGGATTAAGAAGATTTAAGACAGTAGGTTATGTCATCTATATACTATGATTCACATGTTTTTTTTTTTTTTTTGACTCACCCCTTCGTGGATAACAAAATGTTACATTTATATAAAAAAAAGTAACATATTATGGATCTAAAACTATATTTAATGAAGTTTACATATCTTGATGGATGGGTAATGTAATGTTTATAAGGCTGTTTGGTGTGGGCACGAGGAAAAGCATCGGGGTGCTGATTTGTCACTTTCCTCCAAGGGAAACACCGCCCCCCTCCTTTAATTTTCGGTGAGTTGGGGGGTTTTTTTCCCCTTTCTCACCTTGTCTCCTGATTGGCCCCTTTTCTTTTTCTTTTTTTTAATCAAAGTTTATATAATAAAAAAAATGAAGGGGGATTGGGGGAATTAAGGGAATACTATTTCCAAACTTTGAGGGAGAAAATGGGGGAAATGATGTGACGTTGATGTGGCACTTGGGGGAGTTGGGGGAATTATGCACCACACCAAATAGTCTAATGGAGCTTACACATCATGATGCATGTTAATACACTTATTTGGTGAAGGTTTGATGCACAATAATCAAAAGGTTGAACTTTTTGTTGCAATATGATCATATATGAAGGTTTGATGTAAACTTAACCAAAAGATTTAAGTCTTTATGAACTACGGAGAAGAAAGAGAATTTATGGGACTTGGGAGGAAGAGAGGGTTTTAAAATACCAAATTACGCTTGCGGATATAAACGTGTTGGCAACATTTATTTGATCAACTTCAAGTCATATGAGTTGGGGACTAATGACCTAAGTGGGTTAATTGAGAATTCAGAAAACTATGTTGGCCTAAAATTTTACTAATAGATGATAAATGATGAGTTGAGTTGATTAAGATGACATAAATTGATTATTTGGGTGTTAATGATCACACATGTAGTTACCAACTTACCATTGTGAAAAACACTTAGGACTTCTATTGGGTGTTTGATGAAATGTCTTCTTTCATAATTCACCTAATTTGGGGCCTTTGACTAACACCTAAATTGAGGTCTTTGATGATGTTATCCATTGCATATATTCTGACATGGTTGGAAACTCAAGATGTCACATGATTTGTGACATACCGGTAGAAACAAGGAAATCACATGGTTTGTGATATGAGGTGTTCATTTTTATAGAATAACAAGATTGTAAAATTAAATTTGCAAAGAGTTCATGTTTGTGACCCTTTATGTATTCATTATGGAAATTCGTATGTATGCCTTGGATTAACGCGGTGATAGCATATGTATATCTAATGATGGTGAAATATTTTTTTGAATGCTATAACTTGAATATTTTTATTTACATTGTGGACGGATAGAATGATTGTAGGTGAGTTAAATGTGGCAAGTCATGTCATTCTAACTATATGAAATGTACAGGAACTCAATTTTATATCGAATGAAAACATTTTTTTATTTGAGTCGACTCGTTTTCGAGCACAGTTTAAGCCAAAGACGTAGGTAACTCGAATTTATACCGTCAAATAAAAATGTTTTATATTTGAGCCGACTCGTTTCCGAGCATAGTTTATGTCAGAAACGTAGGTAACACGAATTTATACCGTCGAATGAAACATTTTATATTAGAGATGACTCATATCTGAACCCAATTTATGTCAGAAATGTAGACCAACCGAAATTGCACGTAAAAATAAGCATGAAAACGTACTATATTATATAATAAGGCTGAAACCTTAGAAACTTAATGGGGTCAAAGTGACATTTACAAAGTTAGATGGCTATCTTTGACGTTACAACCAAGTTTGGTGTAGAATGTGTTGCATGCCAAAAGTTTGAGGCCGGAAGAGAAGTTATAAAGTATATTGGTTTTTTGTCCAAATTAAAAAGTAGGAGTGTCATTTTTGTGAAGTTAGAAACTTAGTTTTTATTAATTTAGAAATTTGGGTGAAGTTTGTCAATTTATAAAAGTTAGGGGGTCTATATTAAATTGCATGGTCCAACACCGACCATGCAATTTAAGTATATATATAATAATATTTATACAGCTTTGTTGGACATAATTCCCATCTCGAGCGTATAAGGTGGGTTGGGCCTGCTAGTTCGAGTATATGGATTAGTATGGTTATTTGGTTAAGTTAATTAGAGACAAATTAAAGGAGTTATATTTAATTTATAATAGATAGGTAGATAAACAAGTGAGTTTATTATGTTATTATCTAGTTAGAAAACTGAATAATACTCTAATTATAACCAAGTCATGTCCTATATAACCTGATCAAAGTTGTGATTAAAGTTAAGAGGGATGTAATCAGTTTTGAGTTAGTTTCTGATTAATAAAATTAAGAGTCATTCAATTTTAATTATTTTCTATAACTCTTTGTTTAGGTTTGATTGTCGATTGGGACTTGAAACTTTAATTTAAAAAAAAAATTAAACTAACGGGTCCACTAATAAGTTACTCCATTTGGACTTAGACCATCCATATATCCATAGCTAAAAGAAACCTTCTCTTCTTCCCTCTTAATCTTGAATTAATTTGTCAGATCTTATTTTCTAATATACCGTCCAATCATTCAAGAAAATAAAACACAAGAATGATGAAATTTTAGAACAATTTGAAACCTTCGACTCTACATAAATTCACAATTGTCTTCTTTCTATACCGCATCCACCTTTGTCTTCTAAAACAATATCATACAATGGCAATTCAATAAAAAAAAATGAAAAGGAAAAATCAGAAAAAAAAACCCATAGGTGACAAAACGACTAGGGTCACAAAACGGGTGTGCCAAAATAGGTCATGTCAACGTCATCCGTCGATCTTTTTTTTAATATCAATATATATGTTACACATGATTAAAAAGAATAAGTTATCAAAATAATATCTAGTTTTGTTGAAACAAAATTATTTGGAATGTTTCAATAGGATTGCAAAAACCGTCTACATTTTTCTTTATTAGAAAAACAATAATTTCAAAGTGTGATACATGTATATATATATAGTCATCGGAAGGGGTTCAATTAAAAACTATGTTACACATATCTAATATATGTGTATGTTGTATATTATACATGTGTATTATATATTACACATATGTAATCTACACAATATATCATATATTGTACATGCGTAATATATCATATGTTACACATGTGCAATATATATTACATATGTGCAACATATACAATATATGATATATTGCACATGTGTAATATAAAGTTCTTTCAATAAAATGAGTTTTCTTATGAACCATCCCTTATAGTCATGTTAGAAATGAATAACTCATTTAGCCATTAGATACACAACTGAGAGTAGTGTACACCCTTTTACTGGCATATCAACCTTTGTTTACCATGAATTATAACTTAAACTAATGTAATAAGCGACTTTGTACTACATATAAGTTCTCTTATGTGTATCTCTATTTGGCGTATGTATTGTCGCATGACTAAAGATTCATGTACATCATAAATCTATACATGAAGTTGTTCCAATATGGTGAGAACTTGATCCAACACTTGGCAGACCCTTATGAACAAGGGAAATCAAGGGAAGACATGGCAAAAAATGGGCATAATGTGGACTATGATTAGAGTTACGAGTCTGCGGAAGAAAAAGCCTTTATGAGGCAAATCATGTGGCCAACAACAAAAGGAAGCATGACCGATTGTCAAGCTAAAATCCATTGACTAATTTCTTTGATTTCATTAATTAAGAATGTTCCCCGATTTCATCAATAACTTAACGCGCGGTCTAACTTCACTTCTTGACATTATATTCAGAATTAACTTACTCTAAAAGTGTCTTATCTAGGTCCAATCAAAGCCTATTTACCAATGTGATGCGTCCCAAAACAAATTACCGTAAGGCCCCAAGGTTGCAGTGTACCTAGGACTAATATTGGCCCGACTACGGCCTAAAACAAACCCACACACCAAAGAAAACGAGATCAAGTGTTGCAAGTGTGAGGAAACCGAGTCATTGGTCGAATGAGCAAATAAAGAAACAGAAAATTAGTTTTAAAGAAGATGTAAGGACGAGTTTGAAGTGGAAAATGGTGAATAGATGGACGAGTATGCTATGGTGGAAGGAAATCATGTCTTGTTCGTGATTAGGAGAACTATTTGCTCCCTAAAGTCTCAAGAGAAATCCCACGAAAACAAAATATTTGTGTCTAAGTGTTTGTCAATAAAAAGGTTTTGTTCACTAATTATCAATAATGGGAGTTGTGAATATTTGGGGGATCAAGAAAGGGCTCGCCATCGAGGTGATAAAAGTTTGAAAACTTCCTATGTCCATTTAGAAGACATATAGTTAAGAGGTCGTGTGTGATGTAGTCGACATGGAGGCCTCCCTTGTCTTGTTGGGTCGACCATGAAAAGATAACATGGTTGCAACCCATGAAGGGAAACAAAACATGCATCTCTTCAATTGGGAGGGGAACATGATCGTTGTTATACCCATTTCACAAACAAAAGTCAAGACTCTTGTTATGACTATTAGTTTTCATCATAAGTCTTGCATAGAAACAAAGGAACAAGAGCTACCTTTCCCCCCTAATAGTCAAATGCGGTGAGGAACAAGCTTTAGAGGTTGTTTAGGAATTTGTGAAGCCATTGTTACAAGAGTTCAAAAAGGTAATTTCTTGAAGACATCCCTGACAGTTGCCCCTTGTGAGGATTGAGGAACATCTAACACCAAATCAATTTGATCCCTAGTGCAAGCCTTCAAATCTTCCTACTACCGCATGAGCTTTAAGGAACGTGAAGAGAATAAAGGATTAGGTAGAGGATCTGTTGAAGAAACAACACATCCAAGAAAGCATAAGTCCTTGTGTTGTTCTCGCTCTCCTCACACCTAAAAAGGATAGAAAAGAGCGAATGTGTGTAGACAATAGAACAATCAACAAGATCACAATGATGTATACGTTTCCAATTCCTTGTCTGATGATCAATGGATAACTTATCGGGAGCCATGTTTTTTTTAATCCAAAATAGACCTGGAAGTGGCTACATCCATATTTGAATTAAACATGGGGGTGAATGAAATGGAAGACGACCTTTATGATAAAGGATGGTTGTACGAGTGGCTAGTTATTCCATTCATATTGTCAAACACACCAAGTACTTTCATACGGTTGATGGCTAAGCACTCCAACCGTACTTGGGAACGTTTTTTGTTGTTTACTTCGATGACATATTAGTCTATAGTCACAAGGGAGAAAGAACACGGTCATATACATATCCAACTGGTTTACCCTTCAAGAAAATGAAGTGTACGCTAACCTTAAAAAATGTAGCTTTTGTTTACCAACATGTTACTCTTTTTGGGTTACATCGTGATTCAGGAAGAATACACGTAGATGATGATAAGATCAAGGCAATTTGGGATTGGCCCTTCCCAAAATCAGTAACCGAAGTTTGGTCTCACCACCTTTTATAGAAAAGTCATACACACTTTCATCAATATCATATCTCCAATCATAGTCTATTTGAAGAAAGGACATTTCAAGTGGACTGAGTGTAGATGCACTTTATGCGACTAATGATTGGATTGTCACATTAACATATGTTAGAAGATATGAAGAAGGGCGAAGATGAATAAGTGATGGGCGAATGTAGTTTAGTGGTCGAAGGTATGTTTCTAGTGGACGAAGGTAGGAAGCTGATAGAAGAAAGACACGTTCGTACTTTTATAAGGGGCGAATGTGCAGTCCCTATATATAGTTTTGGCTTGTTTTGTAAGTTAGAATAGTTGTTGAAAGTGTGTATGTTGAGGTCAGGTTACTCTATAGATTAAGATTGTGTCAGAGTGTGTAGATCAGCTTGTATATGCTTTATGTAAACGTTTTGAACAAGTTAATCTATAAAATGATGATTGAAAAGGTATTTTGCGTGTTGTGATTTGCGTATTATCATTTTGTTCATTTCTAGGGTTTCCGCACCTGGAATTGTGACTTGTATGATCAGATTTACGATCTATAGCTAAAATTCTTCATCTACACTGAGTAGGTCGAACAGAGTTTAAGTTTAGTTGAAGAGAAGTTAGCTACAAGACCAACTCTAGATTTGTAAGACTTTGACAACGTCCTTAAACTTGTGTGTGATCCAAATGGAGTAGGGATTGGTGCAATTGTGATTCAAGAGGGCAAACCATTTGCCTATCACAGTGAGAAACTCAATGAAGCTTGACACAATTGGTTGAATTATGATCACAAGCTTTATGTGGTATTAAAAGACGATGGAAGCATTGCTTAATATATAGGGAGTTTGTGGTTTACTTAGACCACCAAGCTCTCAAGTATGTCACCCTCAGTAGAAGATCCACCATTCTCGTAACTTTTAGGAGTGATGTAATTGGATTTAAGTTCACAAAAGATCTATACAAAAGATGATGACTTCAACAAAGATTGGGAAGAGACTGAGATTAAACAACAAAGATAAGATTATCTTCTTATGTGTGGTTACACGTTCAAGGGCAATAGACTTTGTCTTCCTCGAACTTTATTAGGGGAGGAAGTGAATACAAGCTGAAGGTCTAGGAGCACACTTGCGTATGCATAAACTGAAGTTGAAAAGAGGTATTTCTTGTCTCAATTGAAGTGAGATGTTGCAAGCTCATGAAAAAAAATGTGTGGCATGTCAAGTGTGCAAGGAAAGAACCCAAAACACGAGGCTCTATATCCCATTGTTAGGCCCTTCAGGACAATGAGAAGATTGAATATGTGTTAGGCCCCCTCAAGACTAAATGTGGGGTAGATTCATGTCTATGGTAGTGAACCGCATCTCCAAAATGGTCTACTTCATTTAATGCAAAAAGACTTCTGATGTTGTTCATGTCCCAAGTTTTTTTTTTTCCAATAAGTGGTTCGTTCACATTGAATGTCAAAGTCCATCACCTTTTATAGGACTAGAAATTTCCTTGCTCACTTCCGGCTAACCCTCTTGAGGCGCTTTACCAATCCATAATCTAACGTTCAAACACGCTAGGCAATACAATTGCTTTTTTGCGTGGCAATAGCCAAAAATGTGGGACGAACACTGGCCCACACCGAGTTTGCCTATAACAATGCGGTTAACAGTTCAATATGAGAATTCCCTATCTCAGTTGTGTATAAACTCTAACCTAGACGTGTGGTGGATTTAGTCGACCTAGCAGGAAATATACACAACGAAGATAATAATCCAATTGAAAATTTGCAAGATACACATGAAAGAGTCAAACAGAAGATTGAAGACTCAAACTGTTTCAAACACAAGGTACAAAGCAATAATAGACAAGCATAGACATACCAGCACTTTTGAAGTTAGAGATAATGTCATGGTTTATCTTTGCATTTAACGCTCTTTGGTAGGCACCTATACCAAACTGCAACAAAAGAAATATGGTTCTTACCCAATTTTTCCAAAGATTAATAATATGTTGACCTCTCCAAAACCATGTATATATCTCTAATACATTCAATGTGGCTAATATCTACAAGCAATACCCATCAGAGCCTACTGATTATCCTAAGAACCCAAGATCGAGTTCTTCTCAAGCAATGAGGGTGATGAGTTTATTGAGTGGACAAAGGAAAACATAGTAGAATAGCCAAAACATTAAATGGGCACCTTTTAGAGTTTATTGAGTACTATTCACAAAATCTTTATATAAGGGCACATTTTGTAAGGGTTTAAACATTCATTTTTTTATTTATAAGTTTATTGAGAACTATTCTCTATGTTTATTTTTGTTTTCGAGTCATTATACTACTATAAAGGTATATAATGTACTAAGAAAAAATGACCGTTTTTGTGATGTCTTCTTTCTTTTTTACCTTTTTTATAAGTGGAGTGGTTATCAATACTAACACAAATCGATCCTTATTGATATTTTACACTTAATATTTGTCATCTATAGTGAAATAAGTTGGCTTAGGTTTTACAATAACACAAGATGTAAAAAAGATATTATGAAGTAATATTATGCGGATGTAAATTAAAACTATATTTTAGCGCTAACACATAAATAAGTTGGTCTTAGTTTTATTATAACATAAAATGTAAAAAAAAGATATTTAGAAATAACAATACGCAGTTGTAAATTAAAACTATATTTTAGCGCTAACCACTAGCGAAGCTTAGTTGGGGTCACCCCCACCCCCCCCCCCCCCCCCCCCCTCCTGTTTTTTTGCTCCGTAGTGTAGTTTTACGCGTACCTGCCACTAGCGCTAACACTTCTAGGCAAATCAGCCAACCCAAGCTAGCTAGATATGGTGTAAATTTTACTTATTTTGACCCAAACCCGTTACCTGCCTCGCCCACTTGTTACAACGGAGAAATAAAGGTATGGATATGGAGCTAAACAATCACACCCTTTTTTGTTGTTCAATATATGCTTTGATCAATGAGTAGATTGCAACACCAGCAATGGCAATTGCCGTACCAATTCCTGTTTGTGTGGAGATCTTGTTACCTGTCATTAATACTTATATTCATTAAAATCTAAAAAATAACAAAAAATCTATGTTTGTCAAATAAATTTTGTTTGGGTGTTTGTAATATAAGATTACCGAACACAACGATAGAAAAACCGATCACGAAAACACGTTTCAATACGTTTCCTACAGCGTGAGTAAGCGGGGCGACTCGCTCTAGAGTGTTGGTAGCAATCTTGAAACACAACAAATCGTTCAAAGGTTTAAAAAAAACGAACAAAATATTATGTTTGATTTCTTAATTTGTTGTCGAAAATGAAGGATTCGGTTTACCTGGTTGTATAGATGGTAAAACATCCCGATCCAAAATAAGTGGGACACGAATTTAATGATTCCGACTTTGGCTATCGCGTCGCTGAACCCGTATTGCATTAGTTTGGGTCCTTCAATCTAAATCCGTTGACAAAATTAAAAATTTCCAAGCCGTTTGTAGTTATGTCACTATTTTTTAACCCAATATCGCGTTAACTTTTTTTTTAGGATTTTTATAAAACTTTTCAAAAGTGTTTTTATAATCAAACATAACTCGAACGATATAAATATAAACAAATGGATCAAAACATTATGTATAAAAAATACACGATTAAAAGTATATATCTTACAAGTATAGCTGGTGGGAGGCAAAACAAGAGAGCAATAATCGATATGTAAGCATACACATTTGTGCTATCCATACCCGTCTATCATATACACAAATCGAAACAAAAAACGCGTTATAACACAAAAAGATTTATAAGCATAATGATAATCTTATGATCAACAAATTAAAACTTGATGTTACCATAGCTTTCTTTGAATAAATGCTTCTGTAAGTGAAAGAAATGTTGGAAATCATGGCACTTGTGAACCCAAGCCAGTTGAAAGAAAGCTCGGTCAATGAGGCCATCGATACACCTACATATACGAAACGAGACATACATGGTTATAACCGGTTGTTTTAGACTGAAACTTTATGCTACGTTCGTCAAACGAGACACATATTTGAGACCAAAGCATTGAAGTCTAGCCGGTCTCATTTTCAAGTTTAACATAAAAGACGAGCAAATCATGAAAATGATCGTTTTTTCAGTCAGTTATAAGTTATACGTCAGTAAGCATGTCAGATGAAGTTATATAATGATAAGATACTAATATTAGATATGTACTTTATCTCCATCCTATCAACTGAAATGTATTTGAAGGCAGATCGAACAAATAAACCTTGCCCACTTTTAAAAAAAAAAATAAAGTAAATACACAAAAGGTGGATAAATGAAATTAAAAGTAGATACACAACAATACTTTCACATACAAATAAAAAAAAGTAAACAGTTGTTAGTATTGTACATTTCAAATATTCATCTATGATTGTGTCACAATTCTAAACTAAATAAATAAAAAATTTAACGTATTATATAGTTATACATATAAAAATTTGGTTAACATAGGCATAACACAAATGTATAAGTACACTTAAAAGAACCATTTATTTTCCTGATTTCTCTTAAAAGTATTCATCTATAAATAAAAAAGGAGTAAAAATTTGTCAGTTTTATATATCTCAAAACGTTTTTAATGTATAAACACAAAGTCGATACGTAAAACAATTTCAACGTACTTTGTCTAACATTAACACTAACGTACGAATAGCTATAGTAACTATTCATATTTTCTAAATAAAAATATTCACCTATAACAACAGGAGCAAGTGACAACCATAGTAGAAGGGGAATCTGGTGGCCTAAAATAAACTGAGAAGCTGTAGCATTAAAGAACGGCTCCAAAGCTGATCACACAAGCAAAAGGAAAATGTAAATATACCAACTTAGTTTTCCCGAGTCATTAAAGTGAGTTGACTCAGTGAGCCAAACTTGATTTTTTTTACCGTGAAGGATCTCGTCAATACCTTGCTAACCAATATGATTGGTGAAAAAAGGGGTTATGGCCTATGGGTTTACCTTTTATTGTATGTGTAAAAGACACAGCGACCGCAGCAAACGAAACATTAGACATGACATGTCCAAGAGCATGACACGCTGCGACTGGCGTGAGAAGCCCAAGTTGATCCTTGTTGATGGGCTAGAACATGGGAAAGTGATGAAATGGTACATGTACATTGTGAAAAAACAAATTATACAATGTAAACCGAAAGAAACTCACTGGGCGTTTAGGGAGACCGAGTGACCAGCTGATGAGACAATATGCAACACCAACTAGAAGATGAACAACCGAAACAAAGCTGGCAATTGGAGAAATGAATCAGCAACACTGGTACCAAAGGCCTATAGGGGTTCATGATTTGGTTTAGTCGATTTTTATACATATACATTTAATCAAAACTAAACTAGAAAAATTAACGGAGTTAGCCTTAGTACCCCAACATGTTACAAAACTGAAACCATAAACCCTTAACATATTAAAAAATAAAGTTAGTACTCTATGTTATTACTTTCTATTAACCATAAGGATAATCTGTGTCGTTATCTCTTCAAAAACTGAAGAAAATGTGTATATAATAAAAGTTAAACAATTGGTTTGATTTACACGACATATTCCAAATTCCAAACTGAACATGAGCAAACCGTCGGAAGTGAACTGTCAACCGAACCATTGGATCTCAAGCATACTTTATCTAGGTTAATGGTTCAGTCAATTTCAACGATTTATGAACACAATGCAGTACCTTACACTATTTTTGGTTGTCTTGATTTATTATCAATTATGCATATCTTGGTGAGATAAACTTACTAAGGATATGGGAAGTAATTGTAGACCTTCTTGTTGAGTATGTTGAATATAACATTCAAAAAGTACCTGCATAAATTAATTTCATGAAAATAAAAATAAAATAAATATGATATATTGGGGTAAGTTCATATGAGATTCTTTTAACACGAAGGTACTAATACTTAAACTTAATTTATTCTTTTTAATTAATCTAAAACAGTAATTGAAATTAATTTCAACAACTAACTTACCAAGTAAAGAAAAAGAATCCAGTAACTAGAGCCGGGTATCGTTCAATAAAACTCTTGGGAGGCTTGGCTATCGTACACCTGAGTACAATTCACAATTATAAATTTCTCTAAATTACACATGATATAGTTATAGCCTATAGGAGTGAGATTTGGTACAAAGAAATTAACATACTAACATACATATTACACTACAAAAGATGTAGGGTAATAAGAATTAATCTAGTTTAAATTACACATGATATAGTTATAGCCTCTAGTTATTTGTATACTTAATTAACTCGATATATCTATTTGTATTTCATCTTTACACTATACTTATAATGTGTGTACTATTAGGATTGTACAAACAAACGTTATAACATGGTATTTTAGAAAATTATGTACACTTGGCATTGAACCTTTTTTTTAAACATGATATCATAAGCTTCTGGGAGACGCCACGTGTCGATACCATGTTGAAAAAGAAGAAAAAAAACAATTGTAACACCGTGTGTAACTTGTGAAACACCATGTTATAAGTTGTGTTATAGACTTCTCAGCCAAAATCTCAACTTTAGGATAACCCAATAATATAATTTTTCGATTAAGCAAATATTTTCCAATATAGTAGGAAAACGTGTAGATGTAATAAAAGGCGTATGCTAAGATAAATAGAAAACTAGGGATCATTAGCACTCTATTTACTCATTTAGCCTGAAGGGCGTTAAACATCAAGTATTTTTGTTTACTCAAGGGTAATGATGTTTAACGCCCGCTACATATAATCTTATTAATTTATGTATTTTTTTAAAATACAAAATACAAACCCCTTAGAAACCTCAGTCTCCTGATCACCATCACCATCCGCCGCTGCCGCTGCATTCATCACCGGAACACCAACAGAACCCCGCCCCCTCAGGAGCTGATCCCACCAGGAAAACCTCAACCGCTTACCGGACAATTCAACTCGTATCTTCTCCGGCCAGTTATTAACTGAAACAACAATCGGTTGACTTGTACATAGAACCAAAGAAGGTGAAACTCTACTTGCAAAACGCTTAACATTTAGCGGTTTTGCATGAAGAACTGACACATGAGCCAGCAATGAAGACATTATCGTTGTTATTGGCAATGAAACAGAAAATTTGAAAATGGGTTGTTGGGTAAGTATTTATTTGTGATTGGAGAAGAAACGCTGTTTGATTAAACGTTGGAATCGAGGATGGTTATTGGTTATTATTAATGGCGGATGTAACAAAGATAAATGAGTTGTTATTTGTTTGTAGTTTTATGAATGGAACAAGATTATGCATGGAGAAGACAAGAGCTAGTTTATGTTTATACTAGATTATAAATCGGGAGTGTGATGAGGTTGGAAAATTTAGTCTCACCAAAGAAGTAAGAAAACAAGTGATATAAGCAACATGAATGTTTTAACTTTTATTGTAAAAAAAGGGGAAATGGATTTAAATACTCTCAACTATCGCCTATTGACAGATAATACTCTCAATTTTTTACTTTGGCCAATAACACTCCCAACATGCAACTTATTTTGTCCCATCACCCCCCAAACTAACGGAGGTCTAACCTAGTTAGTCTTTGTGGCAAAAAATGTAAAAACCTAAACTTAAGGGATAATCTACGTGGCAAAAATATAAAACACTAAACTTAATGGACTTTTTTTGAAACTTTTTATTTTAAATCCCCCCCCCTTCCCCCTTCTTTAGGGGACAGACCCACCCCACCCCACCACCATCTGCTACCAACCCACCACCATCTGCCACCAACCCACCAAACTTTCATCGGAATCACACCAGAGAAAGCATCTCCGTCACCACTACAAAGTCAGCGCCACCTCATTAAACAATTCCCACCAAAACCCTTTAAAAAATGTCTTCCCTTTCCCTATCCATTCCACCAAACCCTAATTCCCTAATCAACCACCACCTGTAAATCACACCCACCATCAACCACCAGAGAAAAGCTAGAGAGAGAAAGAGACCGGTACAGAGCTTCACAAGCTAGAGAGAGAAGGTGAGCAAGGGAGAGAAAGGGGATTGAAGAGAGAGAAGCGGAGGAGAGAGAAAGAGATCGAATGGAGATGGTGCTTCGATGTACAGATCGAGTTACATAGCTTCGATGTACAGAACTCTAAATGGTGAGGTTTAACAAATCGATTGGTGAAGATGGTTGTTCTTCGAGTTACCTATTACGCCGCCATCACCACCGAGTCTTTGAGCAGGTTTATGATGATGGTTGTTCTTCGAGTTATAGAGCTTTGATTGTGTTGATGATGGTTGTTCTTAGTCTTTGAGCAGGTTTATGAAGATGGGTTTATTAAGCATGTTTATTAACTAGGTGGTGGGAATGGGTTTATTAAGCAAATGGTGGGTGGTTGTGGTGGAAGGTATGGTGGTTGTGGTGGAAGATGATGATGGTTAGAGGATAAGATGTGTGTGTGTGTGTGTATGTGAATACTAATAATAATTATAATAATAATAATAATAATAATAATAATAATAATAATAATAATAATAATAATAATAAATTTCAAAAATGTCCCTTAAGTTTAGGTTTTTACATTTTTGCCACGTAGACTGTTCTTTAAGTTTAGGTTTTTACATCTTTGCCATGAAGACTAACCAGGTTAGAACTCCGTTAGTTTTAGGCTGTTGAAAGAAAATAAGTTGCAAGTTGGGAGTGCTAATGGCCAAAGTGAAAGTTGGGAGTATTTAAATCCATTTCCCCTAAAAAATAAGGATCAAAACTTACCTTTTGGAAAATAAAAGTTTGGCGTTATCACTGTATAAGATATTCATAGTAAAAAGGAAAACATTATTGAAGGGGTAGGGACCCAAATCCACATGGGCCCTACCTCAAAAACAAAGCCCAAAAGACGAAACAGGCCCACGAGGCCCAAACGTAACATCGGGAATAATCTAAGCGGGTAAGCAATACGCGGGTGCGGAGCCTCACGCGGAACAAGTAGCCGCCGAACCGTGTCCGCCCACAGTACAACAAGACAGAACAACGACGGACACGTGGCATCAAACAAGAGGTTAGTACAGGCATGTACGAACCAATCGACACATGAGGACGTGTGGCAGGGAGCATGTTGCACAACCTACCTCTTAAGGGACGACACCTGTCCCCAGAAGGACCCGCAGGAGACAAACAGTACATATCCTGCACGCGCCCACCAACCGGAATGCACGGGACCACCTCAGCAAGGTTCTCCACTAACCTGGAGGGCTGCAGGGGGGACAAGGCCCCACCTGGCAGCCAATCACGTCAAGACAGACCTGGGACTACTCACGGGACGCCACGTCACCAAGACGGTACGATCTCTCTCCCTGATATAACACGTGTCTTGCTTTATCTTATTGGGCCTAACTTTGGGCCGATGTGGAGGCAAGCCCTTAACTTGGGCCTTGGCCCTTTGGGTGAGTTAAGGGTAGATGTTGAGGCCCGTGTGGAACCTATTTAAGGAGCACTTGGTCTCCTTGGATAGGCCATTCAGAAATTCCCTGAAGAACACACTAAGGCCGATTACGTTTTTGTGTCTGCTAAGTAGATTCCTTCGGGTTTCGAGGCGGTCGCCCCACATCGGTGTAGTGTGTATTTGCAGGAACCTTCAATCTCATAGCCAGTTGGATAGCGAAGGATCACTCCTGTAGAGACGAGCCTAACCATTGGATCCAGGTTAGACTTTTGTGGAGTAGCGGGTTGCTTACCCTTGGTTGGGCCTAACTTTGGGCCGATGTGGAGGCAAGCCCTTAACTTGGGCCTTGGCCCTTTGGGTGAGTTAAGGGTAGATGTTGAGGCCCGTGTGGAACCTATTTAAGGAGCACTTGGTCTCCTTGGATAGGCCATTCAGAAATTCCCTGAAGAACACACTAAGGCCGATTACGTTTTTGTGTCTGCTAAGTAGATTCCTTCGGGTTTCGAGGCGGTCGCCCCACATCGGTGTAGTGTGTATTTGCAGGAACCTTCAATCTCATAGCCAGTTGGATAGCGAAGGATCACTCCTGTAGAGACGAGCCTAACCATTGGATCCAGGTTAGACTTTTGTTTCTTCATTGGCGCCATCCGTACCGGCTAGAGCAACAACCGTTTAATCCTTTAGCTAGACAACATGGCAACCGAGGAAGCCCTTCGGAAAAACCCTGGCGAACCCATCATCGGGGATGATGACGACGTCAGCACTGCAGAAAGAACTCCAGCTACTGTAACCAAGGTCGCACACCGAGCTGTCAGAATGACCAACCCTGGTCCCTTCGTCAACCAACAAGCTACTGACACCGACGATGGTGAAGGAGACGACGAGGAAAATGCTGAGGAAGACCCAGACGAATGGCTCTTCAAGCAACAGGCAGAGGTCACCGCAGGTTACCAAAAGAGGGTAATGAAACAGGCATAGCAAAGAGTGCAGAAAACACTCAACTTCGATAACAATAATAAGACCTCAGGAGCAGCAGCTAAAAACAAAGCAAGTAGCAAATCAACAAAAAATAACACACATGGTAGTCGCAGCGGAGGCCGCGGGAAGAGTTCCCACAGCCAGGGCCGCGCTATCACAGATGAGGACGACGGCTACGAGTCCAGCTCACACGCGGAGAGCGACGATGATCTGGTCAAACCATACCGGCCGAAGGACTTAGCAGAAAAATCCAAGTTCTGTGCAAGAATCGCCATGGCACCCATACCCGCCAAGGCGAAGCTACCGAGCAGCATCGGGAAATATGACGGCATACGCGATCCGGACGATCACGTACACGACTTCAGGACCGCAGCTCACAGCCAGAACTGGCCCATGCAAGTTTGGTGTCACCTCTTCGCACAGACACTAACGGCCGCAGCCAGGGTGTGGTTCGATAACCTACCCGTGGGTAGCATCCAAGACTTCGACGACTTGCTGTCAAAGTTTTCTCTTCACTTCTCTCACCAGAGACGACATAAAAAAGACAAAGCGCACATCCTGCTATGTGCAAGAAGGGACACCGAGACAGTCGAAGATTACATCACCCGCTACACGCGGGAAGCGATGCAAATAGGATGCAATGAGGAACTGACGCGGGCAGCGTTCATTCACGGAGTCAACAACGACGACCTCATGAAATGCCTCACGGGAAAGGACGGAATTCCAGAGTCATGGGACGACGTAATCAAAGCCGCAAAGATATATGCGTCCTCAGAAAAATCATTCCGCCACTCACGTCAGAACCCGTACAACCAGGGGCACAGCGGCGGCCGTCGAGACAAGGGTAAGCAATCCGTTTGGTCACGCATTACCGGGTCCGCCGAGGAGGGCAAGTACTCCGCACAGCAAGACGCCCGCAATATAATCAACGGCAAGCACGGCCGCGACACCCGAGGCGGGTCAAGGAAGAACACGGATTGGACCCCATTAACGAAAACCCCATCACAAGTGCTCGCGACAGAACAACACAGCTTCAAAGAACCACGGCCACTAGGAAAGCGAAAGAATGTGGACACTAGCAAACGCTGTGACTACCACAACGACTTCGGGCATAACACAGACAATTGCTACAGCCTCAGAATGGAGATAGAGGCGGCCCTGAAGTCAGGACAATTGGGACACCTAGTGAAAAACGTGCAACGCAATGGCCGCGGTAAAGATTGTGAAGACAAGGGGGAGGGTTCGAACAAGCGCATCCGAAACCTACAAACCCATACTATCAACCGCGTGACAAGACACATATGCCAGATGACAAATCAGGGGGCGGCAAGCAAGCGCCGGAACAAACGCCCACTGACGAACACAGCGGACGACGCCTGGAAAGAGCAGCCAGTCATCCTGCCCGCCGTCAAAGGGGGTGCTTCGTCCACGTCACCGCTAATCATCACAGGGGTATTCGGCCACTACCGTACCCCATACATGTTCTTAGATCCAGGCAGCAGCGCGGACATTATGTACGAACAGTGTTTCAATCAGTTGGACGAGGCAGACAAGAAACGCCTCATTCCAGTCGCGGAGCCCATATCAGGATTTATACACGAGACAATCATGCCACGAGGAGTAATCACGTTCCCGGTGACATGGTCAGACGGGAACCTATCACGAACCGAAGAGTGCGAATTCATGGTCTTTCCAGTCGCTTCCTCACACGACATACTGATTGGAAGGGAAGGTTTGGCTAAATTCAACAGTAACGCCTCTACACCGCACCAAATGGTGGGATTTCCGACCAGGAATGGCGTAGCATTCATCCGCGGAAATCGACAATGCCACGCCACCGAGGCGGCGAAACCACCAAAATCCGCCAGACAACAAGTGCGGACGGAGCCAGAAAAGTGGGCGCTCAACCCCCGCTTCCCTGAGCAAACAGTCACAATCGGTCCCGCACTCTCAGACGCGGTGCGCGTTCACCTAAAGCAGCTACCCATCAAGAATATGGATATCTTTGCTTGGCAACCAGCAGACATGGTGGGCGTGCCACGTGACGTCGCGGAACACAGACTGTCCACATACAAGTCAGTAGAACCAGTGGTACAGAAAAAACGAAGCATGGGACCGGAAAAAACTAAAGCAATGAACGAGCAAGTGACCGAGCTACTGAACGCAGGAATCCTCCGTCCAGTCAAATACCAGACCTGGGTGGCAAACCCTGTCATGGTCGGCAAAGCCAATGGAGGGTGGCGAATGTGCGTGGACTACAAGGACCTAAACAAGGCATGCCCGAAAGATTGCTATCCATTGCCAGAAATAGACTTGAAAGTCGACTCGCTAGCACCGTTCCGCTTCAAATGCTTCCTCGACGCTTACAAGGGATACCACCAAATCCAGATGGCTAAAGTTGACGAGGACAAAACGGCGTTCAGAACCGACATGGGGACGTTTTGCTACACAAAAATGCCGTTTGGGCTAAAAAACGCGGGTGCAACATACCAACGCCTCATGGACTCGGTGTTCACAAAGCAGATAGGCGTCAACTTGGAAGTCTACGTGGACGACCTTGTCATCAAAAGCGTGGAAGAAGACCAAATGCTGCAAGACATCCAGAAAACATTCGAACAACTAAGAACGGTCCGCATGAAACTGAATCCCAGCAAATGCTCCTTCGGCATGGAAGAGGGAAAATTCCTGGGCGTCATTGTCACGAAGGATGGCTTCCGCGCAAACCCAGAGAAAGTGCAAGCGATAGAGCGAATGCCATCGCCAGCGTCTTTAAAGGAGGTGCAAACCCTGATGGGTCGCCTCGTGGCTTTGAACCGCTTCCTATCCAATTACGCCTCAAGGTCTTTCCCCTTTGTCAGTACGCTCAGGAACTGCCTGAAGAAGACAAACTTTCGCTGGACAACGGAAGCAGAAAAAGCATTCCAAGACATGAAACAGTGTCTCATGAACTTACCGACATTGACAGCACCCCTCCCAAAAGAGCCGGTCACGTTATACCTGGCGGTCTCCAACAAGGCGGTCGGGGCAGTCCTACTAGTGGATAGAAAGGGTGTCCAGACGCCAATCTACTATGTAAGCCGGACATTATTAGACGCGGAAACCCGCTACTCCACAATGGAGAAGTTGGTACTGGCCCTGGTGCACGCTTCACGCAGGCTGAGGAGGTACTTCCAAGGGCACCCAATCAACGTTCTGACAGGGTACCGCATAAATGACGTCCTGAAGAAGCCCGAACTTTCGGGAAGACTAGCCAAATGGGCCATAGAGCTAGGGGAGCATGATATCTATTACAAGCCGCGGCCAGCCATCAAGGGGCAAGTCCTAGCAGACTTCACCACGGAGGTCCCCACAGACAAGATTGCAGAGTGCCTGATAGAACAAGACCCGCCGCCAGCAACAATCGCAACAGACAAATGGCTGCTATACACTGACGGCGCCAAAAGTGACGACGGCGCGGGGGCCGGCCTGCGTCTCATCAGTCCAGATGGCACAGAGTTTACGTATGCTATCCGCTTAAACTTTGAAAGCACCAACAATGAAGCGGAGTACGAAGCATTGCTCGCTGGCCTGCGTCTGGCAGACAAGATGGGAGCCCGCTTTGTCGAAGCACACGTAGACTCCATGTTGGTAGCGGCACAAGTGGACGGGAAATACGAGGCTCGAGATAGCAAAATGGCCCTGTACTTGGAAGAGACAAAGAAGCTCATGCAACGTTTCGCATACTGCAAAATCTTTCACATCAACAGAAGCGAAAACAAACCCGCAGATGCTCTGAGCAAAATGGCGGCCACCGTCTTCGAGCATTTGGCAAAAGAAGTACGGGTGGAGGTCTTAAACACCCCATCTGTCTCCGCTCACCAGGTACATGTCGTACAAACAGGCGCACCTTCATGGATGACACCCATAGTTCGCTATCTCACCAGCGGAACGCTCCCTGACGACAAACAAGAGGCAAGAAAGATCCAACATAAAGCAATGCACTACCAGATGGTCGCAGGCACACTTTACAGACGATCGTACTTGGGACCCCTGCTGAGATGTGTCAACACTGAGGAAGCCACATTCCTGGTCAAGGAAATACACGAAGGAATCTGCGGCCTACATGCAGGACCGCGCATGGTAGTGGCTAAACTAATGAACGCGGGATATTATTGGCCTGGCATGCACGTAGATGCAGTCAAAATACTCCGCAAATGCCACGCGTGCCAACGCCATGCGCCCAGCACGCTGCGTCCCAAGAACGATTTAGTGCCCGTTACCTCAGCATGGCCATTTCAAAAATGGGCCATCGACATTGGGGGACCCTTCCCCACAGCGCCTGGGAACATCAGATACCTCATCGTGGCTATCGACTATTTCACGAAATGGGTGGAGGCCAAACCGTTGGTGTACATAGACGCTCGGACGGTCAAACGCTTCATTTGGGAATTTATCATATGCCGTTTCGGCCTCCCAATGGACATCGTCAGCGACAACGGCCTCCAATTCACAGACGGCGGCTTACAAAGCTGGCTCGCAGACATGGGGGTGAGTCAAACGTTCACTTCTGTAGCCCACCCGCAAGCCAATGGCCAAGTCGAGCGAGCAAACAGGAGCATTGAGGAAGGGATCAAGGCAAGGCTGAATACAAAGCGCTCAGGATGGGTGGATGAGGTACCCAATGTACTATGGGCTCACCGTACGCTAACAAAGACAAGCAACGGAGAAACCCCGTTTAGCTTAACGTACGGAACAGAAGCTGTAATCCCAGCGGAAATCGGCTGCCCATCGGCGCGTGTTCTCCTCGCCGAAAGCAACAAGAATGACTCAGGGCTACGCCTAAACCTAGACCTCCTTGAAGAACGTCGCGAACTAGCGGCATTCAAAGAAGCCAAGTACAAGAGGCAGCTCGAGCGCTACTATAACGCGCGGGTCAAAAAGGTAACATTCAATGTGGGGGACTTTGTCTTCCGCCACAATGAATCTTCCACGGCAGAGGCAGTGGGCAAGCTTGCGCCGACTTGGGAAGGTCCATATAGAGTCCAAGAGGTACTGGGGAAGGGCGCATACGCGCTGGAACGCCTCGATGGCACCCCAATCCCGAGGACCTGGAATGCCGCACAGCTTAGGGTTTGCTACATGTAATCGAAGTAGGAAAGGATCTCTTCGATATGCTTACTTTTATGTCTTAGCGACTTGTCATTTCTGAAGTTTTAATGTACTAGCAGTTCTATGTCTTTACGATTTATCTATGAATGAATTAACCGATGTTATATGACTTTACATCACGCGTAACATATCACATAGCACAGCGCATACTAAGGCGCAACGCGCACCACGGCTTTCGCACAAAATGCGCCACCTTGGTCCGCGGCAACCGCTATTTAACGCGATTCCGTAGACCAAGCAGTAGAAGAGACGCGTCGTTGTGATCACAACGAACGCGTCACCTTGGCCAGCGGAAAGCACCATTATAGGTAACTCCGCACGCTAAGCAGACCAAACAATCAGCGAGACGCGTCGTTGTGTTCACAACGAACGCGTCACCTTGGCTAGCGGAAAGCACCATCTTGGGTCACTCCGCAAGCTAAGCAGATTAAACAATCAACGAGACGCGTCGTTGGGTTCATAACGAACGCGTCACCTTGGCCAGCGGATAACACCATCTTAGGTTACTCCGCAGGCTAAGCAGACTAAGAGACGCGTCATGATTCTCAAAACAAATGCGTCACCTTGGTCCGCGAATTCGGCTAACTCGAACGACTTCGCGGACTAAGCAACGAGAAAGACGTGTTGCTGTTTTCACAGCAAACACGTCGCCTTGGCCGACGGAGCACACCATTTCAGGTGACCCCGCGTGCTAAGCAGTCAAAGAGGCGCATCGACACTTTTATAGCGGATGCGCCACCTTGGCCGGCGGGCAACGCTTTCCTAGCAAGGCCAGCCGACCAAGCAAACCCAGAAACGAATTGCCGTTCCCTCGGACGACCTAAGGACAGCTAAGTGGACAAGGCCAAACTTAGCCAGGTCCATATGACGGGCCGCCAAGGGGACGCATCATGGTCACAACATCTAACGACCTACCTAAGCCGTCAACCTACAATAACTAAATCTTGATATAACCATGTGGCAAGATAACAAAAGGCGTTAACACTTCATTGCATATTTCATAACAAAAGGCGTTAACACTTCGAATACATAGACAAAATTAAACCCCTATATATAATACAAAAAGAGGGTTTTCCTTGACAGATACACATATCAACAACAACTTAGACCATGACACGAAACACTTAATCTATGACAACCATGTGCACCCAAGCACCATCACTCCGGCGGAAACGAACTTTGGGAGTAGGCCTGAAGACTCCAACTGCTGGGCAAGCAATGATGATCGGCCGGACTCCATTAACGGCAACAGGAGCCACCGGAGGAGCTTGAGCCACCACCTCCCCGCAGTAGTCAGCTAGAATCTTCATCTTCCATTCCGGGTCCACCAAATGAAAGGGGGGAGCCTCCACCACACTCACCGGAGGGGGAGCTGGAGGGGCACGTCGCCGGAGTTCCAGCAAGGAATCAACGGCGGCAGAGTGGTCATAACAATCCACAAGGGTCTTCGTTCTAGGCTGGTTGGAGTCCATGGAAGCTTAGAAACGGAGGAGAAGTGAATGGATGAACAACGGAATCCCCACTAATCCCCTTTTATAACCCAAATCTTAGGGGTAATTATGAAGGGCAATTAATGGGGGTAATCATGCACTTCGGAAATAGTGACTCGCGTCACTTCAGGTGTCCTGCTGCGCCGTCAGTCAGTCATTAATGACTGACGGCTGACATCATGACTGCAGAATTAATTACAAGCAATAATGGCAAGAGGAGAGCAAGAGACACAAACTGAATGCAATAGTAGTTAAAAAGACAAGTGTTCACAACCAACTACGCCAAAGCGTAAGCAAACAGAAAATAAACACAAATTGTTTAGACACAAAAGATAAAGATATACTACTTCAATATCAACCACTAATCTTCACCATCGAAGTCGACATCATCAATGAAGTCGTCGTCACCTTCATCACGTGGCGGAGCGGTAGAAGTCCCTTCACCGCTTAGAGCCGCGGCATCCCTGGCCGCCTTTTCCTTCTCTTGCTGGTCATCCTCCGCCTGGCGCTCCTTTTCCGCCTCTTCAAAGGCCTCACGCAGTACTTGCACACCGTTCGGAAGCTGCGCACACTCCGCCACAACGTCCATAACAGGGAAGCTCAGTTCGTCATAAGCCGCCACTTCCTTGTCATACTCTGCTTCAGCATCTATGTTGCGGAAGGGATTGTCATCAAAAGGGTGGCCGCCGAGACAAAAGTCAAATCCCTGTTTAAAACCAAGGGCAGCACCAAACTGCTTCGACTTTTCAAGGAGGCGGGCAACTGATTGCACCAGCGCAGGCTCTTCCCAAACACGAGCAAACACCTACAATAATAAACAAAGGACGGTTAGCCAAGACAAACCAAGGCCATATCAAGCTACAACAAGGAAAGGACATACCCCTTGCACCCCAGTAGTCATCAACCATTGAGTGTCGCCCTCCGCCTTCATCTGATTCTCTTGGGCAGCCCGCAAGGCTTCTAGAGCTTGAGCGTGCGCATCAGCAAAATTCTTGGCGTCGGCGGCCAAGGCCAGTTTTTCATCCCGCAGAGCATCCACCTCGCGTTGCAACAGGTTGACATCATTTTCGAGGCGGGACACCTGCGATGCGCGCAAGAGCGCTTCATCCTCTTTCTTGGCCAAATCAGAGTTGGCGGCAGCAACCTTGGATCTCTCCCCATCAAGCTCTCGGTCCTTACCCACCAAAGCAGTTTTGAGCTTCTCAACCTCGCTTTCAAGGGAACGCACACGATCTCGTTCCTTAGCGATGGTTTGGTTTGTTGCTTCACAAGACGCTTTCCCCTCTTGCGCGGCCTTGGCATGACGACTCTCAACAACTTTAACCTGAGCAAGGGCATCGTTTAAGGCCTTGGACTGGGTCACACACTCCTTGTTATGTTTCTCACGAATGTTCTTAAAGGCGGCCTTACGTGCCGCAAGCTCCTCCTGAGCGTCCATCAACTCTTGCACGCTGCGACGGATCTCGTTCATCGTTGAGGCCGCCATAGCCAGACCAGCGGCTCCGTCTTGCAGAAGGGCTATGCGGTCTCGCTTCATAGCATAAGCCCGCTCCGCAGGCGGAATAGAGCCGGACAGCCAGGACTCACATGTGGCCACCTGGAAGAACCGCCCATCTTCACGAACTGACCACTCTGGCCTGTACACGGGGCCAGTGGCCACGTCCAACCTAAACCCGGCAGAGGTAACCCCCGGGTTGTCGCTTTTTTGGGCATCACCATCGCCCTGCTTCGCGCCACCGCCACCAGCAGTTACCTTCTCATGACCAGCGTCGTCAACCACATCATCTTCACCGCCCAGGCCCTGAGAATGCTCACCGCCACCTGGTGAGGTAGGGCCTGCTGCAAAACCTTCACCGGAAACACCGGTATCAACACTTTTCCCCTTCTCCTGCTCCCTTTTACGCAACGCCTCCACAGCTGCCGCCTGCAGTCGCTCCGCTTCACGAGCTTCGGCTTCCATTTGCGCATTGGCAGCGGCGGCATCGTCCTCCGCCCCGGGCATTTCGATTTCATCCGCATGTTCGGTCGGAATGGGACCCTCTCCTTGCGTGGTAGCCCCCACGGACTCAGTGTCCATCGGGCCAACACCACGCGCGTCGGACACCCTAGGTCCCCCAGGGAAAAGGAGAGTTGCACCTACAAACAACATAAAGCAACATGAGCAGCTGAAAAAGCAACAAGTAATACGAAGTGGAGGGAGGACAACTAACCCGGTTGCACATCCTTGACGATCTTGGATGCCAATCTTGGGCGCTTCGAAGACACACCGAGTCGAACCTTCAAAGAGGATGCAGACGAATCGCCTTCAGGCACCTTCCGCTTCGACGAATCCATCATCGACATCACATCCTTCAGCTTCTTCCCCGCGCCATGGCCTCCACGACCAGGTTCAGCCCTGGTACGCAAGGTCACAGGCGGTGTCTCAAACACCTCCACATAATCATCCCTACTCTTTGACCCGCCAGTAGCGGGTGGGTTCTGAGAAGAACCGCCCTCACCGCCTAGACCTGCACGACCCCGAGCGCGATGAGTCAAAGAGAAGGATTCATCCTCAGACTCATCGTCAGAGATAAACATAATATTAGTCCCGCTAACTGAAACCGCGTTCAGCGGGCGGGGGTTGACAGGAACGTCACCTGGTATCAGCACATGGCCAGGGAAATCTTTCACGTTGACAGGAAGAAAATTCTCCCGCGTCTGCTCCACGTAAGGCTCTTCACCCGCGCGAAGGGGCTCCCAGCGGAATTCACCAACAACGCCAGGGACGATTGAATAGAAACAACTCTTTTCTGCAAACATGATAAGCGGAGCAATTATTACCAATAACAAGTACAAAATTAGCAACTACCGCCTATGAAAGGATCAAGTACCTTCGCCATTCACATAGAAACGAGGATTTGCATCAGTTCTTCCCCCCACACGGCTGAGACCCGCCATCAAAAGGGCTTCAGGCTTCACATGCGCCATCTCAATGGATGTAACTTGCTGCGTCAGCTTGTCATACCAATCGAAGTCTTCATAATTAGTCACCGGAAAATCATGCAACCTTGTTTTCCCGGATACAGCCAGCCACTGAAGCGGAGCAGGAACAACGCCTTGTTTTATGAAGAAGAACTTCCACTTCCAGTCATGCATGCTGCGAGGCGGTTCATTTCCCACAGGCCGAATCCTGCTGCGTTGGGTAAACGAAAACCATTGCGGCCCCCCGCGAGTCAGCCTATAAAACGCATTAAACATGTCAAACGTCGGCTCTACACCCTGCGACCGACACACGAACTCGAAGTGCACCATCCTGGCCATCCCTAGGGGTGTCACTTGTGTGAGGTACACCCCATACTGCAACAGCAGGTCACAAACAAACCGACTGGCCGGAAGACGGAAACCAGCCAACTGGAAATGGGCAGCGTACAACGCCATTCTCCCTGGACCGGCGTCCAGAACAGTCTCACCCTCCGACGGTAGGGTAGGCTCCCAACTCGCCGGAATCTCATACAAGGCAAGGAACTGTTCAAAGGAGTCCCTTTTCCACTTTATCCGAGCATCGGCCATGCCGACGGGATCCTTCTTGCCCTTAGCATCAGCCTCAGCCATCTGAAATAGATCGGGAAGAGGAAAAGAAAATCAGGTGGAAGAAAAGGTTCACCGGAGAGGAAAGAGGGGAGAAAACTTGACGGTTATCAGAAGCAACGTGACAAAATGAACATAACTGCTGCTATTTATACCCAAGGCATTAATGGGGAGAGAGGAAAGGAACTCACCAACAGGCGCCACGTGGCATAGGCCTGCGAAAAAACTGCCACGCGCTGCGCGTCGACCACACGCGCCTGACACCAGCCATACCAAAAGTCTCATGCAGTAACTGCCAGGACGGCTGAACAGACGCGGCAGACTGACGGACAGTCACTTCAACTGACACATACACTGCAGGTGATGATGACTTCTCGATTTTCCCTCCAAATCATTCGAATTAAATTCACAAAAATAAATGCGGAAACACCCAGCATATCAACCCGCTGACTTAAAACGTTACAACCCGCATAACGCCGAATACTCAAATCCGCCTGACGTAAAACGTTACAACCCGCATAACGCCGAATACTCAAACCCGCCTGACGTAGAACGTAACAATCCGCCAACTCAGGACCCCGCACAAAAACCTTCCACAAATGAGTCCACCACCACTCACGCTCACGCTTCGCGCAATCAAGAGAGGCACTGGACTAGGGGGACTTGAAGGGGTAGGGACCCAAATCCACATGGGCCCTACCCCAAAAACAAAGCCCAAAAGACGAAACAGGCCCACGAGGCCCAAACGTAACATCGGGAATAATCTAAGCGGGTAAGCAATACGCGGGTGCGGAGCCTCACGCGGAACAAGTAGCCGCCGAACCGTGTCCGCCCACAGTACAACAAGACAGAACAACGACGGACACGTGGCATCAAACAAGAGGTTAGTACAGGCATGTACGAACCAATCGACACATGAGGACGTGTGGCAGGGAGCATGTTGCACAACCTACCTCTTAAGGGACGACACCTGTCCCCAGAAGGACCCGCAGGAGACAAACAGTACATATCCTGCACGCGCCCACCAACCGGAATGCACGGGACCACCTCAGCAAGGTTCTCCACTAACCTGGAGGGCTGCAGGGGGGACAAGGCCCCACCTGGCAGCCAATCACGTCAAGACAGACCTGGGACTACTCACGGGACGCCACGTCACCAAGACGGTACGATCTCTCTCCCTGATATAACACGTGTCTTGCTTTATCTTATTGGGCCTAACTTTGGGCCGATGTGGAGGCAAGCCCTTAACTTGGGCCTTGGCCCTTTGGGTGAGTTAAGGGTAGATGTTGAGGCCCGTGTGGAACCTATTTAAGGAGCACTTGGTCTCCTTGGATAGGCCATTCAGAAATTCCCTGAAGAACACACTAAGGCCGATTACGTTTTTGTGTCTGCTAAGTAGATTCCTTCGGGTTTCGAGGCGGTCGCCCCACATCGGTGTAGTGTGTATTTGCAGGAACCTTCAATCTCATAGCCAGTTGGATAGCGAAGGATCACTCCTGTAGAGACGAGCCTAACCATTGGATCCAGGTTAGACTTTTGTTTCTTCATTGGCGCCATCCGTGCCGGCTAGAGCAACAACCGTTTAATCCTTTAGCTAGACAACATGGCAACCGAGGAAGCCCCTCGAAAAAACCCTGGCGAACCCATCATCGGGGATGATGACGACGTCAGCACTGCAGAAAGAACTCCAGCTACTGTAACCAAGGTCGCACACCGAGCTGTCAGAATGACCAACCCTGGTCCCGTCGTCAACCAACAAGCTACTGACACCGACGATGGTGAAGGAGACGACGAGGAAAATGCTGAGGAAGACCCAGACGAATGGCTCTTCAAGCAACAGGCAGAGGTCACCGCAGGATACCAAAAGAGGGTAATGAAACAGGCACAGCAAAGAGTGCAGAAAACACTCAACTTCGATAACAATAATAAGACCTCAGGAGCAGCAGCTAAAAACAAAGCAAGTAGCAAATCAACAAAAAATAACACACATGGTAGTCGCAGCGGAGGCCGCGGGAAGAGTTCCCACAGCCAGGGCCGCGCTATCACAGATGAGGACGACGGCTACGAGTCCAGCTCACACGCGGAGAGCGACGATGATCTGGTCAAACCATACCGGCCGAAGGACTTAGCAGAAAAATCCAAGTTCTGTGCAAGAATCGCCATGGCACCCATACCCGCCAAGGCGAAGCTACCGAGCAGCATCGGGAAAGACAACGACATACGCAATCCGGACGATCACGTACACGACTTCAGGACCGCAGCTCACAGCCAGAACTGGCCCATGCAAGTTTGGTGTCACCTCTTCGCACAGACACTAACGGCCGCAGCCAGGGTGTGGTTCGATAACCTACCCGTGGGTAGCATCCAAGACTTCGACGACTTGCTGTTAAAGTTTTCTCTTCACTTCTCTCACCAGAGACGACATAAAAAAGACAAAGCGCACATCCTGCTATGTGCAAGAAGGGACACCGAGACAGTCGAAGATTACATCACCCGCTACACGCGGGAAGCGATGCAAATAGGATGCAATGAGGAACTGACGCGGGCAGCGTTCATTCACGGAGTCAACAACGACGACCTCATGAAATGCCTCACGGGAAAGGACGGAATTCCAGAGTCATGGGACGACGTAATCAAAGCCGCAAAGATATATGCGTCCTCAGAAAAATCATTCCGCCACTCACGTCAGAACCCGTACAACCAGGGGCACAGCGGCGGCCGTCGAGACAAGGGTAAGCAATCCGTTTGGTCACGCATTACCGGGTCCGCCGAGGAGGGCAAGTACTCCGCACAGCAAGACGCCCGCAATATAATCAACGGCAAGCACGGCCGCGACACCCGAGGCGAGTCAAGGAAGAACACGGATTGGACCCCATTAACGAAAACCCCATCACAAGTGCTCGCGACAGAACAACACAGCTTCAAAGAACCACGACCACTAGGAAAGCGAAAGAATGTGGACACTAGCAAACGCTGTGACTACCACAACGACTTCGGGCATAACACAGACAATTGCTACAGCCTCAGAATGGAGATAGAGGCGGCCCTGAAGTCAGGACAATTGGGACACCTAGTGAAAAACGTGCAACGCAATGGCCGCGGTAAAGATTGTGAAGACAAGGGGGAGGGTTCGAACAAGCGCATCCGAAACCTACAAACCCATACTATCAACCGCGTGACAAGACACATATGCCAGATGACAAATCAGGGGGCGGCAAGCAAGCGCCGGAACAAACGCCCACTGACGAACACAGCGGACGACGCCTGGAAAGAGCAGCCAGTCATCCTGCCCGCCGTCAAAGGGGGTGCTTCGTCCACGTCACCGCTAATCATCACAGGGGTATTCGGCCACTACCGTACCCCATACATGTTCTTAGATCCAGGCAGCAGCGCGGACATTATGTACGAACAGTGTTTCAATCAGTTGGACGAGGCAGACAAGAAACGCCTCATTCCAGTCGCGGAGCCCATATCAGGATTTATACACGAGACAATCATGCCACGAGGAGTAATCACGTTCCCGGTGACATGGTCAGACGGGAACCTATCACGAACCGAAGAGTGCGAATTCATGGTCCTTCCAGTCGCTTCCTCACACGACATACTGATTGGAAGGGAAGGTTTGGCTAAATTCAACAGTAACGCCTCTACACCGCACCAAATGGTGGGATTTCCGACCAAGAATGGCGTAGCATTCATCCGCGGAAATCGACAATGCCACGCCACCGAGGCGGCGAAACCACCAAAATCCGCCAGACAACAAGTGCGGACGGAGCCAGAAAAGTGGGCGCTCAACCCCCGCTTCCCTGAGCAAACAGTCACAATCGGTCCCGCACTCTCAGACGCGGTGCGCGTTCACCTAAAGCAGCTACTCATCAAGAATATGGATATCTTTGCTTGGCAACCAGCAGACATGGTGGGCGTGCCACGTGACGTCGCGGAACACAGACTGTCCACATACAAGTCAGTAGAACCAGTGGTACAGAAAAAACGAAGCATGGGACCGGAAAAAACTAAAGCAATGAACGAGCAAGTGACCGAGCTACTGAACGCAGGAATCCTCCGTCCAGTCAAATACCAGACCTGGGTGGCAAACCCTGTCATGGTCGGCAAAGCCAATGGAGGGTGGCGAATGTGCGTGGACTACAAGGACCTAAACAAGGCATGCCCGAAAGATTGCTATCCATTGCCAGAAATAGACTTGAAAGTCGACTCGCTAGCACCGTTCCGCTTCAAATGCTTCCTCGACGCTTACAAGGGATACAACCAAATCCAGATGGCTAAAGTTGACGAGGACAAAACGGCGTTCAGAACCGACATGGGGACGTTTTGCTACACAAAAATGCCGTTTGGGCTAAAAAACGCGGGTGCAACATACCAACGCCTCATGGACTCGGTGTTCACAAAGCAGATAGGTGTCAACTTGGAAGTCTACGTGGACGACCTTGTCATCAAAAGCGTGGAAGAAGACCAAATGCTGCAAGACATCCAGAAAACATTCGAACAACTAAGAACGGTCCGCATGAAACTGAATCCCAGCAAATGCTCCTTCGGCATGGAAGAGGGAAAATTCCTGGGCGTCATTGTCACGAAGGATGGCTTCCGCGCAAACCCAGAGAAAGTGCAAGCGATAGAGCGAATGCCATCGCCAGCGTTTGTAAAGGAGGTGCAAACCCTGATGGGTCGCCTCGTGGCTTTGAACCGCTTCCTATCCAATTACGCCTCAAGGTCTTTCCCCTTTGTCAGTACGCTCAGGAACTGCCTGAAGAAGACAAACTTTCGCTGGACAACGGAAGCAGAAAAAGCATTCCAAGACATGAAACAGTGTCTCATGAACTTACCGACATTGACAGCACCCCTCCCAAAAGAGCCGGTCACGTTATACCTGGCGGTCTCCAACAAGGCGGTCGGGGCAGTCCTACTAGTGGATAGAAAGGGTGTCCAGACGCCAATCTACTATGTAAGCCGGACATTATTAGACGCGGAAACCCGCTACTCCACAATGGAGAAGTTGGTACTAGCCCTGGTGCACGCTTCACGCAGGCTGAGGAGGTACTTCCAAGGGCACCCAATCAACGTTCTGACAGGGTACCGCATAAATGACGTCCTGAAGAAGCCCGAACTTTCGGGAAGACTAGCCAAATGGGCCATAGAGCTAGGGGAGCATGATATCTATTACAAGCCGCGGCCAGCCATCAAGGGGCAAGTCATAGCAGACTTCACCACGGAGGTCCCCACAGACAAGATTGCAGAGTGCCTGATAGAACAAGACCCGCCGCCAGCAACAATCGCAACAGACAAATGGCTGCTATACACTGACGGCGCCAAAAGTGACGACGGCGCGGGGGCCGGCCTGCGTCTCATCAGTCCAGATGGCACAGAGTTTACGTATGCTATCCGCTTAAACTTTGAAAGCACCAACAATGAAGCGGAGTACGAAGCATTGCTCGCTGGCCTGCGTCTGGCAGACAAGATGGGAGCCCGCTTTGTCGAAGCACACGTAGACTCCATGTTGGTAGCGGCACAAGTGGACGGGAAATACGAGGCTCGAGATAGCAAAATGGCCCTGTACTTGGAAGAGACAAAGAAGCTCATGCAACGTTTCGCATACTGCAAAATCTTTCACATCAACAGAAGCGAAAACAAACCAGCAGATGCTCTGAGCAAAATGGCGGCCACCGTCTTCGAGCATTTGGCAAAAGAAGTACGGGTGGAGGTCTTAAACACCCCATCTGTCTCCGCTCACCAGGTACATGTCGTACAAACAGGCGCACCTTCATGGATGACACCCATAGTTCGCTATCTCACCAGCGGAACGCTCCCTGACGACAAACAAGAGGCAAGAAAGATCCAACATAAAGCAATGCACTACCAGATGGTCGCAGGCACACTTTACAGACGATCGTACTTGGGACCCCTGCTGAGATGTGTCAACACTGAGGAAGCCACATTCCTGGTCAAGGAAATACACGAAGGAATCTGCGGCCTACATGCAGGACCGCGCATGGTAGTGGCTAAACTAATGAACGCGGGATATTATTGGCCTGGCATGCACGTAGATGCAGTCAAAATACTCCGCAAATGCCACGCGTGCCAACGCCATGCGCCCAGCAAGCTGCGTCCCAAGAACGATTTAGTGCCCGTTACCTCAGCATGGCCATTTCAAAAATGGGCCATCGACATTGTGGGACCCTTCCCCACAGCGCCTGGGAACATCAGATACCTCATCGTGGCTATCGACTATTTCACGAAATGGGTGGAGGCCAAACCGTTGGTGTACATAGACGCTCGGACGGTCAAACGCTTCATTTGGGAATTTATCATATGCCGTTTCGGCCTCCCAATGGACATCGTCAGCGACAACGGCCTCCAATTCACAGACGGCGGCTTACAAAGCTGGCTCGCAGACATGGGGGTGAGTCAAACGTTCACTTCTGTAGCCCACCCGCAAGCCAATGGCCAAGTCGAGCGAGCAAACAGGAGCATTGTGGAAGGGATCAAGGCAAGGCTGAATATAAAGCGCTCAGGATGGGTGGATGAGGTACCCAATGTACTATGGGCTCACCGTACGCTAACAAAGACAAGCAACGGAGAAACCCCGTTTAGCTTAACTTACGGAACAGAAGCTGTAATCCCAGCGGAAATCGGCTGCCCATCGGCGCGTGTTCTCCTCGCCGAAAGCAACAAGAATGACTCAGAGCTACGCCTAAACCTAGACCTCCTTGAAGAACGTCGCGAACTAGCGGCATTCAAAGAAGCCAAGTACAAGAGGCAGCTCGAGAGCTACTATAACGCGCGGGTCAAAAAGGTAACATTCAATGTGGGGGACTTTGTCTTCCGCCACAATGAAGCTTCCACGGCAGAGGCAGTGGGCAAGCTTGCGCCGACTTGGGAAGGTCCATATAGAGTCCAAGAGGTACTGGGGAAGGGCGCATACGCGCTGGAACGCCTCGATGGCACCCCAATCCCGAGGACCTGGAATGCCGCACAGCTTAGGGTTTGCTACATGTAATCGAAGTAGGAAAGGATCTCTTCGATATGCTTACTTTTATGTCTTAGCGACTTGTCATTTCTGAAGTTTTAATGTACTAGCAGTTCTATGTCTTTACGATTTATCTATGAATGAATTAACCGATGTTATATGACTTTACATCACGCGTAACATATCACATAGCACAGCGCATACTAAGGCGCAACGCGCACCACGGCTTTCGCACAAAATGCGCCACCTTGGTCCGCGGCAACCGCTATTTAACGCGATTCCGTAGACCAAGCAGTAGAAGAGACGCGTCGTTGTGATCACAACGAACGCGTCACCTTGGCCAGCGGAAAGCACCATTATAGGTAACTCCGCACGCTAAGCAGACCAAACAATCAGCGAGACGCGTCGTTGTGTTCACAACGAACGCGTCACCTTGGCTAGCGGAAAGCACCATCTTGGGTCACTCCGCAAGCTAAGCAGATTAAACAATCAACGAGACGCGTCGTTGGGTTCATAACGAACGCGTCACCTTGGCCAGCGGATAACACCATCTTAGGTTACTCCGCAGGCTAAGCAGACTAAGAGACGCGTCATGATTCTCAAAACAAATGCGTCACCTTGGTCCGCGAATTCGGCTAACTCGAACGACTTCGCGGACTAAGCAACGAGAAAGACGTGTTGCTGTTTTCACAGCAAACACGTCGCCTTGGCCAAACTTAGCCAGGTCCATATGACGGGCCGCCAAGGGGACGCATCATGGTCACAACATCTAACGACCTACCTAAGCCGTCAACCTACAATAACTAAATCTTGATATAACCATGTGGCAAGATAACAAAAGGCGTTAACACTTCATTGCATATTTCATAACAAAAGGCGTTAACACTTCGAATACATAGACAAAATTAAACCCCTATATATAATACAAAAAGAGGGTTTTCCTTGACAGATACACATATCAACAACAACTTAGACCATGACACGAAACACTTAATCTATGACAACCATGTGCACCCAAGCACCATCACTCTGGCGGAAACGAACTTTGGGAGTAGGCCTGAAGACTCCAACTGCTGGGCAAGCAATGATGATCGGCCGGACTCCATTAACGGCAACAGGAGCCACCGGAGGAGCTTGAGCCACCACCTCCCCGCAGTAGTCAGCTAGAATCTTCATCTTCCATTCCGGGTCCATCGAATGAAAGGGGGGAGCCTCCACCACACTCACCGGAGGGGGAGCTGGAGGGGCACGTCGCCGGAGTTCCAGCAAGGAATCAACGGCGGCAGAGTGGTCATAACAATCCGCAAGGGTCTTCGTTCTAGGCTGGTTGGAGTCCATGGAAGCTTAGAAACGGAGGAGAAGTGAATGGATGAACAACGGAATCCCCACTAATCCCCTTTTATAACCCAAATCTTAGGGGTAATTATGAAGGGCAATTAATGGGGGTAATCATGCACTTCGGAAATAGTGACTCGCGTCACTTCAGGTGTCCTGCTGCGCCGTCAGTCAGTCATTAATGATTGACGGCTGACATCATGACTGCAGAATTAATTACAAGCAATAATGGCAAGGGAAGAGCAAGAGACACAAACTGAATGCAATAGTAGTTAAAAAGACAAGTGTTTACAACCAACTACGCCAAAGCGTAAGCAAACAGAAAATAACCACAAATTGTTTAGACACAAAAGATAAAGATATACTACTTCAATATCAACCACTAATCTTCACCATCGAAGTCGACATCATCAATGAAGTCGTCGTCACCTTCATCACGTGGCGGAGCGGTAGAAGTCCCTTCACCGCTTAGAGCCGCGGCATCCCTGGCCGCCTTTTCCTTCTCTTGCTGGTCATCCTCCGCCTGGCGCTCCTTTTCCGCCTCTTCAAAGGCCTCACGCAGTACTTGCACATCGTTCGGAAGCTGCGCACACTCCGCCACAACGTCCATAACAGGGAAGCTCAGTTCGTCATAAGCCGCCACTTCCTTGTCATACTCTGCTTCAGCATCTATGTTGCGGAAGGGATTGTCATCAAAAGGGTGGCCGCCGAGACAAAAGTCAAATCCCTGTTTAAAACCAAGGGCAGCACCAAACTGCTTCGACTTTTCAAGGAGGCGGGCAACTGATTGCACCAGCGCAGGCTCTTCCCAAACACGAGCAAACACCTACAATAATAAACAAAGGACGGTTAGCCAAGACAAACCAAGGCCATATCAAGCTACAACAAGGAAAGGACATACCCCTTGCACCCCAGTAGTCATCAACCATTGAGTGTCGCCCTCCGCCTTCATCTGATTCTCTTGGGCAGCCCGCAAGGCTTCTAGAGCTTGAGCGTGCGCATCAGCAAAATTCTTGGCGTCGCCGGCCAAGGCCAGTTTTTCATCCCGCAGAGCATCCACCTCGCGTTGCAACAGGTTGACATCATTTTCGAGGCGGGACACCTGCGATGCGCGCAAGAGCGCTTCATCCTCTTTCTTGGCCAAATCAGAGTTGGCGGCAGCAACCTTGGATCTCTCCCCATCAAGCTCTCGGTCCTTACCCGCCAAAGCAGTTTTGAGCTTCTCAACCTCGCTTTCAAGGGAACGCACACGATCTCGTTCCTTAGCGATGGTTTGGTTTGTTGCTTCACAAGACGCTTTCCACTCTTGCGCGGCCTTGGCATGACGACTCTCAACAACTTTAACCTGAGCAAGGGCATCGTTTAAGGCCTTGGACTGGGTCACACACTCCTTGTTATGTTTCTCACGAACGTTCTTAAAGGCGGCCTTACGTGCCGCAAGCTCCTCCTGAGCGTCCATCAACTCTTGCACGCTGCGACGGATCTCGTTCATCGTTGAGGCCGCCATAGCCAGACCAGCGGCTCCGTCTTGCAGAAGGGCTATGCGGTCTCGCTTCAGAGCATAAGCCCGCTCCGCAGGCGGAATAGAGCCGGACAACCAGGACTCACATGTGGCCACCTGGAAGAACCGCCCATCTTCACGAACTGACCACTCTGGCCTGTACACGGGGCCAGTGGCCACGTCCAACCTAAACCCGGCAGAGGTAACCCCCGGGTTGTCGCTTTTTTGGGCATCACCATCGCCCTGCTTCGCGCCACCGCCACCAGCAGTTACCTTCTCATGACCAGCGTCGTCAACCACATCATCTTCACCGCCCAGGCCCTGAGAATGCTCACCGCCACCTGGTGAGGTAGGGCCTGCTGCAAAACCTTCACCGGAAACACCGGTATCAACACTTTTCCCCTTCTCCTGCTCCCTTTTACGCAACGCCTCCACAGCTGCCGCCTGCAGTCGCTCCGCTTCACGAGCTTCGGCTTCCCTTTGCGCATTGGCAGCGGCGGCATCGTCCTCCGCCCCGGGCATTTCGATATCATCCGCCTGTTCGGTCGGAATGGGACCCTCTCCTTGCGTGGTAGCCCCCACGGACTCAGTGTCCATCGGGCCAACACCACGCGCGTCGGACACCCTAGGTCCCCCAGGGAAAAGGAGAGTTGCACCTACAAACAACATAAAGCAACATGAGCAGCTGAAAAAGCAACAAGTAATACGAAGTGGAGGGAGGACAACTAACCCGGTTGCACATCCTTGACGATCTTGGATGCCAATCTTGGGCGCTTCGAAGACACACCGAGTCGAACCTTCAAAGAGGATGCAGACGAATCGCCTTCAGGCACCTTCTGCTTCGACGAATCCATCATCGACATCACATCCTTCAGCTTCTTCCCCGCGCCATGGCCTCCACGACCAGGTTCAGCCCTGGTACGCAAGGTCACAGGCGGTGTCTCAAACACCTCCACATAATCATCCCTACTCTTTGACCCGCCAGTAGCGGGTGGGTTCTGAGAAGAACCGCCCTCACCGCCTAGACCTGCACGACCCCGAGCGCGATGAGTCAAAGAGAAGGATTCATCCTCAGACTCATCGTCAGAGATAAACATAATATTAGTCCCGCTAACTGAAACCGCGTTCAGCGGGCGGGGGTTGACAGGAACGTCACCTGGTATCAGCACATGGCCAGGGAAATCTTTCACGTTGACAGGAAGAAAATTCTCCCGCGTCTGCTCCACGTAAGGCTCTTCACCCGCGCGAAGGGGCTCCCAGCGGAATTCACCAACAACGCCAGGGACGATTGAATAGAAACAGCTCTTTTCTGCAACATGATAAGCGGAGCAATTATTACCAATAACAAGTACAAAATTAGCAACTACCGCCTATGAAAGGATCAAGTACCTTCGCCATTCACATAGAAACGAGGATTTGCATCAGTTCTTCCCCCCACACGGCTGAGACCCGCCATCAAAAGGGCTTCAGGCTTCACATGCGCCATCTCAATGGATGTAACTTGCTGCGTCAGCTTGTCATACCAATCGAAGTCTTCATAATTAGTCACCGGAAAATCATGCAACCTTGTTTTCCCGGATACAGCCAGCCACTGAAGCGGAGCAGGAACAACGCCTTGTTTTATGAAGAAGAACTTCCACTTCCAGTCATGCATGCTGCGAGGCGGTTCATTTCCCACAGGCCGAATCCTGCTGCGTTGGGTAAACGAAAACCATTGCGGCCCCCCGCGAGTCAGCCTATAAAACGCATTAAACATGTCAAACGTCGGCTCTACACCCTGCGACCGACACACGAACTCGAAGTGCACCATCCTGGCCATCCCTAAGGGTGTCACTTGTGTGAGGTACACCCCATACTGCAACAGCAGGTCACAAACAAACCGACTGGCCGGAAGACGGAAACCAGCCAACTGGAAATGGGCAGCGTACAACGCCATTCTCCCTGGACCGGCGTCCAGAACAGTCTCACCCTCCGACGGTAGGGTAGGCTCCCAACTCGCCGGAATCTCATACAAGGCAAGGAACTGTTCAAAGGAGTCCCTTTTCCACTTTATCCGAGCATCGGCCATGCCGACGGGATCCTTCTTGCCCTTAGCATCAGCCTCAGCCATCTGAAATAGATCGGGAAGAGGAAAAGAAAATCAGGTGGAAGAAAAGGTTCACCGGAGAGGAAAGAGGGGAGAAAACTTGACGGTTATCAGAAGAAACGTGACAAAATGAACATAACTGCTGCTATTTATACCCAAGGCATTAATGGGGAGAGAGGAAAGGAACTCACCAACAGGCGCCACGTGGCATAGGCCTGCGAAAAAACTGCCACGCGCTGCGCGTCGACCACACGCGCCTGACACCAGCCATACCAAAAGTCTCATGCAGTAACTGCCAGGACGGCTGAACAGACGCGGCAGACTGACGGACAGTCACTTCAACTGACACATACACTGCAGGTGATGATGACTTCTCGATTTTCCCTCCAAATCATTCGAATTAAATTCACAAAAATAAATGCGGAAACACCCAGCATATCAACCCGCTGACTTAAAACGTTACAACCCGCATAACGCCGAATACTCAAATCCGCCTGACGTAAAACGTTACAACCCGCATAACGCCGAATACTCAAACCCGCCTGACGTAGAACGTAACAATCCGCCAACTCAGGACCCCGCACAAAAACCTTCCACAAATGAGTCCACCACCACTCACGCTCACGCTTCGCGCAACCAAGAGAGGCACTGGACTAGGGGGACTTGAAGGGGTAGGGACCCAAATCCACATGGGCCCTACCCCAAAAACAAAGCCCAAAAGACGAAACAGGCCCACGAGGCCCAAACGTAACATCGGGAATAATCTAAGCGGGTAAGCAATACGCGAGTGCGGAGCCTCACGCGGAACAAGTAGCCGCCGAACCGTGTCCGCCCACAGTACAACAAGACAGAACAACGACGGACACGTGGCATCAAACAAGAGGTTAGTACAGGCATGTACGAACCAATCGACACATGAGGACGTGTGGCAGGGAGCATGTTGCACAACCTACCTCTTAAGGGACGACACCTGTCCCCGGAAGGACCCGCAGGAGACAAACAGTACATATCCTGCACGCGCCCACCAACCGGAATGCACGGGACCACCTCAGCAAGGTTCTCCACTAACCTGGAGGGCTGCAGGGGGGACAAGGCCCCACCTGGCAGCCAATCACGTCAAGACAGACCTGGGACTACTCACGGGACGCCACGTCACCAAGACGGTACGATCTCTCTCCCTGATATAACACGTGTCTTGCTTTATCTTATTGGGCCTAACTTTGGGCCGATGTGGAGGCAAGCCCTTAACTTGGGCCTTGGCCCTTTGGGTGAGTTAAGGGTAGATGTTGAGGCCCGTGTGGAACCTATTTAAGGAGCACTTGGTCTCCTTGGATAGGCCATTCAGAAATTCCCTGAAGAACACACTAAGGCCGATTACGTTTTTGTGTCTGCTAAGTAGATTCCTTCGGGTTTCGAGGCGGTCGCCCCACATCGGTGTAGTGTGTATTTGCAGGAACCTTCAATCTCATAGCCAGTTGGATAGCGAAGGATCACTCCTGTAGAGACGAGCCTAACCATTGGATCCAGGTTAGACTTTTGTTTCTTCATTGGCGCCATCCGTGCCGGCTAGAGCAACAACCGTTTAATCCTTTAGCTAGACAACATGGCAACCGAGGAAGCCCCTCGGAAAAACCCTGGCGAACCCATCATCGGGGATGATGACGACGTCAGCACTGCAGAAAGAACTCCAGCTACTGTAACCAAGGTCGCACACCGAGCTGTCAGAATGACCAACCCTGGTCCCGTCGTCAACCAACAAGCTACTGACACCGACGATGGTGAAGGAGACGACGAGGAAAATGCTGAGGAAGACCCAGACGAATGGCTCTTCAAGCAACAGGAAGAGGTCACCGCAGGTTACCAAAAGAGTGTAATGAAACAGGCACAGCAAAGAGTGCAGAAAACACTCAACTTCGATAACAATAATAAGACCTCAGGAGCAGCAGCTAAAAACAAAGCAAGTAGCAAATCAACAAAAAATAACACACATGGTAGTCGCAGCGGAGGCCGCGGGAAGAGTTCCCACAGCCAGGGCCGCGCTATCACAGATGAGGACGACGGCTACGAGTCCAGCTCACACGCGGAGAGCGACGATGATCTGGTCAAACCATACCGGCCGAAGGACTTAGCAGAAAAATCCAAGTTCTGTGCAAGAATCGCCATGGCACCCATACCCGCCAAGGTGAAGCTACCGAGCAGCATCGGGAAATATGACGGCATACGCGATCCGGACGATCACGTACACGACTTCAGGACCGCAGCTCACAGCCAGAACTGGCCCATGCAAGTTTGGTGTCACCTCTTCGCACAGACACTAACGGCCGCAGCCAGGGTGTGGTTCGATAACCTACCCGTGGGTAGCATCCAAGACTTCGACGACTTGCTGTCAAAGTTTTCTCTTCACTTCTCTCACCAGAGACGACATAAAAAAGACAAAGCGCACATCCTGCTATGTGCAAGAAGGGACACCGAGACAGTCGAAGATTACATCACCCGCTACACGCGGGAAGCGATGCAAATAGGATGCAATGAGGAACTGACGGGGGCATCGTTCATTCACGGAGTCAACAACGACGACCTCATGAAATGCCTCACGGGAAAGGACGGAATTCCAGAGTCATGGGACGACGTAATCAAAGCCGCAAAGATATATGCGTCCTCAGAAAAATCATTCCGCCACTCACGTCAGAACCCGTACAACCAGGGGCACAACGGCGGCCGTCGAGACAAGGGTAAGCAATCCGTTTGGTCACGCATTACCGGGTCCGCCGAGGAGGGCAAGTACTCCGCACAGCAAGACGCCCGCAATATAATCAACGGCAAGCACGGCCGCGACACCCGAGGCGGGTCAAGGAAGAACACGGATTGGACCCCATTAACGAAAACCCCATCACAAGTGCTCGCGACAGAACAACACAGCTTCAAAGAACCACGGCCACTAGGAAAGCGAAAGAATGTGGACACTAGCAAACGCTGTGACTACCACAACGACTTCGGGCATAACCAGTGGTACAGAAAAAACGAAGCATGGGACCGGAAAAAACTAAAGCAATGAACGAGCAAGTGACCGAGCTACTGAACGCAGGAATCCTCCGTCCAGTCAAATACCAGACCTGGGTGGCAAACCCTGTCATGGTCGGCAAAGCCAATGGAGGGTGGCGAATGTGCGTGGACTACAAGGACCTAAACAAGGCATGCCCGAAAGATTGCTATCCATTGCCAGAAATAGACTTGAAAGTCGACTCGCTAGCACCGTTCCGCTTCAAATGCTTCCTCGACGCTTACAAGGGATACCACCAAATCCAGATGGCTAAAGTTGACGAGGACAAAACGGCGTTCAGAACCGACATGGGGACGTTTTGCTACACAAAAATGCCGTTTGGGCTAAAAAACGCGGGTGCAACATACCAACGCCTCATGGACTCGGTGTTCACAAAGCAGATAGGCGTCAACTTGGAAGTCTACGTGGACGACCTTGTCATCAAAAGCGTGGAAGAAGACCAAATGCTGCAAGACATCCAGAAAACATTCGAACAACTAAGAACGGTCCGCATGAAACTGAATCCCAGCAAATGCTCCTTCGGCATGGAAGAGGGAAAATTCCTGGGCGTCATTGTCACGAAGGATGGCTTCCGCGCAAACCCAGAGAAAGTGCAAGCGATAGAGCGAATGCCATCGCCAGCGTCTGTAAAGGAGGTGCAAACCCTGATGGGTCGCCTCGTGGCTTTGAACCGCTTCCTATCCAATTACGCCTCAAGGTCTTTCCCCTTTGTCAGTACGCTCAGGAACTGCCTGAAGAAGACAAACTTTCGCTGGACAACGGAAGCAGAAAAAGCATTCCAAGACATGAAACAGTGTCTCATGAACTTACCGACATTGACAGCACCCCTCCCAAAAGAGCCGCTCACGTTATACCTGGCGGTCTCCAACAAGGCGGTCGGGGCAGTCCTACTAGTGGATAGAAAGGGTGTCCAGACGCCAATCTACTATGTAAGCCGGACATTATTAGACGCGGAAACCCGCTACTCCACAATGGAGAAGTTGGTACTGGCCCTGGTGCACGCTTCACGCAGGCTGAGGAGGTACTTCCAAGGGCACCCAATCAACGTTCTGACAGGGTACCGCATAAATGACGTCCTGAAGAAGCCCGAACTTTCGGGAAGACTAGCCAAATGGGCCATAGAGCTAGGGGAGCATGATATCTATTACAAGCCGCGGCCAGCCATCAAGGGGCAAGTCCTAGCAGACTTCACCACGGAGGTCCCCACAGACAAGATTGCAGAGTGCCTGATAGAACAAGACCCGCCGCCAGCAACAATCGCAACAGACAAATGGCTGCTATACACTGACGGCGCCAAAAGTGACGACGGCGCGGGGGCCGGCCTGCGTCTCATCAGTCCAGATGGCACAGAGTTTACGTATGCTATCCGCTTAAACTTTGAAAGCACCAACAATGAAGCGGAGTACGAAGCATTGCTCGCTGGCCTGCGTCTGGCAGACAAGATGGGAGCCCGCTTTGTCGAAGCACACGTAGACTCCATGTTGGTAGCGGCACAAGTGGACGGGAAATACGAGGCTCGAGATAGCAAAATGGCCCTGTACTTGGAAGAGACAAAGAAGCTCATGCAACGTTTCGCATACTGCAAAATCTTTCACATCAACAGAAGCGAAAACAAACCCGCAGATGCTCTGAGCAAAATGGCGGCCACCGTCTTCGAGCATTTGGCAAAAGAAGTACGGGTGGAGGTCTTAAACACCCCATCTGTCTCCGCTCACCAGGTACATGTCGTACAAACAGGCGCACCTTCATGGATGACACCCATAGTTCGCTATCTCACCAGCGGAACGCTCCCTGACGACAAACAAGAGGCAAGAAAGATCCAACATAAAGCAATGCACTACCAGATGGTCGCAGGCACACTTTACAGACGATCGTACTTGGGACCCCTGCTGAGATGTGTCAACACTGAGGAAGCCACATTCCTGGTCAAGGAAATACACGAAGGAATCTGCGGCCTACATGCAAGACCGCGCATGATAGTGGCTAAACTAATGAACGCGGGATATTATTGGCCTGGCATGCACGTAGATGCAGTCAAAATACTCCGCAAATGCCACGCGTGCCAACGCCATGCGCCCAGCACGCTGCGTCCCAAGAACGATTTAGTGCCCGTTACCTCAGCATGGCCATTTCAAAAATGGGCCATCGACATTGTGGGACCCTTCCCCACAGCGCCTGGGAACATCAGATACCTCATCGTGGCTATCGACTATTTAACGAAATGGGTGGAGGCCAAACCGTTGGTGTACATAGACGCTCGGACGGTCAAACGCTTCATTTGGGAATTTATCATATGCCGTTTCGGCCTCCCAATGGACATCGTCAGCGACAACGGCCTCCAATTCACAGACGGCGGCTTACAAAGCTGGCTCGCAGACATGGGGGTGAGTCAAACGTTCACTTCTGTAGCCCACCCGCAAGCCAATGGCCAAGTCGAGCGAGCAAACAGGAGCATTGTGGAAGGGATCAAGGCAAGGCTGAATACAAAGCGCTCAGGATGGGTGGATGAGGTACCCAATGTACTATGGGCTCACCGTACGCTAACAAAGACAAGCAACGGAGAAACCCCGTTTAGCTTAACGTACGGAACAGAAGCTGTAATCCCAGCGGAAATCGGCTGCCCATCGGCGCGTGTTCTCCTCGCCGAAAGCAACAAGAATGACTCAGAGCTACGCCTAAACCTAGACCTCCTTGAAGAACGTCGCGAACTAGCGGCATTCAAAGAAGCCAAGTACAAGAGGCAGCTCGAGCGCTACTATAACGCGCGGGTCAAAAAGGTAACATTCAATGTGGGGGACTTTGTCTTCTGCCACAATGAAGCTTCCACGGCAGAGGCAGTGGGCAAGCTTGCGCCGACTTGGGAAGTTCCATATAGAGTCCAAGAGGTACTGGGGAAGGGCGCATACGCGCTGGAACGCCTCGATGGCACCCCAATCCCGAGGACCTGGAATGCCGCACAGCTTAGGGTTTGCTACATGTAATCGAAGTAGGAAAGGATGTCTTCGATATGCTTACTTTTATGTCTTAGCGACTTGTCATTTCTGAAGTTTTAATGTACTAGCAGCTCTATGTCTTTACGATTTATCTATGAATGAATTAACCGATGTTATATGACTTTACATCACGCGTAACATATCACATAGCACAGCGCATACTAAGGCGCAACGCGCACCACGGCTTTCGCACAAAATGCGCCACCTTGGTCCGCGGCAACCGCTATTTAACGCGATTCCGTAGACCAAGCAGTAGAAGAGACGCGTTGTTATGATCACAACGAACGCGTCACCTTGGCCAGCGGAAAGCACCATTATAGGTAACTCCGCACGCTAAGCAGACCAAACAATCAGCGAGATGCGTCGTTGTGTTCACAACGAACGCGTCACCTTGGCTAGCGGAAAGCACCATCTTGGGTCACTCCGCAAGCTAAGCAGATTAAACAATCAACGAGACGCGTCGTTGGGTTCATAACGAACGCGTCACCTTGGCCAGCGGATAACACCATCTTAGGTTACTCCGCAGGCTAAGCAGACTAAGAGACGCGTCATGATTCTCAAAACAAATGCGTCACCTTGGTCCGCGAATTCGGCTAACTCGAACGACTTCGCGGACTAAGCAACGAGAAAGACGTGTTGCTGTTTTCACAGCAAACACGTCGCCTTGGCCGACGGAGCACACCATTTCAGGTGACCCCGCGTGCTAAGCAGTCAAAGAGGCGCATCGACACTTTTATAGCGGATGCGCCACCTTGGCCGGCGGGCAACGCTTTCCTAGCAAGGCCAGCCGACCAAGCAAACCCAGAAACGAATCGCCGTTCCCTCGGCGGACCTAAGGACAGCTAAGTGGACAAGGCCAAACTTAGCCAGGTCCATATGACGGGCCGCCAAGGGGACGCATCATGGTCACAACATCTAACGACCTACCTAAGCCGTCAACCTACAATAACTAAATCTTGATATAACCATGTGGCAAGATAACAAAAGGCGTTAACACTTCATTGCATATTTCATAACAAAAGGCGTTAACACTTCGAATACATAGACAAAATTAAACCCCTATATATAATACAAAAAGAGGGTTTTCCTTGACAGATACACATATTAACAACAACTTAGACCATGACACGAAACACTTAATCTATGACAACCATGTGCACCCAAGCACCATCACTCTGGCGGAAACGAACTTTGGGAGTAGGCCTGAAGACTCCAACTGCTGGGCAAGCAATGATGATCGGCCGGACTCCATTAACGGCAACAGGAGCCACCGGAGGAGCTTGAGCCACCACCTCCCCGCAGTAGTCAGCTAGAATCTTCATCTTCCATTCCGGGTCCACCGAATGAAAGGGGGGAGCCTCCACCACATTCACCGGAGGGGGAGCTGGAGGGGCACGTCGCCGGAGTTCCAGCAAGGAATCAACGGCGGCAGAGTGGTCATAACAATCCGCAAGGGTCTTCGTTCTAGGCTGGTTGGAGTCCATGGAAGCTTAGAAACGGAGGAGAAGTGAATGGATGAACAACGGAATCCCCACTAATCCCCTTTTATAACCCAAATCTTAGGGGTAATTATGAAGGGCAATTAATGGGGGTAATCATGCACTTCGGAAATAGTGACTCGCGTCACTTCAGGTGTCCTGCTGCGCCGTCAGTCAGTCATTAATGACTGACGGCTGACATCATGACTGCAGAATTAATTACAAGCAATAATGGCAAGAGAAGAGCAAGAGACACAAACTGAATGCAATAGTAGTTAAAAAGACAAGTGTTCACAACCAACTACGCCAAAGCGTAAGCAAACAGAAAATAAACACAAATTGTTTAGACACAAAAGATAAAGATATACTACTTCAATATCAACCACTAATCTTCACCATCGAAGTTGACATCATCAATGAAGTCGTCGTCACCTTCATCACGTGGCGGAGCGGTAGAAGTCCCTTCACCGCTTAGAGCCGCGGCATCCCTGGCCGCCTTTTCCTTCTCTTGCTGGTCATCCTCCGCCTGGCGCTCCTTTTCCGCCTCTTCAAAGGCCTCACGCAGTACTTGCACACCGTTCGGAAGCTGCGCACACTCCGCCACAACGTCCATAACAGGGAAGCTCAGTTCGTCATAAGCCGCCACTTCCTTGTCATACTCTGCTTCAGCATCTATGTTGCGGAAGGGATTGTCATCAAAAGGGTGGCCGCCGAGACAAAAGTCAAATCCCTGTTTAAAACCAAGGGCAGCACCAAACTGCTTCGACTTTTCAAGGAGGCGGGCAACTGATTGCACCAGCGCAGGCTCTTCCCAAACACGAGCAAACACCTACAATAATAAACAAAGGACGGTTAGCCAAGACAAACTGTAGATGCCGTTTTGCGACTAATGATTAGATGTTAACATGTGTTAGGGGCGAAGGAAGAAGAAATGGGCGAAGGTAACTTTCAAGTGGACGAAGGAAGATGTATAGTGGACGAATCTGGAACCAGGAGTGAAGGAAGACACATTCGACCAGTCAAACTGGGCGAATGTGGAATCTGCCTACATTCGACCAGTGAGTTTGGGCGAATGTGCAGACATTATAAATAGATTTTGGGTTTTCGTAATGGAAAAGGAGTCATTCAGTGTGTGTGTTTTAGAGGTGTATTCCAGAGTGTGTTGAGAGTGTTTAGAAGTGTGCTAGATTAACTGTATTCAATCTGTAAGCGTTTATTTCGAAAAGTTAATCTATGAAAAGCTTTTAAAATGACTTTGATTGTGTTTTGATTGAGTTTATATCAGTTTGTTCTAAGCTAGGGTTTCCGCACCTGGTTTAGCAACTTGTATGATCATATAATCCTGTTTTCGTGTCAAATCACATCCTCTACAAAGTGGTATCAGAGCATAGAGGATCATACAACAACAAATTGATAAACTCAGAGCTGATTTGGACATAATTTTCATCAATTCACATCTGTTTTCATATAAAAATGGTTTTTGAGTGTTTTTGAAAGAATCAAAGGTGATTTTGTGGATAAAATTCAAAATTCCAAGTATTAAAGTTGTTCCAAATCATCTCCGAAGCAAAACCTGATCAAGATCAATCAAATCCACAAACTTTTGAAAATCAGAGATCAAAATAACCGTTTTTCAAAGTGTAACCGTTTTTCAAAAGTTTAAAATGGGCGAACCTGGAGTGAGTGGGCGAATGTGTGAGTTTTAGGTCGAAGGTGAGAGGATTTCTGGGCGAATCTAGAGTTTTTAGGGCGAACGTAGAGTTTTTCACTTGAAATTTTCACTTTCGGGTCAAGTTTTTCACCTTCGGGATGTCGGGCGGACGAACCTGAAACTGAGACGGCCGAATCTAGAATATTTTGGACGAACGTAGAACGTGTTAGTGTGATTTTACTTTCTGGTGAGTTTTCACATTCGGGTGAGAGACTTTTTGGGCGAACCTGAAACAAAAGGGACGAACCTGATCACATTTGGGCGAACCTAGGACAGTTTTTGGAAAATTTTTCTAAGTGTTGAATTTCTCGAAGTTCGTGATCATGTGGCGTTATCAGACTACTCCTACACCAGCAACTACACAACCACAACAGCAGGTGATGGACCCATGGACAGTGGCAGCACAGAAGACGAGCACACAGTCTTCACAGCCGGTTAACTACATGACTCAAAGTGCACCTCCAGCACCACAGTCTGACTACTGGGGAGTAGCAGCAGCGGTGGTAAACACTCAAACTACAAATGCTATTTCCACACTGATTAATGATTTGTCTTCAGGTAGCGGGACTCGGCCACCGAAGCTCATGGAGATTCAAGAATACAATCAGTGGCAGAAAAAGTTCAAAATACACTTGGAAGGCATGGGAGTGGAAGGTGCTGAAGCATGGAACATGATTGCTAAAGGTTACACACCACCAGTTCTGGAGAACACAGGTGAACCAGTGCCATTGGAGAGCATGGCTGAGGATGAGAAAAAGAAGTTTGCTGTGGAAAAGAAGGCGTTTTCCCAACTGACACAGGCAATCACAAATGATCTGTTGCATCAGTTTGGGACGTGCACAACTTCTAAGGCACTGTGGGATATGCTTAAAAGGAAGCATGATGGAAATGAGAAGACTCGAAGTTTGAGGACTGAAGAACTAATAAAGGAGTTTGAGAATTTTTCTTATGTTGGAAATGAAACTTTGAAAGAACTAACTCCTAGATTTAATCATTTGATTTCTGAATTGTCTAGTTATGGTATACAGATTCCTATGGCAAAACAGGTGGACAAGTTTGCAGATGCATTACCACCTAACTGGGATCAGCATGTGGATGTTCTTAAGGAGAAGGATGCTTATCAATATTGGTCTCTCCAGGAGTTCATTGAGAAGCTGGAAAACAAAGAGTTGGAAGAGAAGAGGAAGGCTAGGAGAGCACAGATTCCTCAGAATCCAAACTTATACTTTGGAGGATCTTCAGTTCCAGCTAGTGCAAGTTCAGGAGGGCTAGTTGCACCACATGTTGCTTGTGTATCCAATGTTGTGGAATCACCGATCATTAACTATCAACAACAAACTTCATCTTTATCACAACCACAACCACAAATTCCATATCAATATTCATACATTCCACCATTCTCCCCAAAGCAACAAGCAGCTTTCTATACTGCTGGTCAATCTCAACCACAACCATTGAACCAACTTAACCAACAAACGGTGGTTTTGGAGACTTCCAATCTTGGAAATGTGACTGTAGAAGTTGCTCAGCAACACATTGCATTAGTCTCTGCAATGGTTTCTTCCTACAATGGGTTAGTTGCTAGTCAAATTGGTAATAACAACTTGACCAATGAAGACTACGCACAGATTGATAAGGAGGAAATGGAACTCATTGATATCCAATGGGCCTTTGCTAGCATAATGCGAAGAGCAACAGAGTTTATTGAGAAGACAGGTAGAACAGACTTGGGAACTTCTCCTAATACAACCTACGGGTTTAATAAGGAGAAAGTGACTTGTTTTAACTGTGGAGGTAAAGGTCACTTTAAAAGAGAATGCACCCAGCCACCAAAACAAGGCAATAGAAATCCTTTCAATGCCAGTTATCAGAACCGTCAACAACAAAACCAAAACCAAGTTTCCTACCAAAACAACAACCATCAAAACAACTTTAACAACAACCAAAATAGACAACCAAACACACCAAACCAGACACAAACCCAAACACCAAATAATACTAACCGAACAGTCATACCAATCACTACACCAAATGAACAACCGAATACCAATCAAGCATTGGTAACTCAACAAGATGAAAGGTTTGACTGGTCGAGCATTCAGATAGGTGTTGAGGAAATCACCACTGGGGGAAATGTGGCTTGTGTTGCATATCAAGTTGATGTTGAAGATTCTGTGACGATGGAGGAGAAGGTAGGAACTGAAGTTGATAGTGATGAGTCTGAGGCTGAGATGGATGGGGAATTTGAACCGGTTAAGGTTAATGCTGAGGTTGATGTTGACGTGCAAACTGAAGAAACAAATTCTGGAGTTGTGATTGATACTGTTTCTGACATTCCTGAGGAGTGTGAATCGGTTTATTCTGATTCAGACAGTGAATCGGATACGGAAGCAAGTGTTAATTCTCTTGATGAAGATATCGATCAGTTGCTTGCAGAAGCGGATTTTCTGATGACAAGGAAGTCGTGCATTGCAGATGATGCTTTCACAAAGATTGATTATTCCAGATTCTTTGCAGGAAAGGAAGCTCATTTCGCATTAATGGCCATGACTGATCCGCCAAAACCTGTAAGATCTGCATGTAGTACTGATAATACTAGTGAAAAATACTGTGGTACATGTGATAGATTGACTGAGGAGATTAAACAACTCCGTGTTCAACGTGATAGTGCTATCATGAACAGTCAATCTACTCGCAAAGAGTTGAATGCTTTTAACAAAGTATTAGATGGCTACAAAAAGGACATTTCCGACTTGAAAAACACTTTGTCTTTAAAACAATTGGCAATTAACAACTATATCAATGAAATTGAAAATACCAAGTTGGAAATGGCCGCCATCAAATGCTTTGCTGAAAAAGTAAACAAAAAGCTGGAAAGCTATAAGAATGTTGCTTATGTGGTAGATCACATCATTGATGATAAAACCACCAATTATCGGGCAGTACCATCTCCGGTTCTTTTTGAAAACCACAATTGTCACCAAGTGACACCGGAGAGTTCGGTAAAATCTGATTCAGCATCGGAAAATGAATCTAATACTTCAAGTATTGGTGATCCAAATTCCGATGTTAGACCGATTTTGGGAATCAATGATGAGGGTGTTACTGCTGAAAGTGTTGACTCAGACTCAGAGAGTGATGATACTGGTTGTAAACAAACTGTTAATGCATGTGAAATTCCAAAAGAAAATCACATCATTACAAATGAACCAGTTTCATCATCTCAAATTGTGATTCCAATGAAAAAGATTCATTGTGAAAAGAAGTCTGAAGTGAATGTTGTGAAGAAAGATCTTGAAAAGATTGAGAAAAACGAACAATGTGACAAACCTGTCAAAGTGTTCTATCGGATGGAAGGATCCGATAAGATCATCTCTGACGAGGACTTTCCAATTAAAGATGTTAACTATGCTAAAATTGACAAAATTTGGCAAGAAAGTACTATTTGGTTCCCAAAACATGAGAGAACAAATGAAATTCCACCAGCTTTGTTAAAGAAGTTGTATTTGGATGTTCCTCAAGAACCAAAGGTTCATGTCACAGAGTTTGTTAAACCCAAAAACAGAGCTAATGGTTTTAATGAGCCGACTTACTCAAAAGGGCCACTCCCTGAGAGTTTAAGAAAGCAACAGTATAATGATCAATACCCTGTTAGATCATTTGCTCAACCAAATGCTCCAAATGTTTTTGAAGAGTACCGTGCGTGCTTTAAGTGTGGGGAACGTGGGCATTTGCTTGCTCAGTGTCCATATGTAAGGCACAAGAGGCACGAGGTTGAAGTGAGGAATTCCATGAGAAAACCGATTGATCATTATGTGCCACCACATAGGAGAGTTGTTCCTCAACAACCACAACAGTTTTATAATCAAAACAACTTTCAAATGAGGAACACTCGTCCAATGCACTATGATAGAAGGTATCGGATTGCGATGGAAAACTCGTGGAGGAAGCCTGTGGTGAACACAACAGTTGAGAGGCAAAAGGTTCCACCAAAACCGATTGTCAAATCAACTGTTGGACCTAAGTCTGTTAAATCAGATAAGGTTACCAAGAAGGTTACTTTTGCTAACAATGTTCAGAAACCGACTGAGAACCCAAAGTCTCAGATTCGTATCCTGAAAAGGACTGAACAATCTTGGACACCTAATGGTACTCCAGGAGCCTCAACTTCAAAAGTTAATGAGAGAAAGGAAACTGTTTTGAACAATCAGAAAAAGATTGATCAAAAAGTTGTTAAAAATGTTTGTGACAATGTTACTGTGAAACCTGATGTTGAAAGACCCAAGACTCAGGCTTGGGTCCCCCGAAAGAACTAACTGATTTACATTGTGTGTGCAGGGAGCTTCAGCTGGCCCTATTAGCAGTCTTTGGATTGTTGATAGTGGAGCTTCAGGCCACATGACAGGGGATCTTGCGTTGCTGTTTGACGTGAAGAACATCAATGGCGGATATGTAGCGTTTGCAGGAAACAAAGGCGGATATATCACAATGGAAGGAAGTGTGAGCAATGGGATAGTGAGTTTCGAGCGGATTTCGTATGTGAAGCAGATAGATTACAATCTGTTGAGTGTCAGTCAAATTTGTGACAAGAAATTTACTATGCATTTTGATGACAAATCCTGCTATATTCTGAAACCGGGCTTTACAATTCCTAAAGAGTGGATAATGTTGAAGGCACCTCGCGTCAACAATCTTTACATTCTTGATATGTCCAAGGCGATGACATCACAGGGGCAAATAACATGCTTTTTGTCAAAGGCGACTGAGAAAGAATCGATAATGTGGCACCGAAGAATGGGGCACATTCATCTGAAGAAAATGAATCAACTTGTGAGGAATGGACTTGTCGATGGAGTAAACGTGAAACATTTCCATCTGAATGACAAGTGTGTGAGTTGTAAAAAGGGGAAGCAACACAAACAGTCCCATAAAGTGAAAAAGGTTAACTCTGTTGAGATGCCACTAGAGCGATTGCACATGGATCTTTTCGGACCGGTCAAGCGCCATAGTCATCTTGGAGAGCTTTATTGTTTAGTCGTCACTGACGATTACTCAAGATTTTCATGGGTGATGTGTTTGCAGAATAAAAGCGACACTTTTATCAATCTAAAAGTTCTGTTCACTCGATTGGAGAATCTCTACAATGTGAAGATAAAGAGAATTCGGAGTGACAATGGGACGGAGTTCAAAAATGCAAAGATGGATGAACTTTGTGAAAACAAAGGGATACATCATGAATATTCAGCTCCGTACACCCCTCAACAGAACGGTGTTGCTGAACGAAAGAATAGGACTCTAATTGAAGCGGCTAGAACAATGCTCGCTGATTCAAATCTTCCAGTAATGTTCTGGAATGAGGCGATTTATGCAGCAAATTACACACTAAATCGGGTTCTAACAGTGAAGAAGTTTGGTAAAACATCTTATGAGCTGTTACACCGAAGAAAGCCGAACTTAGAGTATCTAGAACCTTTTGGGGCGCCTTGCACCATGTTGAATCCAAGCGAAAAGTTTAGTCCTAAAGCCGAGGAGGGTTACTTTGTTGGATATGCAACCCCGCTCAAACGGGTATACAACAAGCGAACTCGTCGTGTGGAAGACTGGGCTAACGTGGAAGTTCAACGATATACTCAAAATATTCAAGGCACGGGTCCTGATTGGATGTTTGATTACAAAGATTTCTTTGAATCATTCAATCTAGATAGCTTGGTTGAAGAAGCTGTTATTAGACTACTTTACGAGTGTGAAAATGCAACAACTTCGCCGTTGGTGCGTCCGATCACCGTGAACCCCCTACCAGCTTCTAATGATACCAATGCTCCTATACAAGAAGAAGAGATATTTCAAGAGGCTTCAACTTCATTAGACACTTCAGAATCTGAAGATGAACAATTTGAAGAAGCTATTCTTGATCAAGCTGAAGAACAGGAGGCACCGCCAGTGAACCCAACTCCAACTTCTGATGTGGCTTCATCATCAAATACGGGTCATGATCTGGATGCTGTAGAGAACTTGACTGTTCAGACGGGAGTGCAAGTACCTGATTATCCGGAATCTCGGATTCATCGTATTCACCCGCTGGAGCAAGTAATCGGTGATCCTGGAAGTAGTGTTATGACCAGAGGGCAGCTTAAAAGCGTTAATTCGCCAGAGAGTTTTGGTGCTTTAGCTTTATATGCCAAAATTCAACAATCTGGTAGTCAAAATGATTGGTCGTTTGCGTGTTATGTGTCGCAGGTAGAGCCAAGGACATACAAGGACGCTTTGAAGGATGATGCCTGGGTGGAAGCTATGCAGGAGGAGTTATTACAATTCCAGAAATTGGGAGTTTGGACGCTCACGGATTTGCCGCCGGATAGGAAGAAGATTGGCACCAAATGGGTGTTTAAGTGTAAGAAGGATGATCGTGGGGTAATAGTTCGTAACAAAGCCAGATTGGTCGTGCAGGGATTCCATCAAATCGAAGGGATTGATTATAATGAAATCTATGCACCGGTAGCACGAATCGAAGCTATTCGGATGTTCCTCGCGTTTGCTTCTTATAAGAAATTCAAAGTTTACCAGATGGACGTGAAAAGTGCATTTCTGTACGGTAAAGTCAAGGAAGAGGTGTATGTCGGGCAGCCACCAGGCTTTGAGGACCCAATCCACCGGGATAAGGTCTACGTGTTGAACAAAGCTCTTTATGGCTTGCACCAGGCTCCGAGGCAGTGGTACGAGGAGCTGAGTACATACCTCATCACCAAAGGATTTAAGCGCGGCCTCGTTGATTGTACCCTCTTTACGAAAAAGACGGGAGATGACTTGCTTCTAGTACAGATATACGTTGATGATATAATATTTGGTTCAACTAACGAGCTTTTATGCAGGGAGTTCGAAACTGTCATGCGGGAAAAGTTCGAAATGAGCGCAATGGGGGAGATGCAGTTTTTCCTAGGCTTGCAGGTGGACCAAAGACCCGATGGGATCTTCATTCACCAGACGAAATATGTCTCCGACATCTTGAGCCGGTTCCAGATGGAGGACTCAAAGCCGATGGATACCCCGATTCAACCCAATCACGGGATTGGAGTGGACGCTAAGGGGGAGCTGACGGATCCTTTTACATACAGAGCAATCATCGGATCTCTGATGTATTTGACGGCGTCTCGACCAGATATTATGTACGCAACGTGTCTCTGTGCCCGTTATCAATCGAAGCCGAAACAAAGTCATCTGACGGCGGTCAAGCGTATCCTTAGATATCTGAAGGGTTGTCCCTCAAAAGGACTTTGGTACCCTAATGATGATAATTTTGATTTCATATCTTTTAGTGATGCAGATTGGGGCGGCTGTGACAAAGATAGCAAATCTACTACAGCTGGTTGCCAGTTTTTCGGGAGCAGGTTAATCACCTGGCAATGCAAGAAACAGACTTCCGTAGCACAATCTACCTGTGAAGCCGAGTACATTGCAGCCTCGAGTTGCTGTTCGCAAGTACTCTGGATTCAACAACAAATGGTGGATTACGGTTTGCAGTTTCTAAAAACTCCTATTTAATGTGACAACGAAGCTGCAATTGCATTAACTAAAAAATTCGGATAATCATTCTAAAGCGAAACACATCCGGATCAAATATCATTTTATCCGTGATTGTTACGCTAAGGAATTGATTGATATGGTCAAAATACATACTGACTACCAACGTGCAGATCTGTTTACTAAAGCCTTTGACCGTTCACGCTTTGAATATCTTTTAAAAGTAAACAATATAAAGGAAAAACAGGACTAATCGGCACCTCGGTTTATCGCTTTTTAGTTTTTAGTTTTTATATTTTGCTAATTGGGAATTTCTCTTTGCTAATTGGGAATTTCTCTTTACTATTGTAATCCTCAAAGAAGTTGATGCTTTCGAGGGGATTGTTTAATCCTCAAAGAAGTTGATGCTTTCGAGTGGATTGTTTTTTTTTTAATTTTTGTTTTTATTTTTCAGAAAAATTAAAAAAAATACCAAAAATATGTTCTTTATTTTAGGGGGAGCCATTTTTCAGAAAAACCAAAAACAATATAAAATTCAAAAAGACCTAAAAATTAGAAAATCCAAAATGATTTCCTGGTAAAACAGAGGAAATGATAGTACATCAGTGGGGATCTGACACAGGCTAAAGAATTTGTATAGTTTATGAGGCGTGTGTTGACTACGTGTGATATGCTGATAGGCTTCGTAGACTAAATATTGCGTGCATTAGTGATACAAACATAACGAACTACGCGTTCGTGGCTGAACACCTCATGGGCATATGGTCTTAAGTACCGTAATTTCGTTTGATAGGATTGCCAAAATCTGAGGTTTCGCGTCGTTATGTTATGGTTATCCGGGATATTCTGATAAACTTTTGTCGTATTGATTTACGGACCTAGTTTTATCAGAATATTTGCTAAAAGAGCTTAATTGCCAAAACCGGAAGTTACCGAACTGAGGAACTTTATGTTTTAATTGATCATAGATCATTATTACATCGTATTGATCATCTGATGCAAATCAGTGATTAATATCAGCCTCAACCTAGTGTATACGCACATGTTACTCTGCTGCATTCATTTGCTGACCTGTACACCTCTGTGCTATATACTTTGTAACTTTTACGGATAACTCTGGCATAATCACGCGTTACGACGAAGCTTTGTGCAATTACTTGATACGGGAGTATGTCGTGTGTGTGGGCACCACATCGTGTTAGTCTAATACACCTAACTCGTATCGTTTTAAAGCATTGCGTAATTGTCTGCATGTGAGCTTACGTGGACCACAATATCAGCAATTGCCGTATCACATACTGTTTCTAATGATAATATTAAACAAAAAGATCAACGCTGTGATCAGATTTCTCAGAAAACTGATATGATCCTCTGACCGGATTTCACAAAATGTTTACTGCTTTCATTTACTTTAATGCATTTTATTTTGTTGCAATTTACTTTTAATGTCAAAAAGATACAAAATCCAAAAAGATTTTAGGTGTGTTTTGATAAAATTTCAGTAAAATCCAAACTTTTTGCATTTCTGCTTTATTTTTTGATAACCGGGGATGCTTGATAGTCAATTTCTGAGATTTGACAACACCATCTGGGCTTTGTATCATTCTAAAAAGAGAAAATTTGTGTTTTGGAAGCTTAACGGATTGAAAAATGTTGAACGGGATTCGAATTTGTAATTTGGCAAAATTTTTCAAAATTTCCATTTTACATTCGCCCTTAATTTGGGACGAATGTGGAATTTTTGTTCACCTTCGGGTTGCTTCCAACGGGCGAATGTGATTTTTAACCAAAATTCACTTTCGGGTAAAACAACTTTTACCTTCGTGCCTTTGATTAGGGGCGAAGGTGGAAATGTGATACATTCGACCGATTGGAACGGGCGAAGGTGGAGTCTTTATATATGCCTCTTGTACATTCGACCCTCACTTCAAATTTTTTCAAAATTTCTTCAATAACAGACCCTTGTTGATTTTAATTCTCTTGCTTGTGCCTTTTGATCCTTGCATCTTACTGATCATTTTCATATAAAGATTACAGGTAATGGTCACAGATTGAAGCCGGAATCGTTGATTTTCTAAATCGACCTAGGGTTTAAGGGTTTACAGATTTTCAGTGTTTGTTAATGCTTTTTGTTGTTAGATTTTCATTCTATATCAGTTTTAGGGGGAGAGTATTAAAGGAATTAGGTTTCTAACATGGTTTAAAGTGTAGATTGATTGAATGAAAATTATAAACCCTAAATTCTATTGAAAACCGATATAAAATGAAAATTAGGGTAAATTGATGATAGACGATGCTTAGTCGGCTGTTTTAGGATTGATTCTAATCAAAATCAAGGTTTAAAAACACGGTTGAAAAATTTTCAAATTTTGGGTATGAACCATTTCCACCTTCGGGTCTTCGTATGGACGAAGGTGAAATGAGATGGACGAAGGAAGATCAAAACGGACGAATGTGTCTTTTCAATTAAAATTATTTACATTCGACCATAATCTTACACCTTCGGCCACAATTATTTACATTCGACCAGTTAATTTTGGGCGAATGTGGAATCTCAAAAACCTAAAATTTTGAATTTTTGACGATTTCGTGTTTTGACGTTTATTTTGATTTTACATTTCAGATGGCTGAAGAACAAGCAAATATTGAGATTCCTGTGGAGACTGCAGTAACTGATCCTATTCCAGAGACTGTACCAGAAGGAGAATCATCAAGCGGTACAAAATGGCCGTTTGAGAAGACTCATAACTGTTGTGCGTATCTTGGAGATGTGGAGAAGAATGTGGAGTTCACAGAGATTATTAAGTTTCTGAAGAGATGCAGAGTGGTTTATGCTTTGGCCACACCAACTATTATCTACAAGGATATAGTTGAGGACTTTTACAACAACGCCAAGTATGATTACTTTGATAATCAGACGATCATTAAAAGCAAAATTCAGGGAATGGAGATGTTTATCACTGAAGCAGATATCAGAGAAGCTCTCCAGATCCAGTTTGAAACAAGTGAGGATCCAAGGGAATTGTCATGGACTGAGCAGAAAGCCTGTTTCCTGAGGATGAAATACAAAGGACCGATCACTGATGGTTCTATGTACAAAGGGAAACTAGGAGTACAGTTTAAGTATTTTGCTCACGTCATTATACTTGTGTTTGGATGTGTTAGTGGGGGATACGATGTGATGAGGAAGAGTTTAAGCTCGTTAATGGTTGCATTGACTCTCAATAAACCATTTAATGTTGCTGGAATGATTTTAGATCATATGTTAGAGATGTTGAAAGGGTTGAAGCTTAAGAAGTTCATGCTTTATCCGAGATTCCTTATGATGATTTTTGATCACAAATATCCACACCTGAAGAAAGATCCAACACAGATACTGGTTATGGATCACATGAACATTAGAACCTTAGTGAGAATGAAAGGTTACAAAGGTGTGCCTGAAAATGAGAGACCACCTTTCAGGAGGTTGTTTGGAGCCTTGGCTAGAGAGGATTACATGGATCCTGGAAAGAATACAGCGAGGCATCCTGATAGTGATAGTGATAATGATGATCCATTAGTTTATGCTGATGCAAGCACGAAGAGGAAGAGACAAGTTGTCAATCCCGGAGCCAAAGGGAAGGGTAAGGGAAAGACAGATCAGGGGAGTTCAAAACAACAAGCGGTGAGGAAGAAAACTACTGCTAAGAAGGGTACGAGTTTGGTAGATGAAGAATCTGTTGATTCAGAGGAGACAGAGACTGAAGAACAGTGGGATTCGGATGCTGAAAATGTCCGGACTACCAAACAAAAGGCCACTTTGGTTGGTGAGTCTGAATCACTGAACAGATCAATTGAGGAAGCTAAGAAGAGCAAGCAGTCTGTTGGTGCTGAAGATGAAGGGTTGACTATAAATTTGGACGAGTTGAATGAAGGTGAAACTGTTGTTGTAAACTTGCCCAAGCCCAAACACAAAACCATGGCCAAGAAGACCAGTACAAAGCAGCTGAGAGAGAAAGAATTGAACTTATTGTTGAAAGGAAAGAGATTACCTGATGCTGGTACATCATCTAAACAATCTTCACCAGCAACGAAGAAGCAAAAGACTAAGGAGGCTACACCATTACCAGTGGATCAATTTAATATTGCCCTGGATAATGTTCTTGACATGTTTACTAAGCCTCAGAAAGGAAAAGAAGTTGATGTTGAGCCATCTAAGTCAAAGTCTAAATCAAAGAAAGTCACTGTGGATGATGATGTGATGAAGCAGGTAAATAAAAAGATGGATGACATGATGAAGATGCTAGTGACTCAGCAAGCAGAAATTGCCAGATTTAAGCAGAATGAAGAGAAAATGCTTCAGATCGTTGTAGCTTCAAAGTCTAATCAAGATGAGATAGACGAGAAAGTGAAGAAGCTAGAAGCAAAGAATAAGAAGCTTGAGGGAAAGTGTCTGAGAAACAAGAACAGATACAAGGCGATTAAAGAAGACAATAAAGAGTTGAGGGCTGAAAACAAACGCCTTAGTGATCTGATTGACAATCTGTACAACGTTGCACCTAAGCTGAAGGAGGGTGAGGAGGATACAGAGAAAGAGGTTGAACAGGTTGACTTTGAACCATCTGAATCTGACAAAGAGGAAGATGAGGATGATGAGGATGATGAGAATGAAGAATCGGATAAGAGTGATGATGAAGGAGATAATAATGATGATGCTGAAGGTTCGGGAAGCCAAAAGGAGGATGATAGTAGTAGTGATGATAATGATGGAGGAGATGATACTTCAAAGTTTATTTTTGAAAAGAGACCACCTTCAAAGAAGAAGAAAGACACAGGTGAGTCGAGTTCAAAGAAGAAAGGAGAGAATGTTGATGATGAAACTGTGTTTTGGAATGAGAAGGTGAGGTCCTTATCTGATGATGCAAAACAAGTATATAAGGACATGTTAGAGAAAAGAGAATGGACCATTGAGTTCACAGGTCGTTTTGCTGAAATATTCCAAACTGATGACATGAGATATGAATTGGAATATAACGATCCTGATCTTGAAGAAGGGGAAGTACCTGCATCTGTGGCAAAGGAGATATTGGATGGACTTGCACAGAGGGTAGGGAAAACGTTTGAAGAATTCATTGTTGATGAGTCGATTCCACATATTCCTGAAAAGGATGTTGGAAGTCACTCAGATGACAAAGAAACCCCTGAATTTGAAGAAGTTGAGATAGAGGATATTACACATGAGGAATATCCACAGTACTTCAGACAAACTGATGAAGATGTGATATTTCCTGATTTTACTGAAAGACATAATACGTCTGCTAAAAGAAAGGCAAAGAAGAGGAGTGCTGAGTTTGTAGAGAAAGTGCTTGGAGCTGATTTGCCAGAATCTTCAAAGAAATCTGATGAGTTGAAGGAGTATTTGAAGAAATTAAGATTGATGGATGAAAACCGACCGAAGCCTGAAGCTCAAGGAAACTTCTATAGGTTTCATAATGCGAAGTTCAGAGGCAGAGCTCTCGGGTGGACATACTTAGGCAGGCTGAAGTGTTTAGCTGCTAAGTGGGAATCTGGAATCTTGTACTTTTACAGATTCATTGATTTGCTTACTCTACCGTACTGGGCGGTTAGAGATTTATGCAGATTCCAAATGTCTGGTGCTTCAGTGAATAATTCACACGTCGGTTGGTGTGCAGACAAATTGGTTTGGGAGAGTAGAACGAAGTGGAACAGATTTAAACCACAATATCCCCGGAGGAAAGTTCACAGGGATATTGATCCCAGAACCAAGTTGAAAAGGGTTACCTTGATTTATAAGGCACCTGAAGTTATGAGGAAGATACCTTTAATGCCTATGCCTCAACACTTCAGTGCTGATTTCATTTTCTGGTATTATGATTGGAGGAAGGCAGAAGCAGTGATCGTGTTGAGAGATGGAAAGGACAAATACAAGCATGTTCATGTATTTGATCCTATGTGGCTGATCAATTGCACCTTTGAAGACATCATCATGCTCTTTTATAATCCGATTCATCATGAGCCAAACGATGCAGATCAAGCAAGGAAATACACACAAGTTGTGGGTGTTTGCTTTGCTTATGACATTAATGCTGGAAGTAATTTGGAGGGAAAGCTTGGCAAGAAGGTGAAGATGGCTAATGTGTCAAAGCCGGTAAAGAGAAAATTAGAGCCGGAGATGACGAAAGAACAGAAGAGTTTGCTGAGAATCAAGCTGCTGAATAAAGCCATGGACGAAGACAGAAAACGATCTAATCAATAGTCGAGGGGGAGTTTGTAGATGCCGTTTTGCGACTAATGATTAGATGTTAACATGTGTTAGGGGCGAAGGAAGAAGAAATGGGCGAAGGTAACTTTCAAGTGGACGAAGGAAGATGTATAGTGGACGAATCTGGAACCAGGAGTGAAGGAAGACACATTCGACCAGTCAAACTGGGCGAATGTGGAATCTGCCTACATTCGACCAGTGAGTTTGGGCGAATGTGCAGACATTATAAATAGATTTTGGGTTTTCGTAATGGAAAAGGAGTCATTCAGTGTGTGTGTTTTAGAGGTGTATTCCAGAGTGTGTTGAGAGTGTTTAGAAGTGTGCTAGATTAACTGTATTCAATCTGTAAGCGTTTATTTCGAAAAGTTAATCTATGAAAAGCTTTTAAAATGACTTTGATTGTGTTTTGATTGAGTTTATATCAGTTTGTTCTAAGCTAGGGTTTCCGCACCTGGTTTAGCAACTTGTATGATCATATAATCCTGTTTTCGTGTCAAATCACATCCTCTACACAAACCAAGGCCATATCAAGCTACAACAAGGAAAGGACATACCCCTTGCACCCCAGTAGTCATCAACCATTGAGTGTCGCCCTCCGCCTTCATCTGATTCTCTTGGGCAGCCCGCAAGGCTTCTAGAGCTTGAGCGTGCGCATCAGCAAAATTCTTGGCGTCGGCGGCCAAGGCCAGTTTTTCATCCCGCAGAGCATCCACCTCGCGTTGCAACAGGTTGACATCATTTTCGAGGCGGGACACCTGCGATGCGCGCAAGAGCGCTTCATCCTCTTTCTTGGCCAAATCAGAGTTGGCGGCAGCAACCTTGGATCTCTCCCCATCAAGCTCTCGGTCCTTACCCGCCAAAGCAGTTTTGAGCTTCTCAACCTCGCTTTCAAGGGAACGCACACGATCTCGTTCCTTAGCGATGGTTTGGTTTGTTGCTTCACAAGACGCTTTCCACTCTTGCGCGGCCTTGGCATGACGACTCTCAACAACTTTAACCTGAGCAAGGGCATCGTTTAAGGCCTTGGACTGGGTCACACACTCCTTGTTATGTTTCTCACGAACGTTCTTAAAGGCGGCCTTACGTGCCGCAAGCTCCTCCTGAGCGTCCATCAACTCTTGCACGCTGCGACGGATCTCGTTCATCGTTGAGGCCGCCATAGCCAGACCAGCGGCTCCGTCTTGCAGAAGGGCTATGCGGTCTCGCTTCATAGCATAAGCCCGCTCCGCAGGCGGAATAGAGCCGGACAGCCAGGACTCACATGTGGCCACCTGGAAGAACCGCCCATCTTCACGAACTGACCACTCTGGCCTGTACACGGGGCCAGTGGCCACGTCCAACCTAAACCCGGCAGAGGTAACCCCCGGGTTGTCGCTTTTTTGGGCATCACCATCGCCCTGCTTCGCGCCACCGCCACCAGCAGTTACCTTCTCATGACCAGCGTCGTCAACCACATCATCTTCACCGCCCAGGCCCTGAGAATGCTCACCGCCACCTGGTGAGGTAGGGCCTGCTGCAAAACCTTCACCGGAAACACCGGTATCAACACTTTTCCCCTTCTCCTGCTCCCTTTTACGCAACGCCTCCACAGCTGCCGCCTGCAGTCGCTCCGCTTCACGAGCTTCGGCTTCCCTTTGCGCATTGGCAGCGGCGGCATCGTCCTCCGCCCCGGGCATTTCGATTTCATCCGCCTGTTCGGTCGGAATGGGACCCTCTCCTTGCGTGGTAGCCCCCACGGACTCAGTGTCCATCGGGCCAACACCACGCGCGTCGGACACCCTAGGTCCCCCAGGGAAAAGGAGAGTTGCACCTACAAACAACATAAAGCAACATGAGCAGCTGAAAAAGCAACAAGTAATACGAAGTGGAGGGAGGACAACTAACCCGGTTGCACATCCTTGACGATCTTGGATGCCAATCTTGGGCGCTTCGAAGACACACCGAGTCGAACCTTCAAAGAGGATGCAGACGAATCGCCTTCAGGCACCTTCCGCTTCGACGAATCCATCATCGACATCACATCCTTCAGCTTCTTCCCCGCGCCATGGCCTCCACGACCAGGTTCAGCCCTGGTACGCAAGGTCACAGGCGGTGTCTCAAACACCTCCACATAATCATCCCTACTCTTTGACCCGCCAGTAGCGGGTGGGTTCTGAGAAGAACCGCCCTCACCGCCTAGACCTGCACGACCCCGAGCGCGATGAGTCAAAGAGAAGGATTCATCCTCAGACTCATCGTCAGAGATAAACATAATATTAGTCCCGCTAACTGAAACCGCGTTCAGCGGGCGGGGGTTGACAGGAACGTCACCTGGTATCAGCACATGGCCAGGGAAATCTTTCACGTTGACAGGAAGAAAATTCTCCCGCGTCTGCTCCACGTAAGGCTCTTCACCCGCGCGAAGGGGCTCCCAGCGGAATTCACCAACAACGCCAGGGACGATTGAATAGAAACAGCTCTTTTCTGCAAACATGATAAGCGGAGCAATTATTACCAATAACAAGTACAAAATTAGCAACTACCGCCTATGAAAGGATCAAGTACCTTCGCCATTCACATAGAAACGAGGATTTGCATCAGTTCTTCCCCCCACACGGCTGAGACCCGCCATCAAAAGGGCTTCAGGCTTCACATGCGCCATCTCAATGGATGTAACTTGCTGCGTCAGCTTGTCATACCAATCGAAGTCTTCATAATTAGTCACCGGAAAATCATGCAACCTTGTTTTCCCGGATACAGCCAGCCACTGAAGCGGAGCAGGAACAACGCCTTGTTTTATGAAGAAGAACTTCCACTTCCAGTCATGCATGCTGCGAGGCGGTTCATTTCCCACAGGCCGAATCCTGCTGCGTTGGGTAAACGAAAACCATTGCGGCCCCCCGCGAGTCAGCCTATAAAACGCATTAAACATGTCAAACGTCGGCTCTACACCCTGCGACCGACACACGAACTCGAAGTGCACCATCCTGGCCATCCCTAGGGGTGTCACTTGTGTGAGGTACACCCCATACTGCAACAGCAGGTCACAAACAAACCGACTGGCCGGAAGACGGAAACCAGCCAACTGGAAATGGGCAGCGTACAACGCCATTCTCCCTGGACCGGCGTCCAGAACAGTCTCACCCTCCGACGGTAGGGTAGGCTCCCAACTCGCCGGAATCTCATACAAGGCAAGGAACTGTTCAAAGGAGTCCCTTTTCCACTTTATCCGAGCATCGGCCATGCCGACGGGATCCTTCTTGCCCTTAGCATCAGCCTCAGCCATCTGAAATAGATCGGGAAGAGGAAAAGAAAATCAGGTGGAAGAAAAGGTTCACCGGAGAGGAAAGAGGGGAGAAAACTTGACGGTTATCAGAAGCAACGTGACAAAATGAACATAACTGCTGCTATTTATACCCAAGGCATTAATGGGGAGAGAGGAAAGGAACTCACCAACAGGCGCCACGTGGCATAGGCCTGCGAAAAAACTGCCACGCGCTGCGCGTCGACCACACGCGCCTGACACCAGCCATACCAAAAGTCTCATGCAGTAACTGCCAGGACGGCTGAACAGACGCGGCAGACTGACGGACAGTCACTTCAACTGACACATACACTGCAGGTGATGATGACTTCTCGATTTTCCCTCCAAATCATTCGAATTAAATTCACAAAAATAAATGCGGAAACACCCAGCATATCAACCCGCTGACTTAAAACGTTACAACCCGCATAACGCCGAATACTCAAATCCGCCTGACGTAAAACGTTACAACCCGCATAACGCCGAATACTCAAACCCGCCTGACGTAGAACGTAACAATCCGCCAACTCAGGACCCCGCACAAAAACCTTCCACAAATGAGTCCACCACCACTCACGCTCACGCTTCGCGCAATCAAGAGAGGCACTGGACTAGGGGGACTTGAAGGGGTAGGGACCCAAATCCACATGGGCCCTACCCCAAAAACAAAGCCCAAAAGACGAAACAGGCCCACGAGGCCCAAACGTAACATCGGGAATAATCTAAGCGGGTAAGCAATACGCGAGTGCGGAGCCTCACGCGGAACAAGTAGCCGCCGAACCGTGTCCGCCCACAGTACAACAATACAGAACAACGACGGACACGTGGCATCAAACAAGAGGTTAGTACAGGCATGTACGAACCAATCGACACATGAGGACGTGTGGCAGGGAGCATGTTGCACAACCTACCTCTTAAGGGACGACACCTGTCCCAGAAGGACCCGCAGGAGACAAACAGTACATATCCTGCACGCGCCCACCAACCGGAATGCACGGGACCACCTCAGCAAGGTTCTCCACTAACCTGGAGGGCTGCAGGGGGGACAAGGCCCCACCTGGCAGCCAATCACGTCAAGACAGAACTGGGACTACTCACGGGACGCCACGTCACCAAGACGGTACGATCTCTCTCCCTGATATAACACGTGTCTTGCTTTATCTTATTGGGCCTAACTTTGGGCCGATGTGGAGGCAAGCCCTTAACTTGGGCCTTGGCCCTTTGGGTGAGTTAAGGGTAGATGTTGAGGCCCGTGTGGAACCTATTTAAGGAGCACTTGGTCTCCTTGGATAGGCCATTCAGAAATTCCCTGAAGAACACACTAAGGCCGATTACGTTTTTGTGTCTGCTAAGTAGATTCCTTCGGGTTTCGAGGCGGTCGCCCCACATCGGTGTAGTGTGTATTTGCAGGAACCTTCAATCTCATAGCCAGTTGGATAGCGAAGGATCACTCCTGTAGAGACGAGCCTAACCATTGGATCCAGGTTAGACTTTTGTTTCTTCATTGGCGCCATCCGTGCCGGCTAGAGCAACAACCGTTTAATCCTTTAGCTAGACAACATGGCAACCGAGGAAGCCCCTCGGAAAAACCCTGGCGAACCCATCATCGGGGATGATGACGACGTCAACACTGCAGAAAGAACTCCAGCTACTGTAACCAAGGTCGCACACCGAGCTGTCAGAATGACCAACCCTGGTCCCGTCGTCAACCAACAAGCTACTGACACCGACGATGGTGAAGGAGACGACGAGGAAAATGCTGAGGAAGACCCAGACGAATGGCTCTTCAAGCAACAGGCAGAGGTCACCGCAGGTTACCAAAAGAGGGTAATGAAACAGGCACAGCAAAGAGTGCAGAAAACACTCAACTTCGATAACAATAATAAGACCTCAGGAGCAGCAGCTAAAAACAAAGCAAGTAGCAAATCAACAAAAAATAACACACATGGTAGTCGCAGCGGAGGCCGCGGGAAGAGTTCCCACAGCCAGGGCCGCGCTATCACAGATGAGGACGACGGCTACGAGTCCAGCTCACACGCGGAGAGCGACGATGATCTGGTCAAACCATACCGGCCGAAGGACTTAGCAGAAAAATCCAAGTTCTGTGCAAGAATCGCCATGGCACCCATACCCGCCAAGGCGAAGCTACCGAGCAGCATCGGGAAATATGACGGCATACGCGATCCGGACGATCACGTACACGACTTCAGGACCGCAGCTCACAGCCAGAACTGGCCCATGCAAGTTTGGTGTCACCTCTTCGCACAGACACTAACGGCCGCAGCCAGGGTGTGGTTCGATAACCTACCCGTGGGTAGCATCCAAGACTTCGACGACTTGCTGTCAAAGTTTTCTCTTCACTTCTCTCACCAGAGACGACATAAAAAAGACAAAGCGCACATCCTGCTATGTGCAAGAAGGGACACCGAGACAGTCGAAGATTACATCACCCGCTACACGCGGGAAGCGATGCAAATAGGATGCAATGAGGAACTGACGCGGGCAGCGTTCATTCACGGAGTCAACAACGACGCCTCATGAAATGCCTCACGGGAAAGGACGGAATTCCAGAGTCATGGGACGACGTAATCAAAGCCGCAAAGATATATGCGTCCTCAGAAAAATCATTCCGCCACTCACGTCAGAACCCGTACAACCAGGGGCACAACGGCGGCCGTCGAGACAAGGGTAAGCAATCCGTTTGGTCACGCATTACCGGGTCCGCCGAGGAGGGCAAGTACTCCGCACAGCAAGACGCCCGCAATATAATCAACGGCAAGCACGGCCGCGACACCCGAGGCGGGTCAAGGAAGAACACGGATTGGACCCCATTAACGAAAACCCCATCACAAGTGCTCGCGACAGAACAACACAGCTTCAAAGAACCACGGCCACTAGGAAAGCGAAAGAATGTGGACACTAGCAAACGCTGTGACTACCACAACGACTTCGGGCATAAGACAGACATTTGCTACAGCCTCAGAATGGAGATAGAGGCGGCCCTGAAGCCAGGACAATTGGGACACCTAGTGAAAAATGTGCAACGCAATGGCCGCGGTAAAGATTGTGAAGACAAGGGGGAGGGTTCGAACAAGCGCATCCGAAACCTACAAACCCATACTATCAACCGCCTGACAAGACACATATGCCAGATGACAAATCAGGGGGCGGCAAGCAAGCGCCGGAACAAACGCCCACTGACGAACACAGCGGACGACGCCTGGAAAGAGCAGCCAGTCATCCTGCCCGCCGTCAAAGGGGGTGCTTCGTCCACGTCACCGCTAATCATCACAGGGGTATTCGGCCACTACCGTACCCCATACATGTTCTTAGATCCAGGCAGCAGCGCGGACATTATGTACGAACAGTGTTTCAATCAGTTGGACGAGGCAGACAAGAAACGCCTCATTCCAGTCGCGGAGCCCATATCAGGATTTATACACGAGACAATCATGCCACGAGGAGTAATCACGTTCCCGGTGACATGGTCAGACGGGAACCTATCACGAACCGAAGAGTGCGAATTCATGGTCCTTCCAGTCGCTTCCTCACACGACATACTGATAGGAAGGGAAGGTTTGGCTAAATTCAACAGTAACGCCTCTACACCGCACCAAATGGTGGGATTTCCGACCAGGAATGGCGTAGCATTCATCCGCAGAAATCGACAATGCCACGCCACCGAGGCGGCGAAACCACCAAAATCCGCCAGACAACAAGTGCGGACGGAGCCAGAAAAGTGGGCGCTCAACCCCCGCTTCCCTGAGCAAACAGTCACAATCGGTCCCGCACTCTCAGACGCGGTGCGCGTTCACCTAAAGCAGCTACTCATCAAGAATATGGATATCTTTGCTTGGCAACCAGCAGACATGGTGGGCGTGCCACGTGACGTCGCGGAACACAGACTGTCCACATACAAGTCAGTAGAACCAGTGGTACAGAAAAAACGAAGCATGGGACCGGAAAAAACTAAAGCAATGAACGAGCAAGTGACCGAGCTACTGAACGCAGGAATCCTCCGTCCAGTCAAATACCAGACCTGGGTGGCAAACCCTGTCATGGTCGGCAAAGCCAATGGAGGGTGGCGAATGTGCGTGGACTACAAGGACCTAAACAAGGCATGCCCGAAAGATTGCTATCCATTGCCAGAAATAGACTTGAAAGTCGACTCGCTAGCACCGTTCCGCTTCAAATGCTTCCTCGACGCTTACAAGGGATACCACCAAATCCAGATGGCTAAAGTTGACGAGGACAAAACGGCGTTCAGAACCGACATGGGGACGTTTTCCTACACAAAAATGTCGTTTGGGCTAAAAAACGCGGGTGCAACATACCAACGCCTCATGGACTCGGTGTTCACAAAGCAGATAGGCGTCAACTTGGAAGTCTACGTGGACGACCTTGTCATCAAAAGCGTGGAAGAAGACCAAATGCTGCAAGACATCCAGAAAACATTCGAACAACTAAGAACGGTCCGCATGAAACTGAATCCCAGCAAATGCTCCTTCGGCATGGAAGAGGGAAAATTCCTGGGCGTCATTGTCACGAAGGATGGCTTCCGCGCAAACCCAGAGAAAGTGCAAGCGATAGAGCGAATGCCATCGCCAGCGTCTGTAAAGGAGGTGCAAACCCTGATGGGTCGCCTCGTGGCTTTGAACCGCTTCCTATCCAATTACGCCTCAAGGTCTTTCCCCTTTGTCAGTACGCTCAGGAACTGCCTGAAGAAGACAAACTTTCGCTGGACAACGGAAGCAGAAAAAGCATTCCAAGACATGAAACAGTGTCTCATGAACTTACCGACATTGACAGCACCCCTCCGAAAAGAGCCACTCACGTTATACCTGGCGGTCTCCAACAAGGCGGTCGGGGCAGTCCTACTAGTGGATAGAAAGGGTGTCCAGACGCCAATCTACTATGTAAGCCGGACATTATTAGACGCGGAAACCCGCTACTCCACAATGGAGAAGTTGGTACTGGCCCTGGTGCACGCTTCACGCAGGCTGAGGAGGTACTTCCAAGGGCACCCAATCAACGTTCTGACAGGGTACCGCATAAATGACGTCCTGAAGAAGCCCAAACTTTCGGGAAGACTAGCCTAATGGGCCATAGAGCTAGGGGAGCATGATATCTATTACAAGCCGCGGCCAGCCATCAAGGGGCAAGTCCTAGCAGACTTCACCACGGAGGTCCCCACAGACAAGATTGCAGAGTGCCTGATAGAACAAGACCCGCCGCCAGCAACAATCGCAACAGACAAATGGCTGCTATACACTGACGGCGCCAAAAGTGACGACGGCGCGGGGGCCGGCCTGCGTCTCATCAGTCCAGATGGCACAGAGTTTACGTATGCTATCCGCTTAAACTTTGAAAGCACCAACAATGAAGCGGAGTACGAAGCATTGCTCGCTGGCCTGCGTCTGGCAGACAAGATGGGAGCCCGCTTTGTCGAAGCACACGTAGACTCCATGTTGGTAGCGGCACAAGTGGACGGGAAATACGAGGCTCGAGATAGCAAAATGGCCCTGTACTTGGAAGAGACAAAGAAGCTCATGCAACGTTTCGCATACTGCAAAATCTTTCACATCAACAGAAGCGAAAACAAACCCGCAGATGCTCTGAGCAAAATCGCGGCCACCGTCTTCGAGCATTTGGCAAAAGAAGTACGGGTGGAGGTCTTAAACACCCCATCTGTCTCCGCTCACCAGGTACATGTCGTACAAACAGGCGCACCTTCATGGATGACACCTATAGTTCGCTATCTCACCAGCGGAACGCTCCCTGACGACAAACAAGAGGCAAGAAAGATCCAACATAAAGCAATGCACTACCAGATGGTCGCAGGCACACTTTACAGACGATCGTACTTGGGACCCCTGCTGAGATGTGTCAACACTGAGGAAGCCACATTCCTGGTCAAGGAAATACACGAAGGAATCTGCGGCCTACATGCAGGACCGCGCATGGTAGTGGCTAAACTAATGAACGCGGGATATTATTGGCCTGGCATGCACGTAGATGCAGTCAAAATACTCCGCAAATGCCACGCGTGCCAACGCCATGCGCCCAGCACGCTGCGTCCCAAGAACGATTTAGTGCCCGTTACCTCAGCATGGCCATTTCAAAAATGGGCCATCGACATTGTGGGACCCTTCCCCACAGCGCCTGGGAACATCAGATACCTCATCGTGGCTATCGACTATTTCACGAAATGGGTGGAGGCCAAACCGTTGGTGTACATAGACGCTCGGACGGTCAAACGCTTCATTTGGGAATTTATCATATGCCGTTTCGGCCTCCCAATGGACATCGTCAGCGACAACGGCCTCCAATTCACAGACGGCGGCTTACAAAGCTGGCTCGCAGACATGGGGGTGAGTCAAACGTTCACTTCTGTAGCCCACCCGCAAGCCAATGGCCAAGTCGAGCGAGCAAACAGGAGCATTGTGGAAGGGATCAAGGCAAGGCTGAATACAAAGCGCTCAGGATGGGTGGATGAGGTACCCAATGTACTATGGGCTCACCGTACGCTAACAAAGACAAGCAACGGAGAAACCCCGTTTAGCTTAACGTACGGAACAGAAGCTGTAATCCCAGCGGAAATCGGCTGCCCATCGGCGCGTGTTCTCCTCGCCGAAAGCAACAAGAATGACTCAGAGCTACGCCTAAACCTAGACCTCCTTGAAGAACGTCGCGAACTAGCGGCATTCAAAGAAGCCAAGTACAAGAGGCAGCTCGAGCGCTACTATAACGCGCGGGTCAAAAAGGTAACATTCAATGTGGGGGACTTTGTCTTCCGCCACAATGAAGCTTCCACGGCAGAGGCAGTGGGCAAGCTTGCGCCGACTTGGGAAGGTCCATATAGAGTCCAAGAGGTACTGGGGAAGGGCGCATACGCGCTGGAACGCCTCGATGGCACCCCAATCCCGAGGACCTGGAATGCCGCACAGCTTAGGGTTTGCTACATGTAATCGAAGTAGGAAAGGATCTCTTCGATATGCTTACTTTTATGTCTTAGCGACTTGTCATTTCTGAAGTTTTAATGTACTAGCAGTTCTATGTCTTTACGATTTATCTATGAATGAATTAACCGATGTTATATGACTTTACATCACGCGTAACATATCACATAGCACAGCGCATACTAAGGCGCAACGCGCACCACGGCTTTCGCACAAAATGCGCCACCTTGGTCCGCGGCAACCGCTATTTAACGCGATTCCGTAGACCAAGCAGTAGAAGAGACGCGTCGTTGTGATCACAACGAACGCGTCACCTTGGCCAGCGGAAAGCACCATTATAGGTAACTCCGCACGCTAAGCAGACCAAACAATCAGCGAGACGCGTCGTTGTGTTCACAACGAACGCGTCACCTTGGCTAGCGGAAAGCACCATCTTGGGTCACTCCGCAAGCTAAGCAGATTAAACAATCAACGAGACGCGTCGTTGGGTTCATAACGAACGCGTCACCTTGGCCAGCGGATAACACCATCTTAGGTTACTCCGCAGGCTAAGCAGACTAAGAGACGCGTCATGATTCTCAAAACAAATGCGTCACCTTGGTCCGCGAATTCGGCTAACTCGAACGACTTCGCGGACTAAGCAACGAGAAAGACGTGTTGCTGTTTTCACAGCAAACACGTCGCCTTGGCCGACGGAGCACACCATTTCAGGTGACCCCGCGTGCTAAGCAGTCAAAGAGGCGCATCGACACTTTTATAGCGGATGCGCCACCTTGGCCGGCGGGCAACGCTTTCCTAGCAAGGCCAGCCGACCAAGCAAACCCAGAAACGAATCGCCGTTCCCTCGGCGGACCTAAGGACAGCTAAGTGGACAAGGCCAAACTTAGCCAGGTCCATATGACGGGCCGCCAAGGGGACGCATCATGGTCACAACATCTAACGACCTACCTAAGCCGTCAACCTACAATAACTAAATCTTGATATAACCATGTGGCAAGATAACAAAAGGCGTTAACACTTCATTGCATATTTCATAACAAAAGGCGTTAACACTTCGAATACATAGACAAAATTAAACCCCTATATATAATACAAAAAGAGGGTTTTCCTTGACAGATACACATATTAACAACAACTTAGACCATGACACGAAACACTTAATCTATGACAACCATGTGCACCCAAGCACCATCACTCCGGCGGAAACGAACTTTGGGAGTAGGCCTGAAGACTCCAACTGCTGGGCAAGCAATGATGATCGGCCGGACTCCATTAACGGCAACAGGAGCCACCGGAGGAGCTTGAGCCACCACCTCCCCGCAGTAGTCAGCTAGAATCTTCATCTTCTATTCCGGGTCCACCGAATGAAAGGGGGGAGCCTCCACCACACTCACCGGAGGGGGAGCTGGAGGGGCACGTCGCCGGAGTTCCAGCAAGGAATCAACGGCGGCAGAGTGGTCATAACAATCCACAAGGGTCTTCGTTCTAGGCTGGTTGGAGTCCATGGAAGCTTAGAAACGGAGGAGAAGTGAATGGATGAACAACGGAATCCCCACTAATCCCCTTTTATAACCCAAATCTTAGGGGTAATTATGAAGGGCAATTAATGGGGGTAATCATGCACTTCGGAAATAGTGACTCGCGTCACTTCAGGTGTCCTGCTGCGCCGTCAGTCAGTCATTAATGACTGACGGCTGACATCATGACTGCAGAATTAATTACAAGCAATAATGGCAAGAGAAGAGCAAGAGACACAAACTGAATGCAATAGTAGTTAAAAAGACAAGTGTTCACAACCAACTACGCCAAAGCGTAAGCAAACAGAAAATAAACACAAATTGTTTAGACACAAAAGATAAAGATATACTACTTCAATATCAACCACTAATCTTCACCATCGAAGTCGACATCATCAATGAAGTCGTCGTCACCTTCATCACGTGGCGGAGCGGTAGAAGTCCCTTCACCGCTTAGAGCCGCGGCATCCCTGGCCGCCTTTTCCTTCTCTTGCTGGTCATCCTCCGCCTGGCGCTCCTTTTCCGCCTCTTCAAAGGCCTCACGCAGTACTTGCACACCGTTCGGAAGCTGCGCACACTCCGCCACAACGTCCATAACAGGGAAGCTCAGTTCGTCATAAGCCGCCACTTCCTTGTCATACTCTGCTTCAGCATCTATGTTGCGGAAGGGATTGTCATCAAAAGGGTGGCCGCCGAGACAAAAGTCAAATCCCTGTTTAAAACCAAGGGCAGCACCAAACTGCTTCGACTTTTCAAGGAGGCGGGCAACTGATTGCACCAGCGCAGGCTCTTCCCAAACACGAGCAAACACCTACAATAATAAACAAAGGACGGTTAGCCAAGACAAACCAAGGCCATATCAAGCTACAACAAGGAAAGGACATACCCCTTGCACCCCAGTAGTCATCAACCATTGAGTGTCGCCCTCCGCCTTCATCTGATTCTCTTGGGCAGCCCGCAAGGCTTCTAGAGCTTGAGCGTGCGCATCAGCAAAATTCTTGGCGTCGGCGGCCAAGGCCAGTTTTTCATCCCGCAGAGCATCCACCTCGCGTTGCAACAGGTTGACATCATTTTCAAGGCGGGACACCTGCGATGCGCGCAAGAGCGCTTCATCCTCTTTCTTGGCCAAATCAGAGTTGGCGGCAGCAACCTTGGATCTCTCCCCATCAAGCTCTCGGTCCTTACCCGCCAAAGCAGTTTTGAGCTTCTCAACCTCGCTTTCAAGGGAACGCACACGATCTCGTTCCTTAGCGATGGTTTGGTTTGTTGCTTCACAAGACGCTTTCCACTCTTGCGCGGCCTTGGCATGACGACTCTCAACAACTTTAACCTGAGCAAGGGCATCGTTTAAGGCCTTGGACTGGGTCACACACTCCTTGTTATGTTTCTCACGAACGTTCTTAAAGGCGGCCTTACGTGCCGCAAGCTCCTCCTGAGCGTCCATCAACTCTTGCACGCTGCGACGGATCTCGTTCATCGTTGAGGCCGCCATAGCCAGACCAGCGGCTCCGTCTTGCAGAAGGGCTATGCGGTCTCGCTTCATAGCATAAGCCCGCTCCGCAGGCGGAATAGAGCCGGACAGCCAGGACTCACATGTGGCCACCTGGAAGAACCGCCCATCTTCACGAACTGACCACTCTGGCCTGTACACGGGGCCAGTGGCCACGTCCAACCTATACCCGGCAGAGGTAACCCCCGGGTTGTCGCTTTTTTGGGCATCACCATCGCCCTGCTTCGCGCCACCGCCACCAGCAGTTACCTTCTCATGACCAGCGTCGTCAACCACATCATCTTCACCGCCCAGGCCCTGAGAATGCTCACCGCCACCTGGTGAGGTAGGGCCTGCTGCAAAACCTTCACCGGAAACACCGGTATCAACACTTTTCCCCTTCTCCTGCTCCCTTTTACGCAACGCCTCCACAGCTGCCGCCTGCAGTCGCTCCGCTTCACGAGCTTCGGCTTCCCTTTGCGCATTGGCAGCGGCGGCATCGTCCTCCGCCCCGGGCATTTCGATTTCATCCGCCTGTTCGGTCGGAATGGGACCCTCTCCTTGCGTGGTAGCCCCCACGGACTCAGTGTCCATCGGGCCAACACCACGCGCGTCGGACACCCTAGGTCCCCTAGGGAAAAGGAGAGTTGCACCTACAAACAACATAAAGCAACATGAGCAGCTGAAAAAGCAACAAGTAATACGAAGTGGAGGGAGGACAACTAACCCGGTTGCACATCCTTGACGATCTTGGATGCCAATCTTGGGCGCTTCGAAGACACACCGAGTCGAACCTTCAAAGAGGATGCAGACGAATCGCCTTCAGGCACCTTCCGCTTCGACGAATCCATCATCGACATCACATCCTTCAGCTTCTTCCCCGCGCCATGGCCTCCACGACCAGGTTCAGCCCTGGTACGCAAGGTCACAGGCGGTGTCTCAAACACCTCCACATAATCATCCCTACTCTTTGACCCGCCAGTAGCGGGTGGGTTCTGAGAAGAACCGCCCTCACCGCCTAGACCTGCACGACCCCGAGCGCGATGAGTCAAAGAGAAGGATTCATCCTCAGACTCATCGTCAGAGATAAACATAATATTAGTCCCGCTAACTGAAACCGCGTTCAGCGGGCGGGGGTTGACAGGAACGTCACCTGGTATCAGCACATGGCCAGGGAAATCTTTCACGTTGACAGGAAGAAAATTCTCCCGCGTCTGCTCCACGTAAGGCTCTTCACCCGCGCGAAGGGGCTCCCAGCGGAATTCACCAACAACGCCAGGGACGATTGAATAGAAACAGCTCTTTTCTGCAAACATGATAAGCGGAGCAATTATTACCAATAACAAGTACAAAATTAGCAACTACCGCCTATGAAAGGATCAAGTACCTTCGCCATTCACATAGAAACGAGGATTTGCATCAGTTCTTCCCCCCACACGGCTGAGACCCGCCATCAAAAGGGCTTCAGGCTTCACATGCGCCATCTCAATGGATGTAACTTGCTGCGTCAGCTTGTCATACCAATCGAAGTCTTCATAATTAGTCACCGGAAAATCATGCAACCTTGTTTTCCCGGATACAGCCAGCCACTGAAGCGGAGCAGGAACAACGCCTTGTTTTATGAAGAAGAACTTCCACTTCCAGTCATGCATGCTGCGAGGCGGTTCATTTCCCACAGGCCAAATCCTGCTGCGTTGGGTAAACGAAAACCATTGCGGCCCCCCGCAAGTCAGCCTATAAAACGCATTAAACATGTCAAACGTCGGCTCTACACCCTGCGACCGACACACGAACTCGAAGTGCACCATCCTGGCCATCCCTAGGGGTGTCACTTGTGTGAGGTACACCCCATACTGCAACAGCAGGTCACAAACAAACCGACTGGCCGGAAGACGGAAACCAGCCAACTGGAAATGGGCAGCGTACAACGCCATTCTCCCTGGACCGGCGTCCAGAACAGTCTCACCCTCCGACGGTAGGGTAGGCTCCCAACTCGCCGGAATCTCATACAAGGCAAGGAACTGTTCAAAGGAGTCCCTTTTCCACTTTATCCGAGCATCGGCCATGCCGACGGGATCCTTCTTGCCCTTAGCATCAGCCTCAGCCATCTGAAATAGATCGGGAAGAGGAAAAGAAAATCAGGTGGAAGAAAAGGTTCACCGGAGAGGAAAGAGGGGAGAAAACTTGACGGTTATCAGAAGCAACGTGACAAAATGAACATAACTGCTGCTATTTATACCCAAGGCATTAATGGGGAGAGAGGAAAGGAACTCACCAACAGGCGCCACGTGGCATAGGCCTGCGAAAAAACTGCCACGCGCTGCGCGTCGACCACACGCGCCTGACACCAGCCATACCAAAAGTCTCATGCAGTAACTGCCAGGACGGCTGAACAGACGCGGCAGACTGACGGACAGTCACTTCAACTGACACATACACTGCAGGTGATGATGACTTCTCGATTTTCCCTCCAAATCATTCGAATTAAATTCACAAAAATAAATGCGGAAACACCCAGCATATCAACCCGCTGACTTAAAACGTTACAACCCGCATAACGCCGAATACTCAAATCCGCCTGACGTAAAACGTTACAACCCGCATAACGCCGAATACTCAAACCCGCCTGACGTAGAACGTAACAATCCGCCAACTCAGGACCCCGCACAAAAACCTTCCACAAATGAGTCCACCACCACTCACGCTCACGCTTCGCGCAATCAAGAGAGGCACTGGACTAGGGGGACTTGAAGGGGTAGGGACCCAAATCCACATGGGCCCTACCCCAAAAACAAAGCCCAAAAGACGAAACAGGCCCACGAGGCCCAAACGTAACATCGGGAATAATCTAAGCGGATAAGCAATACGCGGGTGCGGAGCCTCACGCGGAACAAGTAGCCGCCGAACCGTGTCCGCCCACAGTACAACAAGACAGAACAACGACGGACACGTGGCATCAAACAAGAGGTTAGTACAGGCATGTACGAACCAATCGACACATGAGGACGTGTGGCAGGGAGCATGTTGCACAACCTACCTCTTAAGGGACGACACCTGTCCCCAGAAGGACCCGCAGGAGACAAACAGTACATATCCTGCACGTGCCCACCAACCGGAATGCACGGGACCACCTCAGCAAGGTTCTCCACTAACCTGGAGGGCTGCAGGGGGGACAAGGCCCCACCTGGCAGCCAATCACGTCAAGACAGACCTGGGACTACTCACGGGACGCCACGTCACCAAGACGGTACGATCTCTCTCCCTGATATAACACGTGTCTTGCTTTATCTTATTGGGCCTAACTTTGGGCCGATGTGGAGGCAAGCCCTTAACTTGGGCCTTGGCCCTTTGGGTGAGTTAAGGGTAGATGTTGAGGCCCGTGTGGAACCTATTTAAGGAGCACTTGGTCTCCTTGGATAGGCCATTCAGAAATTCCCTGAAGAACACACTAAGGCCGATTACGTTTTTGTGTCTGCTAAGTAGATTCCTTCGGGTTTCGAGGCGGTCGCCCCACATCGGTGTAGTGTGTATTTGCAGGAACCTTCAATCTCATAGCCAGTTGGATAGCGAAGGATCACTCCTGTAGAGACGAGCCTAACCATTGGATCCAGGTTAGACTTTTGTTTCTTCAATTATTATTTCAAGATTTTATTATAATTTCATTTTACTATATTAGCTGGAAAATAAACATCAAGTTGGTTAGGATTAGTTACGAAAGGATGAACAATATCTTCTTCTTTTCACTGTCTTCGTCTGCTACATATAAACTGATACAATCAGACATATAAATGTCACACAATAAAGAAAATTCTGCCACATTATCTCATATCCAATCTTTACCCTTTGTTTGCTTTGTTTCTTTCAACATATAAAGCTGAAAATAAAGTACTTCTTTTTCGTCATAATTGCCGGATTAAATGCTCATAAAACTATCCTCAAAATTATATATTTCACACTATGGTTCATTATAGATTAAATAGCCAAAACTGTCCCTATGGTTTGATGGTTTTAGCCAGTTCAGTCTAAAATGAAACTAATTGCATGAACAATCCAGTAGTTTGACGAATATGCCAAAACAGTCCATTTTTTTAACGACGTTAACTCAACCCAGTTAAGTCATGGGAAAAATTGTCCATTCATAGCTATTGGATTGTTCAGGGGCTGAATATGGAAATAATGGAACTTTTTTTTTAAAACAAAGTCCTTCCATCTCCTTCATCGCTAGTGAGCCAAGTCACCGCCAGCCACCAGAATTATTTCCGGCTACCTTCTTCGGCGACACCCACCCAACTTATCTAGCCTCTTAGACTTCAGTACTCTCTTACATTTATAACCCATCGATAACCATGCCTTATTCGCTCTTTTGCTGTTTGCAACTCTAATACCTTAGGCTTCCTATAAACCACCATGAAAATAAGCACTCATCTGTTTTTATCTTTCCTAATTTTCTCTTCTTATTCCAAAAGTGTTACCATTTGGGTTTTGCTCTGATTGTAACTTCTATTATTATATCATCATCTTCTTTATATTCATGTGCTCTGTTTTTTTAAAAAAAATTTATTCGTGTCTCACTTTCTTTAATCCTAATTTGGTGTAAAATCTATTCAGATTCCAAACTCTCTCTCTCTCTCTCTCTCTCTCTCTCTCTCTCTCTCTCGTTTCTCATAAAGTAAACCACAAATTTCTTGAAAACAGAGTATTAAGTTGTGTGGGTGAAAAGATAAAAAATTATGATGGATTTAAGTGGGAGAAGAGATGGGTATTTTATTATTGTGATGTTGATGGTGTTTGCTTTAATTGGAATGTGTGTTAATGGTGAAAACAATCGAGATTCATGATATACGTTAAAATATGCATATATAAGTCCCTGGTTTTGCTCTCGTTTGACGCATTACCGACTGTAAAATCGTTGTTTTGGTACTTAATCTATCACTTCCAATTTTGTAGGTCCTAAACGTCGTCACAAAGACGGGTTGAAGAAAAAACTGGAATTCTCGACAATACAGACATTTTCTGCACATTCTGCACAATCTGCAGGTGTTGCACGGCCGTGCGTACCAACTGCACGACCGTGCAGACCCAAGTTACTCGGAAGCACTGCCAGTGCACATGAAAGTGTAATCCATTTCCTGATCAGCACTCTCATGTGACTAGTGACACTCCCGTGCAGATCCGGACTTCTCAACATTTCAAGCCAAAATGAGATCAGCACTCTCGTGCAGATCCTCCGCAGCCCCGTGTGGATCATACGCACTCCCGTGCAGACCGAGACTTCTCAACATTTCAAGCCAAAATGAGATCAGCACCCCCGTGCAGATCATCCGCACCCCCATGAAGACCATTTGCACCCCCGTGCAGACCATCCGCACTCCCGTGTAGATCTAGAAGTCCAATCAGCGCACTTGCAAGACTAACATCACGTCAAAATTAAAGTTCACCGTCGTGCAAACCATTTACACGGCTGTGCATATTTTAAAAGTCTATAAAACATAGCAGTTCGGCTACTGCTCAAATACTGGGTATTTTTCTCCGGTTTTGGGCGTTTTTTGGGTGAAGTAAGTTGTTGTAGGTGGTTCATCTAGCTTAGAAGTTGAGCACAAGCCTCTATTATCATCAAATCCATCATAATCTTTGCTTTCATATGGTTTGATTTTTAAGCTTTTATTAGTTTTGAGCTAAAATTGAAGCATTGGTTTGATGTTATGTTTGTTATTGTAAGCCTAAGGACAAAAACACTGGTATTAGTTACTTATAAACAATCTTTGATGTGTTAATCTTGTGTTTTGTATGAACTTGGTACTTTTCGTTTTATAATCTTAATGATCATATTGCAAAAATGTTTCATTGTTGTTGGATTCTTGATGTTATTTGTTTAACTTTGATGATTAGTGTTTGGTTAGTCAAAGAAATGTTGAAAAACCATTTGATTAATCTCTCATTATTAAACTAGTTCACATGTTAATGTGTTTACACCATGAAACTAGAAATGGGTATCGGTTTAGTAAATTTTTTTACGAATGTTAATCAAGAATGCTTTACTGCACGTAAGGAGTCTAATCGACTTGATTGTGTTGTTACAAATCTTTGACGCAGTTGATAATCTTTGTTAGTTATTTTGGTTGAAATGGCGATTTTAGTAGATTTGTGTTCAAAGTTTGTAAAATGGAATAGATTGTGATATGCTCTACTTTATGCTAGTCTTGGTGATTGTATTGTGTATTCAGTATTGCTTTCCTTGATTAGTGAGGTTAGAAAACTCTTAACGGATGACTAACTTATCTTTGATAGATTTGCATAAGATTATATCAATAGCACACTAATAAACAATTTCAGGCGGTTAACGTGTGTTTTTCGCGTTAACTTTCTGAATGGTTGTCATGTTAGGATTCCCGAAAGGGATACTAATTGTCTTAAAATTGGAAGATTGATCACGTGCCTTTGTATCATACTGGATTTAGTTAACATGTTTAGGTTGTTTGTATAATATAATTACATATATATTTTGTGTTTGGAGTCTTAAGATATGTTCTAAATATTATTATAGATTAATCTAGATAAAACAAATTCCAACTATTTTCTACCTGTAAATTAGGGACAACGATTTAGTACTATTACATCTACCCGCATCCATGGATCGATATCTAGTTCTTATCTATACTTTGCTACATATATGATAGGGTACACTTGTCCTTTCGTGTTTGTTTTAATGTTAAGGTCTAAACTATTTTTATAAATATTAAAACCAAGTTCGTGTGTAATATTCATTGTAAAATTACGCGTATATACGCACACGTCAATTCAATAGGCGATGACTCATATGAGATACCTTTCAATGGATTTTCAAAGGAGTATTGGATTTAAATAATCGAAAGTTTCGGCCATTGGCCGATAATAATCCGAACTTTAACGTTGGATCAGGATAATCCCAAGTGGACATGTGGGTGTCAAAATGAACCTTTGTTAACTCTGAACTAACTGGGTTAGTGAAAGATTATGTGGCTGTTGATGTGGCATGCTGATGTGGACCAGATGCTCATGTGGCACTTGAGTTGTGATGCTGACGTCTTTTTTTTTAATTCCATGTAATTTTTTTAAATCTACATCAGCTTCTTAATAAGGCCTATTCATCTTCTTCATCAAACAAAACAACAGCAACAACAAAACAACATCATCTTCATCTATCAACATTCCCACATCATCATCTTCATCTCCACCCTCCTTCTCCTCACCTGCAACACCACCACCACCACCAACATCCAAACTTAACAACTTGAAAATCCCCAATTCGTTTTTAAGCCCTAGTTTCTTGAATCGATGCAAACACGACACCAGTTTTCATAGTTCGGCACAAACACTAGTCTTTTGAATTGATTTTTTTTTATCTTCATATTTTAGCTGTCTGGCAATTATATACTATTTATAGCTGTGAACTTTGAATAGTGTGTATTTGCTAAAATGAACCGATGGCAACTTTTTAATATCGATATTTGTTAGGGGCATTTTCGTCTTTTGACTTTTTATAAAACTTCATCTCTGCCTCTCTGTCTCTAGACAACCACCGCCTTTCTCTGTTAAAACAAGGCGTGCTGAAAGGACCTCCTTCAACCGGCCCAACATCACCACTGTCGCTCCGGTTACCACACCATGACAAGAGCATCACACATGAACCATCATCACTTACCCAAATAGAGAGAGGGTAAAGAAATGGAGAAAGGGATTGATGGTTGCCTGCCATGATCTCCGGCCAACGACCTTATCTCGACGGTAAAGCTTACATAATCGGTTACAATTAAGAAAACTGAGGCTAACCCTTTCCATCTGCATGTCATATTTCTCCACACATAGGTAATGGGTTGGGTTCGGGTATTGCTTAACGATAAAGGTTACCTTCCCGTCAACAGAGGTAACAACCGACTGAGGGTTTTTTTCTGGATATAATTATTTTTGTCAGTTTAGTGGTGGCGTTGCAGTAGTGGTGGTTGTACGGGGTTGACGGTGCTTCAGTGATGGTGGCGAGGTGGAGATGGAAACTTTGAGGTGGTTATGTTGGGTTTGTGATAGATAGATAGATAGATAGATAGATAGATAGATAGATAGATAGATAGAACTACTTAATGCAAATGAGTTTTAAACCATGTTCACTAATAAATATATTATATTATATATAATAAAGATTTGCACATGTAAGAGAGTAGAAACAAATTAGTATGAGATAGGAATGTTTTCGTGTTAATTCTTTGTTAGTTTTTTACTTCCTCATTTGTTTATTTTATAGCCTATAACACAAAATTACGTTATATTTACAATTACGTCTAGGTTTCCGTTTTTTCAGCATTTTAACGTGTTACTAAACGATTTGAAAATGTTGCGCGAGAGAGGAAAACACGGCCTAGCAAGATTGTTTAGCCTTTTCACGATTTTTGTTCGACGGCGACGAATAAAGCTAACTTGTAAATTGATTGCAAGCGCGTAACGCGCCCGTTAAAAAAAACTAGTTCAAATTGGAATCGCTTAAGATCTGACTTTCTGAATAGGTATTCAGTCAGAAATTCACAACTTATTGGGCTTTCGTTTTCCTTTCCAATTTTCCATGATCCCATCTAGAACTTTAGAAGTCGATGTTGGGCTTTCTCAGATAGGCCAGTTAAATAATTTACAGCCCATAATTTCTCAGATAGGCCAGTTAAGAAGAAAAAATTCCAAAAAGAAGAAAAAATGTTACAGAGTTTGACCATTGTAAAGTAATAAATTTCGATTTGTTAACTCATATTTGCTTACTTCTAGCACCACTAACAATTGAGAGGCTAGACGACGGCTGATTAGGGCTTATGATTTATGGTTTAGAATTTATAATTTTATAATTATTTCGTAACGTATTAGAGAAAGTTGATTTTTTTTTTTTTTTTGTGAGTGGCCTATATCTTATCTTATGGGAAAGTTTATTTGTAGTTAACAAAGCAACACATGGTTGTTAAAATTTTACCTGACTCATTACTCCAAAATTTCTAGAGTGAATTACCAATTTTGTACTTGTACCAAATTTCATTCCTTCCTTTGTTTTAAAATTGATGAGTTTTACCACCTTAATATATTAAATGTTATAAGGTATGTCATTTGACCATAACCCAATTATTTTTTCTAGTCAAACATGGGTAGTTTAGTCCTTATACCTATTTATTAAAAACTAGTTTTTTTGGAGAGTAGTGTTTCAGCGGTAAATCCCGTATTGCAAAGCGACCACTGCCCAGGATCGAATCCCATAAGAACCACACGGGTTTCTCCTTTCAAACCCAATGGTTATTTTTTTGGTGGAACGTGGGAATTGAACCTGAGACCAAACCCGGGCAGGAACCCTCCAAGGAGGTAAACCTTCCCATCTCAAACCAGCTGCGCTGGAGATCATTGGCATTAAAAACTAGTTAATAACTAAAATAAAAATCAATTAATTATAATATATATCTATGTGTATAATAAAACAATATAGGTGGGGACGCGTGTCATTCATTTAAAGCATCTTTTTTTAACTGCTAAGTTTCTCTCTCTTTTTATTACACCATTTTTTGCCTCTTATCAGAAGTGAACAAAAAAACCTGTCTGAGAACCGGAACCGGCGAACCGGCCCGGCCCGGAACCGGTTTGGGCCCGGAAAAAGGTGGTACCGGTCCGGTTCCTACGAAAGCCTGACGGTCCCAACATCGATCCCTCGTTTTGACCAAAAAAACCAGCCCGAACCGGTCCCAGAACCGGAACCGAAGCCACAGACCGGTCCCAAAAACCGGTTCCGAACCGGTTCGAACCGCTGGACTTGAAAAACGATTTTTTGGCCGTTGGGGATCGATTATAGCAGTTAACTAGTCGTTTTCTTCAACCAAAATCACCTTTTTGTCACCATTGCTTAGAATAAATAGGTTTTGAATGATTTGGTTGATCACAAAACTAAAAAACGCAAAAAAAAAAACAAACAAACAAACCAAAAACGCAACTATCGTGACCTTCTTCTGCTCTTGTTTCCCACATTGCTTCTTAAAAACCTCATCAATGGTAGGAGTTGGGGTTGAAGACACATGAGATGGAAGATGAATAGATGAAAGTGAAGAGAGAGAGAGAGAGAGACAGAGAGAGAGTTAAATGGTTTGTAAGAGTGGTTTTATTTCTTTTCTCACATCTGCACATAGTTTTCGCTTGTATTTTTTATTAGTGCTTCTTTTTTCCTCTAGACGGGAAAATAGAGATTAAAAAGTATACTTTAAAACCGTGATTTTATTATGTAAAAACAGTTTGTCATGTTCTTTTCTTCTTTTGTGTGATAACTAAAACTTTTTATTGTTTAGCTTTATTTTTTCAAGTTCGGCATCTTAGTTTTTCCTTTCAACTTTACTAGGTAACAATATATTTTTTAGTTTCAAAGATGCATATTTTATTGTTTAGAAATATATATGAACTTCAAATCCTAAAAAAAAAATATCGTAATTTTATGTTTTTTTTTCGCATCTGCTTATATTTTTTTTTAATTGTGCGCGCAAGAACTGATTCCGGAACCGAACCGAACCGAAACCGGTCTCGGGAACCGGCGGAAACGGGACCGAAACCGGACGGAACCGAAAGCGGAACCGGTTTCGAACAGAACCGACACTGTAGCGGGTCGGGCCGGAACCGGAACCGGTTCCTCTTTTAAAACCGATTTGTTCACCTCTATCTCTTATGAGGCTTGAACTCCTAACCTCTCTTTTACAACCCAACACCAAAATGAAAATAATAGCATGTCAGCAAGGTAAAGCGGATTACACTTTAACCATGAATAGTTTAATTTTTATTCTAATTCTAGGGAATAAAAACAGAGAGGAAGAAAAGGTCAAGATGGGATCACCAAGAAAAAAGAGTAAAAAACCAAAGCTGTCTACGGATTTTGTTATTTGATACAAAACCTAATCACTTAGACCAAACCCAATACACAGAAGAAACAAAATATCACACTTGCATTTGGAGGAGCGCCTTCTATACGTGCGGTGCATTTGGGATTTAATGTGGGACCACATGATATTGAATAATAAGAGTTAAACGAGAATTTCGTCTTTGAGGTTTGGTCCAGTTTGACACTTCAGTACAAAAAGATTTTTTTTTGCAAATCAACACTTGAAGTTTGGATTTTTTTTTTTGTCAATTTCGTCTTTTTCACTAACTCAGTTAAAAAATTTCGTTAAGGTTAGGGGTAGGATTTTTTATTTTTTTTGCCTTATGGACGAAATTGGCATGTCAGCAAGGTAAAGTGGGGGTGAGGTGGGGTAAGGTTGAATTTTAAATGTCAATTTCGTCTCTGAGGTAAAAAAGACAACTCTACCTCTAATCTTAACGAGATTTTTTAACTGAGTTAGTCTAAATGACGAAATTGGCAAAAAAATCCAAACCTCAGGTGTTGATTTGCAAAAAAAAACTTTTTTGTACTGAAGTGGCAAACTAGACCAAACCGCAGGGACGAAATTGACATTTAACTCAATAAATAAAATAACTTTCTTTATCCCGGTTTACGCAACGTTTTGTTTGTAGTTTTAGTTCTAAGTTCTTTAAGTTTAATTTTTATTTTAGTTATGTTTAGTTATTTTATTGTATTTAACTTAAATATAAAAAGAAATTGAGTATTACAAATAAAATAAGATGGCGATAATGTGGAAATGTAAATATTGCAAAAATGTTTGCAGGTTGGAGTAGAATTGACATTTGTGAATTGTGAAAATCTGACGGAAAACCTATTTCACCCATGTCTACACCATCCCTAGGGGGAATTTTTCACTTGCGTGGGGTAGAGGGGGAGGTGATGTGGAGGTAGCTATGGGTTATGGGTGTGTCACGTGACATCCACACTCGTATCTTTCTTCAAAAGTTTTTTTCTCTCTCGTGTTTTCTTTCATAATTTTTAAACGTTAATAACTTTTATACACGAGATTTTTTTTTTTAAAAAAAAAAATACACCAAATTAACGAGCGTTTTATTATCTTTCCAACAAGTACCATAGTGCTACACAAAAAACGAAAAAAAAACTTACTTTTTGTGGGTTTTTATTCATACAAGAAAAAACTACACAATGTGTTCAAGTAATTCATTAATTATGTCTAAGCAAGTCACTAATCATGTTCAAACCAGTAAATAGAAATTCTATTTTCATTGAGAGGAAAATAGGTTAAAACCAATCCTTTCAAAAAAAACCACACCTTCAAGACCACCATCTCAATCATGCACTGCAATGGTTGATTCTTGTTTTGCTCCTCATTCAAAAGTACATCTTTTTTTTAATATAAAGTGCATGTTTGGCTCTCCTTATTTGGCCTCCTTATAACTTATTGACTTAATCAAAAAATTAATAAGGAGAAAATATTGTTTGTGTAATTAGTTGAAAAGGAGATTTTTGTGGGTTGAAAAGGAGATAAGTTATAAGTTAGAATTTGTAACTTTTTTATTAAGTAGATAACGAGGTAGAAGAAGGAGATAAGGAGAAGGAGAGCCAAACATGGCCAAAGTTTCATTCTTATTCACATGATTAAAATTGTTGTTTTCTCACATTGTAGTATAATAATTTTTATGTTACATCATAGCACATATTTTATCATTTTATATTTAATTTGTCTATTCCAAAAAGTTTCCGAGACATAATCTTGTTAATTTAGATATCATGAAATATGAAATCGATATCTTTGTAGTTTAGTTAGCAAACACCCTATCATGCATATTTCAACCGTTAAGCCATGGGAATCGAACCGAAGTGAGATCCCGTCGTGATCCGGTTTGTCGATCTTATCCGGTCTTAACAATATATGAAAATCGAAAATTTGCTTATTTAATCAACTTAAATAAAAGGAAATTTGGGTTCCTTTTTATCTACTCAAAATATATATTTAATTGAATCGAACGATTAAAATTAATAAGTGTGGACAACCTCAAGGCAATAAGGCTAGTGGGTGTGGAGACACCCAAAATGAGATGTCTCGTTACCATATAGGATGCCACCTAGGATGGATGGGTTGTTCTATTTTTTGGGAAAAACCAAGGGGGTGAAGACAACTATCCCCCTTTTATTATTAATTAATTATTAAATTCTTTATTAGGCCCCCAAAAAAAATTAAGAAAAACATCCATTGGTGCGTCCCTCACGTTAAGTTTGAGACAGGGGAGAAGAGTAGAGGTGTACAAAAAAACCGGTTTTTAAAAAAAAAAAACGGTTTTTAAAAAAAAACCTATATTGTAACCGAAACCGGTTTAAAAAAAAACCGGTTTTTTAACAACCGGTTAAAAAAAACCGGGTTTTTTTTCAGTTTTTCATCACCAAGGAAGAACCGGTTTTAAAACCGATTTTTTTTAAAAAAAATACCGATTTTTTAAATAAAAAAACCGGTTTTTTAAGTTAAACCGGTTTAAAAACCGACCCTAACCGGTTTCACCGGTTTGAGTTTTAAGCACTAAAAACCGGTTTAAAAAAAAAACCGATTTAATCTCGAGTAAAAAAACCGGTTTTTTTTAAAACCGGTTACCCGGTTTGTACACCTCTAGAGAAGAGGGACGCGGGAGGGAGGCGGTGTAGCGATGTTGAGACGGTACAAAAGTGTGGGACGGGGGTGATGCCCCGTCTACATACCCACCATTCTAAGGCATACCGTACAAAACTTGGATTAAAAGTTAGGCCCCCCTACCATGTGCTTGCCACCTATGTTATCACATGGCCTATTTCAAAACCAACCTAATCATCAATGCATGTTACCGTTAATCTTGTGTGGATATCAAAGATTAAAAGTGACCAACAATTAAAAACAAACAAGAATTTGTTAAAATATTTGATAGAAGTTTAAACTTATGACATGTCTGACCATCTAACTTATCTCCTTTATCTTATTTTTTTTACCTTATATTCTTTTTGATTAAAAGGTTATAATTTCTAACTTATAATTTATCTCCTTTTTAAAACACAAAAATCAATTTCAAACCATTAACAAAACACTATTTTTCTCCTATTAAACGAAGTTAATAAATTATAAAAGTTTACCCAAACATGCATGTTACTAAACAAAAAGAATCTTACTCATAATCAAACGGTTTCACTTTTTTTCACTAGTGTCATTTTTTTTTCATGAATATCTACAACTTAACCGTATAAATCTCTTGATTTGGTGGTCACTTTAAACTTGTTTATAAGCTATTTTCTACGGTATCATTTTTTTTTCATGAATATCTACAACTTAACCATATAAATCGAACCCAAGATCCTCCATGTCTTCTAACATTGTCCATCAATGTCTCTACCACTACACTGCAATAGTATTGACTTAAGAAAAATGATTTTTTTTAAACGGCCAACAAATCAATCCCAATCACTCACGAAGTACCCACTAGACAAATGAGTACTCTAAGAGTAACTCAGGTCCACCAATAATTTCACACCAGTTCCCGAGGAAAACCCGCCACCCGAATGCCCACTGCGGTAAAACCTAGCCCGCCAGCAACATTTTGGTGCCGGTAGGACTCGAACTCCCCACCTCTCATAAGGAAAGCAAGACAGATGCCACTCCACCAAAGGGGATTGGGCTTAAGATAAATGAATTAGAACACAAATCATAATAATTGAAAGTGGCAGCTTGAATTTTAAATTGTAAACGATTATAAAGTAAAACTTTATCAAAAGTCACATACTAATATTTGTTGTTTATTTTATTTGTTTTTTTTTATGCAAAATTATCCAATTGCTTGTTAAAACTCGAAATGAGTGGAATAAGTTTTATAGCCAAGCAATATGAGTCCGTATCTTAACGTGATACACTTTGAGTTTGTTTAATTTATAACTTCAAAAGGTGTTAAGATTATTTTGAAAGTTTAAATATATATTTCACAATAATTGAGTTTTTCGAAATTATTTTTAAAATAGAACAATTTCGCATATATAGCACTAGCTTTTATCCCGGGAGTGTCCCGGGGTTAAAATATCTAATATAACATAATAAAATATCTAATATGATAACATAATTAATGACTTGCCAATACATGATTAATGAATAATAATATTATTATTATTATTTATTTTAAACAAATTTCTGCCATAAGTTATCATATTCAAATGGGGAAATACCATAAAAAGCACTAAACTTTCTGTTTTTTCTCACTAAAGTCACTCAACAATTTTTTGCACGTAAAAAGCACTATACTTTCAGTTTGTTCTTACAAAAGTCACTAAACATTACTTTGCATCTAAGAAACACTATACTTTTCGTTTTTTCTCATAAAAGTCACCGGCCCCTCTTCTCCTCCTTCTCCTGCAACTCCTCCACCTCCACCATAACCACCACCACTTCGAACTCCTCCGCCTGCACGATAACCGCCACCACCTATTCAGCCTGAAAAGAAAGAGTCTTGGACACAAGACTACAACTTTATCATCATATAATAGTCCCCATATATGAATCTCTCTCCCTCATATAAAAAGAAAAAAATAATTTCCTGGAACATAACATTCTATCAAGAACTATAGGGATCCCGTAGCTTATTCTTGGAACATAATTTCCTGGAAAAAAAATAATTTCGTGGAAAAAATAATTTCCTGAAACAAAACATTCTACCAAGAAAACCTCATCTAATTCCACCACCTCCACAAGTTGGTTACTGTTATTTGTTTTTTTTTTTTATAAAAAAGTGTGTTAATTAGATTTGTTAACTATTGTTAATATGATCTTTATTTAATTAGATTGATGGGTATTAATGTTCCGATGATAAAGTTGTAGTCTTGTGTCCAAATTAATGAAAATAAAGAGTATTGTGGAGGAGTTCGAAGTGGGTTTGGCTGAATAGGTGGTGGTTATGGTGGTGGCGGTTATCTTGCAAGGCGGAGGAGTTCGAAGTGGTGGTGGTTATGGTGGAGGTGGAGGAGTTGCAGGAGGAGGAGGGGCCGTTCGGTGACTTTTATGAGAAAAAAACGAAAAGTATAGTGTTTTTTAGATGCAAAGTAATGTTGAGTGACTTTTCTAAGAACAAACTGAAAGTCTAGTGCTTTTTACGTGCAAAAAATTGTTAAGTGACTTTAATGAGAAAAAACAGAAAGTTTAGTGTTTTTTATGGTATTTCCCCTATTCAAATATAAAAAAAAGGAATCTCTGCCTATGAAGTTAAATTTATATAGCACTATGGTACTCGTTGGAAAGTTAATAAAACGCTCGTTAATTTGGTGTAATTTTTTTCTTTAAAAAATCTCGTATATAAAAGATATTAACGTTTAAAAGTTATGGGAGGAAACATTAGAGAGAAAATTTAATTTTGTTTTTAAATTCTTATCTTTTCTTATCTTTTCCTAAAATAATTATAATATATATAGATTTATTAAAAAAACTCAAAAATTAAAAAATCCTACATGATGCCATGTGGCACATTCAAAGAGAGGTTGAGGCCTCCATTGAATGCCACATAATCAAACTTCAATTCTTTTATTATAAGTTATTATTATAAATAGATTATAGATTATAGATGTATATGTATTACTCTTGCCTTAGTCTTGAAGTTGCCCTAACCTCCTATGACAACCTTGGCTTTCATCTACTATTGGGTTCTCAAGGTCAACCTTTTCGGTCTACAAGCAAAACTTAAAAAAAGATTGATAGAAGTTGAACAAATCATTAGTCGTCTTCTTATCTACTAATACCATGCACCATTCAACGACACTAACTTATCGAATTTAAATGCAATTCATTAAAAAAAATTTGAACGGTAAGGAAGGACGTACCAACCACCGTAACTCATAAAGTAATCAGAACGATACACTCTAAAGGGACCCCAACCACACTGTCAAGATGTCGCCTTCCAATACTATTTCAGCATTAGTAACTGAATTGACCAATCTATCGAGTATCAATTTTAATATGTATTTCATTACATACTTACACAATCAATCAACAATTGTTTGAAACGTAAGTTAAACAACCAAGGATCTGATTTGGTAGAGGTAAGACTAGTCCAATTAGCAGAGACACATGCTTTAGAGAGAGATCACAACTTCAAACTTGAGTAAGGCCGACTAGTTTATGATTATTGGTATAAAGAAAAACCATTTGCGTTAAAAAAAACAAGGATAATATTGTTTATTTATTCATGGAATTTTTAAAATCGTTTGTTAAGGGGCTGTTTGGTTGATTAAGTGTTGAATCATTAAGATGATCTGAATGGTTAAAAGGCTCTGAATGGTTAAGAGCTTAATCATTCAACATCCCTTATTAGCTTAATGGTTCAGCACTTAACCATTCCATTCAGATGCTGAAATAAACAGTCTGAATACTGAATGATTCAGAACTGAATGGTTAAGGGGGGATTAAGAGGCTACCAAACAGCCCCTAAATCTATTAATCTAATATTTTATTTTAAACTAGCCGATTACCCCGGGAAGGTCCCGGGGTTGAAAAATTTAATATGATTTGATAAAAAAAAAAAAAACTCAAATCACGAAAAGAGTAAATAACTTAAACATAATCAATCTTAGTTAAAAACATTTATTTAAAAAGTTAAAAAAATAAAAAACATAAACCATATTAAACATAATAAAGTATTAAAAGGATAACCTTCAACATATAATCATCTTCACGTAAATTAAAATATGTTACAATTTGATTAATGAATAACCTGAACACTTTGTGTTTTTTTCTGTATGAATATAACCCCACAAAAAATAGTCGTTTTTTTTTCGTTTTTATATAGCACTATGGTACTCGTTGGAAAGATAATAAAACGCTCGTTAATTTGGTGTAATTTTTTTATTTAAAAAATCTCGAATATAAAAGATATTTATGTTTAAAAATTATGGGAGGAGGATAAGAGAGAAAAATTTAAATTTGTTTTTAAATTCTTTTTTCCTAAAATAACTCAATTTAATTTTAGTAATTGAGAATTAAGAGATAGAGAGATAAATTTAGAAAAATACTCAAAAACACCAAAAACACTCAATTATTAAGCCACGTGGCACTCTCAATGGGCATATATGCTTTCTTTTATATATATATATAGATAGTTGAAAATATTCACAGAGAATAATAAATAAATTCTTTTTATTATAGATAAGATGTTTAGACATGTAATCCCAATATACTCTAATAAAATTATTAAAACAAATATTTTTCTTTAAATAATTCGATTGCTATTAGAAAAGAAAAGAAGCAATCCATCGACATCGTCATGATTGACAATTTGTTTGTCCCATCACCTTTGAAACCAATCGTGGAAAACTTGAATATAAAATTCAACCAAGCCTGTGGGGGGTGGTACCGACGGCCGGCGACTGGGAGGAGGTGCAGCGTCATCATCGACGCCACCTCATCACTGAAGCAGAAGAGAGAGGGAGAGAAAAAGAGAGATATAGATAAAAGCTCAGAGAGGAGGGGGAGGTTTCCCCGTTTGGCCGTTTACACCGAAATTCTAGAAGGGGGCGGGGTGTTCCTTGACGGGGAAGGTGCTACGTCGGCACCATGTCTCTCATACCCCTCTGCCTAACAAGGATGGGTGGTGCTAGGGTGTCGCCCCTCTATCAGATTTAGGTCGGAAAAAACTCGCTCGGTTTGGCTCGTTTGTTAACTTGACTTGCTTTAGCTCGGATTACTTTCCTTATAATATATATTGTTTTTATACACGTATATTTATATTAAAAAAATAATTATTATTTGTATGTGTTTTATGAGTGCATTTGAATATATATGTTTTGATGTTGACCAAGATGCAAATGAACATACATTGAAGTTTGAAAAAAAAAATGCCTTATACCAATACCTTTCATATTAATCAATATAAAACATAATGAGGGTTGTCAAATAAGGACCTAGAGTGTTCCAATATCACCGCCCGTTGTAAACTACGAAACAAGAACAATACAAGCTTGTAGTACTTCTTTCCAGAAACGACGTTGCTTTCCATGATGACATGCTGCAAAAGAATTTCTTTATATATAATAAAGAGAAAATTACAATTTTTGTTTTTTATAAACATCAAAAGTATAGACTGGGTCTTTTAAAACTTTTATTTTCAGTCTTTATCCTTTATATGAAAAGTTGCCACGATTTTTGTCCTTTACACTTAACCCAGTTAAAATAATATGTTAAGTTACCCCACTTGCAATGCACGTGAGGGTATAAACGTAATTTCCACCCCATTTTAATCCCCTTGTAAAGCTTATTCACTTTAACAAAAAAACTCACGTTCCATTCAAAATCAAACCCACTAATGGATGAAAATAGACCTCGTTTTATTATTCGTAATCTATTACAACAAGCTGATGTTGAAGAATTATACGGTATGATCTTGCTCGACCTCGATTCAGTTTTTTTCTCCACTTTTTTTTAAACATTGGTTTTCTAATGTTCGAATTCCATGCTTGCAGTTGGTTGTCGACATTTGTTTTCAATCAACTTGCATCATGGTGGTGTGTTTTCAAAATTTCCAGGACGGATGTATGAAAGCGACTTGGAAGACATTGTAGACATGTTAGACATAGATGAGTTTTCTGTTCACACAATGGATGTGTCACACCCCAACCGAGGGCGGAATACATCGAGGCGCAACTTGTGATAGATTGTTCAAAGACTTCATAACGCTAAATTGTGACAATAGATTTAAATAGATTTCATTCGTATCTAAGATTCAACAAGTATACAATTTGTTCATGAGAAAAATACATTAACTCGAACATGAAGTAAAATAAAGATTGTTTCGTTTGTTTCTAAGGCCGAATCCTAAGTGATGTTTCTTGTATCGTCTCATCAAGCTTTTCCTGCAACATGTATAAAATATCCGTCAACACATAAAGCATTGGTGAGCATACTAGTTTTGGTTTACATACATAGTAAATAGAATGATTTACTCGAATCTCATACTATAGCATTGCACATACATACCATACAAAGAACATAACTCAAACCCGCGAGTACCACAGCGTATACCTAGCATATTCATGCTAGGCCGTTTAAATCTTAACAATGACCCATAAAGGGGGCGGTGTGCTAGTCCTATAGCGCTATACATGTTAAGTGGGCTAATAATAGTTAATGATTTATGTCTAAGTATCTAAGAATCGTAAGCATGGCAACTAGCATATAAGTATGTTTAATAGATTGAGCATGATAGTTTTAAGAGTATGGAATCGTTTAAGTTTTGATAGCGATACATGTTGAGCCCCAAAGAATAAAGAATAAAAGGGGGACAAGTATGAACTCACCTTTGGGTGCATTATAAAAGAATAACAAACAATGTCTGAAGCTGGATTGACTGAATCTCTTGTGTCCTATTACAAGTAAAGGATGCCTTAATTTCTAATGCAAATGAACTTATTTTGCTTATTGGTTGTAAAGATAGTTTATTCAACTACCTAGACTCGTATTGTAAACAATACGTGTCTTAATGTGTGCATGACTTAACGAACCGATAGGAACTTAGTTTTGTTTCTCAAAAGTATATGTGTATAAGTTTAGTTACATATATAATGTATACTTTAATTTATATTTAGATTCGCAACTTGTAATTAATTAGAAGGAAAGCATTTAAGATACTGAAAATAACCCATGTGTAGCTTGTCTCACGTTTTAAATTTTGTTTTGAAGATCGAATAATATTTGTACTATTATGTTTATATATATAAATATATATTCGTATTCATATACTGCTATTATGACAAAATAAGGTTTGGATAGAATCTATATGTAAAACGTAGCTTTATTACAAAACATGATAGATTTGAACGCCCGGTATGTTCCTTATATTTTATAAAAATTTGGGCAGAGTCTCCTCTGTTTTCGTAAGAAACCAGACAACTCAAGTTGTCTATATTTTCCCAAAACATCAAATTAATGTACAAATACACGACACATGGTTTAACTTTCAAAAGCAATAATAAGCGAGTAAATTATACCCTTCGACAAGTAACATTATAGTTCAACATTTGATAGTCGTCGTAGTAATTTGTATAAGTTAGTCATTATTTCGTTGCCAGAAACATAAAACGACTAGTAATAAGGTTTGAACAGACGTGTTTGTTATTAATCCACTTGGTTATCTCGTATATTGTTAGCGGACTAAATAAGCCTAATATATATATATATGTTTCGCTAAATAATGTGTTTGTATAAGAAAAGTATGTGTTATATAAGTATTTCAACAAATTGATTAGTTCCTAACATGAATGCATATATGCGTGAACATATATAGATTATCTATTTTTATATCAAACGTCTTATTACCACTCTAAGCATTTTATTTACAAGTTCGGTTCGTTAAGTTTTCATGATTTATATGTATTTTTATATGCAATGTAATACAAAATAAAATATTTAACGAAGGCCAAGGCGCGCGTTATACCTTCCCGCAATGTTCACCCAAGCGGAACGACGCGTATGCACCTCGAACCATGTACCGACAGATCTGACCCAGTTGACCAGCTTGAGTGATGTTGACCAAAATCGAACCTTGACCAATTCTGAACAAAGTTAACCAGATCTGAGAATGTTTGACTGGCGTTGACCCCTAGACCAACGACAATAGAACAAGGAGGTCGAAACAAGACTAGAAGATGTACCCTGATGTGTCTGGCCGGAAACCTGCAGATACGACCGGTCACCGCCACATCACACGAGACGTGAACAGAACCCAAAAGCTGCACCATAACTAATCTGACTCAGGGAAAAGACCAAATGGAACCCAACATCAATCGACCAAACAGAAAACAAAATGAAGCAACGTACCATCGATGAGACCTGGAACCAATCATCAATCGCACAAAATCAAAACGAGAACAGCACCACCACCTCGTCTCTGTCGCTGTTCACCACCATACATCACCACACCACTACCAGTGGCGGCGTTGCCGCACCACAGGTGCCAGAGGGGGCCGCTGACCGGTTAACGAGGGAGAGGGAGAGGGAGAGAAGCTCAACTGTGGTGGTTCGGTGGTGGTGGTCTGCGTGGCTGCTGCTGCTCTAGAATGGAGGAAAAAGGCAGGGAAATGGAAGGAGAGTTGGAGAGGATGGGATGAGGTTAGTGGTGTTGTGGCGGTGGGTTATGGTGGCTCGGGTGGATGGACGATGGGGTGGTTGTCGGCGGCGGCGCCACCTGTGGTGATAAGGGTGCCGGAGAATAGGTGGAGGAGTGTGGAGACAGATCTTGTCCTTGCTGTTATGTAGAGAGAAAGGGAAGGAGGAACAAAAGTGGTGGTGGCTAGGGTTTTGGTGAAGAAGATGAGATGAGTTAAGGAGGAAGGTTAATGTGACTATATACATAGGGTTTTGGTAGGTGGGTTAGGTGGAGAGTTATTGTTTAAACGAATTAGTAATCGACTCGGGTCTCGTTTATGAACTGGACTCGTTTAACCCCTAGATAGTTATTTCACGTAACATATAAATGTAAAACTAATTAAAACGAGTATTTGAACTACGTAATTATTATATATGTTTTTGTTGTGTTTAGAAATTTACCAGGATAAGTGTCGGTTTACTAGTACATTATTACTTACAACGCGTTATTTTTGCGAGTTTAGATAATTAAATTTATAAATGAAATAAGAATGTATTTCTTGTTAATGAGATGTTATTGTTAGCGAATTAAAGAATCGTTTTATGAATAAATAAATAAATAAAATTATTATATTATTTGGGAAAAGCGGGGCGTTACAGTCTCCCCTACTTTAGGAAATTTCGTCCCGAAATTTATTTAGAAAAGACTGTTAGATACTATTGCGAACACTATGAAGTATAGGTATGTAAGGGTTGCTGTTCGTGTTGTCGAGTTTAGATGAGTAGCAAGCTTTTGTGTAAAACATGAAATTGTTTAAATGTGCTTTAATTAATATTCTAATGATTATGTTTAGACTTAGGGTAAGGCTTATTGTGATTTGGTCAGGTTGACTAGAGTTGGTCCATGGTCCGACCCTCAGTCACATCTTCGATACACCATTAGTGTTTATATATAGGGTGTACCGCAGCCAACCCACCACACCTTTGGTATTTCGAATTTGTACTGAGCATCTACCCACAATGCTACATAGAATTTCATCTCACCTTAACGTACCTGTAAATTCATGATTACGTTCCGGACCGCAATCGCCAATTTACCTTACATTAGGGTGTTATGTCTTTCTATGACACTAGCTCGAAATAAAACGATGGATATGACGCGAATGTGTCCTAACTCTAAGAGCTAGTCATTATATCTGTGAGACAAACACGTTGATATGCAACGACTTAGTAACATACTGATGATGTATGCAGGTAGGAAGCAAGTATAGGTGAATCAAGACATGTATGCACGGATAATTTAAAGTATGAGTTACAAACAAAATTTGGTTGTCTGGAAGGCGACATCCCAAGGAGATGTATTCCTATGATTGTTGAAAGTGTAAATCATGATTCATGAAGTAATGTTTATGCATTTATTGAAATAGAAATGGAACGTTTACTATTCCAAGTTTAAAGGAGATTCAACATGAGTACTAGGACGTTTTGAGTTTTAGGTATAAGCGAGTTCAAATTTGTGGATAGAATGTTTCCATAATAAATTTATAAGCAATCAGGAAGATTAAGTTCATAGAATGTCATAGGTACTATAGAATATCAATTTTCAATATCATAAGAAAATCTAGTCTACGCGTAATCAAGTCTTAGGTTTCATGGATAAACAAGTTTCATGTATGATCAGGTTGCAAATAGCATGGAATAACATCGAATTTCAAGTATCGGGTTTCATAGTTTATGAGAAGATGTATATGTATCAAAACATATCAAGTAATGTATTATAAGTATAATTGTATCCAAGGTGTATCTAGAAATGTACCCAACTCTCGAGCAGGCATAAAGATCTCTACCAATTGTTGGGTGGATAAGAGTATTAAAATTGAAAGTGTACTAGTAAAGTGTTAAGATGCAAATGTAAACGTACATGTAGAGGTAGTTGTGATTGTATCATATGAAGATAAATGTTTATGGACAATCAGGATGGAAAGTAATGTTTGAGTTTATTGAACAATGAAATAGTCATTCCCTGGCAAGAGAAATTAATGAGTAGTTATGCTTTGTAGGAAATAGAGGTGTAGAATGTGTTAGAGAATATTAACAATATGTAAGTCAATGATTGTAGGAATTGAGGACATATATTGTAAGTGGATGATAGATGATAAGGAAATTTTGATATTGGAAAAAAAAAATGAAGTTTTTGGTCGATAAATAGTCAAATTTCGTAGGGAATGATGTACATAGAATGCAGTTGAACTTTAAACCTTATTGTGGAAAATGAAAATATTGTTGGTAAATAGTTTAGCTCATAAAGCTTGCGCATTTGTAGATATGTGGGTATAGACTAGTTGACATGAAATCAAGTTTATGAAAATGATTGGTTTTACAAAAATAAGAATTTATGACTTATAAACGTTTGCTTGCGAAAGAGCTTATGATTATTATTATAACCCATATATGAGAAGGTCAAGTTTCATATGTCGTCAAAAATTTTTAGTTGTAAACCAGGTATGGATTAGGTAAATAAAAGGACTTCATGTTTCATGAAAGAAAATTTCATATTCGCAAATTTTTTTTTTCTTAAACATTATGAAATCACACATAACGAAAATAATTGTGTACCTGTTTCGAACAAGATTGTTTTTAGAAACTACAAGGGAGATTTAGAACGGTGAAAAGAAAATGCAAAAGATTATGAAATCATAAAGTGTGGGTAAATATTTGTTAAAAATTTTGAGTATGTTATGGAGAGATTCATATGGGTTGAATCAAGTATGACAAAAATATAATAATGAAAAATAATAGCTAGCATTAAGCATTTCTGTAATTTAGACGTTAACAAATGTTAGAAAGTATAGAGTAGTAATTGGATTATTAATTGATATTAATAATGTAAGGTAGATAAGCATAGAATGTGAAATATGATAATATCAGTGGAAAATTACATAAAGTTAAAGTTTTGGATGTATAAATATTTTTGAAATGTTTATTATAATAATTTATATTACTTAAGAATATTTATTTGATATTTCATTCGAACAAAATGTCAAAAATGTGAAAAAAATTCGGTTTGTTCAAAATATAACGTTTTATAGAATCGATTGTCAATCGATGTATAAGGTTGGAGAAGACTTTGTAAAGTGCATTATTGAAAATACTTGCAAATAAAACGCTTTAATATGAAACCAAATTTATGATAAAATATTTGATTAAAATATTTGAAGATATTAAAAATTTAATATTTTCAGAAATGGTGATGTTTACATATACTTTTGAGAATTCAAAACTAGGATTAGGCAGAAATGAGAGAGGCTTAAGTAACGCATCTACTAAAATGGACTTGAAGTTGGTTGTAGAATGTAAAAGAGATTTGTACAAGACTTGGATTGTTCCTGAACGGAACTACGATTAACCAAAGTGATTCGAATTTACCGTTGAGTTTGGAAACATGCTTTGGCCTAATAGGTGGAAACACTCTCGCCGAGATTTCGGTTAGCGGTATTCACCCTTCCAATTACTACATGTCCATTCTCAATCGAAAGTTTAAGATTGTGGAGAGATTGAAAAATTTAAGGAATGGAACTAATCATCAAGGTAAAGGGAATCACTCCAAGCTTGATGATAAAGTTGCTATGATAATGTATAGGAATGAAGCGCTACCAAGATAAAGGAATTCACTCTTAACTTGGTAGTAGAGCTTCTACAAAATGAGGGAATATGAAACTAGTCATCAAGATGTGGATATCACTCCTAACTTGGTGATGTCGTCTTCGAATTGTGGATTGGTACTTATCCATAGAGTAAAAGAAGTTAATCCTAACTCTTTGGTAAGGTTCCATTAGAGTGAGATGAGTGAAATCGCCATCAAGGTAAGGAAATCACTCCTATCTCGATGGTGAAATTTCAAAAGTTTTAGAAAAATGAGGGATTGAAAGTTGTTACCAAAGTAAGGGAATCACTCCTATTTCGGTGAGATTCTTTCGTTTTTGAAGTACGAGTCTTTGTTTTGGAGTATACGTTGCCTTAGGAAAGGCATGCATCTTTAAGGTTTATGAAATTGATATGAAACAAGTAGAAAAATCAAGTATTTCAAGCATGTAAAGGAAGGAGTCAAATAAAGGTTCCTAACTATAGACTAGGTCAATCATGGCAATTTTCCTAATTCCCTATAGTTATGGCTCTGATACCAATCTGTCACACCCCAACCGATGGCGGAATACATCGAGGCGCAACTTGTGATAGATTGTTCAAAGACTTCATAACGCTAAATTGTGACAATAGATTTAAATAGATTTCATTCGTATCTAAGATTCAACAAGTATACAATTTGTTCATGAGAAAAATACATTAACTCGAACATGAAGTAAAATAAAGATTGTTTCGTTTGTTTCTAAGGCCGAATCCTAAGTGATGTTTCTTGTATCGTCTCATCAAGCTTTTCCTGCAACATGTATAAAATATCCGTCAACACATAAAGCATTGGTGAGCATACTAGTTTTGGTTTACATACATAGTAAATAGAATGATTTATTCGAATCTCATACTATAGCATTGCACATACATACCATACAAAGAACATAACTCAAACCCGCGAGTACCACAGCGTATACCTAGCATATTCATGCTAGGCCGTTTAAATCTTAACAATGACCCATAAAGGGGGCGGTGTGCTAGTCCTATAGCGCTATACATGTTAAGTGGGCTAATAATAGTTAATGATTTATGTCTAAGTATCTAAGAATCGTAAGCATGGCAACTAGCATATAAGTATGTTTAATAGATTGAGCATGATAGTTTTAAGAGTATGGAATCGTTTAAGTTTTGATAGCGATACATGTTGAGCCCCAAAGAATAAAGAATAAAAGGGGGACAAGTATGAACTCACCTTTGGGTGCATTATAAAAGAATAACAAACAATGTCTGAAGCTGGATTGACTGAATCTCTTGTGTCCTATTACAAGTAAAGGATGCCTTAATTTCTAATGCAAATGAACTTATTTTGCTTATTGGTTGTAAAGATAGTTTATTCAACTACCTAGACTCGTATTGTAAACAATACGTGTCTTAATGTGTGCATGACTTAACGAACCGATAGGAACTTAGTTTTGTTTCTCAAAAGTATATGTGTATAAGTTTAGTTACATATATAATGTATACTTTAATTTATATTTAGATTCGCAACTTGTAATTAATTAGAAGGAAAGCATTTAAGATACTGAAAATAACCCATGTGTAGCTTGTCTCACGTTTTAAATTTTGTTTTGAAGATCGAATAATATTTGTACTATTATGTTTATATATATAAATATATATTCGTATTCATATACTGCTATTATGACAAAATAAGGTTTGGATAGAATCTATATGTAAAACGTAGCTTTATTACAAAACATGATAGATTTGAACGCCCGGTATGTTCCTTATATTTTATAAAAATTTGGGCAGAGTCTCCTCTGTTTTCGTAAGAAACCAGACAACTCAAGTTGTCTATATTTTCCCAAAACATCAAATTAATGTACAAATACACGACACATGGTTTAACTTTCAAAAGCAATAATAAGCGAGTAAATTATACCCTTCGACAAGTAACATTATAGTTCAACATTTGATAGTCGTCGTAGTAATTTGTATAAGTTAGTCATTATTTCGTTGCCAGAAACATAAAACGACTAGTAATAAGGTTTGAACAGACGTGTTTGTTATTAATCCACTTGGTTATCTCGTATATTGTTAGCGGACTAAATAAGCCTAATATATATATATATGTTTCGCTAAATAATGTGTTTGTATAAGAAAAGTATGTGTTATATAAGTATTTCAACAAATTGATTAGTTCCTAACATGAATGCATATATGCGTGAACATATATAGATTATCTATTTTTATATCAAACGTCTTATTACCACTCTAAGCATTTTATTTACAAGTTCGGTTCGTTAAGTTTTCATGATTTATATGTATTTTTATATGCAATGTAATACAAAATAAAATATTTAACGAAGGCCAAGGCGCGCGTTATACCTTCCCGCAATGTTCACCCAAGCGGAACGACGCGTATGCACCTCGAACCATGTACCGACAGATCTGACCCAGTTGACCAGCTTGAGTGATGTTGACCAAAATCGAACCTTGACCAATTCTGAACAAAGTTAACCAGATCTGAGAATGTTTGACTGGCGTTGACCCCTAGACCAACGACAATAGAACAAGGAGGTCGAAACAAGACTAGAAGATGTACCCTGATGTGTCTGGCCGGAAACCTGCAGATACGACCGGTCACCGCCACATCACACGAGACGTGAACAGAACCCAAAAGCTGCACCATAACTAATCTGACTCAGGGAAAAGACCAAATGGAACCCAACATCAATCGACCAAACAGAAAACAAAATGAAGCAACGTACCATCGATGAGACCTGGAACCAATCATCAATCGCACAAAATCAAAACGAGAACAGCACCACCACCTCGTCTCTGTCGCTGTTCACCACCATACATCACCACACCACTACCAGTGGCGGCGTTGCCGCACCACAGGTGCCAGAGGGGGCCGCTGACCGGTTAACGAGGGAGAGGGAGAGGGAGAGAAGCTCAACTGTGGTGGTTCGGTGGTGGTGGTCTGCGTGGCTGCTGCTGCTCTAGAATGGAGGAAAAAGGCAGGGAAATGGAAGGAGAGTTGGAGAGGATGGGATGAGGTTAGTGGTGTTGTGGCGGTGGGTTATGGTGGCTCGGGTGGATGGACGATGGGGTGGTTGTCGGCGGCGGCGCCACCTGTGGTGATAAGGGTGCCGGAGAATAGGTGGAGGAGTGTGGAGACAGATCTTGTCCTTGCTGTTATGTAGAGAGAAAGGGAAGGAGGAACAAAAGTGGTGGTGGCTAGGGTTTTGGTGAAGAAGATGAGATGAGTTAAGGAGGAAGGTTAATGTGACTATATACATAGGGTTTTGGTAGGTGGGTTAGGTGGAGAGTTATTGTTTAAACGAATTAGTAATCGACTCGGGTCTCGTTTATGAACTGGACTCGTTTAACCCCTAGATAGTTATTTCACGTAACATATAAATGTAAAACTAATTAAAACGAGTATTTGAACTACGTAATTATTATATATGTTTTTGTTGTGTTTAGAAATTTACCAGGATAAGTGTCGGTTTACTAGTACATTATTACTTACAACGCGTTATTTTTGCGAGTTTAGATAATTAAATTTATAAATGAAATAAGAATGTATTTCTTGTTAATGAGATGTTATTGTTAGCGAATTAAAGAATCGTTTTATGAATAAATAAATAAATAAAATTATTATATTATTTGGGAAAAGCGGGGCGTTACAGGATGGTATTTTGGAACAGCTAGGTTATGATGCCAGGTGTGTTAGGTACTGCCACGATTTAATTCCAAATGGTGAGTTAGATTTTGGACTAAGAGCCTTAGGTAGTGATGCTGATGTCCTAGGTTTTGCACAATATGTGTTAGAGCAACAAAATAGGATGATGATTGTATATGTGGAACATGACCAAACAACTGTACGCACCTATTTCTGTTCACCAAGTAAGGTTAGAATTGAGGAGATAACTGATGAAGAGATAATGGCAATCCCTGATACTGCTACAGTTAAGAAGAGACTATGTTTGGGTTGGACAAACGATGAACCTGATATGGGGGGTAATGTTACTTTAGATGATCCAAACTTTGATCCATTTTTTGGTGAAAAAGCTGATGTGGGGAACATGATTTGAATGATCAAGTTAATGAAAATTGTGTTTTAAATGATCAAGTAAATGATATGGGGGTAATGGTAAAGAACATGATGAAGACAGCTCTGTTGATGAAGATTACTTGAATCCTGAAGATGGTATAGATGGTAGTGAGAGTCAGGGTGAAAGTCAAAGTGGAGATGAGAGTAAGAGTGACAATGAGTTTAAGTTAGATGATGCTGATATTGTCAATGATTATGGGGTTGACATGACAGATTTCAGATTGCACACTGATGCAGATGTAGAAAACTATCACCCTAATGATCAACTAGACAATTTAGTAATGGATGATGAAATTATTAATAATGATGACTATGATAGTGGTATTGAATCTGATGGTGGAGCAACAAGTTCTAGGAAAAGGAAGTTGAGGATGATGAGAAAAGAAAAAGGCAAAGATTCCATATTCTGTGGAGGACAAGTGTTTGGGACAAAATAAGAAGTTAAAAAAATGATAAAACTACATGCTGTTGAAACTAGGAGACAAATTAGGATTATAAAGGATGACAATGAAAGCGTTAGGGCAGTGTGTTGAGGGGAAAGTGAAGATGGTGGGGCCTACTTTAAAAAAGTGTTATGTGGGGGAATTGATAAGAACCAAGTGGGTGGTAATGAGGTAGAGGCAAGTGGAAGTAAAGGACCAGAGGTGAAACATGTTGGTGGTAGAGAGAAAGAGGCACCAACAAATTGCCATAAATGCCCTTGGGTGTTATTACTTTCAAAGGACAAAAATTCTGGATCTTGGTTTATCAGAACATTGGATACTTAACACAAATGTCTCCAAAGCAGGTCCATTTATGCTTGCACAGCTACCTTTCTATCTTAACAACTCATTGAACAACTGCATGAAAACCCTAAGATCACAGTGAAAGCAGTTCAAGGCCAGTTCCAAAGGAAGTTTGAGGTTGGCATATCTCAGATGAAGGCATTTAACTGGCTAAGAAAATAGCTATGGAACAAATTCATGGAGATTTCAGTTCACAATATGGAATGTTAAGGGATTGTCTTGAAGAGTTGATGAGAATAAATCTTGGTACCACAGTTAAACTAGATGTTGTACCACACACAGATCCAAAATCTAATCATACAAGGGGAAGGATCTGTTGGGATTGGATGGGACATTCCTCAAAGGCCCATTCCCTAGTCATTTACTCACTGCAGTTGGTCTTGACCCAAATAATGGGATATACCCAGTCTCATATGCATTTGTAGAGTCTGAAACACTTAACAGTTGGACATGGTTTCTAGAATGCCTTGCTGATGATCTGGAGTTGGATAGGAGATCAAACTTCACTTTCATTACTGATAGGAAGAAGGTTAGTGATTTAATGGCCTTGTTGTCTTTTTTGTTACTTGCTTAATGTGTTTAATCATTGCCTTTTGTTGTGTTATAATAATAGGGTGTCATACCTGCTATAAAGAAGGTATTACCAGCAGCTGAGCATAGATATTGTCTTAGACATATTTATGAAAACATGAGACAAATTTATAGAGGACAGATTTACAAGGATGCAGTATGGAAAGCAGTTAGAAGCACAACTGTTGTTCATTTCATGAGGGCAATGGATGAGTTGAAAGCCATAAACAAGGATGCACATATATGGTTGTCTAAAATTCCACCAGTACATTGGTCAAGGTCCCACTTCAATGGTAAGTAAATATTTAGAATATTTAGAATTACAATACAATATAGATATGTAGATGTTAATACCTTGGTTGATGTGAAAACAAGTAGGGCTCAGTCAGATGTCTTGCTGAACAACATGTGTGAAAATTTGAATGCCAAGCTGCTAGATGGAAGAGACAAACCCATTATAACCATGTTGGAATATGTCAGAGAGTACCTCATGAAGAGGATTGTTAATTGTTTGAGGAGCATTGAGGTGTAATGGAATGTTGACACCATATGCTGCTGAAATATTTGAAACAACTAAGAAGGATGCTAGCAGGTATGTTACAAATGTTGTCTTTGATTCACTATACTACAATTGTTGCTACCATGTTCAAGTTGATTCAATATGTTGTATAAATGCCCTTGCTTGTAGGTATATTGTACACTGGAATAGGGAAGAACGCTATCAGGTTATTGGGGTAGGGATAAATAGTGATCAGTATGTGGTTAACATGAATACAAGAATATGCACATGTAGGGCTTGGGAAATCACTGGGTTACCTTGTAGACATGCAGTGGCAGCTATTTGGAATATGTCCGCACATGCTCCAGGAGTTGGTATACCAGAAACTTTTGTTAGTCCTCTTTATAGTGTGGATAGGTGGAAAGAAGTGTACAAGTACAAGGTTTACCCAATAAATGGAATGTCAATGTGGCCAAAGTCTCAGGTGACTAAACTCATGGTCCCACCTGTTTATCATGAACCAATGGGAGACCAAAAAAGGCAAGGAATAAGTCAAATGTGAAACTTGAAGAAGGCAGGAAGGGTAAGAAAGCTAGGTTTTCAGAGTCAACCTCAACAACTATCAAGGGCAAAGGTAAGGGTTCAACATCAAAAAGTAACAAGGATAAGGAGGCTGATAAAGTTAAGGGCATGGGCAAGAGTTCAGCATCAAAGGAGAAGCAGGGAACAGTTTGTGGCAACTGCAAGCAAAAAGGCCACAACAAGAGGACTTGCAAGAAGTAGGAGGGGTTCTGTTAATGTTTCTTTTGTATGTCCATGGTAGTAACCTTAGTAATTTGACTCATTCCATGGAACATTTAATATTTTGATGTTTGTAGTTGACTGTGGGTTGTTAAGTTGGTATGTTAGTACTTTATGTTGGCTGTTTTTAATGTAAGTTGATTGGCTGTGTTGTTTGCAGTTTATGATATGTCAGTTTATGATGTTTTCTGATTTGTTGTTATGTTGGGCCAGTTTATGTTATTTTTGATCAAATATTATGGGTCAAAATGGGTTTTTAAGTTGCAGTTTATTGTAGGTTAGTTTATGTGGTTTTTGATTTGTTGTTATAGGTCAAAATGGGTCAATTCTTTTTTACAGGTTATGTTGTTGTCTAAAATGGGATAATGGGTCAAAATGGGTTGTTATGTTACATGTTATGGTAGGTTAGTTTATGTGGGTTTTGATTTTTTGATATGGGTCAAAAGACAAAACGGCACATTCATAACCATCACATTCATTGTTATAGGTTATGTAGGTTAGTGGTTGTCTAAAATTATAATGGGTCAAAACATCACATTCATTGTTACAGGTTATGTGTGGTGACTTCTTTGTTACAGGTTATGTGGGTCAAAATATCATATTCATTTTGAGACAACTATTGATATGGGTCAAAAGACAAAACATCACATTCATAACCATCATAACATATATGTCAAAACCTTACATTCATAACCATTCCAGTCAAACCATTACATAACCATCATAACCACCATTCCAGTCAAAAAATTACATAACCATAACCTAACTACTACATTAGATTCAAGTCATAACCTAACTAATACATTACATAACCATAAGCTTGTCTGAAATTAAAACCACAAAGAACAAAACCCAGCTGCAGATCAGCCAATTTTTAAACTTTAATGCATCTGCTCGACTTTGCCTCAGGTTATCTTCAAGCTGATTCCTTGCCCTCAACAAACCGGGGATAACATCCATTGATGTTTGACACATTGGAGGATCACACCACCCAATAAAACGACATTGGGACCCCTGAATAAAAAAAAAATTGATTTTGATTTCATGAAAAACTAATTACAGCTTTTACATTATCATTTCTTACCTCAACAGGGCATGCAAAAAAAGTCGACCTGGGTTTCTTACTATCCAAGACGTATTTACAACTGCTATAGCACCACACCAGCAGAAAACCATGATCGACGCGAGATCTTTTTTAGGGTTTGAGGATCGATTGTTTTGTCTGGGTAAGGATCAATAATTTAGGATTTGAAAGAATTTGGGGGAGAAGAAAGATGAATGACATTTATAAGGGATTAAAATGGGGGTAAAATTACGTTTATACCCTCACGTGGATTGCACGTGGGGTGACTTAACTGATTACACTAACTGGGTTAAGTGTAAATGACAAAAATCGTGGCAACTTTTCATATACAGGATAAAGACTAAAAGTAAAAGTTTTAAAGGACCCAGTCCATAGTTTTGATGTCTATAAAGGACAAAAATTGCAATTTTCTCTATAATAAATGATTAGGTGGGGACAAATATCACCTGATAAGGCCATCCTCACCCTTAAATTCCCATTAAAAATTTTAGGTTATAAATAACCTAATTAACCAATATTTATTAATTTAGAATCTTTATTTTTGTTATTATTTGTTGGGTCTGCTGACCTGGAGAAGAACAGATGATTGAAAGCCAAAATATACTAAGTGTTGATCAAGAATAAATAACAGAGTTTACAAGAAAGCTTCCTCCAAAGAACTGCTGAATCCAAACTGCTGATGCTTAAACAACTGATACAAAACAACTGCTGCTGATGAAAGGTCTGATGAAGAAAGTCTGAAGAGCAAAAGTCTGATAAAGAACAAGTGCTGATCAAGATCTGAAGAACAAAGGACTGTTGAACCAACAGCATTTTGGTTCAACAGTTGTTAAGAAGACATCAGAGTTTATAGCTTAACAGAGTTTCCATTCAGTAGTTTCAATGTAACAGTAGTTTATTGTTTTATCAGATGTTGTAGTTTGTTAGTCAGTTAGGGGTCGCTTTCTAGGTGACGTCAGCTATGTGATCATCAGAGGTTTGTACTTGTCTATAAATAGAACAGTACTTGTACTGTTCTATTTGTCACTCGTCATTCTCTCTAAGACAAACAAACTCTGAGTGATCAGGCTGAGGGGGAGTTATAATTGTACCTTTGTAATCTTTCAACTTTAATGAAAGCTTTCGATTGATAACAATTATTCTCTATGTTTTGATTATTCTTTATTCCGCTGCACTTTCCATTTATACTTCATTCATATTACATCATTAATCAAAACAATCCAATACTCAGATCCTAACATTATTTTACTATATTTATCTTTATGTTTATTATTACTTTACTATATAATAAACTAGATTATATTTCGGAAGCTTTCCGGGATAGACAAATATAATATGAAGTGTTAAAATATGTGTTATGATGTAACATAGAAATTAATGTACTACCACATGAGAAAACAACAATTTGAATCATGTGAACAAGAATGAAAATGTATATTAAAAAATGATGTATGGTTGGAGAGGAGTAGAGCCATAAGCAACCATTGCATAGCGTGATTGAGGCTGTGGTCTTCAAGATGTACTTTTTTTAATGAGTGATTTTAACCTATTCTGTTCTGATGCAAGTAGAATTCCTATTTACTGGTTTAAACATGATTAGTGACTTGCTTACACATGATTAATGAATTACCTGAACACATTGTGTTTTTTTCCCTACATGAACAAAAATCCACCAAAAAAATCGTGCTTTTTTTTGTTTTTTGTATAGTACTATGGTACTCGTTGGAAAGATAATAAAACGCTCATTAATTTGATGTATTTTTTTCTTTAAAGAACATTGTATATAAAAGTTATTAATGTTTAAAAATTGTAGGGGAAACATAAGAGAGAAAGAGTTTTGGAGAGAAATAATGGGAGAATGCCACGTGACACACATAAAGAGGGAGAATGGTCTCTTCGAGCTCCATGTCAGTTTTATTCTTTTTTTATTAATATATAGATAAAAGGGGAGAGATAACGTACAAAGCTTCTTAACGTAAGAAGCGTCAGAAGCAATCTCAGCCATTGGATTAATAAGATGTCTGGATGCAGATTAAAAACCCTAATCATACTTGGGTTAAACTAACCAAGGGTAAATTATGAAAAACCGTCTATTTTTTTCCAAATCGTAACAACAAAAATCAATCGAAACAAAAATTTTCAACAATTGAAAATCGATTAAACCAATCTGAATGATTACACAATCAAAATAACAAAAAAACATTCGATTACAATGAACGAAAACGAAAAAATTATAAAAATAGAGATTTACACTGGAACGATTTCATCATACGAAAAAACATACAATTATGAATAAACGCTCGTAATAGTTGTCAAATACTTTCGATTTTGTTTCAATAAGTATGATTACACATAAAAATTAGGTTAAAAAAAGTTGCAGAGGAAGAAGATGAAGTTGGTGAAAACAGAGACTTTTAAACGCACTAACAAATTTTAAACGCACTCATTGTACAAAATTTAAACGCACTCATAAAAAAGTTTGAAAGCACTCATTGAAATAAATTTAGAAGCACTCATTAAAAAAGTTTGGAAGCACTAATTGAAAATTTAGAAGCACTCATTAAAAAGTTTGGAAGCACTCATTGAAAATTTAGAAGCACTCATTAAAAAGTTTGGAAGCACTCATTAAAAATTTGGACGCACTCATTAAAAAGTTTGGAAGCACTCATTAAAAAGTTTGGAAGCACTTATTAATTTTGGACGCACGTTTGATATGAACAGCCAACATTGGAAGTCAGAGCCATTAAGTTTACCCAATTTAAGTTTGGACGCAACCTTAATTTTTGGACGCACCATTAAGTTTACCCCATTTACATAACATAACCAATTTATACTACGGTTGCCTTCACCTATCTCCATTAATTCACATTATCTCCATTATACTACTGTTTCCTTCGCCTATCTCCATTAATTCTCATTATCTCCATTAATTCACATACAAAACACCTCCAAACTCTTGTTTTCAATCTCTAATCTTAACTCTTCTGTTTCTCCTCCTTAAATCCTCCAACCGAAACCCTAGCTCCTCCTAATCGATGGCAGCCTTATTGGAAGAAGAAGAAGAAGGTTGTGATGCGCAAACTTTATCACTAGAATAGAGTGGTGGTGGTGATGATGATGACGACGGCGACGATGACGATGATGATAATATTGGTCAGATCTTCAAGCTGAATCAATTAGGGTTCAAGCATCAAATGTAATTTCAATTGTGCTCTTGTTTTTTCTTTATAGATCAGATCTAGGGTTTCAATGAGGTTTTAATTGGCATTTGGATTTGTGATATATGATACAGAAGTTGATTGAATGGGTTTTTCTTTCGAGCTTTCATGAATTGTGAACCACAGGGTTTGAGTTAGGTAGAGTTAACCATGGTTTACATGGTTTACACGTGTCAATCTGTGGTGGCTTCTTACACTTTGTAGGTTAAGAAACTTTGTACAGTACACTTTCTCAAGATAAAAATCTTATAATTAGATATCTCAATTATGTCTCATATTAAATAATATGATTAAATCATTATTTCATGTTATCTCCTGTTTATTTAATATTTATTTTTTCTATCTAATTCTTTTTATATTTTTGCTTATTAAAACCCATTTAATATTTTATTCAACTAATGATTTTTTCACAATAAATGAAACCGTAAATTACACTTTTGTTTTCATCTAAAGAAGAATATGTCAAAACCAGCCGTAACTAAAAAAGCTACACCTTCAATACCACTGCCTCAATCACGCAATGTAATAGTTGCTTCTGCCTCTGCTCCTCATCGAAACGTACATTTTGTCTTTAATGTACATTTTTATTCATATTCACATGATTAAAATTGTTGATTTTCTCATATTATAAGAGATTAATTTCTATGTTACATCATAACACGCATTTTCTCACTTTATATTATTTTCCATTCCGGAAAGCTCCCTATATATAACCAAGTTATATTATATATATAAATTCGTATAATTACAGAAACTATAAGAAAAACACAAGATTATAAATTGTTATCTATTTCTTGGGGCTACGTGTACAATAGAACTAGAGTGATTAATTTTTCTCCATTATTGACATGACATGAAATCTTATTTACACATCAAATCATGGATATGTATACGACCTGTCTAAAAGTATACGAAGCTTATAAATCTTAAAAACAATAAGAGAATATCATAGAAAGTTTTTTCTTTCTATATGATTCATATATACCTATACTGGTCGTATACTTGTTATACTAGTAAATAACGCCCATGCTTCGCAGCGGGTTCGTTTTTCCAGTAACATTTGAGTACATGAGTTACATTTAAAACGTCTTAATATAAGTAGCTATATATGTAGGTCTGGTTGCTTTCCCTCAAAACCAATGCACAGTCAGCCAGTTTGTGGTTGAACCAAACTGAAGCAATCCTATGGTGTAAGCAAAATCTTTCAGCAAGGTTTTAATATAATTTAGCAATCCAAATTCAAATCTAATGTAATTAAAAATGGGCATTAACCTATTGGAGCTAATGACATGTTTTTAAGACAAAATGGCAATCTTTTAATCTGTTATACAAAATACAAAATGATGGATACTAAGATAATGAATTTCACAACATGCTCTTTTTGAGATTTAGTGGGTATTAAGTTATTGAAATTAACAGCCTACTCCATTGAGATTCTGAGATATACAAGTTTTGTGACAGGCGAGAGAAGTAGAATACCAATTAAAATGATATCGGTGAAAAAAGTTAAAAAATTTATATAGCTAAACCTAAACGGGTCAACTAAAACTGGTGAAATAGCTAGAGCCCTTGGAATATGGTCACCTTGAAAATCTTGTCGCATTCATCGGCGTTACAACAACAATAACCGCTGAGACTTTTGCATGAAGGACCCTTCCAAAAGAAGCTGCAATTTCTTCCCATAAAGCAACCTCGATAAGTTGGGCACTGAAAATAGTTTGAGGTTAATGAAAGTTTAAATTTTTTGTTTAGGTAGTTGCCAAGTACCTAAAAAATAATGCAAAACATGGTATTAGTAAATATAACACTGCATCATCTTAAACTAATTAAGACTTACATTCTTGTCCACAACAAACGTTTCATGACTCGTATTTCAAGTATATCCTCAACGTGTACAGGTTTGAGCTTTGAAATTCTTTGAGATGTCATGCCACTGAACTACTCATGTTACAAAATGTAGGGAAGGAAATATTAACTTTGATCAAATGGAAACTTTTATAACTTTTACTATGGTAAACACCTTTGACCATGATTGTAAGATAACAATACTATAAACACATCAAATAAGAAAACCAAGCGGAATTGCGGCTCAGGGACAAAAACACATTAAAGATGCATTTAAATCAAACAAAAGCCATTTTACATAAATAAAAGTACAAAAACCATAACAAAATTATCAAAAATCAAGGCTTATGTCCAATAATTTAAATATTTTGAAAAACCCAGTAACCAAACTGAAAATCGTGCTAAACTATGCTAACCTGTATTACACTTTTTCGCTCTTGGCTTCTCGACTTTCTGGTACCGATCCATGTATCCACATAAAAAGTCAAATTAATCCAAAACAAAAACAAAACAAAAAAACTGCCTTCCAAAACATTATACAATCACAAACATATAACAACATTGTAAAAAGCCTAAAATATCAGTTAACGTCAATCCACTGAAAAAAAAAATCTAATCTTTTCTCAACCAAAAACACATTTATACGATAACATGGCTACATTCAAACCTACAAAGCTAAAAAAAAAAAGACACAGACTTTTGTTAAAAGATTTAAAAGGCAACATATATATCAATCAACACAAAGAGTCTAATAAAATGCAGTGTATGCACTCACTAATCAGCAAAAAATTTAGGGCTTTCTAATCAAATAAAAAAAGAAATAAAAACCCACAAATTATTACCCCAAAACAACTATAAATCAAAGGAAAAGATTAGAAAACAATGAATCTAATAATTATTAATAATTAAAAGAAATATGAAAATATTGAAGAATAATATACCATTTGAGTGTTGAGATAGTTCATAAACTCAGTTGCGACCCACAGTTTACTTTGGTGTTGTTTTTTGCCACCTTTTTATATGAGACGCATAAATCGGATTGAGGTTAATACTTAATAACTTGTTTTCTAATGTTACACAACCCACCAAAAACCGATTGCAGGACTAAGGTTTTTGCCCTTAAATTTTCAGGTTTGTATTAATGATAAGTTTATTTGATAACCATAAGGTTAGAAGATTGAATCAGGAAGCACAAAATAATAATAAACAAATGTTTGGTATTTCCTAGAAACGGTATTACTACTCATAATGATTTACTAATAAATGTTTGCCTTTTTTTTTTTGAACGGCTATTGGTGATGGCGGTGGAGCTCCGCTTACACCCCGGGCCATGCCTGTACATGTAACCCGTCCACACAGGATCGGGGTTCTCCCCCAGGTGAAATCCCCAGTGGAAGGGAGAAACCGCTCAAGGCAGGGATTGAACCCAAGACCTTGAGGGTGAAAACTCCCACCACACCTCCCCATAACCAACTGGGCTATGGCTCATTGGCAAATAAATGTTTGCCTAATACCAAAAATATCTAGTGATGAAAATTGTCTCGTCACTACTAAAACACGATTGTCACTAATGATTGCAGTTCGAAGATACTTGTCGACGATTCAAGGTTGGATCCCACAAGAATCCCTAGGAAAAAGAAGTAAAGAAACTTAATAATATGCTGGTAACCCCTCAGTGATTTAATACACTTTTTGCATTTAAATATGTTTATTGCTAAAGAAAACAGTCGGATTAAGGTTATGTTTTATAATATTACACAACTAAGTTGTTTGGATAACCATAAGGTTAAAAGATTGAATTATAAAACATGAAACAAAACAAATGAACACCTAAGGTAATTTCTAGAATTGACATTGCTTCTCATTATGATTTACTAAAAAACCTTATATTTTACGATAAAAAATAGTAATTGACTAACACCTCAGAGGATCTTCAATTGAAAGTTTTCTTGTCCCTATTAGAAAAATGATTGATGTCAGTTCAACAATACTCACCGATCGATGGTTCAAGGTTGGATCCCACAAGAATCCTTGAAAAAAAAATTATATTTTTTTGCCATTTATTCCTAGGTGATTTTTTTTATCAACGATGGATAGCTTACGGTAGAAAATAGACTTTTAATGAACAACTAGAGAGAAATCATTGATATTGGTAAGTCTTTTGGGTAGATTACTTTGTCCTGAGTATTGACAGAAGTTTTCGCCAAAGCCATTATAGCCCAGCGACAGTGCTGGCCCTGGGGTGGGCGAGCCGCACCCCTTAGCCGAGGCACGTTTTTTCGAGAGGCCTATATATATAGTCAGTGGAGGGTGTGAATTATTAAGCGGAGACCATTTTTGTCAATAGATAAAGAGATTGTGATCCATCAATTGTGGCATGGTGGTAGGAGGCCTTTGTTCTCATTCATGAGACATGGGTTCGATCCCCACAAGTCTCAATTTGATGGATATTAACCCCCACCCTTGTGGTGGGGTAGGTGTTGGGAAGTGATAGAGAGACACTTGATCCTTGTGGTCATGGGTTCGACTCCTGATCCCTTCAGGTTTTACCGGTTCACTACCGTCGTGCCTTCGGGCGGGTATGCGGGCCGGGTTTTCCCTGGATCAAGAGACGGGTGGGCCGAAGGGCTTTGTCCGCACGGACTAGAGGCCGTCTGGGCCCCTTTCGGCCATTGGGGGCCGCGTACAGAGTACCCGGCAATACTTTAGTTGATCGTTAAAAAAAAAGATAAAGAGATTGTGGTGAGGATGGGAGTTATTTAGAAAAATTTCAGTTACCAAAAAATGTTAGCAGGGTTTTATACTGTAAACGAGAAGACTCATTTAAAGAAGAAATATTGGAAGAGGGTTTGGAAATATGAAAAAATTATGACAATCACAAAATAGTCAAACTCCACTTAAAATTTTGACTAATGAATTTATTATTCATTTAAATTATTACACATTGCCATTGGTTTTATTTATTTTAATACTGTATTTTATTTACCCTTTTAATTAGTTGTAGATTATAGATAGCAAATTACTTTATTGATTACTAATTTTCGGCTTTTTTTTTGAAGATAATTTATTTAAAAACTTAATATAATTTATAAGTCTTTAATTAACAATCTATACATATAATAAAAGAAAGCCATTTTAATGACATGGCACTTAAAGAGACATTCTTCTCATTGAGTGTGCCATGTGTCATCCCATGTGGCATTGAGATATTTTGGGAAAAAAAATAATTTAAAAACAAAATTAGATTTTTCTCTCTTATGTTTCCTCCCATAATTTTTAAACGTTAATATCTTTTATATACGAGATTTTTTAAAGAAAAAAATTACACCAATTTAACGAGTGTTTTATTATCTTTCCAACGAGTACCATAGTGCTATATAAAAAACGGAGGAAAAAAACGACTATTTTTTGTTGGGTTTTGTTAAAACGGGAAGAAAAAAAAACACAAAGCGTTCACGTAAATCATTAATCATGTATAGGCAAGTCACTAATTATGTTCAAATCAGTAAATATGAATTTTATTTTCAACATGCGTTAGCATTGGAGTAATACATTGTTTTAGGTTACATATTAATATTAGAGTCATACATTGTTTAAGGTTAGGCGTTAATATTGGAGATATATTTTTAATTGTTTTAGGTTAGCTGTTACCCGAAGCTTTCATGCATGTAACTGTAAAGCGCATCATTCTATTTCATATGTAAAATTAATATGTCATATTAGATTTTTCAACCCCGGGACGTTCCCGGGGTATAATCTAGTTAAAGTAATATTAAAAATCCACTAACGTTCTCGTGTGGTTTGTTGCTTGCACATCATCTAATACTTTTTGCCCCCAATTTAAATGTTAAAATTTTAATACTGTATAAAATATGAAAATGAAAACCTTATTGGTTCCTCTTTAAATTTAGAACCTTAAAATGTATTGACATATATGATTTATCTAAAACCTTATCACTTATATTGGGCCTAATTTGATTCATAATTGATATTCCAGATATTCAATAATCTAGTTAACTAATCTAAATAATAATAAAAGCTTTTAAAAATAATTGTTGTACCGTTAATTATTGTTTAAAAAATGCTAGGAAACCTTCAAGGATCATGGGTTAGCCATTACGGTATGTTATTCTAATACTATGTTTTTGCTATAACGTTAATCAGCGTAAAAAACTATTTATTTTATATAATCCATAAGGGCCTTCTTTTTCGGCTCGGCCGAGGCACTTGAATAATCAGGACCGGCTCTGCCCAGCGGCATCTTCATGGTGAGATTAGATTTAGGGACTATAAGGTCCAGGGTTCGGATCTCATAAGGGGGGTTTTCTCATAATTATGAGTTTCCTCCTGAATTGATGACTTGGTGGTAGAATATGATCGCGTGGTAACACTGGTGGCACGATGATACTACAGTGATCCGTGAGTGATTCCACTGGAGTCTAAAAGTCACTTCACAAATCTCTAAATTTTGATCATTTTCTTCCATTTATGCCCCTGATGTACAAGCTTTGATGCTAATGGTATCTATCTAATATACACACCATATATCCCCCTCACTAATATGTAACCCTCCTTCCTTCATAAGCAGATTATATTACGCTTTTCCTTCTCCAGTTGTCACGAATTCGTAACCCCTAACCCGGCAATGATGAATCCTTCAATTACTAACCCCATTCAATCCTCCCCCCCCCCCTTTAATCACACTACCGTTACAAATAAATCATTTAATTTGTAACCCCTACCCCCTTTTATGGTTATTCCCTTGATATCTCCGAATATTTAAGAATGAGGTCAGTTCTACCTTCATTTTCTTCTATTCTTTGTTGTTTATGTTTATTTTGAACCTGAATTTAGTTGGTAACAATGTGGTTTATTTTTGCAGGTTTTTTGCTTTCCCAGCAAATCTCATAATTCTCTTGAATCAGACACGTTATTTATCTTCATTCTCTTATTTTATTTGTTGTTTATTTTGAATATTTGAATTTAAAGTGGATCTTGTAGGTACCTAAAGTTAAGGTTTAGGTCAGTTTTGTTGCTTTGATTTGATCTAGAAAAAAAGGGGTTTTAGTTTTGCTTTATCAGAAGCATGTACAGAGGTTAAAGTTGACCTATAAAAGTTTTTGTCATGTTCTCATAATAATATATATCATTTTTGATTTTTTTTTCATCCTTGAATTACAATGAAGATAAGGAAGGCTGGAGATGCCATCTTAATGGTTTTGTTGCCATACTTGCAGATAAAGAAGCAACCCAAATAGCCCGTAAGTAGTTGATGGTGTGATGCCAATATTGTTTTGAGATGGTTTCATAGACTAATGTGTTTTAAATTTGTGATCCAATGTAGTGCATTCAAGGGTTGTTTGATTGTTTTGAACATGGGTAGGAAAATTAATACAACACCCATTCTTATGTATTTCTTTTTCCATTTAGTGCTTATTGTTGCACGCAATTAGGCGTATTTCATTTGGTTTTGATGTAGGTTTTACAAATAAATTTATTTTTGTAGGGTTTAAAGGATTCTCGATTACAATGGTGTTCTTCCTTCTTTGTGTTTTGTTGTAGCGGGGCTAGATTGCAATCGGTATGTTAATGAGTCTTTTAATCTGGAACACGCTTTTATTTTGCCTATTGCTCTCAATCGAAAGTTAATGGTTAGTTTTTTACATGTGCTTTCTTTCCAAGTTTCCATTGTAAAGTGGACTATGTGTATGTATGCACTCGTGATAACAAAGTAGAAGATTGGTCCAAATAATCCTTTAGGTATTTATGAAATTTGCATTGCTTTTGGATTTGCAGTAGAAGCGCATATTTACAGTTCTATTTATAAATATTTGCATTTATCTTAGCGTTGACTGTTGTGTGTTCTAACATTTTTTGATGAACTTTTCCAAATTTTTGGTCATTGTGCTGAATCAATTTCATTAAACTTAGACCAACGTTGGTCAGTAACCGACACAAGAAGAAATAGTACGCCTCTTTTTATTTTACTAATGTTGGATGAGATCCCTTTTGGCCACTACAAGACAGGTAACACTACCATAAGTTAACTATGACAATTTTCTTTGACTTATGTTATTAAACAAACTTTTCGATAATCCGCCGATTAAATGGTTCTTGCTCCTTGATGATGACAGACACCGGCGTTTGGCTCACTAAGCAGAATGCATTTGATGCACGAGGCAGATTATGAGTCGGAGATAGTTTGGTTGTAAGTATAAGAATAAATCTTCAGTATATTATGTATTTGTTGACCCATTTGGGCATATTCAATACACGAGTATTGGTTGGCCATTTGTGTCAAACTCAGCCATACAATAGCTTAAAGACTGATGCCATTTTCAAAAGCTAATATTATTGATTAGCCACTAGGCTGCTACTTGTGTTTGTTCCTTAACATCTTGAAAGATTTGGTTTTTGCTTCATATTATGTTTAAGTTAGTAAAACCTACACGAAGGTAAATATGGATTACTTACAATTTTACTATGATAATCTCTCAATTTAGATGAGGAGATTGGTCATACAGTAAGTACTCTTTATTCTATGTGTTATTGTTTTTTCTAAAAGGTTATACTAGCATGAGTCTTTAATGTTGGTCAAGTGTTTGATGAAATGCAAGCCTTTTTTTTACATTATCGTGTTGTATTAAGAGCATGTTTGGCTCTCCTTATTTCCACCTCCTTATAACTTATAACTTTTTCAAAAAGTTAATAAGTTAAAAAAAGTGTTTGGCAAAAGGAAAAAGCCTTTTTGTTTTAACTTTTTGTTTGCCTATGATAAGTTGTTTTTGGTTATTTACCTACATGCTCTTCTTATATCCCTATACCTTCACTCATACCCTTTTTGCTCATTTTACATAAAAAAGTTAAACCAAACACTTTTTTACAAAATAACTTATCAACTTATTGTTTTTCCCCACCACATAAGCTAATCCAAACACTTTTTTTAAAACTCCCTTTTAAAAAGTCATAAATTAATAAGTCCTTTTAACCAAAAGTCCTTTTTGACTTAAATAAGTTTATCCAAACATGCCTTAAACCCATTTCTGATCCCGCGACAACGTGCGGGCAAACCTACTAGTATTATCTATGTGCCTCACTTCCAAGTTTTTGAAAGAAAAAAAAAACGGTGCGTTAGCAACACCACAACCATATGTGTGAATATTAAATTCAATATTTACTAGTTTACAACGATTGTTTGAACACGTCGTTGTAAAATAATGAAACTACGCATAATTATATTTTCGGTACTTGAAGTTTTCATACGAGGATTTTGACTCATTCCCCGAGTTCAATAGATCTTCCACACGTATACATACGAGAAAGATTAAATAGTGATTTTCTCTCTCTCTCTCTTAAACACCTCTCTCTCTCTCTTAAACCCTTCTCTCTCTCAAATGTTAACGTTCAAAAATGCATTGGAAAGTGGGACGGGGAGAACGGGAAGATCACTCCGAGCTCACCGAAGGCAAAGCGCGGGGGGGGGGGGGGGGGGTGTTCCCCTTCGGGGAAGCCTCCACATCAGCGTTCCCAATCTCTTTCCTGAGCAACACCCCATAGTCTTAGAAAATAATATGTGTCTAAAGGATTAAACAAGTGGAAAGGGTAATTTTGAATATGCACATGCAAGTCATGTCATGTCATTTCCACATTTATTTTTAAACGTCTTTAACTTTTTATACGTTATCTTTTTTTTAAAAAAAATTATACGATAAAAAAGAGCGTCTTTTATTTTTAATATGAGTACCATACTGTTATACTTTTGAAAAAAAAAATCGAAAACTCAGTTGCGTAAGACACAATGGAGATAGCGTAAAACACAATGAGCACCAATTAAGAGAGTGTTTGGAATTTCGTTTTGAATCTGATTTCTAGATTATTGCGTTTTGAAAACGCAGATAATCAGTTTTTTGGCTACCAAAACGCAATAATCTATAAGCAGCTCCACCTCTACTTTTCCAAAACGCATAATCTGTTTTGAATAATCAATCCCAAACACCCCCTAAATATGCAATGAACAATAGAGAAATAAAACACAATGAACAGTCTAATAAAACACAATACACGACATACTAAAGACACAATGAATACTTCTGAAAAAAAATGAAAACTTGGTTGCGTAAGACACGATGGATGACATACTAAAGACACAATGAACAGAAGACTAAAACACAATTAATACTTTTGAAAAAAAAAGTCGAAAACCCAGTTGCGAATGGACGACATATTAAAGACACAATGAACAGAAGACTAAAACACAATGAATGCTTTTGAAAAAAAAGTCGAAAACCAAGTTGCGTAAGGCACAATGGAGATAACATATAGCACAATGAGTACCAATTAAATATGCAATGAACAATAAGGTATCAAACACAATGAACAGTCCAATAAAACAGAATGGACGACATGCTAAAGACACAATGAACAGAAGACTAAAACACAATGAATTGTAAACTTAAACACAATGAACAACATAATAAAACACAATGTACACCATAAATACAAAAACCATTTGCGTAAAACACAATGAAGAACATACTAAAAACACAATGGATAAAGTTAAATCATGTGTAGACAAGAAAAACATAAATAACATAGCATACGTGCATACTATAACACAATAAACGAGCAGAAGACACAATGAAGAAGAAAACTCATTTAACATTGTTTTTTTTTCAATTTTAATGTAGCAATGTGACACTCATATTAAAGATAAAAAAACGCTCGTTAATATGGTGAAATTTTAAAAAAATATCGTATGAAAAAAGTTATAGACGTTTTAAAATAATGGGGCAATTAACATGTTCAATGCACGTTGAGAGAGAAAGTCAATAAATGTGGTTTTCCTTTTATACTCTTCCTCTAATTTATTATTTATTTTTTTCCAACAAACTAATCTCAACCATTCAAATGTAATATCAATGGATCACAATCATTCTCGCTTTTTCGTAGAAAAGGATCTTGTATATTTAATCCTAACATTAAAGCTAGGCGATTTGGCCCTTTTTTTAAAAAAATGAATTTCTTTTAATTCTTTAAAATTGTCTGTTATTGAATAAGAAAATAATTTTAATTCATTTTTAGTTCTTTTAAGTTGTTTCTAAACCAATAAAATTTGTTTGAGGCGTTTCGCTTCGTTTATTGCTCATTTGGGTTTTTCAGTAGAAACATCCAGCTTTGTACAACTTTGATGAATCATTGTACGTGGCCCTCCGACTAAACCTAACACACAACAATTTGTTTTAATTCATTTTTAAGTGTTTTTAATTACTTTTCAATCAATGAAGGGCCTCACATTTTAGTAACATTTTAGATTAAATGGGATTTAGAACAACCACATGTCGAGAAATGATAATTTTCAAATATTGCAGATCAGGGTGTTACCAAGCATGTCAAGAAATGATAATTTTCAAATATTGCAGATCAAGGTGTTACCAAGCATGTCAAGAAATGATAATTTTCAAATATTACACTCGTGTTCAACCTTTATCAGGTTGCCTTCATCGTTGACAGCTATCTCTCCGATAACAACTGAATTTTACTTGCTTGCCTGAAAAGTTGTTTTACTAATTTCATAGTCTTGATACTTCAAGGTACCATGGATCGTATCGACCCGATCAGTTCCGGTAACGAACCGTACCGGTTTCGAACTGACCGGCCCGTTATCCACCCGGACTGTATCGACCCGATCAGGTCCGGTAACGAACCGTACCGGTTTCAAACTGACCGCCCGGTAACGAACTGTACCAGTTTCGAACTGATCGGCCCGTTATCCACCCGGAAATGTATCAACCCAATCAAGTCCGTTAACGAATCGCACCGGTTTTGAACTGACCACCCGGTAATGAACCGTACCGGTTTCGAACTGACCGGCCCGTTATCCACCCGGACCGTATCGACCCGATCAGGTCCGCTAACGAACCATACCAGTTTCGAACTGACCGACCCATTATCCACCCGTTGAGGTGCTTAAGAAACGAGCAATTAGACGAACCAAACTGCGTCAAACAAGGTCCGAAAGTCCAGTATATCGATTAGAGATGTAAAATTTGAAATTTGATAAGACATGGTATTGATTGCACTCTTTATGTGCTACGTATATTCATTTATGAAAGTTGTTCATACTCGGTTGTTTGCTCTGAAACGAGTAATTAAACGAACCAAAACGCGTTAAACAATATCCGGAAGTCTAGTATATCGATTAGAGATGTAAAATTTGAAATTTGGTAATACATGGTATTGATTGCACACGTCATGTGTTACGTACATATATTTATGAAAGCTGTTCATTCTCGGTTGTTTGTTCTGAAAATCACAAACGAGCAATAAACGAACCGAAACACACCAAACTAATTTTTCTTAGATTGGAAACAAGTTAAAACAATTAAAAATGAATTAAAATATTTTTTTTAATTAAGTAAAACCATTTAAATCTAATTAAAACAATATATTTTTTTTAAATAAAAGGGCCAAAGCACCTAGCTTTGGCCAAAGAGAGGTGCTTTGAAGGTAAATCTAGAAAACATGTCCAGATTCATCCCCCCTAGAAAAAAGGGGTCAAAGCGCCTAACTTTGGCCTAAGCGAGGCGCTTTGAAGTTGTTTTTTGCTTTTCCCGATAAAGCAGTCAACCTAGTACCACGATTAGCGAGGCGCTTTGGTAGGGGGTTGAAATAGAACCCAAGAGGATGTAAATAGAATGGTCCTAAAATAAAGGGGTAACATCTTGAATTCTTTTACAATACAGTTAAATCCAGTTGTACAACATCTCTCCCAAATCTTAACTTTATCTGGTTTTGGTCCTTTTATATTGATTCCATTATATTTTTCAACTCTAATAGTAATTTAAAACATAAATAAAATATAATCTCTTTGCTCGAATAAGGGGAAACATGCTTGTGTTGACCTAATAGACGTATCTCTCCTGGTTTGTTTGAGGATAGTGAGCTTTTAGCAGGCCAAGTGGTGCGAAAGGCGGAGGCGAAGAAGGTGGAAAAGCATGCTAAAGCTTGTGAGGAGAACCAACATGTTTTCGTTCCCCTGGCGTTTGATACCTTTTGTTCCCTGGCACCGAAAGCTACCCGTTTCTTGACCAGGATCCAATGAGTCGGGTCAAATATAATACGTTTTCATGCTTATGTATGTATAAATTTGGTCCTTAAAAAAATACTATTTTTAATTGCTTGTTTTTATATATGTGTCAGTGTAAATTAAAGTTTACTTTTCTAACGTAATTTTTTTGAGAAAGGAGTTAGATCAAATATAATACTACATTTTCAGTTGGTCTAAATTTGTAGGTAAATTTTGTGTGGAAACAATCGCTCAAATATAATGCACTTTCATTTAACGGTATAAAAGTTTCTATTGTTTCGATGATGGAGCACCGTGATGCAAATAATTTAATAGTTTATAATAAAGTATAAGAGCATTCACATCCCTTCACCAAATCTTCTCCATCAAATTACATTAAAAATCACTACTCTACCCTTAAATATTCTCTCTCCTAATTAAAATAATAATACTTTTATCATTATATTTTATCTCTCCCAATTACAAAAATATTAAAATATATATATGGATGAACAATAGCTTTTCATATATAGGGGTGAACAATGTTTTCTCTAAATATTTTTTCTCTCCTCCACTCACACCCACCCTATATAAAATGATGAAGTTAATTGATAATGAAGAAAACAAAAGGGTAAAGACCACGAGTACAGCCTATTTCTCTTTTGCTTTCACTGTTGATTTTGTCAACATCTCCGGGACAGCTACGCTACGCCCCACCCCTCAAGTCGACCATCCACCTTTTTATTTTTTTTTTGAACGGCGGATTTTATTAATAAACACAAGACTAGCAAGATGCTAGATCATACAAAGAGCTATACAAAATCAAAGGTGCACCAGTTTGGCCACTCTACATCATACAATTTCGCTCGATTTTTAATCCACAGGAAGCTTGAACTCTTTATATCCGCCGATAGTTTTGCTATATCCAGCCTCACGTTAGAGAAGACGATATCGTTGCGCAATTTCCATAGCCACCAACATGCTATAAGGATAATCGCTTGCACGGCCTTCTTTTTAATCATCGACCCGTTTACGTGTTTGTGAATATCAAGCAAGTCTTTGACAGAGAATGTGAAGATAGGTGGTATTTTAAGCCAACTCGACACCATCTGCCAGATCGCTAAACTCACGTGGCATGAAGTGAGGATGTGCTCGGTGGTCTCGTTTTTTTCATTGCAGAATGGGCATAAAAGATTGGGCAGGCTGATGTTTCTTCTCGATAATGCTACACGAGTCGGTATTCTATCCACGTTAATCCTCCATCCGAAGATGTTAATCTTCTTTGGAAGCCACTTATTCCACTCGTAAATTGGGTGTTGGGCTGCAGTGGGCTGGTCCGTCAGAAGCTTTTTAATCGATTTTACAGTGAAGCTTCCATCATTCCCGGCCTCCCACTTCCATCTATCGGGTCTGTTATTAAGTGAAAATCTGGACAGCAATGCACGTAAGTCTTGCATCTCCGCGAGCTCATTGGCTGAAGCAGGAGGGCGATGCCATACACCAATAAGTTGAGAGCCTGCACCAGAAGGTTGCAGCCGGTCCTGGACCAGGCACCCTTTATGTTTTTCCAGCGCAAAGAGTGCTGGGAATTTACGCTGCAGAGTACATTCGCCAAGCCACTGGTCCGTCCAGAACTGAACAGACAAGTTGTTCCCCACGTCACCTTTCATAAGATTGCAGCATTCGATATTACGTACCTGGAGACCAGCCTCGTTTTTCGCTATATTGGCCCATACCCCAGCGAGCCCCTTTTTTACCGGGAGAAAATTGCCGTGCTTCTTGTTAAAGTGAATACTATTGATAACGGACCTCCATAGCCTCCCATTTTCGGTTTTGTATCTCCAAGCCCATTTAGCCAAGAGGCCGGCATTCATATCTTTTAATGCCCCGAAGCCCAGCCCCCCATTTTCGACTTTATCGATCACCGACTCCCACTTGATCCAGCTCATTTTAATTCTGTCCGCAGACCCGCCCCAGAAGAACCTTTTCCTCAACCTTTCCAGCTTAGAAATCACATTACCAGGTGCACTATATAGGGAAAAATAGTACAAAGGTAAAGAGTCGAGTACGGATTTGATTAAGGTGGATCTCCCGCCAATTGACAGCGATGTGGCCTTCCATAACGACAGCCGTTTTTTGAACGTTTCAATCACTGGAACCCAGTTATTGTACCTGTTCATATTCCCACCCACGACCAGCCCCAAGTAAGAAAAAGGAAGGGTACCATTATTGCAATTAATAAGAGCAGCCATATGTTCATTTTCCGCTTGAGAGGACCCGATCCCATAAAAGCAGGATTTTCTCATGTTGATTTTGAGGCCCGAAACCAGGTGGAAACACTTCATTAGCCTGTGAATATTCTTGATATTTTGAGCCGACCAATCGCCCAAGATCATAACATCGTCCGCGAACACAAGATGCGTAATGGTGGGTCCTTCATTAGGTAAAGCTATACCTTTAATAGTGTTAGCAAGTGAAGCACTAACAAGAAAGCTGGATAGGGCTTCCATGGCGAGAATGAAAATAAAGGGGGAGAGTGGGTCGCCTTGCCTCACCCCTCTATGACATTGAAATTCCTTGGTCGGTGACCCGTTTACCAACACCGAGCTACGCGATGAGCTGAAAATACCTTTAATCCAGGATCTCCATTTCACCGGGAAATTCATTTGCTGAAACACCGAGTCTACGAAATCCCAGCTGATGGAATCGAAGGCTTTTTCAAAGTCAATTTTGAATAGGAACGCCCGAGACTTCGCTTTTTTTACCCAAGAGATAATTTCATTTGTGATCAGGGGCCCGTCAAGAATGTTTCTGTCTTTAAGATAGGCCGATTGCTCTTCGGAAATCACAGAGCCTATCACCACCTTGAGCCGATTAGCTAGTACCTTTGAGATAACTTTGCTAATGCACCCAATTAGATTTATAGGCCTAAAGAAGTTGAGATTGGATGGATCATTTACTTTTGGGATTAATGATATGAAGGATGAGCTGCAACCACGGCTTATAGAGCCTTCAGAATGAAAGCGAGTCATAACATTGAAAAAGTCAAGCCCCAAAAGATCCCAGAAGTGTTTTATAAATGTGAAATTAAACCCGTCTGGCCCCGGTGCTTTATCCCCGCCACAATCCCAGACCGCTGTTTTAACTTCTTCAAACGAGAAGGGGGACGTCAGGAAAGTACCTTGGTCATTGGAGAGTTTCTTGACATGATGGCATTGGAAGGAAGGTCTAACGCTGAACGGTTCCATGAACTTCCTCTCGAAGAACAACTTAACTTCGTTTTTAATCGCCGTGGGATCATCGCACCATTCATTGTTTATCACAAGGCCGTTCAATCTGCTTTTTGAAATACGGCTATTAATGAACCTGTGATAGAACGCCGAGTTTTCGTCGCCTTCGATGGCCCATTTGACGCGGGATTTTTGCTTTATGTCTTTTAGTTCACTATCCTTGAAAGTCAAGAAGGCGTTTTTATGGTGCAAATACTCAATAATCTCAGCTTCGGATAGGTCCCGTTGTTCGCCTAAAACATCAAGCTTTGCTAATTCTTCCAATGCCGATTTTTGTACAGCCCCGTCAGCTTCTTTTTGAGTTTTGATCCACCCTTTTATGGCTGTTTTAATCTTCTTTAATTTTTCAGCAAGGAATAAATCTGGCGGTCCACCGAAGACAAAGGATTCAACCGAGGAGCGAACCAAAGTATCAAATCCAGGTTTATCGAGCCATGAGTTGAAAAATTTGAATGGTATATGCCCGAAATCATTGTCTTTGGTTATGAGAATGAGAGGATTGTGGTCCGAGAGATGCCTTGGAAGAGCCCGGAGAGTAGCTCTTGGCCAAAGGTCCCAGAATTTGTCGCATACTAGCACGCGGTCTATCTTGCTAAGCTTGTTACCTTCTCTTCTTGTGAACTTATGGCCATTCATGATGTTCTCAGCCAGATTAGCTGAGTATATAAAACTGTTGAAGTCGTCGGCTGCACCCGCATCAAAGATCGTGTTTCTTCTTTCGTCTTGTGATCTTACTTGGTTGAAATCACCCAGCATGATCCAAATGCCCCCCTTAGATTGTTTAAGAGCCCCAATCTCCTCCCATAGGTGCCGTTTAGCAACCGGTGATTGTGGAGCATACACGTTGAGAACGTGAATTATGTCACCCGACCCCTTAATCTTGCCACTAATGAGAAGGAAGTGTCGGTGCTTTAGGAAATCAGTCCTGGAAAAAGTGGTAGGATCCCAGATACATGCCATACCCCCAGACCTACCCTCTGAATTGACCCAGTCAACTTCCATATGTGAGTTACCCCAAAAGTTTGAAAAACGTCCCGTCTGCAATCATCGTTTCTTGTATAGCAATGAAATGGATGCCATGATCTTTCTTTAAATCTTTGACCCACCCGGCCTTGTGAGCGTTACCAGCTCCCCGAATGTTGATGGATAGGAAATTCATTGGGGCAGTGTTTCTTGACCCACCCCCCCAACCAATTCGCTGATAACGGAAGAAAAATTGCTTACCTCCATACCGGCACTAAGACCAACTTCGATTGTGGAATTGATTTCCTCCAGATTCGTTTCCCCACTGTTTGGAGGGTCCCCGGTGTTGGTGTTAAACCCGTTGGTTTCATCCCCAGTAACCAACTCGTTTGCCCCTTCTTCATTACTGACCACGTGGGAGGCTGCATCGTTGGGAGCCATAGTTACCGGTTGAATGGGTGGAAGTGGAGGGATGAGAGGGTGGGGCGAAGGGAGTGGAAAGATGAAGGGAGTGACAGGTATCGAAGGAGGGTCCTCATTCTCAGATCTGGTTCTTTTTTTCTTGGAAGGTTGAGATGGGCTTGGGCTCCCAGGGGAGACGCAAGGAGCAGATGGACTCGAGTTTTTATTGGGCTTATTTCTGCTGAAGACTTTTCTGCTACGTTTAAAGTTGGGCTTGGGGGTATTGTTGGGCTTGGGGTTTGGGGTAGAATTAGTGTTATTGGATAAAGGGGGGATTATTGAGTGTGGGACCAAAGAAAAAAACGTCATTACTGTTGCCCCCATTTTCTTGGGAAGGAGAGTCAATCACAGTTGAGACCTGTGCCTTCGTATCATTTTCATTAATAGCGTCGTTCTCTTTTCCTGCACCCAATAATGAGTCCGTTTCAACTTCCTCCTCACCCGTCTTGACCGTTGGGCTAACCACCGGTGGTTTTTCCGTCACCGGAGTATCATCGCTGTTTTTTGAATCCTTGCCAACATTCACAGGCGGATCAACGTCCATCTTTTCTTGCTCGGTGCCAGAGGGGCCAACCACGTCGACTGTTGACAAAACCTCTGCATGAAATGGAATAACACAGCCATTCATCGGGAAGCCTTGGCCTCCAATAAGAAAGTCCGGCACCCATTCTCTCATAACCTCTGTAATCCACACCGGGTGTTCAAAGCCATTCAAGGTAATGCATATTTCATCACGAATCTCAGCACCAGTATTCACCAAGACGCCAATGATATCGAAAGACAGGCAACAATCTTTGACGTCCGCCGGTGATGGGAACAAAACCTTGCCAAAATGACTCCCAATGCGATGGAACGCGTCTCTCCCCCACATGTGTGGTGGTACTCCGTCAACACGGAGCCATGCTATTCTTTGGTATTGCACCGGTTGACCTTGCCATCTTTCAACAAATGAGAACCATTTCGATTGTTTCCCATTGTAGTAGGATAGAAAGGCCTCGGAGTATTCAACACGAGTGAATGACATCAGAATTTTTAGGCCACCGACGTACCTAATGCCAGCCAGGTATCTTTTTGCATTGTTCAAAATCTCATGCATGTTGCAGAGGATGTGTACATCCTTCGCTTCAACAAGAAGTGAAGCAACAGACCAGGAGGCTGCAGCCGTTGATGATTTCCCAGGGAGATCAATCGTCACCCGTGTTTTTTCCTCTACTCCTGATATAATGCTTCTGAAAGATTTTTCCCCGAAGGTTGTTTTTGTTTCACCCGCATCCGGTGTCGTTGTCTGATGAGGACCCTTTTGTTCCTGCTTCTTTTCGGTCACGATGGGATTTTCAAACGGTTTGCCATCTCTACGAAACTTGGCTTTATCCACAGCCAACTTAGCGCCCATTAACTTTACTTTGTTCAGAACTTGGATCAGCTTTTCCATGTTCTTTATGTTTTCGTACCTGATGAATGCATACTTGTTCCCCCTAGTATCGGCTTTCCTCGGAATAAACACGTCAACAAGGTCCCCAAAAACCCTAAACTCATTCCATACATCGCCTTTTGAGCAGTAGGATGGGATGTTGGAGACATGGAACGTTGTTGCTTTGTCAAACTCGAATCGATGTTGTTTCGCCTTCGTCTTCTTCTTTCGCCGTCTTCCGATTGCTTGTTGCCATTCTTCATCGCCGCCCCCGTAGAGAGAATATGCCATGTCACCGAACACAATTGAAAATTGAAAAGTGAATCATCCACCTTTTTATTGTTTTAATGTTTTTAAATCTTTTTTCATTTTAATTAACGAACTAACTAAGAAATAACCACACGTTCATTATTACAGTCATAGGTTTAACGAAGAGTTGAAGACCAATCTATCATTCTGTCTCTAACGAATATCTATAAATACAAACATATTTACAAGTACATCTATTATTATTATTAATTAATATATATAAAAGAATTGATAATCGGTGACGTGACGTTTAATGGTGGTCTCAACCCCTTCTTAAATGTGTCACGTGACTTAATAAAAAGAAAAAAAGATGTCATGTGGCATTGTGATATTTTATAAAAAGAAATGAATTTAAAAACAAAATTAGATTATTCTCTCTCATTTTTTCTCCTATAATTTTTTAACATTAATATCTTTTATATATGATATTTCTTAAAGAAAAAAATTACACCAAATTAACGAGCGTTTTATTATCTTTTCACAAGTACCATAGTGCTATATAAAAAACAGAGAAAAAGGCGACTAATTTTTGTGGGGTTTTGTCCATATAGGAAAAAAAACACAAAGTGTTCAAGTCATTCATTAATCATGTATAGGCAAGTCATTAATTATGTTCAAACTAGTAAATATGAATTCTATTTACAACATGTGTTAGCATTAGAATTATACATTGTTTTAGGTTAGGTTTTAATATTAGAGTTATACATTTTAAGGTTAGGCGTTAACATTAGAGATACATTGTTAAAATTGATATTTCATATTAGATTTTTCAACCTCGGGACCCTCCCAGTGTTACATAACCACATATATGAACATCCACAACAGACAAGTCTTTTGAAAAGAGGGGGGGGGGGGTCATAGTGCGTGTTTTTGTGGATAAAAAAAACCCTTGGGTGAAATTAGGAGAATAAATGTTTTTTAGTTGGTTGTTTATATCAACTAGGCTTTACCCCCCCCCCCCCCCCCCCCCCCCCGCCCTCCCGAGTTGCAAGGCTTGCGCGTAAAACCATGTTAAATAGCAACAAAACAACGACCAAAATCGAAAAAACGTAAAACAAAAACACGAATTGTTAACACCAAGTGACTCACTTGACATAACATGCGGATAAACTCGAGTTTATACACATGTATTAAAAGTCGATAAGGTCATAATGATGTATTAAGTTTTTAGAAAATGAGGCATAAAGCTGACAACTTTTAAAGTTGATGGGAATTAAAAAAATCTTTCACTTAAAAAAAGAATAGAAAAGGAAAAAGAATACCCTCAGGGACAAAATGCGACTATTAAACACTGCGCTAAGTAACATTCGAACGACGAACAAATATTGGAAAAAAGCGCAACATGAAAACACATAAGAAAAATTATTCATCGAAACGTAAACAAACTTGTATTTATATCAATGCGTACCTAAAAATAAACACATAAAATTCAAGAAAGTAAAACTGATGTTTGATAAAAATGTTAAAACTCATGAGATTGTAAGTGTCAATACTGAAAGTTGAGAGTTAAAATCACAAAAAAAAAACACTAAATGACAAGTTGGTCACTACTCTTGACTATGTTTACAATTAATATAGTTGTTATTATAGAATTGGGCAATAGAGCATCCACAATAACATCTTCATCTTCGTCTATATATACTTATATTAAAAATCACTGCATTTTTATTTTACTTTTCAATTGAACAGTATCTTTTTATAGCTTTATCATTATATTTTCTCTGTCATATACTCACAACACTTAAAAAAATATTAAAAAATAAATAAGAAGAAACAATGTAGTCTACACGATGTGGTCATGGGGTCCCAGGGATAAAGGACATGAAACAATATGTGACATTCACGTTGGTAGAAGGAAATTCCCTCTCCAAGCCCCTAAAAAGCCGGGGGGGGGGGGGGGGAATTGAGCATCCACAATAACATCTCCATCTTCGTCTACATATACTTACATTAAAAATCACTACATTTTTATATTCTTTTTCAATTGAACAATATCTTTTTATAGCTTTATCATTATATTTTCTCTATCGTATACTCACAACACTTAAAAAAATATTAAAAATAAATAAGGAGAAACAATGTAGTCAACACGATGTGGTCATGGGTCCTGGGGGATAAAGGACATGAAACAAAATGTGACATTCACGTTGGTAGAGGGCTTGAAGCTTCTTCCCCCCCCCCCCCCCCTTTTTTTCCCCGCCCCACTCCGGACACTCTGGATTGACAAAATGAGTGTACTATAAAAGGAATAGGCCGTTATTTTAGATATTTTTTAAATGATTAACACTCGTCTCTGTACAACCGTCACTTTCTAAATACACTCTAAAGTTGAGATATGAACCCGAAAAAAAAACAAATTGGTATCAAAGGATATGTCATGATGATGATGGTAGGTGATTCTAATGTGTAAAGTGAGCATATGTTAAAAATTGACATACCTGTTCAATTTTCACTGAATAAAACAATCAATAGGGAAGTAGTGAAAATCCATTTTAAAGATAAATAAACATGATCTAATTGCCATCAACTAAAAAAATTGTAGGATAGTAACTTTTCATGTCTTCTGATTATTTTCTCTACTTATATATAATTTAAGTATCTAGAGTAAATTCCTTTTTGAGTCCCTAAGTTTTCTTGATTTTAACTATTTGAGTCCAACATTTTCATTTTTAACATTCTGAGTGCTAGTGTTTTAAGTTTGTTATGGTTTGAGTCCAATTCTCTAACGTCGTTAACAAAGTCAGTTAACTATAAGGGTATCTCAGTCATTTTACACATAGGTACAACTCTGTAATGCTTAAGGTATAACGTACAAGCCTTTAATGCATAAATAAATAAAAATAATATTATATATCACAAACACACACAACTCCACACCTCTCTCTCTCTTTCTCCCTCTCTCTCACACACACACCTGCAACCCCACTGCACCACCACCACCACCGCCTCACCACCACCCACCCCCACTGCAGCTCCACCTCCGAGCCACCCTCACCTCAACCCACCTCCCAAATCCATCACCGCTGCACCTCCCACCACCACTACCCCCAACCGCCCACCTCCCACCACCACTACCCCCCACCGCCCACCTCCCACCACCACTACAGCCTCGATTTACTTACGAGAGAGAGAGACGCGAGAGAGAGAGAGAGAAAGACCCAGAGAGAGAGAAGCAACGATGTGGGTTCGATTTAGCAAGATCCAAGATTAAAGGTAAAATCCCCAAATCTACCTCTATTTCTTAATCCTAGATTATTATTGACAAAGGCTGGTACGGTGATTGTGTAAAGGAGAACAGCAGTGGTGACGAGGATGCTCTTTGTATCTCACGAAAACACACACTGATGTGTGTAATGGAGAGCAGCAGCAGTGACCGGTCACCATCTCCGGTGACCGGATAATTCATCCCTTCCGGTAAGCCATCTCCGGTGAGCACCACAACCCTCTTTCCTCTGTTTCTTAACAAACTATCAATCGAACCCACCTTGTTTTCCTTCTATTCCTGTTAAACGGACTGTCCAGTCACCGATAACCATGGTGACTGTCAATCGGCTGTTATAAGGATCGAACCAACCTTCCAATCGAGTCCCAAATTATAAACCTTTGTATCGGTTGTGATTGCATCCCGAGAACCATCCTTGTGTTTTGATCGGTACTTGATAAACCACTGTAACCCATCTCCTTTGATCTCTTCATTTTTAACATTCGGGTGTGGGTGTGTTTTGATGCTGGTGGTGGTGGTTGTGAAGATGTATGGTGGTGGTGGTGGTGGTGGTGGTGGATTTGGTACTCAGAGAGAGAGAGAGAGGAGAGAGAGAGGTGAGATCTATGTGTGTGCAAATGTAGTGTGTGTATATATTATAATATAATAAAGTATAATATTTAATAATTATTTATTTTTAATGGTAAGGGTATTTTGGTCATTTCATAAATATTAACAGAAAAAATCTAACAGAGTTAGAAAATTGGACTCAAACCATAACAAACTTAAAACACTAGCACTCAGAATATTAAAAATGAAAATGTTGGACTCAAGTAGTTAAAATCAAGAAAACTCAGGGACTCAAAAAGGAATTTACTCTTTCATTAATCACTACACAAAAAAGTCAGGTTTTTATTTTCTTTTTTTTTGTGTAGCACTATAGTAATTGTTGTAAAGATAATAAAACACTCGTTAATTTGGTGTATTTTTTCAAAATGTCATATAAAAAAGTTACCAATGTTAAAAAATCGTGGGGAAAGTGCATGTACCATGCACATGATAGAAAAAAACTCATTTAATAGTTTTTGGGGAAATTTAAGGGAGGGATGATCTCATTGAGTGTCATGTGTCTCACCCCTTTTTTTTATATATATAAAGATGGTAAATAAAATTTTTAACTTTTTTTAAAAGTCGTTGGGGCTAGCGCTTGTTTTGGCTCACCCAACACCTATTAGACCATGTGTGGTGGTTATAAAATTTCAAGCCCCTCACTTAGTCATTTTTTGACATGTGGCATATGGGTCCCACTAGGGGCTTGAAATAAAAAATGGGTATAATGGTTTCAAACATTTTCAAGCTCCCAGTGGGACCCACATAATATTTATTATTTGTTTTTTAAATTCAATAAAACTAATAACATTTCATTTAAATAACATAATTAAAATAAATTTAACTAATATAAATAAAAAACTGAACATACTTAAAAAAAAGCCGAACTATTTAAAAAAACATATTTCATTTAAATAATACTATAATACTAAAAAAATTAATAAAACTACAATTCATCGGTTTCGTCGAACTCATCTTCGTCGTCCTCCTCGTCTTCCTCTTTTTCGTCACCCTCGTGCGGATTATATCGAACCGGCCATGCATGTTGTACCAAATCCGACAATAAAGCGTTATGTGTATCGCACCTCATGCGAGTTGAGGATTCTTCCAGCCATTGTCGCTTGTGGCAATTCCGTTGGTGCGTCCGGTATATAATTTTGACACGTCGCATTTCCTTTATCTCCTAGTATCATGTTATGCATGATTATACACACACACATAGCATCTCTCATTTTTTCTTTGGTCCATGCACGACAATGATTTCTCAAATAATGCCAACGCTGTTGAAGCACCCCAAAGAATCTCTTAATGTCCATTCGCGAAGACTCTTGAACTTTCTTAAAATGTTCTCTTTTTCATCGTATGGATTACTAAACGTCTTCACGATAATTGAATACTTAGGATATATTCCATCGGCAAAAAAGTATCCGTGTGGGTAGTAGTTTCCATTAGCATAAAATGATGCATGTCGTGCTCTACCAGAAATGAAATCCTCCAACAGGGGCAACTGGTGAAAAACGTTTATGTTATTCCATGACCCCGCGACACCAAAGTAAGCCGACCAAACCCAAAGGTCATGTGAAGCCATCGCCTGAAAAATAAACGTTGGTTGTCCCTAGTCACCTCGTGTGTGTTGACCTCACCATGCCGTTAGATAATTATACCACGGCCAATGACGACAATCTATGCTCTCAATCATTCCTCGCAAACCACGTTCATTTGAATGCACCTCATATATCTTTTGTAGATCAAACCAGCTTGGTCTTCTCACGTAACACGCACCATGCAAATGTATTATTCCTTTAAGTAACATAAATATATATCAACATTAAACTAAGTAAAAGATAAATGCGATTGAATATAATTTTTATAAGAAAATGTAGTATACCTTGACAAAAATGTTGTGTTGTTTTCTCGGTCAGCTTTAAGTATTTGTTGTTTATGTCGGTCGTGTTCTCGTACGCAAGTATGTGTGGTGCTGAAGTACACTTTTGAATAGCGGTAAATCCAAGCGCCCCTCTCGCATCCGGTTTTTGCTTAAAGTTACCAAACGCGTTTTCCAAGTCTCCCGAAATGCGTAGAAATAAACGTTTGCTCATTCGAAAACGACGCCTAAAAATCCTTGGGTCCGGATAAGTTGGCTCTTCATCAAAGTAATATTTCATTAAACGAGCGTTTGCCTCCATGCGGTCGTGTTGCATATATTTTCTTCGCAAAATAGGACGTGGAGGATTACTAAAATGTTTCATATATTTCGTTGCGAGCGCGCAAGCACTTGTAACCACCTATTGCTCGATCTCCTCGACGGCTGAATCACCCATATCGCCTAAAAACTCTTTGTAATAATAATTCTGAATGGATGATGAGGATGTCGGGGAACTCATTTTTTTATAAAAATAAGTTGGTGTGGTGTGTTTGTTTTATAAAATGGGGTGGTGTATTGTGTGTTTTTTTATAAAATGCGTGGTGGTGTGTTTGTTTTATATAGGTTTAAAGTGTTATATAATAATTTTTTAAAACGGCTATATTCATCACAATGAATATATTACTGTTGCCAAAGCCACATGGGTGTCATGGATTGGGTGGAGGAAAGATGGGTTTGGCGTGAAATATTTCACGGGATAACGTTTAGCGCCCCTTTAATAGAAAGGGGAGCGGTGTACTGATGCAAAACAGGCGCGAAAACGCCCCATTAGCGCCCAATCTCCACAACACTACGGGCATAGTTGCAAACGTCGTTCGAGTTGACCAATTACTCGCCGAGTTGGCCGAATATTTCGAGTACTCTCTGCATAGGCCGATTCGACCCCCGAGTACTCGCAACTCCCTAGTCGGCTGAGTTGGTAGCGCCTAGCGAGTTCTGCAACCATGACCACGGGTGGTCTTAACGGCTTGTAGCTGGTTTCGGCCCATGTTTGTTTAAATGAAATCAGAAAAGTTTTAGGCTGCAAACATATAAAATTGTTTGAAGATGAGAATTTAGAAGCAATGGAAATTGGAATGGAAGATTAGAGGGAATGAAGATGGGGTAGGCTTGGAAAAGAAGAAGATGATGGCGTGGCCCCTTACGCTCTGTTCCATAGTTTCATTTAGCAGAGGAAGAGAAAGGAATGAAGGAAAAAACGTGTTTCAAAGTTTTTGTATATAGAGAAATGAAGGGAAGAGAAGGGAAAATAGTGGGGTCTTTAGGCATAAATAATGTCTTTCCAATTCAGAAGGAACGCGAGAGAAAGAAAAGGGAGGAAGATAAGGAGGGATTCATTTCTCTTCCACCCTTAAATGAAACTATGGAACATACCGTTAGTTAAAATATGAAAATATGTTTTATTATTAATTTATGTTTTGAAAGTGTGGTACAATGTTTTTTTAAAGGATAATTTTAAAGTATACATCCATATATCTCAACTTGTGAGGATTAGTTATTAATTATTCAAATTAATCCATGCTAATCATTATTTTTGTTTTGAATCATCAATAGCTACTTTTATATAATAAATTAAATTATATGTTATAGATCTTATTTATTTAACTTATATTAGTTGTTTTTCTAAAAAAAGGTTTAAGGATGTCAAGGGAATTCCATTCCGCATGTAACATGATCATGTTCAGGTTATGAATGTTTTGGTTGGTTTTTAGTGAAAGAACGTCGGAGGATTATGAAGGGTATGTTTGGTAAAACTAGCTGGTGACTGATAGTTGGTAGCTTTTAGCTGGAACTTTTTAAATATATTTTGATGTTTGGCAAAGTAGTTGGAGGTTTTAATAAAATGTATAAAACGATCAAAATTGCTATTAACTAAAAGCTTGTATGCATGTTTTTATTATTTTTTATGATAGAGTAACTATTTGTGTTATTTACTCATTAAAAGCTTGTAGCTAGTACGAGCTATTTTCTTAAACGCTAGTATTAGTAGCTTTTCAATATAGAGTTTTTTCTCCTAATCTAAAAGCTTCAAGCTCCTTCAACTAAACAAGGTTTTTATTGAATATAAGTTTTTTTTTTCTTAAAAGCTTGAAACTCAAAAAAGCTCCTCTTAAAGCTCCTTGCCAAACATACCTGAAAGATGAACTCCTAAGAGCATTCACATTTAATTTCTCTGTCTTTATCAAATAAATTACGTTAAAAATCACTCTCACTTTCAATTAAATAATATTTTTATAGCTTATCATTAAATTTTGTTTCTCCTTCACTTACAACCACTTTAACAAAATATTAAAAAATAAACATGGGGAACATTATCCCCTACATATAAAGATGAACAGAAACATTTTCTCGCTCATCCACTTACAAACCCTCAAAATTACTTTTTAAAATATGGGAATACACAAAAACAATTTTAGTGGACATGTTGTGAATGCTCTAACGCCAAATACAAGATATAGGGTATGTTTGACAAGGAGCTTTTAAAAGCTTATAGCTTTAGGCTTTTAAGAAAATGCTCATATTCAATAAAAATGTTTGCTTGGTTAAAGGGGCTTGAAACCTTTGGCTTAGCAGAAAAAACCTCATATTGAAACATTACTAGTACTAGCATTTAAGAAAATACTATTACTAGCTACAAATTTTTAATAAGAAAATAACACAAATACCCATTCTACAATAAAAAAATAAAAAATAAAACATGCATAAAAACTTTTAGTTATGCCCATTTTAGTCATTTTATACATTTTATTAAAAATTCAAGTTACTCTGTCAAACGCCAAAATATATTTAAAAAACTTTAGATACCAACTATCAGTTTCTAGCCATTAGCAACCAGCTAGTTTTCCTAACTTACCCATAATATGAATACTCTAAGAGGCTGTTTGGTAGGCCTCTTAATGAGGCTCTGAACCTTTCAGCGCTGAATGGTTCAGAATTCAGCGCGCTCGTTTCAGCTTCTAAATAGAATGGTTAAGGCTGAACCATTAAGACTTGGGATGTTGCTAAACTATGTTGAACCTTAATGAGAGTCTCCTACCAATGTGGGACAATAAAACTAACCATTAAGAGGTCCAACTTAAAGATTCAACTGTTAACTATTCAGACCTCTTAACAATTCAGACCTTTTAATGATTCAACACTTAATCAATCAAACAACCCCTAACTTTAATATATTGATGTGAGAGCATTTCTCATCCCGGACATCAAATATATGTGAGTGTGTCCACCAAATTATATGGGGTGAGTGTAAGTGGTTATGAGTGGAGGATATAGAGAATATTTGGTGGAATCACTTTTACCACCAAATATGCAAAGTTATTGTTCACCCCTAAACATATTTTAATATTTTTAGAAGTGGTTGTGAGTGAGGAGAGAGAAAATATAATGATAAAAGTATGAAAAAATATTATTATTTTAATTACGATAGAGAAAATTTAGGGGTGGAGTAGTGATTTTTAGTGTAATTTGATGGATGAGATAAGAATGCTCTGATATCATCTATACATATAATAAACCAAAGCCATTTTAATGACATGGCACTTAAAGAGACATTCTCCTCATTGAGTGTGTCATGTGTCATCCCATGTGGCATTGAGATATTTTAGGAAAAAAATAATTTAAAAACAAAATTAGATTTTTCTCTTTTATGTTTCCTCCCATAATTTTTAAACGTTAATATCTTTTATATACGAGATTTTTTAAAGAAAAAATTACACCAAATTATTTTTCCAACGAGTACCATAGTGCTATATAAAAAACGGAGAAAAAAAACAACTATTTTTTGTTGGGTTTTGTTCAAACAGGAAAAAAAAACACAAAGTGTTCAGGTAAATCATTAATCATGTATAGGCAAGTGATTAATTATGTTTAAATCAGTAAATATGAATTCTATTTTCAACATGCGTCTATATAAAAAACGGAGAAAAAAAACGACTATTTTTTGTTGGGTTTTGTTCAAACAGGAAAAAAAACACAAAGTGTTCAGGTAAATCATTAATCATGTATAGGCAAGTGACTAATTATGTTTAAATCAGTAAATATGAATTCTATTTTCAACATGCATCTATATAAAAAACGGAGAAAAAAAACGACTATTTTTTGTTGGGTTTTGTTCAAATAGAAAAAAAAAACACAAAGTGTTCAGGTAAATCATTAATCATGTATAGGCAAGTGACTAATTATGTTTAAATCAGTAAATATGAATTCTATTTTCAACATGCGTTAGCATTGGAGTTATATTGTTTTAGGTTAGATATTAATATTAGAGTTATACATTGTTTAAGGTTAGGCGTTAACATTGGAGATATATTTTTAATTGTTTTAGGTTAGCTGCTACCCGAAGTTTTCATGCATGTAACTGTAAAACGCATCATTCTATTTCATATGTAAAATTAATATGTCATATTAGATCTTTCAACCCCGGGATGTTCCCGGGGTATAATCTAGTAAAAAAATAAAAAAAAAAGCAGGAATTGTCCGATTCATGTGAGAAAACCTAGTAGCTTTTTCTTTCATTTAATACACATTATTTTAGTCTATTTTAGCACAAGCATATTAAAAGAGGAATAATTTTTAAAATATGGTCCCTGATTTCTGGTCAATCATATTGTAGGTGCATTTCTTTGATTTATGATGATGAGATGAGAGTAAAATAAAATAAATAATTATATTAGAGAAAATGAAAAAGAATTCAATTTTATTTAAAAAAAGGTTAAGACGTAAATTTAAAAACAAAATAACACACTTTTATGTGTAGAAAACACACATGGGGTGAATTATTAAACCCGTAAATACAAAACCAACTTTAAATAAATAACTATATAAGCAATAAAACTTACTCACAAATAGTTTCTGACGAAATATTAATATATAAAAAGAGAGTAAGATAAGAGCATAATATAATTGTATTAAAAGCATATGCAAAGTTCATTTTTAGTGCTTTCGAATTTACTTCGAAGAGAGAAGAAAGAGATGATATTGATGTATAAGTTTTGAGGTTGTGTTTTTTTTCCTTCCTTTTTTTTTCCCCAAAAAGACGCCTATAGGGAAGAGGTGAAAGTGGTGTTTTGAAACAGGGTGTTGCTATTTACACCCTACTCTACAATACACCATACTCTATAAACCTCTTAATAAATGCTCTTTATTATACCATACTCTACCCAACATTAATTGTGACATTTATAATCATTTATTAATTATTACATAACACTAATAACCCATACTCCTTTATTTATTTTTAAGCATATTAATTTCTAAAACCTTAGTTTTTTAAGCGTATTAATACCAAAGCATGCCCAAGGCATTATAGCCTAGTGGCATCTTGGTGGTGAGATAAGACTTAGGGGCCATAAGATCCTGGGTTCGAATCTCATAAAGGGGGTTTTCTCATAATTATGAGTTTCCTCCTGAATTGGTGACTTGGTGGTGGAATATGATCGCGTGGCAACATTGGTGGCACGATGATACTCTAGTGTTCCGTGAGTGATTCCAATTTGTTGGCCGTTCAAAAAAAAAAATACCAAAGCATGATTTTTTTTGTTATTTACTATGTTATTATTTTTTTTTGTTATTTACTAAATTTAAACATTATATTTTAAGCGTATCATTTATTAAAACATTAGTTATTTTTTTCTAGTCATCTTTTCTAATTACTATTTGTAAAAAAAAGATAATAACGCTATAAATATATTAGTTCAATTTTTGAAATAAATCAAAAGTAAATTTATCACAATAATTTCGTAAATTAAGTGTCAAACTGTGATACATTTTTTACTTATGTGCTTTGATTTTTATTAAAATTCACAAATATGTTTTATTATTTTGTCTTTAAAATAGTTTATGTATTGTTGTTTTGAAGTTTGATTAAAAAGCTCTACACATGCATCGCACCATCATTTGGGAAGGAACCCTTATTATTAAGTTTCCAGTATAGTTTAATCCAATAAACATTTGATTTGTGAAATTTAGTATCGGAAACATGTCTCGTTATATTATTACGGCTTAAAACACACTTTTTTAATTATAAGTTTCATTCAATTTTTTTTTTAAATCCTTAATGAATAATATAGCTCTTCTTCATTACAAGTCAAAATAGTTTTAATGGTAAAAGGTGAGAGAGTGAACCCTATTGGTTATTAATGGTCAAAGGTAATTAATGGACAATTAATTTTATAGTGTAGGGTGTAAATGGAAAATAGAGTGGGTGTGTTTAGAATAACCCTTTGAAACACTTTAGTCGTTTTTGACAGTGATAAAAGCAAAGCACGTGAAGATCTGTATAAACAATTTGACGTCTCAAAAACTATCCACTGTAGAGTATTTTATGTATGACACTTTGGTAAAGTAGTTTTGTTTTAAGATAACACATATAAATGCCCAACTGATAGTATACAAGTTGAATCACCTAGGTAAATCTATTGGTAGAAAGTCACGCACACCCTATGAGCACAAAGACCACAAATGACCTGGTCCGCCCACCCACCAATCAGGTGAAACTCACCATCCAAAGAGGCATGTGGTAAAACCTTTGTCTCCTATAAGCAAATTACAAGTGAGACTCAAACTCATAACCTTCACAATAAAAGGTCTTAAATCTACCCCATGCAGAACCAATTGACGAGACACTCATTGGCTAACACATATAATATTTGTTACTAAGGTGGGGGGAGCGGTCACCAAAAATACCCTAACAATATCAAATCCTGGACTCTAACATTAGATTTGTCAAATACTACATTAGCACTATCTTGAAACATCATATCAAGAAAAAGGGCACTACACCAAGGTACCTTAACAAAATGTGGTGTAGTCGATCGGCTACCCTATACGCGATAGGGTAGCCACTTTCGACATTATCCATCCTAAGGCTATATAGTGTGGTGCCATCTTCCCCTAACTCCCCAAATGTCACATCAGTATCACATCATTTTCCCCTTTCCTTCCGCAACCCATGGAAGTGGTTCCCCCTTCCTTTAAAAAAAAATATATATAATCAATTAGATTGATCGGTGAAGAGGGTGGATTTTTACCGAATATACCAAGATTAAATCGGGGGAGGGGGTTTCCCCTGCAGTGGCCAATGCCACCTCACCTCCCCTAGGTTTTTGCCGACTCCACCCAAAAGGGTTTAAGAGCATTCACATTAGGTCCATCAAATTTCCTCCATCAAATTATACTAAAAATCATTACTCCATCTTTAAATCTTCTCTCTTTTAATTAAAATAATAATAATTTTTCATACTTTTATCATTATGTTTTATCTCTCCTCAATCACAACCACTTAAAAAAATATTAAAATATCTATACGGGTGAATATTGTCCCCCCAAATATAAAAATAAACAGTAATTTCAACAAATATTTTCTCTTTCCTTTTTTCATAACCATTTATCATGTGCCCCAAAATATAAGGATGAACTATAGTTACACTCACCCATACAATAATGTATGAAGTAAACACTCCTATGCCATTGGGGTTGGTGGCCCAATGGTAGAAGCAAAGCTTCTAGGAACACTAAAAGGGAAGGTCATGGGTTCAAGTCCCACAAGAAGTAGAAATTTACCGTTAAAAAAAAAAAAAAAAAAAAAGTAAACACTCCTATACATTTGATAAACCAAACGTGAATTCTCTAAGATATCATGTCATGTGCCCAAACCTGTCATGGTGGTTTACCCAAGAAGAAGCATTTAATAATTAAATAATTATTTTATTCCCCCAAAAATACTTATTGACCATTACATCCTCCCCCTCTATATAAATCCTTTCAAAACCCTTCTTCTCTCTCCTCATCCCATTATCCTCCTTTCTGTCTCATATAATATTTACACTTTACACCCCTCTCAACTTCCATGGCCGACACCACCACAAAACGCCACCGTGACACAACCGTAGACACCCAAACACAAACCCCAAAACGCCATAAAACATCTTACATTAACGATGACCAACAAGAAACCACCACACAAGAGCTACTAGATTTCTTCACAAGTCTCTCACCCGACCCGGTTCTTGACTTCATACAACAACCCGACCCGGATACGAATAACGATTTAACAAACCATGATGATGACAAAGAAAGTGTTATTAGACACCTTCTAGAAGCTTCTGACGATGAACTGGGTATACCCAGTAGGGTGGATGACAGTGGTGATGTAAGTGGTTGCGGTGGTGATGACGTCAGTGGTGGTGATGATGACGTAAGCGGTGGTGGTGGTGGTGGTGGTAATGGGTATGGGGATTTTTGGTTGTGGGAGCTTGAAGATGAGGCTGCTAATTATTATACTTTATTGCAGAGTGAGCTGTTTATGCAATAGTTTTATGTTTGATGGGGTAGATGTGACAAGGTAGGATAGGTTTGGGGGTCTGAAGGGAAATTAGTCAGTTGTGAAAAAAGTTTTTTGGATTTTCTTTGTGGACCCTCGTACTATTTGAGAAAAGCTGAAACACCCCTCAAGCTTCATGTTAATTTTAGAACTTTAGATAGATTATTGAAAGTTTAGAAGGAAAAGAATGTGCATTTTCACATGTTAAATTCTTTTATTTATATTTTATATTATATGAAACAGAGTTTAATTTTATCAAATATCATAGAAAAATCAAATAGTATAAAATATAAATAAAAGAATTTAACATGAAACAGAGTTAATTGAAATTAACCACTTGAACGATAAATAAGCGAGTTAATCCATAATAAAGATTAACCAACGGCTATGGTTAAGGTTATTTGTTTAACCGATTATCCTTGTGATTAAGTTAGTCTCATAACCAAAGTGGACGGAAAATGATTAAGATACGTTGACATGATGGTATATAAATATGACTGACTATAAATGGATTGGGTATATGTGCCTATCTGAAACGAAAGACGTTGAGAATTCTGAATTCCTAATATATGTGGTTATGGTGTATCCGTGTCACTGTATATTAGTGTATGTGTAGTGGGAAGCGTTATAGGGCGTTTTTGGCCCCATAGCGTCGGGGAACACCGCCCCCCGAACGTTATGGAAGCGTTATCGATGGCAGGGTTATGAATATAACGGGCGTTGCCCCTTTGAACTTCATGATTATTATTATTATTATTATTATTATTATTATTATTATTGAAGTCTGAGTGTGTATGAAGAGGAGGAAGAAGAAGTGAAGAAGAGCTGCAGGGTGGGTTGGAGGAGGAGGAGGATGATGAAGGGTTGAAGAGGGTTGGAGGAGGAGGATGAAGAAGAAGATGCTAGGGTTTGGGGTGGGGGCTCGAAGAAGAAGAAGCTGATGCTTCAATTTTTATTATTATTATTATTATTATTATTATTATTATTAAAAAAACAATAAAAAACAATTATTACCCAATCATTTATAAAACCGCATAACGCCCCTTCCCACTACACCCTCTTTTCCATAACGCCTCTTCTATTACTTTATAATATTTTATTCCCTATAACGCCCCATAACAGCCCTCCACTACGCATGCCCTTAGTGGGTATTGCTAAATGCACTCTCCTTTTTCTAACTTTTACTAGTTACAACTCCCCTTGAAGTTTTAAAATAAATATAATCAAACCTTTTATTTTGTATTTTCTTTAAATTGAATCCATTTTAAGTTTTTAAACAATTCAAGAAAAGATAATTGAATTATATAACCAGAAGTTATTCAAACTTCTTTATAGATTGAATTCGTATCAATTAAATCTGTATACAATTATTTTTAAAATTTTGACTTTATTTGTTACGGTAAAAAATCTCAAACCTTCGATATAATTATAATATTTATTAAAATATATTATGAGATGAATAAATTTTATGTTCTATTTAAATAATTCTAATTAGCAAAGTTTCTCAGCTGTAGTGTGTTGTACATATATGCTCTATTGTTGTTCAGGCTTATTATGTTTGTACCTCCTGCTTTGTGTGTGGTACTTTTAAAAGCTTGGTTGGGTGGACTGTAATGATTGGGCCTCCTTTACCTGAACCTTGCTCATCTTACACGTGTGAAGAAGGGCATGCGTCTGGCTTTCCTTTTCTTCTAAGACAACATCACATAGTGACAATCTAGAGAAAGGCACTGCTTTCTCTCTTTTATTTTCTCAATTCATATCTTTCTTCGCTAACACCACCGCCAACTCTCTGTGTTCTTGCCATGGGATTCAGTTAACCATCTTCCCCTTTCTAGGTGGAGGCCAGGTGTAGGTGATGCCGATGACAGCGCTACTTACTCCGATTGGTTAACATCTGGTGAGATTTTGTCTTTTTTTCGTTCAAAGTTGTTACTCTTAGTGTCATCTACCTGCTACTAATTTGTGTAATTGGAAGGCTTTCAAAAGAACCTCAATTACACGATACATTGTTTTGGATGTGAATATTTATGTGTAACTGATGGTTTGTTGGCTGCTAACTATGTGGCAAGAACTATCAACGGAGAAAATAGGTTTTCTTTATAAATGGTTATGTTGTCTTATTCGAAGATGAGTAGTGAATTTTATGAGATTTTTTAATAAGTTGTTTCATAATAATTTTATAAACTTAAAAATATTTTTGGTGAATACCAAAGTAATTTTATTAGATAGATATATGTTTCTAAATTTTATTACAAGGACGGGGTCCAGGTGCTTGATGATGTTCAAGTGTTTAATGATGGTTGAAGTTTGTTTGTATGAAGACAATATTTAAGATGGTTATGTAGGACTGATGACAGTTTCCTTTTGGATGCAGGAACACCATGATATTGAATGTCTTATAGATCATCTTCTTCAATTTGTGATTAGCTTACAGAAGTCATTATTCATCATTTTTTCCAAAAGGTCTCCATGTTCAGGTGAAGAAGCAATTTTGTCAGTACATTTTACTTTTTAGTTTATTTTATTGTATTGATGACTTGCTTCGATTTATTAGTTCGAAGAAGTGTTGGCAAACAATGGAGCCTCCATATCTATCGTTAGTGTTACCATAAGAAACTGGTTGAGTTCTTAGTATTCAATCGCATGCTGTCCAGGGATTTATGTTTGATTTTAATGTTTAAGAATCTATGTTTGTAAAAGAATTTTGTCGGATTATGATGATGAAAGTGTTCTACTAACTTGCACCGGTTTTATGGATAAGATGTTGCATGTTTATTATATTAAGTCAATATGTGTTTTGTGAATATGTATTTGGTTGAATGGTAATGGTTAACTGCACCGAGTTTTGTTATATATCTAGGATGCTTTATGTTATAACTTAATGTCTCAAACTAGGTTTATAAACCGAATTGATGTCGCTTTGTTTATTGATGAAATTGTCAATTTCTGTTTCATTATTAAAATGTTTGGTTTGTCATAAAAGTAAACACATCGTCTGACTTGCCCAACTACTTGGTCGAACAAATGTATGGCCCCAAATCAAAATGAAAAAAAAGTAATAAATAGGTTGAACGTCCATTAGAGTGTTTAAACGTCCTGAGTCCTTACACTACACGGAGCAGTATGCTGGAGTTAAAGTCCGTATCCGTAACATACTACTTGCTTGGAGTTAGAAAAAGTGTTCTATCTATTTTTAGCGAGCACTGATAGTGCGCATGGTTCGCAATAAAATAGTGAAAGTGAAACTTTATTTTTATTTTGTTACATGTTTACTTTGGTTTCTTGGTTGTATTTTAATAGGATTGTAATTAGGGCAGCCGTTATTTTCTGAAGAATCGAATTAGTTTTTTCCATGTGCATATACTAGGCTTGCTTCCCTGTATTTGAAAATTGCAAATGTTGTCAGCGGCATTGGAGATGTGGTCCTTTTCTTATTATTATTATTTTACAAATACCTTAGGTAATTGCTAGAACTATCATGGTTGAAGCTTTGATAGATAAAGGGTACAATGGTACTGCTGCACATCATGCTAATGAACTGCTGCAAATCATCATCCTTGCTGCTTCGGAATTTCTAAGGATGACGTCAAAAGGTCTGTAACTTTCACCCATTTACCCAAAAAGATAATAACATAAGAGGCTGTAACTTTCACCCATTTACCCATGAATGAGTTAATTTGTTTTATTACCTTAAACGGGTCAAATAACAAAAAGGTTAAGCTAATAAGGGAACGGGTAAAATAGTCGAATGCGTTGAAAGAAGGCTTTGATTATTATCATATCATGTATTAAAGTTTTTGTAGCCAGATTCATTTTACTTACAAGTGTAATTGTACTTGACCATTAAAAATAAAACTACATAGTCATGTATATAAAGATATTATGTTATATACAGTGCAATGCTATAATTGATTTACTTAATGGGTCAGAATTTATTTTTATTAAGTGGTTTATTGTAATGGAATCCAAATATGGTTAGCATCTTAATAACGGTAAGTTTTGGTTCCAAAACTTTAAAAAAATAATGGATTTTCAAAGTCCTGTACAGAAGGCCACTAATTGCTTTCATCTATAGTGCCAAAGAAATTTCATTGTACTAGCTATAGTTGATTTATTAAATGGATCAAAATTCTCAGCGTTTGAATAACTTCAATATTTGGTTCCAAAGGTTCAAGTTTCGTTTCGTTGCTGTTATTCAAGCCTTTCTGGCGTTTAGAGATGAGATGAAAGACATTGACAATAGATGTCCGTTTCCATCCTAGATCGCAAAAGAAAGGAAGGCTACCAACTACTTGCGACGTCCTACGCGTTTGTATAGAACGGTATTAGTTTTGAAGACTTTCATTACTGTATTCTGGTTTTCCTATTCTTCTATACTGATAGGTAGTGGACTTTGTGTTATGTTCGTGTACATAGTAGAAGTATTGTTTGCTTATGATGTTCTTATGGGTCATCATTGTATTGATTTGGATATTATGTGTAGACTTTGGTGGTTTTGTTTAGGATGTGATGATACTTGACTATCTAAGCATGCAATCAAATACTATACAGTTTAATATGTAATAGCTTGGTATATAATATCTAACCACTCATTAACAAAAACGCGATCATCAGATTTCCCCGCCGCAACGCGCGGGGGACGCCATCTAGTTAGAGTAATATAAAGAAGTTTGTCAAAATTAGCCAGTACACAATTATTTGTTAGTTCAACATAATATTTACACACATATATAAAGTATATATTATATCTACTTATATAATAATAAAGTTTTCTTATTTGATATTAAAAGAAAAAGAGATTTTTTTTTTCAACATAAATCGATTTTCATTCCAGAACAAGGAAAATTACATTAAGATAACGGGCAGACGGGCAACAAGCTGCGCCGCCACCCCTTTCTGAATAGCAAATCCTAATCTACTAAAAACGTAACCCTGCCCACCCGGAGCCGAGACACTACTATTAATAACCCGCTGGACCCTGGTCAGGAAACGGGTAGCCTCCGGTGCTAATGAGCCAAAGGTATCAAAGGCCAAGGGTACAAAAACGTGTTGGTTCTCCTCGCACGCTTTAGCATGTTTTTCAATCTTCTTTGACTCTGCTTTCCGCACCGCTTGGCCTGCTACAAAGCCACTATCCCTCAACCCAACTAGGGGAGATACACCCGTCAAGTCAACACAAGCATGCTTTCCCCCGGCCCACCCAAAGACAAGGAGATCTGCTGGTCGTAGAGTGGATCTCCCTTCTGCTGGATCCGAGAGGAAGTTCACAGGAGCCTCCTTCTTGGCTGAGATCCCAGCTCGTCTTAAAATGTCCCACAGAGTGTCTCGAACCCAGTCATGCCGATATTTGAAACCGGGTAACTCCTTACAATGAACCGCATATTCCCCGTATTCATCCAGGCAGACCTTACGGCAAATCGGACATATTAAATATTATAAATTTAACTGGATAATCTAAAGAATTTAAAATATTGGTTGACAAAGTTTAAAACGAAGGTATATAACAAAGGAAAAAGTGTAATATTTTTAAAAACAGATATAAGAATTTTGAAATTTTTATAAGGGTGGAATTTGATAAATTTAAAACTACTATTTTAAGAAAAGGGGTGTAAAAAGTAAAAATAGGGGGTGCATTTAGTCAACCCCTATAATGTTGTAACCGAATTTCCAAGTTCAATTGGTTAAACCTAGTTTGATTTGTTAACCAAAATTAACTAAAAATTTAACTGTAACCAGAGTTCGGTTATAGCTAAGGTATTCCATAACTGTTTTTCTTTTATGTTAGAATTGTGTCTTTTATAAATCTTATACAAAAAATGTGCCATCATATTCCACATGTTAAAATCCTAAAAAAAGCTACTTTTGTACGAAAAGAAACTGATTTTGGAATTCGCTTTTAGGGCATTCACAACCCATCCCACATTTTAATTCTCATTCTTAAAATTTAAGAAAATCATAAAAAAAACCTTACTCCATCCTATCCCCATCCCCATACCTCATTCTTAAATTTTAAAAAAAACTTTTGAGAACCCCCATATTTAGGGGCTTCTATATCTCTCCCATTTTCTTGATATAAGAGAAAGTTATAATAAAACAAAATAATTTAAGTAGTATTATAAATAGAAGAAAAGGAAAAATAATAAAAACAATTTTTTTACAGGGGATATGAAATAAATTTACAAAATCGTAAATTTTTTTTTATGTAAAATAGAAATGGGGAATAGGGATGGATGTGAATAGCTCCAAAAGGTTGAGGTGACCATAATAATACATGAACTGTATAATTTTTATATAAAGTGTGATTTGTGTTGTTGTGGTTTATGGGTGGTATTAACCTAAGTCCCTACTTTCAAAATCTCGCATCCTGAGCCCCTGTGATTTACATTTTTTACATATTGAATACCCCGTTATCTCCATGTAAATTGGACGTTACATATTTACACCATGTTTTTATTTTTATTTAGTTTGTTGCGTACGACTGAACTAGAGTTTAATTAGTTTGTTAAATCTGGAAAAAAATCTGTTGAATATCTCCTGACGATGATTACTGTTGACGGTGATCTAAGAGTCGATGTATCCAGCCGGAAGTCAACGGTATACTTCTTTGGTCAATGTATTGATTTAGTTTGGTTACCATGTTTAAGATTAAATTTTTTGTGAAGTTAGTTTAGGTTACGGAGTGATGCCGGTGAAGTGGTTGTTACAAGGAGAAATATGAATTTATAGGTTGAAGAAAGGTTTTGATTAGTAGTGCCGGATCCAACCCTGTTTTGCGGATTTAGCATAATGAAAAAAATAGTGAGAACCTTGAACGATTTGGAAAAAAGTAGTGAAATTCTATCAAAAGGAACCCACCAGAAAAAAAAAATAAAAAAAATCCGCCACTAGTGATTAGGTCCAAGAAAGAACCAAGGAGGGAGGTTAGTGAGTCAGTGAATCCGTTATCGTATGTTGAGTATTCAATAATGAGTTAAATTTATAATGAGCTCTGCAACATTTTAGATTTTCGATTTCATATTTGGCATCTCCATCACTTTGTCAGTTAAACAATAGCAAAATTCTTACTCCGTCACTCGTAAATCTAAAACTTCACTGATCTTGAAATAATAGTGTAATAGCAATTGAATGTCGTACTGTCATCGGTAGTGTTGCAGATAGTTAGATTTTGGTGTAGGGTTTATTGATTTGAAGATTCATTTCAAATGACTTGCAAGTTTTGAGATCATGAGTAAACTAAGAAATTGCGGGGCATAAAAAATAAATAAAAATAAAAAAACTAGGGGTAAGGATTTTTTTTATGTCAATTGAACATGGAGATAGCAATGTAAAAATCACAGCGGCTATGGATGCGAGATTTAGAAAGTAGAGACATAGCTAGGTTAATGCCACAGACGCAAATTACAATTTAGTCTTTTATATAACAAAAGGATTTAAATCATGTTTTAGTTTATTTTGCCTTTTTACTTAGGCCACTTGGTATGGGAACCATGGAAGTTTCGTAAAGGGACGTGTTGCTACTGGAACCCCCCCCCCCCCCCACCCTTATGACGTGGCAACTGTGAGGGTTGTCACGTTTGCCACAGTCCATTGTTTGAAAAATGTGAACCTTGAGGGCAATGTGGTAGAGGGTGACCATATCATAGTGGAGGGTGATGGAGGGTAGCGGTGGAAGATGGAGTGATATAGTGATGACTTGGAGAGTAATGATGTTAACTATGAAGGTGACTATACCCTATGGCCTTACAACTTGGATTTTTTTTTTAAATTTATGATGTTTTTTTAACTTCCACTTTTATATTTTTAGAATTTAGTTATTTTTCTATTATTTTTACTAATAAAATAATAAGACTAACTAAGAAAGAGTGTATAAACATATTACATATGACATGTGAAGGCTTATCCATAAAATATAGGAGTTCTAAAAACTGGTATAACACAACATAAATGCAATCATAACGTGTATTATGAATATTAAATTTTGGGACCACCCTTCTGTAGACTTTTTCGGTTAGAAGGCGGTATATCAAAACTTACCTAACAATATGAAAATTCACGTGATGACATAAACTACCCATTTTAAAAACAACCGTTGACGACGACAAAAGTAAAAAAATAAACTACGAAATCCGAGATCCATATGTCCAAGAAACAAACACAGAACGCTAGCACTAGAAAAGAAAGCTTCGAAACATTGATCATATCAGCGGTATGGTGTTACCCCTTACAAAACAAAAGCTAAATCAGTATAAGTAAAAAGTTAGATGATATTTAAGTATAAGGGTATGTGTAGTGAGAGGCTTTATAGGAAATAAAATATTACTATAAAGTATTAGAGCACTCACATCCCATCCACCAAATGTATATGAGTGTGTCTACCAAATTATATGGGGTGAGTCTAAGTGGTTGTGAGTGGAAGAGAGAGAAAATATTTGGTGAAAGCACTGTTCCACCCTAAATATGAAAAGATACTGTTCACCCCTATATATATTTTAATACTTTTGTAAGTAGGGCTGCAAACGAACCGAACGAACACGAACAAGGCCTTATTCGTGTTCGTTTGTTAAGGAAAATATGTGTTCACGAACAGTTCATGAACACTTACCGAACGAGATTTTATGTTCGTGTTCGTTTGTTAAGAAAACACTTATGTTCGTGTTCGTTTGTGTTCGTTTGTTAATTTTGTTCATGAACGCACACGAACACAAACGAACATTCATGAACACAACAAGTGTTCATGAACACAAATGAACACAAACGAACACAAAAAAAGTGTTCATGAACGAAAACAAACACAAACGGACATATATTAACTTTCTTATAAAATCGAATTTACATACATATATTTACCTCATATAAATTGTTTTGTGTAAAATAAATAAAAGTAAAAGAATATCAAGACAAATTATAAAAATTAAAAACCTTATTAATCTATCGAGCACAAACAAACATAAACAAATGAACATAAAACAAACGAACATAAACGAACATGTTACCGAACGTTCACGAACATAAACGAACGAACGTGGCCTCTGTTCATGTTCGTTCATTTATTAAACGAACGAATACAAACGAACTTCCCGTCGAACGGTTCATGAACTGTTCGCTGAAAGTTCAGTTTGTTTGCAGCCCTATTTGTAAGTAGTGAGTGAGGAGGAAGAAAATGTATTGATAAAAGTATGAAAAAATATTATTATTTTAATTAGGAGAGATAAGATTTAGGGGTGAAGTAGTGATTTTTAGTGTAATTTGATTGATGGGATTTGGTGAAGGGGATGTGAATGCTCTTAGAAGAGACTTCATGAGGCTTTATAAGAAAATAGGTGTGTAGTGGTGTGTGGGCTTTATAGGGCTTTATTAGTGGCGAATCTTGACCCGAAACTTTGGAGGGTCGGAAGTCAGTAGTTTTCGGGGGGTTGAAACCTTATATACCAAAAAATTTCTATCGAATACTATATATCGAAACTTTTGAGCGAAAATTCGGGGGGGGGGGGGGCGGCCGCCCCTCCCTGCCCCTTAAAATAATCGCCCCTGGGCTCTATAAAGATTAAAATATTATTATTTTAATAATAATAATAATATTACTTTATCAATCACAACCCTTAATCTTCACCATCCACCCTCTTCCCCAACATCCAACCTCTTTTTGTGTAGGCCATAGCTTTCGCCATGGAGATAAAGCTCAGCCCCATAACGGTTTCATAGCACCGGTAGGGGCGGTGTTTCCGGCGCTATGAAGGTCTAAAACGTCGTATAACAAGAAGCTTTGGCGCCCACTACGGGTGCACTAAAAAAAGGAAGAAAACAAGACCACTGTTATCTCAAAAAGCAACACCATTAAACATCGACCAAAGTTACACCATTGCACATATGCACCACCCCACCCACAAAAGGCCTATCAGTGCTATCATTGTAGAAAGTCGACACCATGAAAAAAAAAGTGACTGAATCTATTACGCGACTAAGATAAGGCCATAAGGGTTATTGGTATTTAGAGAGACATTTCTTTTTTCGAAACCAGTATTATATTGACAACTATGATAACCATATAAAGTCCTCTACGTTATGTGGTTGCGTAACCAACTCACTATTTCATTGTTTTATTACTAAATAACTGTTAAGGTATAGTCTCAATAGTTTTATCTCTAAATGGAAACGTAAAAAACTTTGTATATATCACCTACAAGGAAGATGCAATATTGTCTTACTTAAGAAAGTGCATACGGAATTTTACATACGATTTAATATTCGTTAAGAAATTAAAAACAGCACAGTTTTATAAAGAAATGAAAACTATGACAACTTTTTATATAATAATCATCCAGATAACTTGTTTTATAAAACAAATGTCATAGAGTAAGTTTATCTATATTAAAAACTAGTTCATCTTTCGGAAGCTTACCAGCATATAGACAAATGTAATATGAAGTCACAAAATATATGTACCGTAAAAGGAATAGGCTGATTTTTCAGGATTTTTTTAAAGGATCAACACTTGATAACTCATAAAACCTAATTACTCTCTCCGTCCCATTTTAAATGTCAATTTTTACACTTTTTATTGTCCAAAACTAAATGTCCATTTCTAAGCAATTTCCAGTTTTGCCGATAAAAGACAAAACACAATAAAAAATTTGAAATAATAACTTGAGGATATTATTGTCATTTTACAACATACAAACAAAGATTTCTTAATATGTGTGTTTGTGGGCCTATGACATCTAAATTGGGATGGAGGGAGTATAATTTTACGTGTTCACCTCTTGCTCAAGTGAAGTCTATGTACAACTGTCACTTTCTCAAGACACTCCAGAGATGCGATGTAAACTTGGAAAAAAATAACAACCAAATTGGTATAAAATGATATGTTATCATGATGATGATAGCGGTTATGATGTGTAAAATGAGAATATGCAAAAGAATGACATACATGTTCAATCTTATTATGAATATACAATCGATCACCTTGGGTGACACCGAATAAAACAATATTTTTACCAAACTGACTACATATGTGAATATATATATATATATAGTTAGCTGGTTCTTATATGCAATAGTAAGTTCAAAAACATATATACTATCTTAACATGATTAGTGACTTGCTTAAACGTGATTAATGAATTACCTTAATACAAACACAGTGAATGCTTGTACAAGCCATCATGGCCACAATCTCAAGTTTAAATAAAAAAAGAAAATATTAGCCAGAATAAAGTTGTATGACAAAGTGACAAAAATGGAAACAATCATCCAAAAACCAACGTAAATAGGTTTGAATTTCGATAAATTAAGTCAAAGCATAACATTAGGACATAAAAAGAAGCTGCACTGTGGTATTTTTTATCTAGTTCTCTAAATGCATAAATAATATAAAACATATGAGCAACATAAAGTAAATTGATTATTGAGTCCAAAATATAACTTTAACATAAAAAGCACAAAAATGCCAGCTTAGATAAACACAACGCCCTGTACAAAAAGAACACCATATTCAAAGAAAAAACACAATCTACAACAAAAATTAAAAAAATCAAAACTAAAAGACACAATGAACGAGATAAAAAAACACAATGGACAGACGAAATAACACTTTGTGTTTTTTTTCTGCTGCAGGTTTGTGTTTTTTTACGGTACTTTAAATTGCGTTTTTTTTTTTTGCATGAATAAAATCCCACTAAAAGGTCGGTTTTTTCATGTTTTTATAGCACTACGTTACTCGTTAAAAAGATAACAAAACGTTTGTTAATTGGGTGTAACTTTTTTAAATTAAATGACGTATATGAAAGTTATTAACATTTAAAAATCGTTGGAAAAGTTGCATGTGTTATGCACATGAAAGGAAAAAAAATACAACTTTAATAGTTTTGGAAAGAATTTAAAGGTGATGATGGCCTTACTAAAGGTCATGTGTCTCCACCTATTATTTTATTATATATAGATACCAAATTGAATATGTTATTCTATGTATATTAATTCTAGTTAAACACTAGGAAGAAAGTGTAACTTGAGGTTAATTTTTAGATTTAAGGCACTAAGTTTGTTATTGTTGTTCTTTCTCGCTTTATCTTTGCTTTTCTTTTTTTTTACTATTTCTTTATTTTAGTCCCCTTTTTTGTTTTCCTTTTAATTTTATATATTTTTTGTTAATAATATTATTACTATTACATGATTACTTTGAGTCTTCTCTATGATTAGCTTAATGTTTTGATACTGTTTTCTATACTAATACAACAAGCTATATTTTTATTGACTACAACCTTTTAGGCGTAATATTATTTTTTTGCTTTCTGTTTTGGATGCTATATTAAGTATTGTGAGTTTCGTAATGTAACGAACTGAAACGACACCTACCAAATTCCACCGCGTGGCACGTAGGATCCCGCTAGTTAATATTACCTCTACACATTAGGAATACATTAAGACTGTGTTCCCGAGTTTCATTAAAGGATGTAAGAGAAAGGATCTCCCTCCTCTTCCATTCTCTCCAATTCCTTCCAAATTGGAAAGATTGAAAATCACACTAAAATCCTCTTTATTATCCCTCTCATTTCCTCCCTTTCCCTCCTACAAAAAACTCTGGAACATATTTTTTCCCCACTTCCTTCCCAATCCTTTCTCTTCCATCTTTTAATGAAACTCTGGAACATTATCTAATATTACTATTTGGTTCCGTTAAGTAACCCACCAATGCAAAATATTATATTAGTTACACCTTGGATACCGTTTAAATGTTTAATCAAAGTTCTATCAATTTTATATGTAGAAATATCGTTTCGCATATTAAATCAAAATAAGCAATTTTTTATTGGGTTGGGTTATTCTATAAAGTTTACAAAAAATGAGAAGGGTGGGAAGCCATAAGAAAATGACATGTGTCCAAAGGATTAAACAAGTGGGAGGGGTAATTTTGTCAAAAAATATGCACATGCAAGTCACATGTCATTTTCACCTTCATTTTTAAATGTCTGTAACTTTTTTATATGTCATCTTTTTTTTAAATTATACCATAAAATTGAGCGTCTTTTTATCTTTAACTAGTGTTTAGTATCCCGCGCTTCGCTGCGGGGCGTATGTTAATTTCGTTGAACGTTTTGTGGACATTATTATTATGGCAATCGTCCTGCACGTTGCCATGTGACACTGTTTACACCTATGCGTTGCCTCAAAAAGTAAAGTCGCCATACTTGTACCTAACTGGTACGGGTCCCCAAAGATGGTAAAAATGGGCACCGGTAACGGTACCTAGAAAGATCATATTAGTAAATTAGAGGTGGTGCACATTAGTAAAATAGAGACGGTGTACGTTGGTACACGTTAACAAAATAAGGACCCTATTAAAATGACATTTTTGGATCATATATATAAAATGACTTGTAATTTTTACAATTAAATATACATTTCATGTTGAAGGATTAGATAGGAGACTTTATAATAATTGAGAATCAAAAAGTTTTGTACTCCTTTTAATAACCTAAAACTACACTTATGACTTGAACAACTGGACCAAAACTGTAACCTCAAAAATAAAGAAAGCCACATTGAACACTATGGCTAAAGTCCACAACCACAAAGATCATGGCTAAAGTCAACAATCACAAAGATAACTATTGCTCCGTATGTTTGTAATTAATACATAGAATAATATGAATACCATATTGTTATATTTTTGAAAAAAAATATTCAAAAACTCACTTGCGTAAGACACAATGGAGTGTAAAACACAATGAGCACCAATTAAATATAGGGTATAAAACACAATCAAGAGTCTAGTAAAACACAATGGACGACATACTAAAGACACAATGAGTAGAAGACTAAAACACAATGAATACTTTTGAAAAAAAAGTCGAAAACCCAGTTGCGTAAGACAACATGGATGACATACTAAAGACACGATGAACAGAAGACTAAAACACAATGAATACTTTTGAAAAAAAAATCAAAAACCCAATTGCGTGAAACACAATGGACGACATAATAAGGACACAATGAACATAAGATTAAAACACAATGAATACTTTTGAAAAAAAAAACGTTGAAAACCTAGTTACGTAAGACACAATGGAGATAACGTAAAACGCAATGAGTACCAATTAAATATGCAATGAACAATAGGGTATAACACAATGAACAGTAGGCTTGTAAACGAACCGAACAAACACGAACACAGGCGTGTTCATGTTTGTTCATTTAACTTTAACCGAACACGAACACATAATCGAACACATTTTTGTGTTCGTGTTCGTTCATTAAGAAATTTGTCATGTTCGTGTACGTTTATGTTCGTTCATTTAAACCTAAACGAACAGTTCATGAACATAAATGAACACAAATGATCAATATAAACGAACACAAATGAACATAAACGAACACAGACAAAAACAAGTTAATAATGATTCATGAACATAAATGAACGTTAGGGTTAGGGTGGAGAATGGCTGAGAAGTGTGAGGCTGTGAAGTGTGGGGAGCGGCTAATAAGTGATATGTTTAGAATGTTAGGGTCAGGGTTAAGTTTTTAGAACATATGAATTAAGGTTATTTAACAAAAGGAAATAAATAATAAAAATAAAGCTAAGTTTAATTAAACGAACGTAAATGAACGAACATAAACAAACGTTCATGAACATAAATGAACGAACACAACGTGTGTTCATGTTCGTTCGTTTAATTAAACGAACACAAAATTGTGTTCATGTTCGTTTATTTATTTAAGTAAACGAACATAAACGAACTTCCCGCCGAACAGTTCACGAATAGTTCATGAACGTTCGGTTCGTTTACAGGCCTAATGAATAGTCTAATAAAACACAATGGATGACATACTAAAGACACAATGAACAGAAGACTAAAACACAATGAATAATAGACTTAAACACAATGAACAACATAATAAAACACAACGTACACCTAAAATACAAAACTCATTTGCATAAAACACAATAAAAAGCATACTAAAAACACAATGGACAAAGTTAAATCATGTGTAGACTAAAAAAACATAAATAACATATTTATAAAGCACATGTGCATACTATAAGTCTATAACACAATGAACAAGCAGAAGACACAACGGAGAAGAAAACTCATTTAACACGATTTTTTTTTCAATTTTAATGTAGCAACGTGGTACTCATATTAAAGATAAAAAAACGCTCGCTAATATGGTGAAATTTTTTTGAAAAAAAATCGTATGAAAAAGTTATAGACGTTTTAAAATGATGGGACGAATTGATATGTGCATTGCATGTGAAGAGAGAAAGTCAACAAATGTGGTTTTCCTTTTATGCCTTTCCTATAATTTATTATTTTTTTCAAGCAAAATAATCTCAACCCTTCAAATATATGATCAATGGATCACAATTCTTCTCACACTTCCTATAAAAAGTGTTTTGTGTATTGACAAGTTGACCCATAAGGAAAAAGGATGACAAAGAAGGTGGGGACGATGACTGTGGCAATGGAGATGATTATAAGGTTAGTTAATGATGTTAACTAATTACTCGTTTGTTTTATATATACAGAGCTGAGTTTATCGGAAACCATTAGTAAAATATGTTGAAAAAACTCATAAAAAATATACTGTTACTTGTATACAAATTATTTTTACTGACTTTTTTCGAAGCATTTGCATAAAAAAGAAAAAAAAAATGCTTTTATGACAATCAATTTTGTTATTTGAACTACTTGTTCATGTATTTAGCAAATATTTATGTTGTATTATGAAACATTTTTTAAAGACTTTTTAAAAATTAAGAGGTACAAAAGTATAATTGCTTATCATACAACACACAACGTATTTTAACTAGTTTCTAAATTTGTCTTTATAGCTTGTCTTAAAAACACCCTATTATAATTAATAAACCATATTAATATTAAAGGCTTTACATTTTTTTTAATGACAAGTAACTTGTGTCAACCACCGTGACACTAGGTAGTGTGGCCAAGATCGACCACTCGACCGCCGCCAGCCCCTTTACTCTTCCAGATGCGCGAAAACTCGACATCCACCCGTCCGAAGACACGACAGTGGAATAATCGGTAAAACATCGCATCCCACCCGAGTCGAACCGGTGCCACCCGTATTTGCTTTTCACCTGGATGCGGCAGAAAACAATGGGGAGAGTGAGAATTAAACTTGGGTCATAAGGAACACCAATTTTTTTCCCAACCACTCCACCACTACCTCATTGGCATTAAAGACTTTACATTAGTTATTTATAATTAATTCATTAGTAATATTAAATGTTATAATATTAAATGTATAGTATATGGAATTTATAAATAATGTTTTAAAAACCGGTTTTTAAATGATATCGGATTCAACTAAAAAATGGTTCAACCGGTTAAACCGGGTTGTACCGAATGGTTCAACAAGGTTGACTAGTTAACTCAATAAATTCATAAATTACAATATCAACTTAAAAAAGTGCATTATTATATATTAAAAGATAATTCAAAAGTTAACCCATAATAAAAAAAAAATAATTCAAAAGCATTAGAAGTAATAACAATTCATTAATTATATGAACACAATGTTTTAACACCTAGCGATTTTCTATTATCTTATAATACTTACATCCTATTCATACATATGTTGTAACACTTGACGATTTTCACCCTCCTATTCTCTTTCGAGTAATAACTATTTACAATTAACTTAAAACATTGAGATGGATGGGTAAAAGATTAAAAGGTGTAAAAATCCATAGTTCAAAACCCAAAAATTTACCTTCAGCCAGTATCGGTTTAATGATTCAAACCGGTATACCGTATTTTACCGGCAGTACGAAGTTTATACTGTTTCCCTTTTATATGGAGGTGTTTTGTATCGGGCACCCATTAGAATTCCGGTATTACCGGCCGGTATATAGCGGTATTTAGACATTGCTCATAAGTACGGCTAAAAATTCAGACACGAACACGATAACCTGACACGAACCTACACAATTTTAAGAGGTTTCGTGTTTGGCCTTAACAGGTTTCGTTCTATAATAGGTCGACACATTAAGACCTGTTTATTTCATGCCGTGTTCGTGTTTACTTGTTTCGTGTCCGTGTCTTATCGTGTTTGTCTCTTAACAGGTCTTATCATGTCTTGTCGTGTCTTATCGTGTCTTGTCTTGCCTTATCGTGTCTTGTCATGCTAACATGTTTACTAGGTGTTCATTATCGTGTCTTATCGTGTTAACCTGTTATAGACAGGTTCGTGTTCGTGTTTGAAAAGAAATGACACGATTAGATTTTGTGTCGTGTTTGTGTTTACAGGTTTCGTGTTCGTGTCTTAATAGGTTCATGTCTTAGCAGGTTCGTGTAACCTGTTATGCCAGCCCTACTCATAAATAAACCTTTTTGTTTCTTTTAGTATTAAAATAGGAGTTAGGTTATACACAATTAAAACGAGCATTTTATTCTCATTAATTTGAGTATGGTATTACTTGTATTACATTATTTTAATCGAAAAAGTTTAACATTTCACGTTATTATTAGTGTCTGTTTTTCCCGTCACATCGCGTGAGCACTCCTATAGTACTATTAAACAAACATCGTTAATCAATATGGAACGTATCATTAACTTGATCTAAAACTTGTTTATATGTTTTTTTTAAACGGTGACATGAATATATTGTAAATAAAACTCACAAGATGCTCTTCAAAACATTACAAACTAGAGGTAATTAAATGAAGAAGAAATGCAACAATTGCTCTAATGTCTTTTCGCTCTAAATCTCATCCAGAATACTAAAAAGCGTTTGTTTCACAAATGGAATGGAATTGGATGGGATTGGAATGTATGTTCGACTCCTTATGTTGTTCGTTACAACAAAAGAATGAATTGTAATTGAACAATAACATACGGAAGGAAATCCACATTTCAACTCCATTGAGATTTCATACTAGTTTATCAAACGAACACATCTAACTTCCAAATCAAATTATAATTCTCGCACGAATTCCAATTCCATTACAATCCATAAAACGAACGTTACCTAAGGTATTCATTGTTTTCCAAATTCACCAAATTTCGCTGTAAGACTAGCAAGATCCCGCCTCTCTTTTTTGGTTTTCATATACGAGCTTCCCATCATGGACGCTTTAGAATTATTGGTTTCTATTCATAAGCAATACAAGCTATTAGTTGTTACAAGTACTAAACCAAACTTAAAAAGCAAATTAGATCAACAAAAGACTCAACAAAATCATGTATCTCACATTGTGGAGTTGTAAACTTACATTTTTTATTTTTACATAAATTTAGTTTTGTTGTGTGTGTTCAATCATAGGTAGAACCTGACAAACAAAAGGTGTAACAAAATTCTACATATATAAGAAATGATAAGCAACTATTTATCATATACGAGTATATGTTACGTATCACCTTTATCAATCAATAAAAGAATAGAAATTAAACCACATGTGACAATTACGTGACAAACTATATGAGTCTGCAAGGAAAATACATTTATAAAGGTTGGAAAAGGGGTATGAGCGAGTAAAAGACCACGGAAGGTATACACGCGAGTCTACAGACACTTTAGTCGTGTAATTCCTGGCTCTAGGAGTGACTTTAGAGCATGTTTGGCTCTCCAACTAACTTATCTACTTATTTCCTTTTCAAACTCCTTATCTTATTAATCAAAAAGGCACAACTTGTAACTTATAAAACCATTACCCAAACACTTTTTTCTTCTTATTAACTTTTTTAAAAAGTCATAAGTTATAAAGAGAGGAAATAAGGAGAGCCAAACATGCACTTAGTTGACATTCATATATGAGTAACATCCAAACAAATAACTAGTTTTGTTATTTTCTAATATAAAGAAATAAATATAAACATACAATAAAATAAATAAATAAACTGCTATAATAGAATAATATAAGTTTCTAGTTTTTTTAATGGCAAATGTTACGCTCACTATATTTTACACAAAATACACTCTTACCTAGATTTGAAGCTATGATCTCCCCTCTAAGAAGCATAAGTCTTTACTATGAGGGTGTTTGGGATTGATTTTTCAAAACAACTTCTGCGTTTTGGAAAAGCAGGGGTGAAACTGCTTTCAGATTTTTGCGTTTTGGTGGCCTAAAAAATTATTTCAAAACTCAACCCCAAACACTGAAAACTGATTATTTACGTTTTCAAAACGCAATAATATAAAAATATATTTCAAAACGCAACCCCACACGCCCCATAAGTGGGCTACTCCAAATTGACATATAAGAGGGGCAGTGTGGCTCTCGGGTACCCCCTACCTGCTCTCGGCTACATCGGCTCAGGTGCCGTGGGTAGGGGGTTGCGGATAGTGGTTTCGGGTGGTAAGAGCCAAGGTGGGCACCTTGGTGTTTGTATGTGTAGGTGAGAGATAGACAGTAGTAGGTAATGTGTGTAAAATAGTGAGCTACATGGTTTAGGGTAGTACAAGGGCTGCCCTCCCATCCCCAAGATGTTTTGGAATAGTTTATACATAAATGAGTTGATATGCGAGATTGATGAAACTTAAGGTATATTGGGGCTCCTTAACGTCCAAGCTTTTTATTTGATTGGGGAAATAAAATATCTAAAGTGAACCAAATCTGTCACATGACACCTTCCCCACTTGTTGGTTCCACGAGATATTGCAATAACTTAACATATAAGTTGATGTATCATGTTATGTTTTTACCTTTTGTGGTTTCATGATTTGATTAAACTTATATATTATATATATATTTAAAACATAAGATCGGCTGTGTCTAGCATTTACTGTTTCCCTCATTACAATCATGTTATGCAGTCGTACAACCTTCTCAAGCTTCTACCTCATACGTGTTTCTTTCCCAGCCATTTCTTTCCTTACCTGCCACGTGTATTACCACGTCTTAATACCTTTCCCTACTCATCTGTATCTGCACCGTCCTACTTCACCCTTTGCCACTAAATCTCTGCCTCCGTCATCTTCTCGCAGGTTATTTCCGCCTTTATTTGTTTCCATCGTGTTTTTTTCGTTGGGTTTTTTTGGTGGATAATGTTTATGAGATTGGGTTGAAATAGGAAATCTTAGCTTCTGTACTTCTGTTGCTTCCTTTCATTCCTTTAATTGCTTCGTATTGAGTGCTAATAAAGAACCCTAAGTTGTTTCGCTCCGCCCAAACATGTTATTCCTTTTTGTATATTGTTGTTTGATTCCAACACTTTTACGATTTTCTAACTTAAAGTTCATACAGGAATTATTTGGGAGCAAAAATTATTTATTTCTTTCCAACTGATCTTGCTGTGGTGGATTAGGATTAGGATTGCTGTTGCAATGCTTCTGCTAGAATAATTAGTGCAACATTTACTATAGTTGAGTCTTAGGTTAGGAATCAAATAATGTTCTGTAAGTATAAATGTATAATTGGTGAATTTATTCACGATTTACCACTTAACTTATCATGCTGAACATGGATTCATAACATTTGAATGGATTCATTCCTTTTGTACTTGCTTCGTACGGTTTTGTACGCCAACCGATTAGACGCACTTCCTTTCATAGCTGGTCCATACATATGTTGATAAAATGAGACTGAGTCCCACGAAATGCATTCTTCGCGACTAATGTACAGAGGGTTAGATGCAAAAAAAGGGAAAAAAATCCAGATCATTTGCTTATTTGGTTAATATTTAAGGCGTTGTTCTGCCTAGGATGGTAATGAAATGCATTTAGTTAGTTGAAACAGCATTAGGTAGAAACTGCCGACTTCAGAACTGAACCAAAAACACATCAACATTTTGTTTCGGCTCCAATTACTTATAGCAATGCCGTATTGACCGTGACCAGTAACTTAGTTTGTTTTTTTTTTATTTCTTTCACTGTGTAGCTTTTATCGGTTACTAATAATTAGTTTCTTGCAGGCATCATGCATTTCAAGCCACTTTTGGCAATACGAGCATCACATTCCGCAGAACCCATTTAGATCAGAGTACTAAAAAACTGGATTCCTCACAACCAGAACGTGGATATGTGCTATCTGTTCGTCGACGAAGAGGTAAGAAAACCAATGAAAAAACTTTCCAAAGAAACGAATTTTAAATAAATTGCCATCATGCATTTTTGCTAACACCATTACATGCATTTAGGGTGATGCCATCCATGTAGCATGTTTGCTTGAAGACAAGACGTATTTTGATAGCCTTCTTTCAGTTGGTTCTTGCTATATAGTAGATAAATACGTGCCTATGCCTCAACAGAAGAATATGCCAGCGTGCGCCCATCAGGCGTCTCTTCACATCGGAAGAAAAACAACATTCAAGCTTATACAGAATAATCAAATTCCACGTCACTATTATCGATTTTCTTCCTACGACGACCTGGCAGAACGCGCAGAATCTCACATGCTTACAGGTTCGCCTTACTATAGTTGTTAACTCCCTACAGCTGTAGATAAAGAATGAGTTAACTAATTTATTTGTACCTCATAGCTTCATATACCTGCATCATATGCAGCTTATTCCGTTGTATTTCTGTCTTTCAATATAATTCATGTATGCAACCATTGACTCCTTATAACTGATGCAGACTACATCGGTATAATCGAAGACGGTGGTTTTAACTTTTAAACCAACAAAGAAAGGCCCGCTTAAGAAGATACTAATCAGGGACGAAAGGTAAAATACTACTGCTAATCGCATCAAAATTTGAAATGCCACATAACGATGAATATAAATTGCAGGCAAAATGTGATTGACATGGCCATCTGGCGGAAACAAGAGGCACTACTCCCACAAAAGATAAACGACGACGATATATGGGCAATCACCGGTATCTTGGTAACTACCTTCAATACAACACTACAGTTCGAATCTACAACCGCAACTACATTCGACATAAATCCAACAACTCCAGATACATCAGCGCATGTTGAAAGGTAAACATATTAGTACCATACCCACATATGAAATACAATTGATAACTGCCATCGCTGTTTTCTACAGACTCCGTCACATGCCAGTTACCACACCGATAAAAATCATAACGCCTATTGCTGATATAAAATACAAAACAGCGGAAGAGCTTGCCATCCAAAACCGCTTTACATGTCGTGCATCAATAAAAACCATAAGACAGTACAGACCATGGTTTTACGTTACATGCTTCAAATGCGGACGCAGGATGCTAAAAAAGGACGGCACAACAGCAGCATACGAATGTCCGGATGATGACGGATCACCCAGGTTTTAGTAAGTATGCTACGTTTTCTGGGAATCGTGATACTAACGCATTTACTAAACTTTATGCCTTTTGTGCAACCACAAGATGCTGAAACTACCCATATAATAGCTCAACATCGCTTACTTATTCGTTTTCCTCAATCATGTGTCTTTGTATTATAATTACCAATGAAATCAGTCATGAGACGGCCATTAGAGAATCTGCCAGTAGGAGGATCAATATCGAGTCTTTTGATTACTCAATGTAACTTTGTTGATGAGTATGTTATGTATCGATCACTGATCCAATTTGAGTACCTCTACAGGATAGACCTCAACAGAAAACTGATTATGTACCGACACATGCATGATGCACAGCAACAACATATAAATAACAAAGACTACACTACCGGTTAAATACACACGCCCAGTTCCAAGATTCACGTTTCGTCATGCCGTCACTACAACGTGCATCGGCTATGTATAACGCAGTAACCCGATTGCCCCCGCCGCGGCAACGCGCGGCGGGCATAAAACTAGTTAATTGATTAATAGGAAAAGATGTTCCGCACATATATAATCATGTATAATCATGTTGCCAAATTGGACTATTTTATGTATCATATTCTATTTGCACAACAATGTCAATCATCTATAATCTATCTATAACTTATAATAAAATAATTGAGTTTGTATAAGGTGGCATTCAATGGAGGCCTCAACCCCTCATTGAATGTGTCATGTGGCACCTTAAGGTGATAATATTGAATTTATTATTTTAATCTATTTTAATCATTAATAAAAAAACCCAATATTATAATTTATTTAAAAGGAAATAAAATAACATATGTATAAAAAATATACTAAAATCTAATCTACTAAAATAAATATTAAACCTTTATTATTTTGTATCTCATGTTTCCTCCCATAACTTTTAAACGCTAATATATTTTAGATCCGAGATTTTTTAAAGAAAAAAAGTACACCAAGTTAACGAGAGTTTTATTATCTTTCCAACGAGTACTATAGTGTTATATAAAAAACGGAGAAAAAAAATGATTATTGGTGATACCCGACCCGATTACCCGAAACCACATACCCAAATACCCGAACTACATACCCGATCATATACCCATGAATTTTTTAACGCATCACATAACCCTTAGACTAATGCGTTCGATATTTGCAATATACGTGCAACATCATAAACTAAAAACTTTATAGTATGTAACTAAAATATATGTATGGTTATTATAATACTATTTCAATAAATAACTTTTTTTTTCTTATTTAATGTTAAACTTCCGAATTCATTTGACATTATATAATATTTTGTAATGACACTAAATTTATACCCCGCCGCAGAGATTCGTTTTTTTTATATTTGAATATGATAATTTATGGCAGGGATTTGTTCAAATTAAATAATAATAATATTATTATTATTATTTATTTATTAATCATATATTGGCAAGTCATTAATTATGTTGTCATATTAGATATTTTATTATGTCATATTAGATATTTCAACCCGGGGACGCTCCCAGGATAAAAGCTAGTAATAACATATAAATTATGTATGTATACATGCGTATAATTTAACAAATCTATTATCTATTATTAATTATTATCTATACATATAATAAACCAAAGCCATTTTAATGACATGTCACTCAAAGAGGCATTCTTCTCCTTGAGTGTGCCATGTGTCATCCCATGTGGCATTGAGATATTTTAGGAAAAAAATAATTTAAAAACAAAATTAGATTTTTCTCTCTTATGTTTCCTCCCATAATTTTTAAACGTTAATATCTTTTATATACGGGATTTTTTAAAGAAAAAAATTACACCAAATTAACGAGCGTTTTATTATCTTTCCAACGAGTACCATAGTGCTATATAAAAAACGGAGAAAAAAACGACTGTTTTTTGTTGGGTTTTGTTCAAACAGAAAAAAAAAACACAAAGTATTCAGGTAAATTATTAATCATATATAGACAAGTCACTAATTATGTTCAAATCATTAAATATGAATTCTATTTTCAACATGCGTTAGCATTGGAGTTATACATTGTTTTAGGTTAGATATTAATATTAGAGTTATACATTGTTTAAGGTTAGGCGTTAATATTGGAGATATATTTTTAATTGTTTTAGGTTAGCTGCTACCCGAAGCTTTCATGCATGAAACTGTAAAGCGCATCATTCTATTTCATATGTAAAATTAATATGTCATATTAGATTTTTCAACCCCGGGACGTTCCCGGGGTATAATCTAGTATTATAATATTCCAAAGGGATATATCCTACATGGCACTTAATGAGGCTATTCTCCCCCTTGAGATGCCATGTAGAATCCATGTGGCATCATGTGTTGAGAGATAATTAGGTAATCAAAAAACAAAAGAGATTGGGTTATTTTAGGAAAAAATGAATTAAAAACAAATTTAGATTTATCTCTCTCATGTTTCTTCCCGTAATTTTTAAACGTTAATATCGTTTATATACGAGATTTTTTAAAGAAAAAAATTACACCAAATTAACGAGCGTTTTATTATCTTTCCAACGAGTACCATAGTGCTATATAAAAAACGGAGAAAAAACCACTATTTTTTTGTGGGGTTTCGTTCATACATGAAAAAAACACAAAGTGTTCAGGTTATTCATTAATCATGTATTAACATGTCATTAATTATGTTATCATATTAGATATTTTATTATGTCATATTAGATATTTCAACCCCGGGACGCTCCCGGGATAAAAACTAGTTAATATATATAAAAGAATTGAACGTTGCTGACGTGGCGTGCAATGGTGGCTTCAACCTCTCCATGAAACTGCCACGTGGCATCATAATTGAAAGATTTTAGTGATTTTGAATTATTTCAATTTTTTACTAAAAAAAGAAAAAGATAAAACCCTAAAAGAGATTGAGTTATTTTAGGAAAAAAGAATTTAAAAACAAATTTAAATTTCTCTCTCTCATATTTCCTCCCATATTTTTTAAACGTTAATATCTTTTATATACGAGATTTTTTAAAGAAAAAAAATTACACCAAATTAACAAACGTTTTATTATCTTTCCAACGAGTACCATAGTGCTATATAAAAACGGAGAAAAAAAAGACTATTTTTTGTGGGGTTTCGTTCAACACATAGAGTAATAATTATTACTATTAGTATTAGTATTATTAGAATGATTATATTTTTCAACCCCGGGACCCCCCGGGGTAATCAGCTAGTCTATACATATAATAAACCAAAACCATTTTAATGACATGGTACTCAAAGAGGGTATTCTCTTCATTGAGTGTGCCATGTGTCATCCCATGTAGCAAGAGTTTTATTTTAGGAAAATAATAAATTAAAATTTAAAAATAAAATTAGATTTTTATCTTTAACGTTTCCTCCCATAACTTTTAAACATTAGTATCTTTTATACACGAGATTTTTTAAAGAAAAAAAATTACATCAAATTAACGAGCGTTTTATTATCTTTCCAACGGGTACCATAGTGCTATATAAAAAACGGAGGAAAAAACGACTATTTTTTTGTGTGGTTTTGTTCATACAGGAAAAAAACACAAAGTGCTCAGTTTGTTTATTAATCTTGTATAGGTAAGTCATTAGTTATGTTCAAACCAGTAAATATGAATTTTTTTTACAACATGTGTTAACATTGGAGTTGTACATTGTTTTAGGTTAGGTTTTAATATTAGAGTTATACGTTGTTTTAGGTTAAGTGCTACCCGAAGCTTTCCTGCATATAACTGTAAAACGCATCAGTCTATTTCAGGTCTAAAATTGATATTTCAAATTAGATTTATCAACCCGGGACGCTCCCGGGATATAATCTAGTATATGTGTTTATTCAAACACACATGCATATAAATTTATGTTTTATTGCTTACTTTAAGTCATGTAAATCTTTTCGCATATAATAACACTAGTTTATCTCCAAAGGTGCTTCTCGGGATAGACAAATCTAATATAAATTGACAAAATGTGTGTACCTTAAAAAGAATAGGTCATTTTCAGGACAATTTTTTTTTAAAAGATAAACACCCGCTAACTCATAAAACCTATTTATAATTCTACATGTGCACATCTTGCTCGAGTGAAGTCTCTGTACAACTTTATCACATCCTTAAGACATTCTAAAGCTGTGATGTGAGCTTAGAAAAGAAAACAACCAAATTGATATCAAATGATATGTCATAAAGATGATGATTGATTTAAGAGGCATGAATGGTGGGTTAATTAATTATCACTTATTAGCTAGAGATTTACCAGGTGTCTAAGAATCATAGGCTACATCTAATCGACTTAACAACCTTTGTAATCAATATTCCTATCAACACCAATCAAAATACAAAAAAAAAAAAAAATAGATTCTTACAAAACTGACTACATCTTTGAATATATATATATATATATATATATTGTTAGCGGGTTCTTATATGTAATAGTAGGTTCAAAAGCATATATACTATCTTAACATGTTTAGTGACTTGCATGACATTATTAATGAATTACCAGAAAACATTGTATATTTTTCCGCTTGAAAAAACCCCACTTAAAAAGTCCTTTTTCTTTTCGTTTTATATATATCACTATGGTGCCCGTTGGAAAGATAATAAAACGTTTGTTAATTTGGTATGATTTTATTTAAGAATGTCGTATATAAAACTTACTAACGTTTAAAAATTGTGGAGGGGGGGGGCATGTGGCATGCACATGAGAGAGAAAAACACATTTGAGGGAAATCAAATGGTGTGAAGGCCTCACCTAGTACCCTGTGACATACCCCTTTTCGTTATTTGTATATATATAGTATAAGGTTATATTGGAAACCCTTGTTATATGGTAAACTCTGGAAACTCTAACTTGCCGATTTTTTTTTTTATGAAAATTTTAGAGTATGTAATATATAGGGAAAATGGATTTAAATACTCCCAACTATCGCCCGTTGGCGGATATCACTCCCAACTTTCACTTTGGCCAATATCACTCCCAACTTTCAACTTATTTTCTTCCATCACCCCCAAACTAACGGAGGTCTAACCTGGTTAGTCTTCGTGGCCAAAATGTAAAAACCAAAACTTAAGGGGCATTTTTGAACTTTTTATTATATTTATTTTAAATTCTATAACCCCCCCCCCCCCCCTCCTTCTTCATTACACTCAAACTCACCACCGGAGACTTAATCGTCCGACAAAAACTCGCCGTCCTCCTCCGCAGCTCCGAACAGTGCTTCACTTCCTAGCCCCAGCACATGTTCATCTTCTTCTCTAGTTAACTTCATGTCACCGTTAAATCAAATGACGTCACCATACTCCATGTCTCCATGGAGTTTCGTCGGAGACTTAATCGGAGTACCGACCGGAGACTTAATCACCAAACCAAACGCTTTTATCCGTTAACTTCCTCTTCATCAGGATCATTTTCTAGCGGAGGCATTTTCTCTTCAAAGAGCTTTGATATCAAATCTCTCCAATCATCTCATGCTGTTGTCCAATGAAAACATGAAACAAGTGGATCACTCTTTTCCATTAGTGTTTTTGGAGTGCAATCTTCATCCTCTGTTTTCATCCGAACAAGTTTTCTTTTGGAACCAAACATCAGTCCGAATTGTTCCCGCCAAAATTGTTCCCGCCAAAAAATTTATCAACCAAAACAAGTGTTAATCCCCTGTTTTTGTTCGGTATAAAATTGTTCCCCGCTAAAGTCATCGGTCCCTTCATCGTAATCGGAGACTTAATAACCACCTCGCCGGTATTGTAATCGGAGTTTCGTCGGAGAGTTAACCAGAATCTTAAAGTTTTAATTAGAGAGACAAACGAGAGCATTCTTAGGCTTTTGGTGACGATAGAATCTTAAAGTTGTAGGAGGAAGCAGAGAGAAAAGGTAGAAGGAAGCATGTGGTTTTATGTTGTTATGTGTCTAGAGCTTGCTCCGTTATCTGTGCTCTTATGCCATTGTTCACTCTGTAAGTCCGCAAAAGACTTCATAATACCTCATAAATTGATTCACAAAGTCATGTGAGATTCACTTATTAGTTTTTGTGTTTTTTAAATATAATATCCGATTCGAGGGTTGGGGTTTGGTGAAGAAACTCCGATTAAGTCAGCCGGTTCTATATTTGTACGGTGGAGGCGATGGTTGTAGGGGATGACAGTGGAGGTGGTGGTTGTTGGGGATAACGGTGGAGGCGGTGGTTGGTGGGGATAGCGGTGGAGGTCTGTCACAAGAAGAAGAAGAAAGAGGGGGGGGGGGTGGGGTGGGTGGTGGTGAATTTATAATAATAACAATGAAAAAAAGTTTCAAAAAGGTCCTTTAAGTTTACGTTTTTACATTTTTACATTTGTGCCACATACATTGTCCATTAAGTTTAGCATTTTACATTTTGGCCACGAAAACTAACCAGGTTAGACCTCCGTTAGTTTGGGGGTGATGAAAGAAAATAAGTTGAAAGTTGGGAGTGCTATTGGCCAAAGTGAAAGTTGGGAGTGATATCCGCCAACAGGCGATAGTTGGGAGTATTTAAATCCATTTTCCCTAATATATATGATTTTAAGCATTTTGGGCCAAAAAAATCGAAAAAGCGCCGAGCCATTTTTTTTTAAAAAAAAACCGTCTCTGGGTAAAAAATGGTTAACACGTGTTAGTTTCGCTTAACATGTGTTAGTCAAAACTTTATTTTTTTAAAAAAAAAACTACTCGGCGCTTTTTTGATTTTTTTGGCTCAAAACTTTATTTTTTAAAAAAAAAAACTACATGCCCTATTTTTTTGAAAAAAAAAATTGGGAAGTCAGAGTTTCCAGAGTTTACCATATAACAAGGGTTTCCACATTATCCTTACCATATATATATATATATATATTTCAGTCCTTCACTTTATAAGATATAGCTATTATAACTAACTCATACATCCGTTACTAATGAAACACAATAACAAGAATGTTAATTCTTGCTACAATAATAACGGTAGGGGATGGTGTAAAGGCTTCAAAGGGTGTGAAAGCCTCATCTAGTACCATGTGGCATACCCTTTTTCGTTTATTGTATATATATATATACATATTTTTCAGTCCCTCACTTTATAAGATATAACTATTATAACTAACGCATACATCCGTTACTAATAAAACACAATAACAAGAATGTTAATTCTTGCTACAACAATAATGGTAGGGGATGGTGTAAAAGTCCCCGAGGCTCAAAGGCTTGGAGGGTTCTGCAAGATAAACAAAACCGTTAGTCTTAACGTGAGAGGGGGTCACTTGCGTTTGGACTCCGCCAAGAGAATAAGTTTAGTGTTATTTAGGAGTATATAGAAAATAGTGTGAGAAGTAAGTTTAGGATCAGAGTGAATGTGTGTTACCTAAGATGCCTAAGGCATCATCATAACATGGGGAAGTGTTAGGCCAACTAGCTCTTGGAGGCTAACTCAGAGACTTAAAGGGGTAATGTTTGACTCTCATTTTTCGGTCGTGAGTATGACTTTATCCTTTTAGGTAAGTGAAGCTATTGCATGTTGGACAATATAAATTCCTTCTCTCAATCGCGTGCTACAATGAGCATGGATATTTGTATTAAGCGGTTAGACCTCATGGGTGTCACTGCAGACGTTCTATAAAAAATATGTTTTTGAGCCTTTTACCATTTAAGGTTAGGAGTTTCTAGAATTCGGCGGTTTTTAACTGTTTCTCGTTGAGCTCACCTATGTCAGCACCCCAAGTCATATGGCGTTTTTTCTAATATAATTTAGAGATGTTTAGTATACATTAAACCAACTTGGTAAACTTTATGTACCAATGAAACTATGAAAGACAAGTATGATAAAAGAGAAGCCAAAGAGTTGTTAATATCCTATACTAGTTATGTTTATATAGAGAATGGTCATATAAATTAACTTTAAAGTGAATAATGAATGAGTCATCGATGTGTATCTAAGACTAAATGACTAGTGGGGAGGAAATGTTCTTTGTTTACTTTGATGGAACAAAAAAAAATTCAAACTATATGTTATACATGTATTATCTATATAAAGTATAATCAATCTTAGTGAGGATTAATATTTTACAAGTTACAAAAATGTTTGGTCGATTCATGGTAATAGCCGGGAATGGAATTTCATTCCTTTGATGTTGAGTATTGATGGGCTTTGGAAACAAATTGCTAATGTTCCTTCAATTTTTGAAAGGCTCCATTTGGATTCTAAACACATGATTAAGGCAAATATTGGAAGCGGTAATAAGATTCTTTTATGGCAGGATTGGTGGGTTGGGGATGATATTCTGGCACTTAAATTTCCGCTGCTAATCGCCTTAGAAAAGAAGCGATCTTGCCTTGTTTCGGATCGTACGTTATCACAGCTGCATGGGGTCAATTATGTTTGGGAGTGGCGCCATACAATGGAACCAACAGAGGCTTCGGAGCTGGTCTCCTTGGTGCAGCTTCTTAATGGCGTGAATTTAACAGGTGCTCGGGATACTTGGTCTTGGACTGATGGTGGGACTGCAGCCTTTTCGGTATGCAATGTTAAGAAACCTATGTTTGAGGTCTCCGATGTGCAACAACTTTCGCCATTTGAATGGTGTAATTGGGGTGTCGAAAAAGGTGTGAATTGTGGCGTGGCGTGCGTTTTTGGATAGATTACCGATATCTGAAGCCCTTTCTAGGAGGAATATTCACATAGCAAAAGCTAATTGTGTGTTTATACATATATACAATATGTGCTATTTATGTGTTAAAACCATATGGGTGGTAGTATAGTTCTTATTTAATCACATATATTTGAATGATATATTGGTAGATGTTGAATCGAATGGGAGTTTTCTGATTTAACATGAGATCACAAGGAGTTAGCGATCTTGGTGAATTATTGGACTCGGATGGGTGTTTTCTGGTCCAATGAATAAGCGCATGGGAGTTTCGCGATTTGAGCCGAATGGAAGTTGTATCGCTCTAAATTGTTGTGTGTCATTATTGTGGTTATGTGACATGGTGATCTAATGTACACTCACTTAGCGAAAGCTAATTGGTAGTTATATGTATATACTTTCAGGTGGTTTCTATAAGCAGAAGGGTTGGATCAGATCAAGTCTTGTGGTTAAAGGATCGAACGTGTTTTTGGTAAAATATCATGAACGATAGTCAAACTTGTTTTGGCAAACTAATGGTCGTAAAATAATATTTCTAATGGAATATAAGTTTGAAGTTTTGTGTAACTAAATTGTGACATTCCGCTTAAACTATGATATAAAACATGTATAAAAAAATTGGGTGTTTCATGTTGGTATCAGAGCATTGTTTGAGGAATTCGGGTATGGGCGTAAATACCCGAACTCAAACTCGTTGCTCTTGAAACAGAAAAAAAGTGGTTCGATCCCAAACTTGATCAAGAAATCAAAGACAGGGTGTTAGTCTACTGATTTCTTACGAAATATATTGAATGTATATGTATTTGTTATGAGTGTATTAGTGTTGATGTGTGCAATGAAATGTGGTGCTTAAAGTATGGCGTGATAATAAAATGAATATTAAAGTATTGTAGGTAGACTAATTTTCCTGGCCAGCATAATTAGTGTGCGTATGGTACTATAATCTTCTTGGAATTATCATAATCATATCGAAAAATGTCGAAACTAAGTATTGTGGTAGAATACGTAGTATAAACCTTATATGTCGTGTTACGATGTAAGGGTATTTTTTTGTGGATATATTATAAGTGGAATAAGATGTAGCTCATTTATATACATAGAACTCTAGCTCGTTTGGTATAGCTCGTTTGGTAGAGTTTAAGAAGGTGGATTAGAGTTATACATCCTAATACCATATTGTTATTTATGTCGGATGAAATAACTAAAAAGAGAAACCCAGGTATATGTCATAATACGGTGAGTCGAAAGGGTTTAGATGACGAGTTGTCCACAATGAATTAATGAGTACAAATTAAGGATTTAATTAAAGCATGGTTAAGACCTGACTTTAGACAACTAGTGTACTGTTTAGCTAGCGGTGGCTAGTTAAGAGTTAAGATAGAGGTGGGGTCATATGGACGAAGCCAAAATCTTGAATATTAATTAATGACGTGAATACAATGCTGTTAAGATTTTGGTAGTGGTGAAATTTAGAAGAAGTGAAATGGAAAGCAGGTTGTCGGGTAGCTGCATTCCGGGGACGAGTTTGATGGCCGAATAGCATTACACGACGACAACTCAATGCTGGAAAGATGGACCGCAAGTGGGACAATGGTGTCGAGTGTCCCGGAACAGTTTTGATGATTGAAAGGGTTGAATTTAGCAGCATGTTAAACTGCGGTTTGAGGAGCCAAAACAAAGAGCGACCAAGTGATGTCTATCATTGGTCAGTTGGGGATTCTGTGTAGTGCTCATGGGTCGATAATCGGGTGTGATCTTGATCAGGATGAGTTGTAGAGAACTTCTAAACTGATTAGATCCTTAGGTGATTATGGTTTTGACAACTAGTTGACTTTGTTAATGGCATAGTATGTGTATCACAACATGGATAATGATACATTTAGATCATGGGTTCTTGTGATCTCAGTCATTAGTAGGGTGTTCGGCGAAGGTTTATCAAGGAAAATTTTAAGGACTGTGATGTGTGGTTGCCAATTGAGATCAAAGTTTAGAATCCGATGGCCTTAGGTTCATTAGGACCTTAATTTGAATGATTAACTAAAGATGGTGTGAGTGGTTTGGGACTCTAGTTTGGCTACATGGTGTTCGATCATGGCCTAGTTACAACCTTGATGACCTGACATAAGCGAGTGTAGGTTGATTTGTTTGCTCCCAAGGTTAGTGTATCTCAGACACTGTTTAACGTGGAGTCTAGTTTAAGTGATACATAGATGAAATTTTATATTAGGTTTGGCTTTGACTTCTTAAAGCTTGTCATGAGACTCGACTTTGGTAGTGAGACTCGAGGAGTTGGAAATTAAAAAGAGTGTATGAATGTACCCTAGATATGGAGAATTGGACTATTGTAAGAATTAATTCTCCAAGACAGAGATACTAGGGAAAAAGTATGGTGTTAAGATTAGATTTGGCCGCATGTGGGGTGCCAATTTCAATTATTTCAGATAAGGATACATAATTTACTTCACACTTTTGGAAGAAGTTTCATGAGAAGATAGATTATTTCCCAGCACATCGTACCATCCTCAAACTGATGGTCAAAGTGAGGGAAGAATACAAACTCTTGAGGATCTGCTATGTGCGTGTATAATTGATTTTGGATGGAGTTGGGATAATCACTTACCTTTAGTATAATTTTTGTATAACAATAACAATGATGCAAGTATTTGCATGCCTCCTTAAGAAATGTTACACGAAAGGAAGTATAGGACCACTATGTGTTGGGGAGAGATTGCTCAGAAAGAGTTAGGAAGTAAGGAGATCGTTAATGTGGCTAATTAAAAGATTAACCAGATTAAGCCATGACTGAAATCCACGCAAAATAGACAAATCGTATGTTGATAAGAGATAAAGGACCATTGAGCTTAAGGTTGGGGGGGGGGGGGTATGTTTCACTGAAAGTATTCACATGGAAGGGCATTATTAGATTTCGTAAACAGGAAAAAAATTTAATTATACGCTATATTGGCCCATTTAAGGTTACCGCCAAAATAGGACAAGAGGTATATCGGTTAGACTAAGCCAGATGAACTAAGAGGTATTCACAGTACCTTTCATGTGTCTTATTTACGAAAATGTTTAGTTGACGAGTTTGTACATGTACCACTAAATGATATAGTGGTGGATGACAAACTTAACTATGAGAAGGAACTTGTTGCTATTATCGATCAAAACATTAAACAATTTCGAAAAAGGGTGGTGAGACAAGTTCTGATGTTACATGGGAGACTGAAGAGGAGATGAGGAACTTTTACCCTCAGTTATTTAATGATTAAATCAGGTTTCGAGGACGAAACCTATTATAAGGGGGGTAGATTTGTAACACTATGTTTTTTAAATGATCGCATTAGGTGATAATATGTATTTGTACATCTCTAAATATTATTAGTATGCTTGGAGGAGCAAAGATAATCAAATTGAAAGTGAAAGGACTATATTTGCCAAGTGAGCAAACTTGAATTAGTTATTGGCTGAAGTATATTAGCAAGCCACGTATAACCCACCACAAAAAATTCCTTTACACGTTGCAAATTATAAACCACTGACCATGCTTGAAGGATACACATGAAATTGTTAAATTTGAAGTTATGCATATATTGATCTATGTATATATATTTTATATATGTGAGTTATAAAATATAACTCATAAAATCCTATAGCAACACATCGAAGCCACTGATCTTTTTAGAATTACACATGGTGAAATATGAAGAAGTCATTAGGGTCATATATATTTATCTATTTCCACAAACCAAGTAAAATAATAGCAAGATATATATGGTGATACTTGTGATAGCAAGAGTGCCGAAGGAGTTTTTTTATAGTTCTTAAGATAGTTGATAGTACTCGAGAAGTTGAGAGTTTAACTTCGGTTCCTGTGGTGATACTCGCATGAGGCTACACAAGTGACTGGTTGGTTCGAATTCTCAAAATTAAGGTGGACAGGTGTTGATCTAGGATTCTTAAGCATCGTGGGAAGGACGGTGACGTATAGATGTGAGAGTTACATATCTCTGGAAGTATATTGTAGAGGATGTTATTTGACACGAAAACAGGATTATATGATCATACAAGTTACAAAACCAGGTGCGGAAACCCTAGCTTTGAACAAACTGATATAAACTCAAATCAAAACACAATCAAAGTCATTTTCAATACTTTTCATAGATTAACTCATTCATAAACTTGATTACAATCTCAAAACAGTTAATCTAGATCACACACACACTATCTCAAACCTCTCTGGAACAACACCTGAAAACACACACACCTAATAACTCCCTTAAACTTACAAAATCACAAAATCTATATATAGGCACTGCACATTCGCCCACTTTGAATGGTCGAATGTGATGCTTTTCCACATTCGCCCATTCTGATGGTCGAATGTGTAGCTTCAGTCTTGTTCCATTCTAGATTCGTCCAAACTTGATCTACCTTCGCCCACTTCATATCACCTTCGCCCAATCTTCTCTACATTCGCCCAATCAGCCTATTTAACACATGTTAACTATCCAATCACTAGTCGCAAAACGCATCTACAAACTCCCCCTCGACTATTGATTGGATCGTTTTCTGTCCTCGTCCATGGCTTTGTTCAGCAACTTGATTCTGAGCAAATTCTTCTGTTCTTTCGTCATCTCAGGCTCTAATCTTCTCTTCACTGGTTTTGACACGTTCGCCATCTTCACCATCTTGCCAAGTTTACCCTCCAAACTACTACCAGCATTTATGTCATATGCAAAGCAAACACCAACAACTTGTGTATATTTCTTTGCTTGATCTGCATCGTTCGGCTCATGATGAATCGGATTATAAAAGAGCATGATGATGTCTTCGAAAGTACAATTTATCAACCACATAGGATCAAATACATGCACATGCTTATATTTATCCTTTCCATCTCTCAACACAATCACCGCTTCTGCCTTTCTCCAATCATAATACCAGAAAAAGAAGTCGGCACTGAAATGTTGTGGCATGGGCATCAAAGGTATCTTTCTCATCACTTCAGGCGCCTTATACATCAAGGTAACCCTCTTCAACTTGGTTCTGGGATCAATATCCCTGTGAACTTTCCTCCGGGGATATTGTGGTTTGAATCTGTTCCATCTTGTTCTGCTTTCCCAAACCAGCTTGTCTGCGCACCAACCGACATGAGTGTTATTCACTGAAGCACCAGACATAGGGAATCTGCATAAATCTCTAACCGCCCAGTACGGTAGAGTCAGCAAGTCAATGAATCTGTAAAAGTACAAGATCCCTGATTCCCACTTGGCAGCTAGACACTTCAGCCTGCCTAAGTATGTCCACCCGAGAGCTCTGCCTCTGAACTTAGCATTATGAAATCTGTAAAAGTTTCCTTGAGCTTCAGGCTTCGGTCGGTTTTCATCCATTAATCTCAACTTCTTCAAATAATTCTTCAATTCATCAGATTTATTTGAAGATTCTGGCATATCTGCACCAAACACTTTTTCCACAAACTCAACACTTCTTTTCTTTGCCTTTTTCTTTGCAGAAGTGTTAGGAATTTCTGTAAAGTCAGGAAACACCACATCTTCATCAGTTTGCCTAAAGTATTGTGGGTATTCCTCATGTGTTATATCTTCTATCTCCACTTCTTCAAACTCAGGGGTGTCTTTATCATCTGAGTGACTTCCAATATCCTTTTCAGGAATATGTGGAATCGACTCATCAACAATGAACTCTTCAAATGTTTTCCCTACTCTCTGTGCAAGCCCATCCAAAATCTCTTTTGCCACAGATGCAGGTACTTCCCCTTCTTCTAAATCAGGATCGTTATATTCCAATTCATATCTCATATCGTCAGTTTGGAATATTTCAGCAAAACGACCTGTGAACTCAATGGTCCATTCTCTTCTTTCTAACATGTCCTTGTAAACTTGTTTAGCATCGTCAGTCAAGGACCTCACCTTCTCATTCCAAAATACACTCTCATCCGAATCAACATTCTCACCTTTCTTCTTCGAACTCGATTCACCAGTGTCTTTCTTCTTCTTTGAAGGTGGTCTTTTCTCAAATGTAAACTTCGAAGTATCATCTCCTCCATCATCATCATCATCACTACTCTCATCCTCCTTCTGACTTCCAGAACCCTCAGCATCATCATCATCATCATTATTATCATCCTCATCATCACTCTTTTCCGATTCTTCATCGTCTTCATCATCATCTTTCTCTTTGTCAGACTCAGAAGCTTCATAATCAACCTGTTCTTCTTCCTTTTCCTTGTCTTCCTCACCCTCCTTCAACTTGGGTGCAACATTATACAGATTGTCAATCAGCTCACTAAGGCGTTTGTTCTCAGCCTTCAACTCTTTATTATCTTCTTTGATAGCCTTGAATCTATTTTTATTCCTCAAACACTTTCCTTCAAGCTTTTTGTTCTTTGCTTCTAGCTTCTTCACTTTTTCATCAATCTCATCCTGATTAGACTTAGAAGCTACTACAATCTGAAGCATCTTTTCCTCATTCTGCTTGAACTTGGCAATTTCAGCTTGCTGAGCCACTATCATCTTCATCATATCGTCCATCTTCTTATTCACCTGCTTCATAACTTCGTCATCCACAGTGACTTTCTTTGACTTGGACTTAGATCTAGAAGGCTCAACTTCAGCTTCTTTCTCTTTCTGAGGCTTTGTGAACAAGTTAAGTACATTATCCAATGCAACATTGAACTCATCCACTGGTAATGTTGTTGCCTCTTTAGTCTTTTGCTTCTTTGTGGCTGGTGAAGATTGTTTTGATGACGTTCCAACTTCAGGTAATCTCTTCCCTCTCAAAAGTTGGTTTAACTCTTTTTCTCTAAGTTGCTTGGTACTGGTTTTCTTGGCCATGGTTTTGTGTTTAGGCTTGGGCAAGTTCACTACTACAGTTTCTCCTTCGTTCAACTCATCCATGTTAACACCTAACACATCATCTTCAGCACTAACAGCTTGCTTGCTCTTCTTAGCTTCAGCAATCGATCTGTTCAATGATTCAGACTCACCAACCATAGTGGCCTTACGTTTGGTGGCCCGGACATTTTCAGCATCCGAATCCCATTGTTCTTCAACCTCTGTCTCTTCAGAATCTACAGACTCTTCATCCACCAAACTTGTACCTTTCTTAGCAGTAGATTTCTTTCTCACAACTTGTTTCTTCGAGCTTCCCTGGTCAGTCTTTCCTTTGCCCTTCCCTTTGGCTCCAGGATTGACTACTTGTCTTTTCCTCTTCGTATTTGCATCAGCGTATACCAATGGATCATCATTGTCAGAATCACTATCAGGATGCCTTGCTGTATTCTTTCCTGGATCCATATAATCCTCTCTAGCCAAGGCTCCAAACAACCTTCTGTAAGGTGGTCTCTCATTGTCAGGCACACCTTTATATCCTTTCATTCTCACCAAGGTTCTAATGTTCATGTGATCCATAGCAAGTATCTGTGTTGGATCCTTCTTCAGATTAGGATACTTGTGATCAAAGATCATCATCAAGAATCTAGGGTATAGCATGAAATACTTCTTCTTCAAACCCTTCAACATCTCCAGCATATGATCCAATATCATCCCAGCAACATTAAATGGTTTGTTGAGAGTCAACGCAACCATTAATGAGCTCAAACTCTTCCTCATTACGTCATAACCTCCACTAACGCATCCAAATACATGTATGATGACATGAGCAAAATACTTAAACTGCACGCTCAGTTTTCCTTTATACATCGAACCATCAGTGATCGGTCCTTTGTATTTCATCCTAAGGAAACATGCTTTCTGCTCAGTCCACGACAATTCTCTTGGATCCTCACTAACTTCAAATTTAATCTGGAGAGCTTCTCTGATGTCAGCCTCTGTAATGAACATCTCCATATCCTGAATCTTGCTTCGTATGATGGTCTGATTATCAAAGTAATCATATTTAGCGTTGTTGTAGAAATCCTCAACTATATCCTTGTAGATGATAGTTGGTGTAGCCAAAGCATACACAACTCTGCTTCTCTTCAGGAATTTGATTATGTCTGTAAACTCTACATTCTTCTCCACGTCTCCCAAATACGCACAGCAATTATGATTCTTCTCAAATGGCCATTTGCTGCCGCTTGATGATTCACCTTCCTGAACAAGTTCTGGAATAATATCAGGAACAACATTCTCAACAGGAATCTCTATATTCTCTTGTTCTTCAGCCATCTGAAACATAAAATCAAAAACAAACGTCAAAACACGAAATCGACAAAATTCAAAATTTTAGGTTTTTAAGAATTCCACATTCGCCCAAAAATTCAGGTCGAATGTAGATTGTTGTGGTCGAATGTACAACACTCAGGTCGAATGTGGAATGATTCTGAGTAAAATATCACATTCGTCCATTTTTGAGTATCTTCGTCCACAAGATTTCACATTCGTCCGTTCGACGAGCCGAAGGTGAAACCTGTTAATTCCCAAAATTTGAAAATTTTTCAAACATGTTCTTAACACTTCCTTTTGATTCAAACATGATCTAACATGGCCGTATAACACTCGTGTACCATCAATTGTTCTTTATTTTCATTATATGTCAGTTTTATTAGAGAAATTAGGGTTTATATTCAAACATCAATCGATTACCCAATTATAAACTGTAAAAACCCTAATTTGTTATCCATTCTCCCCCTAAAACTGTCCTATAATGAAATGCAAACAAAATAAAGCATAATCCAACACTCTAAATCCCTAAAACTCTAAACCCTAGGTTCGGTTAGAAAACAAGTGATTCTGGTCTCGTTTCTTCATCAATACCTGTAATTTTGGTATGGAAAAGATCAGTTGTATCAGGGATGCAAACGCACAAGCAAATAAAATCAAATCAACAAGGTCTTGGACTGAGTAAAAATTTTCGAAAAATTATAAGTGAGGGACGAATCTGCTTCTGGCTTATATATAAGAGCTACCTTCGACCGTTCTTTGGGTCGAATGTGGGAATTTTCCACATTCGCCCACAAGTGAATGTGCCCGAATGTGAAATATTTACCCGGATGTGAAAATCAAGCAAATAACCCACATTCGCCCGTTTGGAGCAACCCGAAGGTAGAAAATTTTCCACATTCGTCCCATTTAAGGGGCGAATGTGAAATGGAAAATTCTGAAAATTTTGCCAAATCACGAATTCGAATCCCGTTCAACATTTTTCAATCCGTTAAGCTTCCAAAACACAAATTTTCACTTTTAAAATGATACAAAGCCCAGATGGTGTTGTTAAATCTCAGAAAGTGACTATCAAGCATCCCCGGTTATCAAAAATAAAACAGAAATGCAAAAATTTTGGATTTTTCTGAAATTTTATCAAAACACACCTAAAATCTTTTTGGATTTTGTATCTTTTTGACAATAAAAGTAAATAGCAACAAATAAACTGCATCAAAGTAAAATGAAAACAGTAAACATTTTGTGAATCCGGTCAGAGGATCATATCAGTTTCTTGAGAAATCTGATCACAGCGTTGATCTATTTGTTTAATATTATCATTAGAAACAGTATGTGACACGGCAATTGCTGATATTGTGGTCCACTTAAGCTCACATGCAGACAATTACGCAATGCTTTAAAATGATACGAGTTATGTGTTTTAGACTAACACGATGTGGTGCCCACACACACGACATACTCCCGTATCAAGTAATTGCACAAAGCTTCGTCGTAACGCGTGATTATGCCAGAGTTATCCGTAAAAGTTACAAAGTATATAGCACAGAGGTGTACAGGTCAGCAATTTAATGCAGCAAAGTAACATGTGCGTATACACTAGGTTGAGGCTGATATTAATCACTGATTTGCATCAGATAATCAATACGATGTAATAATGATCTATGATCAGTTAAAACATAAAGTTCCTCAATTCGGTAACTTCCGGTTTTGGCAATTAAGCTCTTTTAGCAAATATTCTGATAAAACTAGGTCCGTAAATCAATACGACAAAAGTTTATCAGAATATCCCGGATAACCATAACATAACGACCCGAAACCTCAGATTTTGGCAATCCTATCAAACGAAATTACGGTACTAAGACCATATGCCCATGAGGTGTTCAGCCACGAACGCGTAGTTCGTTATGTTTGTATCACTAATGCACGCAATATATAGTCTACGAAGCCTATCAGCATATCACACGTAGTCAACACACGCCTCATATACTATACAATTCTTTAGCCTGTGTCAGATCCCCACTGATGTACTATCATTTCCTCTGTTGACCAGGAAATCATTTTTGATGTTCTAATTTTTAGGCTTTTTGAATTTTATAATGTTTTTGGTTTTTCTGATAAAATGACTCCCCCTAAAATAAAGAACATTTTTTTTTTTTTTTTGGGTTTTAATTTTTCTGAAAAACAATAAAACAAAATTTAAAAGAAACAATCCACTCGAAAGCATCAACTTCTTTGAGGATTAAACAATCCCCTCGAAAGCATCAACTTCTTTGAGGATTACGATAGTAAAGAGAAATTCCCAATTAGCAAAGAGAAATTCCCAATTAGCAAAATATAAAATCTAAAAACTAAAAAGCGATAAACCGAGGTGCCGATTAGTCCTGTTTTTCCTTTATATTGTTTACTTTTAAAAGATATTCAAAGCGTGATCGGTCAAAAGCTTTTGTAAACAGATCTGCACGTTGGTAGTCAGTATGAATTTTGATCATATCAATCAATTCCTTAGCGTAACAATCACGGATAAAATGATATTTGATCCGGATATGTTTCGCTTTAGAATGATTTTCAGTATTTTTAGTTAATGCAATTGCGGCTTCGTTGTCGCAGTGTATAGGGGTTTTAAGAAACTGCAAACCGTAATCCACCATTTGTTGTTGAATCCAGAGTACTTGCGAACAGCAACTCGAGGCTGCAATGTACTCGGCTTCACAGGTAGATAGAGCCACGGAAGTCTGTTTCTTGCATTGCCAGGTGATTAACCTGCTCCCTAAAAACTGGCAACCGGCTGTAGTAGATTTGCTATCTTTGTCGCAGCCGCCCCAATATGCATCACTAAAAGCGATAAAATCAAAATTATCATCATTAGGGTACCAAAGTCCTTTTGAAGGACAACCCTTCAGATATCTAAGGATACGCTTGACCGCCGTCAGATGACTTTGTTTCGGCTTCGATTGATAACGGGCACAGAGACACGTTGCATACATAATATCTGGTCGAGACGCCGTCAAATACATCAGAGATCCGATGATTGCTCTGTATGTAAATGGGTCTGTCAGCTCCCCCTTAGCGTCCACTCCAATCCCGTGATTGGGTTGAATCGGGGTATCCATCGGCTTTGAGTCCTCCATCTGGAACCGGCTCAAGATGTCGGAGACATATTTCGTCTGGTGAATGAAGATCCCGTCGGGTCTTTGCTCCACCTGCAAGCCTAGGAAAAACTGCATCTCCCCCATTGCGCTCATTTCGAACTTTTCCTGCATGACAGTTTCGAACTCCCTACATAAAAGCTCGTTAGTTGAACCAAATATTATATCATCAACGTATATCTGTACTAAAAGCAAATCATCTCCCGTCTTCTTCGTAAAGAGGGTGCAATCGACGAGGCCGCGCTTAAATCCTTTGGAGATGAGGTATGTACTTAGCTCCTCGTACCACTGTCTCGGAGCCTGGTGCAAGCCATATAAAGCTTTGTTTAGCACGTAGACCTTATCCCGGTGGATTGGGTCCTCAAAGCCTGGTGGCTGCCCGACAAACACCTCTTCCTTGACTTTCCCGTACAGAAATGCGCTTTTAACGTCCATTTGATAAACTTTGAATTTCTTGTATGAAGCAAACGCAAGGAACATCCGTATAGCTTCGATTCGTGCTACCGGTGCATAGATTTCGTTATAATCAATCCCTTCGATTTGATGGAAACCCTGCACGACCAATCTGGCTTTGTTACGAACAATAACCCCACGATCATCCTTCTTGCACTTAAACACCCATTTAGTGCCTATCTTCTTTCTATCCGGCGGCAAATCCGTGAGCGTCCAAACTCCCAATTTCTGGAATTGTAATAACTCCTCCTGCATAGCTTCCACCCAGGCATCATCATTCAAAGCGTCCTTGTATGTCCTTGGCTCTACCTGCGACACATAACACGCAAACGACCAATCATTTTGACTACCAGATTGTTGAATTTTGGCATATAAAGCTAAAGCACCAAAACTCTCTGGCGAATTAACGCTTTTAAGTTGCCCTCTGGTCATAACACTACTTCCAGGATCACCGATAACTTGCTCCAGCGGGTGAATACGATGAATCCGAGATTCCGGATAATCAGGTACTTGCACTCCCGTCTGAACAGTCAAGTTCTCTACAGCATCCAGATCATAACCCGTATTTGATGATGAAGCCACATCTGAAGTTGGAGTTAGGTTCACTGGCGGTGCCTCTGGTTCTTCAGCTTGTTCAAGAATAGCTTCTTCAAATTGTTCATCTTCAGATTCTGAAGTATCTAATGAAGTTGAAGCCTCTTGAAACACTTCTTCCTCTTGTATAGGAGCATTGGTATCATTAGAAGCTGGTAGGGGGTTCACAGTGATCGGTCGCACCAACGGTGAAGTTGTTGCATTCTCACACTCATAAAGTAATCGAATAACAGCTTCTTCAACCAAGCTATCTAGATTGAATGATTCAAAGAAATCTTTGTAATCAAACATCCAATCAGGACCCGTTCCTTGAATATTTTGAGTATATCGTTGAACTTCCACGTTAGCCCAGTCTTCCACTCGACGAGTTCGCTTGTTGTATACCCGTTTGAGCGGGGTTGCATATCCAACAAAGTAACCCTCCTCGGCTTTAGGACTAAACTTCTCGCTTGGATTCAACATAGTGCATGGCGCCCCAAAAGGTTCTAGATACTCTAAGTTCGGCTTTCTTCGGTGTAACAGCTCATAAGATGTTTTACCAAACTTCTTCACTGTCAGAACCCGATTTAATGTGTAATTTGCTGCATAAATCGCCTCATTCCAGAACATTACTGGAAGATTTGAATCAGCAAGCATTGTTCTAGCCGCTTCAATTAGAGTCCTATTCTTTCGTTCAGCAACACCGTTCTGTTGTGGGGTGTACGGAGCCGAATATTCATGATGTATCCCTTTGCTTTCACAAAGTTCATCCATCTTGGCATTTTTGAACTCCGTCCCATTGTCACTCCGAATTCTCTTTATCTTCACATTGTAGAGATTCTCCAATCGAGTGAATAGAACTTTTAAGTTGATAAAGGTGTCACTTTTATTCTGCAAACACATCACCCATGAAAATCTGGAGTAATCGTCAGTGACGACTAAACAATATAGCTCTCCAAGATGACTTTTGCGCTTGACTGGTCCGAAAAGATCCATATGCAATCGCTCAAGTGGCATCTCAACAGAGTTAACCTTTTTCACTTTGTGGGACTGTTTGTGTTGCTTCCCCTTTTTACAACTCACACACTTGTCATTCAGATGGAAATGTTTCACGTTTACTCCATCGACAAGTCCATTTCTCACAAGTTGATTCATTTTCCTCAGATGAATGTGCCCCATTCTTCGGTGCCACATTATCGATTCTTTCTCTGTTGCTTTTGATAGAAAACATGTTATTTGCCCCTGTGATGTCATCGCCTTGGACATATCAAGAATGTATAGGTTGTTGACGCGAGGTGCCTTCAACATTATCCACTCTTTAGGAATTGTAAAGCCCGGTTTCAGAATATAGCAGGATTTGTCATCAAAATGCACAGTAAATTGCTTATCACATATTTGACTGACACTCAACAGATTATAGTCAATCTGCTTCACATACGAAATCCGCTTGAAACTCACTATCCCATTGCTCACACTTCCTTCCATTGTGATATATCCACCTTTATTTCCCGCGAAAGCTACATACCCTCCATTGATGTTCTTCACGTCGAACAGCAACGCAAGATCCCCTGTCATGTGGCCTGAAGCTCCACTATCAACAATCCAAAGACTGCTAATAGGGCTAGCTGAAGCTCCCTGCACACAAAAAGTAAATCAGTTAGTTCTTTCGGGGGACCCAAGCCTGAGTCTTGGGTCTTTGAACATCAGGTTTCAAAGTAACATTTTCACAAGCATTTTGAACAACTTTTTGATCAATCTTTTTCTGATTGTTCAAAATAGTTTCCTTTTTCTCATTAACTCTTGAAGTTGAGGCTCCTGGAGTACCATTGGGTGACCAAGATTGTTCAGACCTTTTCAAAATACGAATCTGAGACTTTGGGTTCTCAGTTGGTTTCTGAACATTGTTAGCAAATGTAACTCTCTTGGTAACCTTATCTGATTTAACAGACTTAGGTCCAGCATTTGATTTGACAATCGGTTTTGGTGGAACCTTTTGCCTATCAACTGTTGCGTTCACCACTGGCTTCCTCCAAGATTGTTCCATAGCAATCCGATTCCTTCGATCATATTGCATTGGACGAGTGTTCCTCATTTGTTGAAAATTGTTTTGATTATAAAACGGTTGTGGTTGCTGAGGAACAACTCTCCTATGTGGTGGCACATAATGATCAATCGGTTTCCTCATGGAATTTCTCACTTCAACTTCGTGCCTTTTATGTCTTACATATGGGCACTGAGCAAGTAAATGCCCACGTTCCCCACACTTAAAGCACGCACGGTACTCTTCAAAAACATTAAGAGCATTTGGTTGAGCAAATGATCTAACAGGGTATTGATCATTAAACTGTTGCTTCTTTAAACTCTCAGGGAGTGGCCCTTTTGAGTAAGTGGGCTCATTAAAACCATTAGCTCTGTTTTTGGGTCGAACAAACTCTGTGACATGGACCTTTGGTTCTTGAGGAACATCCAAATACAATTTCTTTAATAAAGCTGGTGGAATCTCATTTGTTCTCTCATGTTTTGGGAACCAAATAGTGCTTTCTTGCCAAATTTTGTCAATTTTAGCATAGTTAACATCTTTTATTGGGAAGTCCTCGTCAGAGATGATCTTATCGGATCCTTCCATCCGATAAAACACCTTGACAGGTTTGTCACATTGTTCATTCTTAACACTCTTTTCAAGATCTTTCTTAACCACATTAAGATCTTTCTTCACAACATTCTTTTCAGACTTCTTTTCACAATGAGATGGTGAAACTGGTTCATTTGTAATGATGTGATTTTCTTTTGGAATTTCACATGCATTAACATTTTGATTACAACCAGTGTCATCACTCTCAGTGTCTGAATCCACACTCTCAGCAGTAACACCCTCATCATTGATACCCAAAATCGGTCTAACATCGGAATTTGGATCACCAATACTTGAAGTATTAGATTCATTTTCCGATGCTGAAACAGATTTTACCGAACTCTCCGGTGTCACTTGGTGACAATTATGGTTTTCAAAGAGAACCGGAGATGGTACAGACCGATAATTGGTTGTTTGATCATCTATGATGTGGTCTACTACATAAGCAATATGCTTATAGCTTTCCAGCTTTTTGTTTACTTTCTCAGCAAAGCATTTGATGGCTGCCATTTCCAACTTGGTGTTTTCAATTTCATTGATATAGTTGTTAATTGCCAATTGTTTTAAAGACAAAGTGTTTTTCAAGTCGGAAATGTCCTTTTTGTAGCCATCTAATACTTTGTTAAAAGCATTCAATTCTTTGCGAGTAGATTGACTGTTCATGATAGCACTATCACGTTGAACACGGAGTTGTTTATTCTCCTCAGTCAATCTATCACATGTACCACAATATTTATCACTTGTAACATCAGTGCTACATTCAGAACTTACAGGTTTTGGCGGATCAGTCATGGCCATCAATGCGAAATGAGCTTCCTTTCCTGCAAAGAATCTGGAATAGTCAATCTTTGTGAAAGCATCATCTGCAATGCACGACTTCCTTGTCATCAGAAAATCCGCTTCTGCTAGCAACTGATCGATGTCATCATCTATAGAATCAACACTTGCTTCCGTATCCGATTCACTGTCTGAATCAGAATAAACCGATTCACACTCCTCAGGAATATCAGAAACAGTATCAATCACAACTCCAGAATTTGTCTCTTCAGCTTTAACCTCAACATTGACCTCAGCATTAACCTTAACAGGTTCAGACTCCACATCCATCTCAGCCTCAGACTCATCACTTTCAACCTCAGTTTCTACCTTCTCATCCATCGTCACTGAATCTTCAATATCAACCTGATACGCAACACAAGCCACATTGCCACCAGTAGTAATCTCTTCAACACCTATCTGCATACTCGACCAGTCAAACCTCTCATCTTGTTGAGTCACCAATGCTTGATTGGTATTCTGTTGTTGTTCATTTGGTGTAGTTATTGGTATGACTGTTCGGTTAGAATTGTTTGGTGTTTGGTTTTGTGTCTGGTTTGGTGTGTTTGGTTGTCTATTTTGGTTGTTATTAAAGTTGTTTTGACGATTTTGATAGTTGTTGTTGTTTTGGTAAGAAACTTGGTTTTGGTTTTGTTGTTGACGATTCTGGTAGCTGGCATTGAATGGGTCCCTATTTCCTTGTTTTGGTGGCTGGGTACATTCTCTTTTAAAGTGACCTTTCCCTCCACAGTTAAAACAAGTAACTTTCTCCTTGTTGAACCCGTAGGTTGTGTTAGGAGAAGTTCCCAAATCAGTTCTACCTGTCTTCTCGATAAATTCTGTTGCTCTTCTCATTATGCTCGCAAAAGCCCATTGGATATCAATGAGTTCCATCTCTTCCTTGTCAATCTGTGCGTAGTCTTCATTGGTCAAGTTGTTGTTCCCAATTTGACTAGCAACTAATCCATTGTAGGATGAGACCATTGCAGAGACTAATGCAATGTGTTGCTGAGCAACTTCAACTGTCACATTTCCCAAGTTAGATGTCTCCAAAACCACCGTTTGTTGATTAGGTTGGTTCATTGGTTGTTGTTGAGATTGACTAGCAGTGTAAAAAGCTGCTTGTTGCATTGGGGAGAATGGTGGAATGTATGAATGGTTGTATTGTTGTTGTGGTGGTGGATTTGATGATTGTGAAAAGGATGATGTTTGTTGATGGTAGTTAATGGTAGGTGACTCCATAACATTGGATATACATGCAACATGTGGTGCTACTAGCCCTCCTGAGCTTGATGTACTAGCTGGAACTGGAGATCCTCCAAAGTATAAGTTGGGATTCTGAGGAATCTGTGCTCTTCTAGCTTTCCTCTTCTCTTCCAATTCTTTGTTTTCCAGCTTCTCTATGAACTCTTGAATAGACCAGTATTGATAAGCATCCTTCTCCTTCAGAACCTCCACATGCTGATCCCAGTTTGGTGGTAATGCTTCTGCAAACTTATCCACCTGCTTTGCCATAAGAATCTGTATACCATAACTAGACAATTCAGATAACAAATGACTATATCTAGGAGTTAATTCTTTCAAAGTTTCATTTCCAATATAAGAAAAATTCTCAAACTCCTTTCTCAGTTCTTCCATCCTTAGACCTCTAGTCTTCTCATTTCCATCATGCCTTCTTTTAAGTGCTACCCACAATTCCTTAGACGTTGTACAAGTCCCAAACTGATGCAAAAGATCATTTGTGATTGCCTGTGTCAATTGGGAAAACGCCTTCTTCTCTACAGCAAACTTCTTTTTCTCATCCTCAGCCATGCTCTCCAATGGCACTGGTTCACCTGTGTTCTCCAAAACTGGTGGTGTGTAACCTTTAGCAATCATGTTCCATGCTTCAGCACCTTCCACTCCCATGCCTTCCAAATGTATCTTGAACTTTTTCTGCCACTGATTGTATTCTTGAATCTCCATAAGCTTCGGTGGCCGATTCCCGCTACCTGAAGACAAATCATTAATCAGTGTGGAAATAGCATTTGTAGTTTGAGTGTTTACCACCGCTGCTGCTACTCCCCAGTAGTCAAATTGTGGTGCTGGAGGTGCACTTTGAGTCATGTAGTTAACCGGTTGCGAAGACTGTGTGCTTGTCTTCTGTGCTCGTACAGTCCATGGGTCCATCACCTGCTGTTGTGGTTGTGTAGTTGCTGGTGTCGGAGTAGTCGGAAAATTCCACATGATCACGAACTTCGAGAAATTCAACACTTAGAAAAATTTTCCAAAAACTAGCTCTAGGTTCGCCCAATATGGTTCAGGTTCGTCCCTTTCTGCTTCAGGTTCGCCCAAACAGTGATACCCGAATGTAAAATCTCACCAGAAAGTAAAAACACACTAACACTTTTCACGTTCGCCCAAAATAAACCAGGTTCGCCCGTTTCTGTTCCAGGTTCGCCCGCACGATCACCCGAATGTGAAAAATGTGACCCGAATGTGAAAAATTCAACAGAAAAATTCTAGGTTCGCCCAAAAACTTCTAGGTTCGCCCAAAAGTACACTCAGGTTCGTCCAAAACTACACACCTTCGACCACACTGTTCCAGGTTCGCCCATTTTTATATTTTGAAAAACGGTTACACTTTGAAAAACGGTTATTTTGATCTCTGATTTTCAAAAGTTTGTGAATTTGATTGATCTTGATCAGGTTTTGTTTCGGAGATGATTTGGAACAAATTTAATTCTTGGAATTTTGAATTTTAACCACAAAATCAACTCTAAATCTTTCAAAAACACTCAAAAACCATTTTTATGCAAAAACAGATGTGAATTGATCAAAATAATGTCCAAATCAGCTCTGAGTTTATCAATTTGTTGTTGTATGATCCTCTAAGCTCTGATACCACTTTGTAGAGGATGTTATTTGACACGAAAACAGGATTATATGATCATACAAGTTACAAAACCAGGTGCGGAAACCCTAGCTTTGAACAAACTGATATAAACTCAAATCAAAACACAATCAAAGTCATTTTCAATACTTTTCATAGATTAACTCATTCATAAACTTGATTACAATCTCAAAACAGTTAATCTAGATCACACACACACTATCTCAAACCTCTCTGGAACAACACCTGAAAACACACACACCTAATAACTCCCTTAAACTTACAAAATCACAAAATCTATATATAGGCACTGCACATTCGCCCACTTTGAATGGTCGAATGTGATGCTTTTCCACATTCGCCCATTCTGATGGTCGAATGTGTAGCTTCAGTCTTGTTCCATTCTAGATTCGTCCAAACTTGATCTACCTTCGCCCAATCTTCTCTACATTCGCCCAATCAGCCTATTTAACACATGTTAACTATCCAATCACTAGTCGCAAAACGCATCTACATATATATATATATATATAGGGTTAGGATACTTTGAGAACTCGACGAGTTGTGAGAACTCGTAGGAACTCGACGTAAAATGCGAAAAAAAAAAATTCTTTTTTTACACTCGTATAAAACACGTAAACCCCGCTGTAAAAAATTTTTTAAAAAAAAATACATTAATATACGCCAAAATACACCGGTGTAAGGGATTTTTATCATCGTGTAAGTATATTAATATTTTATTCATTATTTTATTGTTGATTAATTGTGGACCACATATTCATTTTTGATTAAAAAAAGTATGTGGTTATAAAGTGAGTTCCTATGGTTCTCACAACTCACCTTGGTTCTCAAAATATCCGGATCCTATATATATATATATATAATATGTTTTATTTATGTGTTAGAACTGTATGGGTATTATTATAGTTCTTATTTGATCACATATATTTGAATGTTATATTATTGTGTGTTGAATCAAATGGGACTTTTCTGATTTAACATGAGATCGCAGGGAGTTAGCGATCTTGGTGGATTATTGGATTCAGATGGGTGTTTTCTGATCCAATAAATTATATTTGAATGTGATAGTAGGATATGTTGAATCAGATGAGAGTTTTCTAATTTAATATGAGATCGCAGAGAGTTAGAGATCTTGGTGGATTATTGGACTCAGATGGGTGTTTTCTGATCCAATAAATAATCGCATGGGAGTTTTGCGATATAGACCATATGAAAGTGGTATGGTTCTGAATTGTTGTGTGTCGTTATTATGGTCATGCAACATGGTGATTTAATGTACACTCACATAGCAAAAGCTAATCGTGTGTTTCTACATATATACAATATGTGCTATTTATGTGTTAAAACCATATAGGTGGTAGTATAGTTCTTATTTAATCACGTATATTTGAATGATACATTGGTAGATGTTGAATCGAATGCGAGTTTTCTGATTTAATATAAGATCGCAAGTAGTTAGCGATCTTGGTGAATTATTGGACTCAGATGGGTGTTTTCTCGTCCAATGAGTAAGCACATGGGAGTTTCGCGATTTAAGCCATATGGCAGTTGTATGGCTCTAAATTGTTGTGTGTCATTATAGTGGTTATGTGACATTGTGATCTAATGTACACTCACTTAGCGAAAGCTAACTGTTAGTTATATGTATATACTTTAGGTGGTTTCTATAAGCAAAAGGGTTGGATCAGATCAAGTCTTGCGGTTAAAGAATCGAACGTGTTTTTGGTTAAATATCATGAACGATAGTCAAACTTGTTTTGGCAAACTAATGGTTGTAAAATAATGCTTCTAATTGAATATAAATTTGACGTTTTGTGTAATTAAATTGGGATCTTTCACTTAAACTCTCATATAAAACATATATAAAAAAATAGGTGTTTCACAACTACTTCAAAAAATGTTTAAAAAAATGCACATAAAGTACATTTTCTCTTTCTCTCAATCGTAACCAATTCTTAAAATACATGGAATCCACTCACAAAAAATATTACTACAATAATTTATCTCCTACAATCCCAACAACTTCTTAAAAATAATTATGTTTAAATAATAAAAAAATAATGCTTATTTCTTGTTTATTCTTTTGTTTTTTTATAATCATAGTCATTTAAGTTAAGTTACAATATAATCATGTTTATGATTCTAATAAAGTACATGGGTGAAACATGTCAAGGCTAAAACTTTTGTATAAATTTTGTGTCTTGTAAATAATGTACCCCCTTCTTTTTTAGATTTGATAAAACTAGTTTCTAATGGTAGATTGGTATTATTGTTTATTATTACTTTCTTTTGAACAAACTATGATATATATAAACGACCCAGAGTTTGAAGACGAAGCTCTAACGCACGAATCGGAGTGGCCGGTTAAAAGGGACCGCGCAAAAAAAAGCCGCATCGAGCTCAAAGGGAAAGGCCTCCGCTTCCAAGGAAAAATACATGGCGAAAATAGATCTTTTGCTACAAAACTTTAACAAGTTTAAGGAAGTGCAAGCGGAGAGGCATAGAAAAAACAGATAAAAAGAAGGAATAAGCAATGGCAAGGAATATGGAGTGGCTGCAGTTGGATAAGAAACAACTCGAATTGGATATTTTGAAACAGGAGTCAGAAGAGTTTAACATTATGGCAAAAAGTGTCTAGGGCCTTACAGAGCGAGATCGTATGGTATTGGAGAGGATGGATATTGAAAGATAGGATTGCGAGAAAGTGGCTAAGAGGAAATATGTCTTAGTGTTTTTTTTAAGTAGTTTCGTATTTTTTTAATATCTGTGTATTTTGTTTTTAATTTTAGTGAAAAAAAATATTAACGGAATATAAAATATATAAATAAATAAAAGTGAAAAAGAACATAAAAAGGGAGGGTGAACTATTTCGCTTATTTGAGGGAGAGGAATGAAGAAATAACGTGACACTAGCGTGGACAAAGAGGAAAAAGAGGGTGGGCCTGACTCCTTCTTATGTATCTTGTTACAATTTCTTTCATGTCATACCTTTTGACTTACTATTTTGTTTCCTAAATATTTAAATTTTTGGGAATTGATTTATAACAAACCTCGTAAATGATTTTGTGTATTTACCTTTTTAACATAGTGTAAAGTATAAAAACTCACATTCTTTAGAATTGCATATCTTTAAAAACATGGTGAAGAATAAGAATTTATGAAGGCGTAGGATTAAAGTCAATGACTTTTAGAAATGGTACAATAGAGCTTTAGTTTTATCTCATGGACTTAGACTTGCCTACGTTATTAGGGGACTGGCCAGGTGATTGTCTTCGTGTTTTTGCCCCTATATATTGTTGTATAATGTTAATTCTTTCTAATTTGTACTACTCTCTCATCACTTCATGGATTATTTGTCGATTTATATTTTTATTTTTTTATTCAGTTTGTTAGTTCTTTATTTATTTTGGAGTTTAGGGTTTTTCTAAAAGCAACCTCTCTATTTCCAGGCATATGGATTAGGTTTGTCTATATCTTACCCTCCCGATACCCTACATATAGCTTGTTATTTGTAAGATTTACGAGGTATGATTGTTATTCTTTAAAAAAATTGAGTGAATTTAATATTATTAAATAATACATCGTAGAAATATGTTTAGACTATCCCCAGTCACAATCAAGCCAACCCAACTGTTTAATAAAAAAAACTAATTTGTGTCTCTTTCCTACACAATATTTAATAAAATAAATAAATGTAACTTTTGTTTTGGTTATTTATTACAACTTGTTAGAAATATAAAAACAGTAATTTTATTTTTTAAAATTAATTTTAATAATGTTGGAGAAGTAAATATGTTACAAATACATTACAAACATTCATATTACACATACATAATATACGAAACGAAACGAATCAATTTTATATTAAAAAGTATCATTTATGGTTATTATTTATTTAACATAACTTATTAAAAATAATAAAACTAATCATTTTCTTAAAGAACAATTTAATTTTGAAATGTAAAAAAAATGAGATAGTATTTTTTATTTAAAAATACCATTATATACAAGTTAAAATAGAAAATAAGAAACTTTTCAATAGAAAATATATTAGATCACGGCAAATAATAAAATGCCATGTGGCATGTTGAATTAAAAAAGGTTGCAATCTTGGTTGTTGCAACGTTCGGATTGTGATGAGATCATAGATTGGAGTAGCCTTACAAAATGGAAAAATAGGCAAAAAAAAATACTTTTTAGGTACATTTAATATTAGGGGGACAGGCACTCCTAGTGTTTATTTTAACTAATCATCCACATCATTTTACTATTTTAATTCACTTAAACATTTTTTGAAGACATCAACTTCATTGATTCTTTTACTTATTTTCATTTAAATATCTAAATTTTTTGTTTTAATTTCACACGGTTTAAAGTATTAAACTGGTTAATATTAATTGACTCACGCTATTACAACCGTCCCACTGCCAATGACCTCCAGCCCAGCTGGGAGAGGTGGGAGGGTTTACCTCTTCGGAGGGTTCCCGCTCGGGTTTGGTCTTGAGTTCGAATCCTGCAAACCACGAAAAAATTTCCTGTAACGGTTTGAGATAACTTCAAAGTGGACACCAGTGCGTGGGTAGTGATTCGACCTCAAGTCGAGGGGTTGTCTGTCGATTGGTTTCACCGCTGAAGCATACCTTCCAAAAAAAAATTACAACCGTCCCACCACCAAACGGTACTAAAATTCAATTTTTAATCTTTGAAACCGTCAATTGAATTGAATAAAATTGAAACCGTTTCACCAAACGGTCAGTAAAATTGAATAACTTTGAACCGTTCCAAAACTTTTGTATATAAACACACCAAAACGTGATGTTAAAACTCACTTTACAACGGTATAAACAAATAAACATCTACAAAGATGACTCGTTTGACCGAGGAAGAAGAGATGACGTTGGTGGTGTGCTACAAAGACGCCACAAATGACTCAGTTTTACAACAACGCCAACGTTCGAGGGCCTCGGGCTCAAACAAATTTCAAATATCGAAACGTCAAAAATGGGTATAAAGTATAATAACTTGACAAAACGAACAAATACTATGTATCCTCGACACATAGTGTGAGTCAATTAATATTTTAACCGGTTTAACATCAAATACACGAACAAATTTCAGATATCGAATTTACGTAACTATGTATCCTCGACACATAGTGTAAAGTATAAAAACTGACATTCTCTTTAAAAAGTAAAGTTACAAGCAAATATAAAGTATATGCCTGAAAGTTGAAACGTCAAAAATGGGTATAGGGCTGTTCAAAATGCTCGGCGCACGCCGATCGCTCGCCGCTCGTTCGGAATTTGCTCGTTCGATTTTTCGCTCGGTTGTAAATGAGCCGATCGGCTCAGTTCGGTTTGTAAATGAGCCAAGCACGAGCAAAGGTCCGCTCGCCTCGGTTCGGCTCAATATAATTTTTATTAATTTATTATATATATACACATTAATTACAATTATATTTATAGTTTTATACATGTAACTCTATTGGGTTTGACTCAATATATGCATATATACAATTATATTTATAGTTATTGGTCCAGTCAACCCAGTGATAACTTAACACTAAGTTTAATTGTAAAACCCTAAGTCGTGAAAAAACATGTGTGCCTTCATATTCCCACTAGTTGTCCACTATCAATCATCTCCCGCTGTCAACCTACCCCACAACGTGACAATTGTTATCTGGCCTGAACTAGAGCTTCATTCTCGAACGGTCGAACCACAGTTATCGCTAGTCAGCGAGAATATTAAAGGAAACATCCCAAACTTATGGCTGTCCGAAAACACTCGCCGCTCGTCGCTCGCTCGACGTTCGCTCGAAAAAATGTGCGCTCGAAGAATGCTCGCTCGGTTTCCGGATCAATTGGAAACGAGCCGATAGGCTCGGTTCGGTTTGTAAATGAGTCAAACACGAGCAAAGGTCCGCTCGGTTCAGCTCGACTCGTGAACAGCCCTAAATGGGTATAAAGTATAATAACTTGACAAAATGTTAGTTATATAAAAAATAGTTAAACTTGCATTTTTTTAACTATTATTTTGGTTCTTTTATTTTTTAGCCCCTCTATTATATTGAATAATAATATAAAATCATGATTTTTTATCTCTCATATTAATTAATATTGTTAAGTCATGATTATCGATCAACTCTCTTTTCCACATAAAAATTTACATAATTACAACAGCTCGGCAACAAGTTACGTCGTTGTCCATTTTTGAATGATGAAACCGAACCTAATAAGGATAAACTCTTACCCTTGGGTGGTCAAAAATTACTATGAAGACCTGTTGGACTCTGACAACGAAACGAATGATTTTCGGTACCAAAAAGCCAAGTAAACAAAAACATGCTGATTATCCTCACAGGCTTTGGCATGCTTCTCCATCTTCTTGAACTTTGCTTTTCTGCACCGTCTGCTCGGTCACAAACCCAGTATCTTTGAAGCCGGCGACAGGGGATACATCTGTAAGGTCCACACAATCGTGTTTCCCAATGGCTCAACGAAACACGAGCACATCTATTGGGTGTAGAGTAGATCTCCCTCATTCAATTTTTTTATTTAATATTTATTTTATCAACTACTTCAGTTATTTTTTACATTTATTAATAACTATTAAATATAACTATTTAATTTTGTATTGTATTTTTTTTGAACGATGACTTTCTTTTTTAGTGACCCAATGTCATACCGTCTAATCGACGGTACTAGTCAAAGTCTGTCCAGATTATGTTGTCTTAATCGGATCCGCGCTAGATGTATCAGACTTTGATTGTAGGGTTCTAGGATTTATACACCCCGTGACATCATATTTAGGGTGTATGACATCACATTCTGGGTATATGGCAGTTTCCTATTGGTGTACGGTGTGAGTCAGGGTGTATGAATCCTAAGGTAGGGGTGTATGAATCCACAACCCCTTGATTGTATTGTATCGATTTAAATTCGCAAAATACACGATTTTCTATCCGATTATAATATACTTTGTACATTAAAAATAAAAATAAACGACTTTTCGATTATAGTGTGGCCGCTTCTAACATACGCCGTGGGCGTACTGCACAAGGTGCCACCCACTTGCTTTTGTAGTACTCCAACGTGGGACCCGCCTACTGATTAAAGAAAGTCCGCATGGGACCCACCTTAGCGTAGGGTTTAGGCAGACAAACATGTGGGCCCACTACCTCAAAGAAAAAGTTTATATCACACCCTTCAGTTTAAAAAGTTGCAGATATATCCTTTTTTTTATTTGATTTTTTTTCCAGATGCAATCATAATTTCTTTTTAGAGGTGTTTAACGGGTCGGAATCGCGGGTTGTCGGGTTCAAGTCGACACGAACCCGAAAATTTTATATGAACCCGAACCCGACCTGAAAAATTCTCAGGTTGACCCGAACCCGACCCATTCAACCTAATTTTTTTTTATTTTTTCGTAAACTAATGTATTAAAATTAAAATTTTACTACAAAAAACATAAACATTTATGTTTTATTTATAAAATCTAATACCAATTTATATTTTAAGTTATAAGTATAGCATAAAATACCTAATCAATTTAATTTATAACATAAAATATATAGTATAAACTAGCTTTTATCCCGGGAGCGTCCCGGGGTTGAAATATCTAATATGACATAATAAAATATCAAACATGATAACTTAATTAATGACTTGCCAATATATGATTAATGAATATTATTATTATTATTGAACAAATCTCTGTCATAAGTTATTATATTCAAATATAAAAAAACGAATCTCTACGCCGGGGTATAAATGTAGTGCCATTACAAAATATTATATAATGTCAAATGAATTCGGAAGTTTGTAATCGATCATTCTAAAAAGAACTAACATGAAATAAGAAAAAAAAGTTATTTATTAAAATAGTATTATAATAACCATACATATATTTTAGTTACATACTTTAGTTTATGATGGTGCACGTATATTGCAAATATCGAACGCATTAGTCTAAGGGTTATGTGATGCGTTAAAAAATTCATGGGTATATGATCGGGTATTTGGGTATGTGGTTTCGGGTAATCGGGTTGGGTTCCTAATCCCAGACCCGACCCAAACCCACAATTTTTTTTAAATTAATCCCAAACCCGACACAATACCTGTCGGGTTACAAAAATAGTCGTTTTTTTCTCCGTTTTTTTATATAGCACTATGGTACTCGTTGGAAAGATAATAAAACGCTCGTTAATTTGGTGTAATTTTTTTTCTTTACAAAAATCTCGTATATAAAGGATATTAACGTTTAAAAGTTATGTGAGGCAACATGAGAGAGAAAATTATAAAGGTTGAATATTTTAATTTTAGTAGATTAAGTTTTATTATATTATTTGATTTTTTTAATTGGTGTAATAGGTGGCACATATGATCCTACACGGCATCTCTCAAAGAAGATAATGCCTAAATAAATGACATGTAGGATTTTAGCCTTTACAATATATATAGAAGTTTTTATCCCGTGAGTGTCCCGGGGTTGAAATATCTAATATAACATAATAAAATATCTAATATGACAACAAAATTAATGCTTTGTCAATACATGATTAATGAATAATAATAATAATAATAATATTTATTTTAAACAAATTTCTGCCATAAGTTATCATATTCAAATATAAAAAAAAGAATACCTGCCTATTAAGTTATGTTTATCGTTTGTGATTTATTAGTAAAGTAAAATATATTTGAAAACAAAACCCCAAAAAAATAGTTGTTTTTTTTTCTCCGTTTTTTATATAGCACTATGGTACTCGTTGGAAAGATAATAAAACGCTCGTTAATTTGGTGTAATTTTTTTCTTTAAAAAATCTCGTATATAACAGATATTAACGTTTAAAAGTTATGGGAGAAAACATTAGAGAGAATTTAATTTTGTTTTTAAATTCTTATCTTTTCCTAAAATAATTATTATATATATAAGATTTATTAAAAAAACTCAAAAATTAAAAAATCCTACATGATGCCATGTGGCACATTCAAGGAGGGGTTAAGACCTCCATTGAATGCCACATCATCAAAGTTCAATTCTTTTATTATAAGTTATAGATATGTTAAACGGGTCAACCCGCCCGGGTTGACCTGAACCTGATCCGTTTAGCTAAACGGGTTCGCGAGTTCAACCCGAACCCATTTAGACTAAACCTAAACCCGCTAATTTCGTGTTAAGTTAGGGTCGTGTTTTCGAATCATGTCAGAAATTCACACCCCTATTACTTTTAGGGGGATAGGGGGCTACTACTAGCAAAGCCAATGGGTACCCTAGTTTTCATATGGTGCCATCGTCACCGTGGTCATAGGTAGGGGTCCTGTGAATGTATTTGTCGGTTCTAGTCAATTGATAGGAACACCGAAATTTGTGGGGTGGTGCTTCAGTGTAGTGTTGCCTTCAAAATTGTGTTTCAGTAAAGTGATGTGGCAATGCAAGATTAGTGAAAACCAGTAAAGTTAAGTAGAACACCCTGTCCCCCTTAAAAGGAGGCTATTGATACACCCTTCCTAGCTATTTTTACACTCTTAATAATCTCTCTCTCTCTCTCTCTCTCGTTATATCTATATATGTGTATACAAATGGATATAGAGTGACGAGTGTATTAATAGCAACCCTCTTTCTTTTAACCAGTTTACACATAATTTTATGATTTAGGTTTAAGACGTTATGTGTTCAATTGTTAGGTGTCTATTAATATGTATGATTACATGCTTACTTCCCGAATGTTATATTGTTGTTTTGTAGATGCTTTGTAAGGGATGGAAGGGGACGTAGGCGGGTTCAAGGCATGGGTTCCTAAGGCGGATTGAAGTTAGGGTTCGAGAGCTTGTGACTGAACTCGGACTTTGCATGTATGCTTTAAAGGGTTTTGAATCCGGATGAAATTGTGGGTTCAACTAGAAGTGCCCGCTAGTAAGGTTGAATTGAGTTGAATTGTATTCAAGTGATTTGGTACGTTATTATTGGATGGTGGATGGTGTACTGTGTGTTCAACTACGGATACCCCTCCACCTTAAAATTTATAAGGTAATATAACGTTTAAAAAATGTATGCTTTGTTAAGGCTAATCATTTGTTATACGTAAGTAACAAAATATCCGAAAACCAAAATATTATTTATGTTTCAGGTTATATCAAGCCAGAAATTAAATATCAAAACTATTTAGTGTTAGTTATACCCAAATATTGAACACCTATACTATACTCGTATGTTTCAATATTATTGGAACAAATGCCTTTTTGGCTAGTAGCGAATAGTTGGAAGATGAATTATGTAGTTTTGACTTATCATATGAGAAGTTATGTTTTCAAAGAATAAATAAGTGAAGAGTAGTTTTGTTTAAGTAATATGCACATGTCACATGTTATCCCTCTCTCCTTTCACCCTTCTTATTTTCTAGACGTTCTTAATTTTTTATAAATCATCTTTTTAAAGGGGAAAATATCTAAATACTCTCAACTTTCACCCATTGGTGGATAATACTCAAAACTATCACTTTGCTAATCACACTACCAACTTGCAAGTTAGTTTGTTCCATCACCCATAAACTAACGAAAGTCTGACATGATTAGTTTACGTTGAAAAAATAGTTGACGTGGCTTGCTGAGTTGTCAAAATGACTTTTATGTCATGGTAATGTGTGAATAATGTATTAAAAATTTATTTTTCTCTATATATATTTTTAAATTTTATAAATTTTATAAACCCCATTTAGACTAAACCTAAACCCGCTAATTTCGTGTTAAGTTAGGGTCGTGTTTTCGAATCATGTCAGAAATTCACACCCCTATTACTTTTAGGGGGATAGGGGGCTACTACTAGCAAAGCCAATGGGTACCCTAGTTTTCATATGGTGCCATCGTCACCGTGGTCATAGGTAGGGGTCCTGTGAATGTATTTGTCGGTTCTAGTCAATTGATAGGAACACCGAAATTTGTGGGGTGGTGCTTCAGTGTAGTGTTGCCTTCAAAATTGTGTTTCAGTAAAGTGATGTGGCAATGCAAGATTAGTGAAAACCAGTAAAGTTAAGTAGAACACCCTGTCCCCCTTAAAAGGAGGCTATTGATACACCCTTCCTAGCTATTTTTACACTCTTAATAATCTCTCTCTCTCTCTCTCTCTCGTTATATCTATATATGTGTATACAAATGGATATAGAGTGACGAGTGTATTAATAGCAACCCTCTTTCTTTTAACCAGTTTACACATAATTTTATGATTTAGGTTTAAGACGTTATGTGTTCAATTGTTAGGTGTCTATTAATATGTATGATTACATGCTTACTTCCCGAATGTTATATTGTTGTTTTGTAGATGCTTTGTAAGGGATGGAAGGGGACGTAGGCGGGTTCAAGGCATGGGTTCCTAAGGCGGATTGAAGTTAGGGTTCGAGAGCTTGTGACTGAACTCGGACTTTGCATGTATGCTTTAAAGGGTTTTGAATCCGGATGAAATTGTGGGTTCAACTAGAAGTGCCCGCTAGTAAGGTTGAATTGAGTTGAATTGTATTCAAGTGATTTGGTACGTTATTATTGGATGGTGGATGGTGTACTGTGTGTTCAACTACGGATACCCCTCCACCTTAAAATTTATAAGGTAATATAACGTTTAAAAAATGTATGCTTTGTTAAGGCTAATCATTTGTTATACGTAAGTAACAAAATATCCGAAAACCAAAATATTATTTATGTTTCAGGTTATATCAAGCCAGAAATTAAATATCAAAACTATTTAGTGTTAGTTATACCCAAATATTGAACACCTATACTATACTCGTATGTTTCAATATTATTGGAACAAATGCCTTTTTGGCTAGTAGCGAATAGTTGGAAGATGAATTATGTAGTTTTGACTTATCATATGAGAAGTTATGTTTTCAAAGAATAAATAAGTGAAGAGTAGTTTTGTTTAAGTAATATGCACATGTCACATGTTATCCCTCTCTCCTTTCACCCTTCTTATTTTCTAGACGTTCTTAATTTTTTATAAATCATCTTTTTAAAGGGGAAAATATCTAAATACTCTCAACTTTCACCCATTGGTGGATAATACTCAAAACTATCACTTTGCTAATCACACTACCAACTTGCAAGTTAGTTTGTTCCATCACCCATAAACTAACGAAAGTCTGACATGATTAGTTTACGTTGAAAAAATAGTTGACGTGGCTTGCTGAGTTGTCAAAATGACTTTTATGTCATGGTAATGTGTGAATAATGTATTAAAAATTTATTTTTCTCTATATATATTTTTAAATTTTATAAATTTTATAAACCCCATTTAGACTAAACCTAAACCCGCTAATTTCGTGTTAAGTTAGGGTCGTGTTTTCGAATCATGTCAGAAATTCACACCCCTATTACTTTTAGGGGGATAGGGGGCTACTACTAGCAAAGCCAATGGGTACCCTAGTTTTCATATGGTGCCATCGTCACCGTGGTCATAGGTAGGGGTCCTGTGAATGTATTTGTCGGTTCTAGTCAATTGATAGGAACACCGAAATTTGTGGGGTGGTGCTTCAGTGTAGTGTTGCCTTCAAAATTGTGTTTCAGTAAAGTGATGTGGCAATGCAAGATTAGTGAAAACCAGTAAAGTTAAGTAGAACACCCTGTCCCCCTTAAAAGGAGGCTATTGATACACCCTTCCTAGCTATTTTTACACTCTTAATAATCTCTCTCTCTCTCTCTCTCTCGTTATATCTATATATGTGTATACAAATGGATATAGAGTGACGAGTGTATTAATAGCAACCCTCTTTCTTTTAACCAGTTTACACATAATTTTATGATTTAGGTTTAAGACGTTATGTGTTCAATTGTTAGGTGTCTATTAATATGTATGATTACATGCTTACTTCCCGAATGTTATATTGTTGTTTTGTAGATGCTTTGTAAGGGATGGAAGGGGACGTAGGCGGGTTCAAGGCATGGGTTCCTAAGGCGGATTGAAGTTAGGGTTCGAGAGCTTGTGACTGAACTCGGACTTTGCATGTATGCTTTAAAGGGTTTTGAATCCGGATGAAATTGTGGGTTCAACTAGAAGTGCCCGCTAGTAAGGTTGAATTGAGTTGAATTGTATTCAAGTGATTTGGTATGTTATTATTGGATGGTGGATGGTGTACTGTGTGTTCAACTACGGATACCCCTCCACCTTAAAATTTATAAGGTAATATAACGTTTAAAAAATGTATGCTTTGTTAAGGCTAATCATTTGTTATACGTAAGTAACAAAATATCCGAAAACCAAAATATTATTTATGTTTCAGGTTATATCAAGCCAGAAATTAAATATCAAAACTATTTAGTGTTAGTTATACCCAAATATTGAACACCTATACTATACTCGTATGTTTCAATATTATTGGAACAAATGCCTTTTTGGCTAGTAGCGAATAGTTGGAAGATGAATTATGTAGTTTTGACTTATCATATGAGAAGTTATGTTTTCAAAGAATAAATAAGTGAAGAGTAGTTTTGTTTAAGTAATATGCACATGTCACATGTTATCCCTCTCTCCTTTCACCCTTCTTATTTTCTAGACGTTCTTAATTTTTTATAAATCATCTTTTTAAAGGGGAAAATATCTAAATACTCTCAACTTTCACCCATTGGTGGATAATACTCAAAACTATCACTTTGCTAATCACACTACCAACTTGCAAGTTAGTTTGTTCCATCACCCATAAACTAACGAAAGTCTGACATGATTAGTTTACGTTGAAAAAATAGTTGACGTGGCTTGCTGAGTTGTCAAAATGACTTTTATGTCATGGTAATGTGTGAATAATGTATTAAAAATTTATTTTTCTCTATATATATTTTTAAATTTTATAAATTTTATAAACCCCATTTAGACTAAACCTAAACCCGCTAATTTCGTGTTAAGTTAGGGTCGTGTTTTCGAATCATGTCAGAAATTCACACCCCTATTACTTTTAGGGGGATAGGGGGCTACTACTAGCAAAGCCAATGGGTACCCTAGTTTTCATATGGTGCCATCGTCACCGTGGTCATAGGTAGGGGTCCTGTGAATGTATTTGTCGGTTCTAGTCAATTGATAGGAACACCGAAATTTGTGGGGTGGTGCTTCAGTGTAGTGTTGCCTTCAAAATTGTGTTTCAGTAAAGTGATGTGGCAATGCAAGATTAGTGAAAACCAGTAAAGTTAAGTAGAACACCCTGTCCCCCTTAAAAGGAGGCTATTGATACACCCTTCCTAGCTATTTTTACACTCTTAATAATCTCTCTCTCTCTCTCTCTCTCGTTATATCTATATATGTGTATACAAATGGATATAGAGTGACGAGTGTATTAATAGCAACCCTCTTTCTTTTAACCAGTTTACACATAATTTTATGATTTAGGTTTAAGACGTTATGTGTTCAATTGTTAGGTGTCTATTAATATGTATGATTACATGCTTACTTCCCGAATGTTATATTGTTGTTTTGTAGATGCTTTGTAAGGGATGGAAGGGGACGTAGGCGGGTTCAAGGCATGGGTTCCTAAGGCGGATTGAAGTTAGGGTTCGAGAGCTTGTGACTGAACTCGGACTTTGCATGTATGCTTTAAAGGGTTTTGAATCCGGATGAAATTGTGGGTTCAACTAGAAGTGCCCGCTAGTAAGGTTGAATTGAGTTGAATTGTATTCAAGTGATTTGGTACGTTATTATTGGATGGTGGATGGTGTACTGTGTGTTCAACTACGGATACCCCTCCACCTTAAAATTTATAAGGTAATATAACGTTTAAAAAATGTATGCTTTGTTAAGGCTAATCATTTGTTATACGTAAGTAACAAAATATCCGAAAACCAAAATATTATTTATGTTTCAGGTTATATCAAGCCAGAAATTAAATATCAAAACTATTTAGTGTTAGTTATACCCAAATATTGAACACCTATACTATACTCGTATGTTTCAATATTATTGGAACAAATGCCTTTTTGGCTAGTAGCGAATAGTTGGAAGATGAATTATGTAGTTTTGACTTATCATATGAGAAGTTATGTTTTCAAAGAATAAATAAGTGAAGAGTAGTTTTGTTTAAGTAATATGCACATGTCACATGTTATCCCTCTCTCCTTTCACCCTTCTTATTTTCTAGACGTTCTTAATTTTTTATAAATCATCTTTTTAAAGGGGAAAATATCTAAATACTCTCAACTTTCACCCATTGGTGGATAATACTCAAAACTATCACTTTGCTAATCACACTACCAACTTGCAAGTTAGTTTGTTCCATCACCCATAAACTAACGAAAGTCTGACATGATTAGTTTACGTTGAAAAAATAGTTGACGTGGCTTGCTGAGTTGTCAAAATGACTTTTATGTCATGGTAATGTGTGAATAATGTATTAAAAATTTATTTTTCTCTATATATATTTTTAAATTTTATAAATTTTATAAACCCCATTTAGACTAAACCTAAACCCGCTAATTTCGTGTTAAGTTAGGGTCGTGTTTTCGAATCATGTCAGAAATTCACACCCCTATTACTTTTAGGGGGATAGGGGGCTACTACTAGCAAAGCCAATGGGTACCCTAGTTTTCATATGGTGCCATCGTCACCGTGGTCATAGGTAGGGGTCCTGTGAATGTATTTGTCGGTTCTAGTCAATTGATAGGAACACCGAAATTTGTGGGGTGGTGCTTCAGTGTAGTGTTGCCTTCAAAATTGTGTTTCAGTAAAGTGATGTGGCAATGCAAGATTAGTGAAAACCAGTAAAGTTAAGTAGAACACCCTGTCCCCCTTAAAAGGAGGCTATTGATACACCCTTCCTAGCTATTTTTACACTCTTAATAATCTCTCTCTCTCTCTCTCTCTCTCTCTCTCGTTATATCTATATATGTGTATACAAATGGATATAGAGTGACGAGTGTATTAATAGCAACCCTCTTTCTTTTAACCAGTTTACACATAATTTTATGATTTAGGTTTAAGACGTTATGTGTTCAATTGTTAGGTGTCTATTAATATGTATGATTACATGCTTACTTCCCGAATGTTATATTGTTGTTTTGTAGATGCTTTGTAAGGGATGGAAGGGGACGTAGGCGGGTTCAAGGCATGGGTTCCTAAGGCGGATTGAAGTTAGGGTTCGAGAGCTTGTGACTGAACTCGGACTTTGCATGTATGCTTTAAAGGGTTTTGAATCCGGATGAAATTGTGGGTTCAACTAGAAGTGCCCGCTAGTAAGGTTGAATTGAGTTGAATTGTATTCAAGTGATTTGGTACGTTATTATTGGATGGTGGATGGTGTACTGTGTGTTCAACTACGGATACCCCTCCACCTTAAAATTTATAAGGTAATATAACGTTTAAAAAATGTATGCTTTGTTAAGGCTAATCATTTGTTATACGTAAGTAACAAAATATCCGAAAACCAAAATATTATTTATGTTTCAGGTTATATCAAGCCAGAAATTAAATATCAAAACTATTTAGTGTTAGTTATACCCAAATATTGAACACCTATACTATACTCGTATGTTTCAATATTATTGGAACAAATGCCTTTTTGGCTAGTAGCGAATAGTTGGAAGATGAATTATGTAGTTTTGACTTATCATATGAGAAGTTATGTTTTCAAAGAATAAATAAGTGAAGAGTAGTTTTGTTTAAGTAATATGCACATGTCACATGTTATCCCTCTCTCCTTTCACCCTTCTTATTTTCTAGACGTTCTTAATTTTTTATAAATCATCTTTTTAAAGGGGAAAATATCTAAATACTCTCAACTTTCACCCATTGGTGGATAATACTCAAAACTATCACTTTGCTAATCACACTACCAACTTGCAAGTTAGTTTGTTCCATCACCCATAAACTAACGAAAGTCTGACATGATTAGTTTACGTTGAAAAAATAGTTGACGTGGCTTGCTGAGTTGTCAAAATGACTTTTATGTCATGGTAATGTGTGAATAATGTATTAAAAATTTATTTTTCTCTATATATATTTTTAAATTTTATAAATTTTATAAACCCCATTTAGACTAAACCTAAACCCGCTAATTTCGTGTTAAGTTAGGGTCGTGTTTTCGAATCATGTCAGAAATTCACACCCCTATTACTTTTAGGGGGATAGGGGGCTACTACTAGCAAAGCCAATGGGTACCCTAGTTTTCATATGGTGCCATCGTCACCGTGGTCATAGGTAGGGGTCCTGTGAATGTATTTGTCGGTTCTAGTCAATTGATAGGAACACCGAAATTTGTGGGGTGGTGCTTCAGTGTAGTGTTGCCTTCAAAATTGTGTTTCAGTAAAGTGATGTGGCAATGCAAGATTAGTGAAAACCAGTAAAGTTAAGTAGAACACCCTGTCCCCCTTAAAAGGAGGCTATTGATACACCCTTCCTAGCTATTTTTACACTCTTAATAATCTCTCTCTCTCTCTCTCTCTCTCTCTCTCGTTATATCTATATATGTGTATACAAATGGATATAGAGTGACGAGTGTATTAATAGCAACCCTCTTTCTTTTAACCAGTTTACACATAATTTTATGATTTAGGTTTAAGACGTTATGTGTTCAATTGTTAGGTGTCTATTAATATGTATGATTACATGCTTACTTCCCGAATGTTATATTGTTGTTTTGTAGATGCTTTGTAAGGGATGGAAGGGGACGTAGGCGGGTTCAAGGCATGGGTTCCTAAGGCGGATTGAAGTTAGGGTTCGAGAGCTTGTGACTGAACTCGGACTTTGCATGTATGCTTTAAAGGGTTTTGAATCCGGATGAAATTGTGGGTTCAACTAGAAGTGCCCGCTAGTAAGGTTGAATTGAGTTGAATTGTATTCAAGTGATTTGGTACGTTATTATTGGATGGTGGATGGTGTACTGTGTGTTCAACTACGGATACCCCTCCACCTTAAAATTTATAAGGTAATATAACGTTTAAAAAATGTATGCTTTGTTAAGGCTAATCATTTGTTATACGTAAGTAACAAAATATCCGAAAACCAAAATATTATTTATGTTTCAGGTTATATCAAGCCAGAAATTAAATATCAAAACTATTTAGTGTTAGTTATACCCAAATATTGAACACCTATACTATACTCGTATGTTTCAATATTATTGGAACAAATGCCTTTTTGGCTAGTAGCGAATAGTTGGAAGATGAATTATGTAGTTTTGACTTATCATATGAGAAGTTATGTTTTCAAAGAATAAATAAGTGAAGAGTAGTTTTGTTTAAGTAATATGCACATGTCACATGTTATCCCTCTCTCCTTTCACCCTTCTTATTTTCTAGACGTTCTTAATTTTTTATAAATCATCTTTTTAAAGGGGAAATATATCTAAATACTCTCAACTTTCACCCATTGGTGGATAATACTCAAAACTATCACTTTGCTAATCACACTACCAACTTGCAAGTTAGTTTGTTCCATCACCCATAAACTAACGAAAGTCTGACATGATTAGTTTACGTTGAAAAAATAGTTGACGTGGCTTGCTGAGTTGTCAAAATGACTTTTATGTCATGGTAATGTGTGAATAATGTATTAAAAATTTATTTTTCTCTATATATATTTTTAAATTTTATAAACCCCAAACACCCCCCCCCCCCTTCCCCCACTCTTCACCACTTCACCACCATCTCTCTATTTCTCTCAGAGCATTCTTATCCAATCCACCAAATCCCATCTATCAAATTACACTAAAAATCACTACTCCACCCCCAAATCTTCTCTCTCCTAACAACCACTTCTAAAAATATTAAAATATGTTTAGGGGTGAACAGTAATTTTTCATATTTGGGGGTAAAAGTGCTTCCACCAAATATTCTCTATATCCTCCACTCACAACCACTTACACTCACACCATATAATTTGATAGACACAGTCACATATATTTGATGCCCGGGATGAGAATACTCTCACCATCATATGTCTCTCTAAAACACCACCCCCATCACCTACACAAAGTTTGTATGTTTAGTGCTGCTACCCTAAACATTAGGAAAAACAGTGTAGCTTGAGGTTTTAAGACACTAAAGTTCTTTATTGTTATTCATGCTCACTTTATCTTTAGTTTTTTTTTCTTTTTTCCTTTTACTATTTCTTCATTTTCGTCCCATTTTCTTTGTTTTTCTTTCAATTTTTTTCGTTAATAATATTGTTACTTTAATTATTATTACATGAATACTTTGAGTCGTCTCTATGATTTGCTTATTTGCTTAATGTTTTGATATTGTTTTTTTATACTAATGCGACACGCTATAACCTTTTAGACATATTATGATTTTCTTTTTGTTTTCTCTTTTGGATGCTATATTGAGTATTATGAGTATCGTAACGAAATAAACTAAACCAACACCGGTCAAATTCCACCGTGTAACGTGGGGTATCCCGCTAGTTATAGTTAAGCTAAGATATATATCCAGGTGGTAAATAGTATACTACACAATAAAAGATTGAATATATTTTCTTTGAAAATGATATATTGCATAATTAAAAAGTTAAATTGTAAAATGTAAATTTGGTTTATTTATCATAGAAAAACATGGGAATTATACTATCTATGAAACTAAGGACACTTCTACAGTGTTTTTACTTTATTTTCAGTTTAACCACTAAACTTTTATTATTAACTTTCTTATTAACTTATTTACTTTAATTTCTTTCAATTTAACCAACAAATTTTTAGCTTTTAAGATTTCAAACTTTGACCATCAAACTTTTAGCTTTTAGCCGCGAGTATTTTTTTGAAGCCCACGCGAGAATAACAGTCACTTAATATTATCTTTTATGTCAACGAAATCCTCACGCAACAGGAGCTCCCACAGAGACGCACGATCTTTAACGTCCACCAAACTCTCAACGCAACAGAAACTCTCGTCGCGAAGCTCGGGGTAATAAAATCCTAGTTATTGTTATAATAAAGATAAAATAAAATATATAAATTTTATGGTTTTAGAGTTCTCTAGTTCCTCTTTCAATCTACACCTAAAATAGTAAAATACAACAGGAAGTTCATTCTATATAGTTTTATTCTACGTCAACATCTTCACATTAATTTACATATTTATTGTTTCTGTGCTTTTCTCTGTCTTATTAATTGGCAAAACGATTTTTTTTTTCTTAAATAAACTCTCATTATTTTGCCATGCTCAAATAAGTATAGAAAGTAAATTATACATTTTCATTTTGATAAAATTAGTGAGGGGTAATGATGGCTCGTTATGATGGTGGCAGTGGTGGTACTTAGGGGTGTAAATGACACATAGCGACTCGGGATCGGCTCGTTAAAAAGCTCGAACGAGCCAAGTCTTAACGAGCCCGGGCCTGAAATATGGCTCGTTTAGTTATCGAGCCCGAGCTCGAGCCCTAGATACAAAGCTCGATTGGGCTCGCGAGCCTAATCGAGCCTTAACGAGCTAGAGCCCGAACCCGAGCCTAAGTTATAGCCTTAACGATTGGGCTCGCGAGCCTAAGTTATAGCCGAGCTTTTGCCAGCTCGAGCCGAGCTTTTGAGCTCGTTTGAGATTCTCAAATCACCTCAAGCCGAGCCGATCTCGAGCTTTGGATTTTGCTAGCGAGCCGAGCTCGAGCTCAAGATTGTAGGCTCGAACCGAGCCGAGCTCGGCTCGACTCGTTTACACCGTACTTGTAGTGTTTCAGAGAGGGGAAACCGGGTGCTTGTGATGGTGGCCGGTGGTGGTTATGACATTTCAGAGAGGACAGAGGGGGAAGGGGTTGTTGTGTGTATTTGGTTTTTCTAAATAAGATGATTTATATGTGTTTGTATTTTTTTAAAATTAGCATTATACACATATATGATATAAAATAAAATAAAAATTAATCCTAAAAGTGTTTTGGATAAAAATGACAAATACACAATATACATGTAAATTGATCAAAATAACCTTGAGCTAATTGACTTTTTAGATGGAGTTAGAGGGTTAGACGAAAATGACAAAAAATTGGTAACCTTAAAGACACAGATGAAAAAAATAAACTATTTGGAGTGAAGTGACATTTTTTGTCAAACTTCAGGGAATACAATGACATTTAACTCTTATATTTATTTTGTTTAAATGTTAAGGACTCAATGTTAAATGTGAGAATACATTTATTTCTAGATAAAAACAAGGAAATGAAAAGTAACCACACCGAAGTATAAGATTATTGATTGTGAAATAGCAAAAAAAAAAAATATAGTGGTTAAATGGGTTAACTAACAAAAATATATAATTCATCTTAAAAAAAAAAAAAAAAAACTAAGTACACAATGTCATGTTACTTTAACATCCACGATATGTTTTTTGTTTCCAAGCTAGAATATATTATAAGCACTACACATCCACGATATATATTCGGTCACCTTGCTACACTACTTTTACTATGTTTATTTTATAACAATTTTCGTCGTATTTGGGTTTTTTGATATATGATTGATGAGTTAGCATTATAGGAAGAGGGCCCAAATTTTTTGTCTCGCCCGAGACCCAAAAGTCTTTTATCATTCTCAGGGCCGGCTCTGATCTATTATTTACATTTTTGACTTTACATCATTCCTTTTTGTAAATTCCCTAGTAGATCATGTAAATAGGGACCAACTCAACGCGTGCCATGAACATGTTGTATACTTTTCTAATTTAACTATATACTTTCATAATCAACCTTACATAAATGGTTATGTAATAATGGTTTTGTAATCAAGGGTACTGTAGCGTAGTGCGGGACATATATATATAGCTCAAATATATATTACAGATTTAAGTAAATAATTAACATAATATTGTTATCACATTTTTTTAATCATTTCATTATAAATAATTATAGTTTGTGATGAAATCATTTTCCATAACTTTCAATTATGATAATGGAACAGTCTTGAAAAGAAAGAAGATATGGTGGCATGGTGTGGGGACGACATAGGTTGTGGCTCGGAAGCTTGGGGCGGCCGCCATCGGGCCCGTCGTAGCCCCGTCATCGTCCTCACTGTCTTTTGCACGCCATTGGTGCTGGGCTTCTTTCACTCTGCACGCCTTATGTGGCGGCCCCTCTTCCACAACGCTCTGGCACCACACCCACTGGCCAATGGATTGCTATAAAATTATTAAATAAGTTAGATCTATAGAATTCTATATGCATCCATCGTTTTAGGTAGAGCAGGAACACCGCCCGGGTATTGTAGAAGAGATTAGGGGCGGCAATTATTGACACGACCCGAAAACCGACCCGAACCCGACACGAAAAAAATAGATTTGGGTCAACTAACACGACCCGTTTAAAAAAATGGGTCGGGTTCGGGTCAACTAACATGACCCGTTTAAAAAAGGGGTCGGGTTCGGGTTGACACATATATAAAATGGGTTCACCCGTTAACCCGTTTAAGTATTTAGAAAAAAAATATATTATATTTTTGTTTTTCTTTTTTCATTTCTATTTACATGGTTAGTTATAATTGTGTTATTTTTGGCATATTATATTATTTATTTGTCACACTTATATACTCACCATTAAACATTTTATTGATAACCCGCTTACAACCCAACAACCCGCTTATAACTCATGAACATGTATTACTCATTTAAAAATATGGGTTAAACGGGTCATCTTCGGGTTGACCCGGATTTTATGTGGGTCGGGTTAGGGTTGAAATATTTGACACGAATAATAATATGGGTCGGGTTCGGGTTGCACATTTCAACCCATCAACCCGCCAACCCACAACCCATAAACCCGCCAACCCATCAACCCAACACGATTGACACCCCTAGAAGAGATGGGAAAGATAGGTTCTCCCACTAGTCATATCAACTTTGTCTATTTGAAAAGATTTGTGACAACACCTAAGGTGCTTCACCTTTGAATCTATTTGAAACCCATGAACTTATTATTTTGTAAGGGGGAAATGGGCGCTCAACTGGTTTGTTTTTCACTTCACTGATTTCTACCAATCCTGCACTGTCACATCACTTCACTGATTTCCTTTACTGAAACATTTTTTTGTAGGCAACACTCTACTAATTATTTACCCAACAATCAATTATTTTCACATATAATAATAATAATAATAATAAAGAATTTTTTACCGACTTTTTTTATAATAATAATAAGAGTTAAATGCCAAAATGGCCCCTGTGGTTTGACCCAAATTGCCACTTTGGTCACTTTTTTGAATTTTTTGCCAAAACCACCCCTCAAATATCGAAAAGTGCCAAAATGACCCATATTTAACTGAGTTTATAACTGAGGAAGGAAAGTCAGTTAAGTATCAGGGGCATTTTCGTCCTTTCATCCCAACCCCCCCTCTTCTTCTTCTTCTACAAATATAAGCAGCCAAGCTCCATCCACAACCACCACCACCACCCTTCACCAGCCACCACCACCACCACCACCCTTCACCGTCTCTTTCAATCCATCACCACCACCACCCTTCACCCTTTACATCCAAGCTCCATCCCTTCCCACTCATTATTTTCTTTTCCCTGCTCTCTCTCACTCGATATGCAGCGGCGTCTGCCGCCGCCGACCAGCACCTTAGCAACCACCAACCAACCGCCTACCTCCTTCGTTTTTGTTCTATCTACAGCAACGGCAGCAGCTACACACCACCCTTTAACTTCCTTTTTCTTCTATCTACAGCAACGGCAGCAGCTCTCTCACACTCGATATGCAGCGAAGGTGATGGTGGTGGTCTGATTTGCAGGTGAACGATGATGGTACCGAGCTTGGTTATTTTGCAGCAACAATGGCAGCTTCGATTGGGGGTTGGTCTCAATAGTAAGTTCTGATTTGTTCTCTTTCCTGGTACTATTGTTCGGTTAGCTTAATCCTTGGTTCGTTTTGAGTGTCGTGACCGGTGGTGTTGACAGTGGGATGGCCAGAGACATCACCACCACCGCCTCTCTCTCCTCTACTTTCTCTCTCTGTCTATCTCTCGGCTGTCTATCTCTCTCTCTCTGCATCTGAGATAGGGCATTTGTTAGGGTTGGGACACTCGTCGGTTGAAGATGCGACTATGTTTCCGACGAGTGGTGGGTATCGTGACTCGTTTGGGTTGGTTCAGATCGAGTTCAGTAACTTGGTATTTGATATTATTTGTTTTGTAGATGATTGGTTTGTTTATTGAGAATAGGGTGGTCTAAGAATGGGGGTGGTCTGGCTTGATTTTTAGGTTTGGGGGTTTTTATATGGAGAAGATGAAGTACAGAGTGAAAGGATGAAAATGCCCCTCAGACTTAACTGACTTTCCTTCCTCAGTTATAAACTCAGTTAAATATGGGTCATTTTGGCACTTTTCGATATTTGAGGGGTGGTTTTGGCAAAAAATTCAAAAAAGTGACCAAAGTGGCAATTTGGGTCAAACCACAGGGGCCATTTTGGCATTTAACTCTAATAATAATAATAATAATAATAATAATAATAATAATAATAATAATAATATAAAAGTTAATTTTTGATCAACTTTTTGACCGTCTTATTTTTAATATAAATAATAATAATATATACTAATATTCATCTTCTTCACCATTTCATTTCTGTTTTTTTTTCTTCCCCTTCACTACCCCATCAGCAGCTCACTTTCTTCATGTCCTCATCCTCTTTCAAGTTTTATTTTTTTTTGTTTTTATGTATTTTTATCATGTGATTTGACAAAGGGAGAGAGAAAATCAGGTGTTACCAGCACGGTAACTAGAACCCGAATTTGGTTCACGGGACCCCTACCAGCTCGGGTGGTGACGGTGTTACCGTGCTGATAGTAGGGTACTCGTGTCCAATTCTGACAATGCCCCGTCCCCTTAATAACTATATTTGAAACTGTGTATCATATATGTTGAATAAAGAAAAATCTATATCTATATATATAATAAAAGAAAACAATTTTAATGACATGGCATTCTAGGAGACATTCTCTCCCTTGAATATGCCATGTGTCATGCCATGTGGCAAATTAAAAAAAAACAAATAATAATATAAAATCTAATCTACTAAAATTAAATTGAGTTATTTTAGGAAAAAAAAATTTAAAAACAAATTTAAATTTTTCTCTCTTATGTTTCCTCATATAATTTTTAAACGTTAATATCTTTTATATATGAGATTTTTTAAAGAAAAAAATTACACCAAATTAACGAGCGTTTTATTATCTTTCCAACGATTACCATAGTGCTATATAAAAAAACGGAGAACAAAATAACTATTTTTTGTGGGGTTTCGTTCATACAGGAAAAAAAAACACAAAATGTTCAGGTTATTCATTAATCATGTTTTTTCTTTTAAGCCATGTTCTTTTTTACGATGTTGAAATTCAGCCCAATCGTCATGCTATCATTGGAATTTTACTCTTCTAAAGATACATAGATATACTTCATCAAGAGAAGCTAGGAGAAAGAATTGCGCAACACTGCAACACATGGTGTCACCTTATACCAATGTTATTTTTTTATTTATTTAATTACAAGAGTAATAATTATTACTATTAGTATTAGTATAATTAGAATTGTTATATTTTTCAACCCCGGAATGCTCCCGGGATAAAAGCTAAGCTATCATAATAGATTTCTCAACCCCGGGATGTTCCCGGGGTATAAGACTATAATCTAGTATTAAATAAAAGACAACAATTTGGTTTTAGTGGAAGATAAAGAAATAATTGGAGTAGTTTTAAAAGAAACAGGTAATAGGTCGTGAATCAGACCATATTAAATTGTTAATAAAGAAAACAAGAAAATATAATTATGGTTATAGAATTATGATACGTCACACTGTATTTATTCAATTACTTATTATTTATCTATACTATATTATAAAAGATATAACTAACTATATAAGTATAATATATAGGTAATTAGGATTAGGTTTTAATGAGAACTAGGTTGAGTTGTGAGAACCTTGAGAACTCCGACGTAAAATGTGAATTTTAAATTTTTTTTACATACTAATGTAAAAACGGTTAACCCCGCTGTAAAAAAAATATTTACGGCGTTTTTACACCGGTGTAACAAAACGGCAACACCCATGTAACTAAATTAATATTTTATTTAGTATTTTATTAAGGTTTAGTTATAACCACAAATTCATTACAGAATAAAACAAGCGTGTGATTATAAAGTAAGTTTCTTAATTCTCTTAACTCAATAAAACAAGGGGTTGTGGATTCATACACCCCTACTTAAGGATTCATAAACCCTTATAATACTTTAATAATTACAATTTTTGAAACTTATGATACAATTCTTCTTGGGTTCTAGGATTCATACACCCCGTGACATCATATTTGGGGTATATGACATCACATTCTGAGTATGTGCTATCTTTCTATTGATGTGTGGTGTAGGTCAGGGTGTATAAATTCTAAAGTAGAGATGTATGAATCCACAACCCCTTCTTTGAAACCATCTTGTTGATACCTATACCAACTTCTGTACGTGATATTTGAATAGCCACCCGCAAAAACAAACTTTTTATTATGTTAAATTTGAGTTTGATACCTCCATAGTCTTTATGTTATGTGATCATTAGTGTGTAATTCCTGCTACATCATGTGGCCACTCCACTACTTATCTCACTCCACTACTTATCTACAAGGACCAATTTCTATCTTTTTTTAGGTGTGTGGTGCTTCATTGAAACATTTTCAACTTCATTGATTTACATTAATCATACACTGCCACATCACTTCACTGATTCATTTCACTAAAACCATTTTTTGGAGGCAGCACTCACTGATTCTTTACCCAACAATTAATTATTTTCACACCTAATATTATTATTATTATTATTATTATTATTATAATATATTTATATAGTATAAGATGGTTGTGTATTGTGGGCTTGTACTTTGAGCTTAAGATGTTATTTATGCAATTTTGGTTTGTACATAATGCTTTGTTTGTGATGTACATATCTTCATAGGGTTACTAAAGTTCATACCACCACACAATACATAATGCTCTGTTCTCTCTCTTTCTCTCTCTATATATATTAACCACCATCACAGTTCATCTTCGCCGCCTAGAATCACCGTTTTCTCCGGCGATGTAAATTCTTTGTTTTTCATTCGATGATTGTGACCAACCGGTCACCAGTGAAGATTACAGCTGGTGACAGTGTTGGGGCTAGGTTGCTGTCGTGGTGGTGTTGGGTGGTGGAATAATAACAGTAAGAATATATATTTTATTTACGAGGAGAGAAATTCAGTGAAACCATCCGTTAACTACAACCAGGATTTGGTTCACGGATTCATTACCAACACGAGTGGCGGCGGTATTACCGTGCTGATAGCGGGGTACCCCATGACCAAATTTGGTAGCGCCCCGTCCCACCTTATATATTAAAATTGAGGGATCATGAATATTGATCTGATATTTATATATTATTCATTTATTATTGTAACTTTTCTAGCTTTTACTTATTTTTTAAATTGTTTTATTATTTCTAAGCTTAGTTTGTTTTTATAATTCAACTTTTTAACAAAATTTGTTATTTGAAATTTATTTATTATTGTATTTTTTCTAGCGGTTACTTTTCCTAAAATTGTTTTATTATTTAGTTATTTTAAGAATAGTTTTGTTTCTATATTTTATTTTTTTAGCATACAATATTTTTTTAAAAATTTCAAGTATCTTGAAAAAAAATCCAGTTACCATACGTGTACTGTAATAAATCGAACAAATACCAATCAAATACCAGCCTCGCACGGGGAAATTTTACTATAATATAATAATGGAAAAATGGAAATAAATAATCCCAACTATTGACTATTGGCCAATAACAGTCACAACTATGAAATCACCAATATTGGTCCCAACTTTCGACATATTAGAAACCAACGGACCAAAATTAACGGAGGCTAACCCCGTTAGTGCGATGCTGACGTGGCATGCCACGTAAGATGCCACGTAGGATGCCACATATGATCATTTTGCCACGTAGGATGCCAAGTATGATCATCTTGCCACCTAAGCATGCCACGTCAGCATCACACTAACGGAGTTAGCCTCCATTGGTTTGGGTCCGTTGGTTTTCAATATGTCGAAAGTTGGGACTGTTATTGACCAATAGTCAATAGTTGTGATTATTTATTTCTATTTTTCCTATAATAATATACAACCATATTTTTGTAATAACCAGTTGCTTAAGAGCTTGATTATTATTAAAACAAAACATAATTTGGGCCTTTTAGGTATCAAATCAAGAACTTTATTAATTAAATTAAAACAAAACATAATTGCCTCTTAACAAACATATCAAATCAAGAACTTTAATAAAACACACTTTGGGCCTTTTAACAAATACAAATCAAGAACTTGATCATTATTAAAACAAGACATAATTTGGGCCTTTAACAAACAATATCAAATAAATCTCAAGTATTTTGTAAAAACGACTTTGACCCGTTTAACTGCAAATAAAGCCTAGATACCTATGATAGAATTTAACTTATTATCTAAGTTTTCATCTTAACCGTAATTAACTATCATAAACCAAAAATGACAAGGCTAACCAATCGTAAATAGTAAATAATAAACGCGTTTAGCGCATTAAAACATAATCCAACATCAAAACCTTAACAAAACCAAGAAAACATCCAAAACTTCCTAAGGATAAAAGGTTCTGAAAGATGAGTACATAATGTCTGCAAAGATACCAAAGATGATAAAAGCCTTTTGTATAACAAGATCGAGTGACAGCTCATTCTTCATCATCCTCATCAGCATCACCGCCTGCCGCCTTCTTTGCCGCTGCTTTCTGGTTCTTTCGCTTAACTCTGCCAGGTCGGCCACCGCCAAATGGACTTGTAAGAGAGAAGTCGATGTGCTTCTGTGAGTCTACTCTCACCATGAATGAGGGAACATTCACTACTTGCCTTCCAACCCTGTAAACCGCAACAACTATCAATTGAAATCGATATAAAATATGTTGTTAAGACAAACAATTTACACATAGCGAGGTAACCGAGCCGAACTGCTCAAAAGCTACTCAATCGGCTAGTAACTAACACACTTAATTAAAGTTCAAGCCCAAACTTCATAAACCAAATTTAAGTGAATGTGCTTCTGTAAATTCTAAATATAAATCATCATATGATTAAAAATATATATCTATAACAAGTAAACAAAGACGAGCTCGAGCTTAGTTAAATCAACTCGGCTCATTTACACCTTTAGCCTGCTTATCGAAACAAAAGTCATGGACACCCCATAAACTCAACTTTGTTTACTTCAAAATATTTGTGTTGACAAGCAAGAAAAAATTGTTTTTCACTAATTATCTTACTTGTCTACTTACCATCTTGGAGAAAAAGTGGTTCAAGTGTACTTAGATTACATAAAAAGTTTGGGACAAAATGTCCAATACCGACCCGTGTAAACCCGAGTATTCACCATCTAAATAATATTCAAGAAAAGGCATGAAAACAAGTAAATGTCAATGAAAATAATGATCACCTGATGTGCCTCTGCTTGATGAGCACTCTAGCATGATGAATAGACTTAGCCATACCAGTCTTGAACACAAGTGTCTGCAAACGACGCTCAAGAAAGTTCTCAACAGTAAGGGCCAACACGTAATCAAGCTTGTTTTGGCTCTCATCCAAAAGTCCATAACGGTTCATTCTCCTCATAAGAGCTTCACCCTCAAATATCCTACGGGGGTCCTTTTCTTCAAGGGTCAAAAGCATTCTAGCAGCATTTCTAATTCGGCTAAGAGCATATTGCACCCTCCAGAGCTCCCTTTTGCATCGAAGACCGTATTCTCCCACAAGTTTTAGCTCTGCATCCAAACGTTCCTTCTCATATGGACGGCGGGGCTTCTTGAAAGTCTTTCCATCTGTAACATATTTTAACGATCAATATTAAATAAAACTTCAAAAACAGGTCAGTGTTCCTGTAAAAAAACGATGATTGCAATTTTCCCAAGACTTTGGCAACCAAAACACATTTGATTACTGCTTGTAGCAACGAATGTCTTGTTCAATCAGTAGCAGGTTGTTTTAAAAATATTTTTATACAAGCTTATGTTGCATCCTACCTGCTATTTAAGTGTACAAATATATGCCACAAAGCCCAATTGATAATTAGTGTAAAAAAAGTACCATGTTTTTTTTTTAAAATTATGTCCTGTGTATCTTGCTGTTTGAGAAAAATGTAAACATAAGGTGTAAAAATTATCTTTATCGGTAAAAGATTAATGAAATCATTCAAAAACAGATAAGAGTGTAAGTTAACAAATAAGACTGAAGCAAATAATCATACTATTTATATAAAACCTAAGTGTGTCAGTTATGCATGAAAATGAGTAAAGGGAAGTATAATAAGGGAACAGAGCGACTTACAGTTCCGATAAAAAGGCACATGGACCATTGTTGTCCGAATTCAATGCAGCGATAACCTGCTGCTTTTCTCACCTTCTTCCTTAGCTGATTATGAAAAGAATATGTTATTTCTATCAATAGATTAACACTAAATTGTAAAAACTATAAAAAAAACTAATCTATAAAGCAAAATATCTAGAAAAATTATACAAGCCTAACATTTTATTGGTCTTACTCTAATGACAAGATTCAAATTTCAACAGAAAAATTCTTATACAATGTGGATCTTTTAGAACATGATTGATGACCACTGTGTGCACAGAAACCAGTCTAAACAACATCATACAAACGAACATCAGACAGAAAGCAAAACATAACAAACAGATTTGAAGAGATCATTACAAAAAATATCCATCTGGGGAGGCATCATATATGATACAGCATTTTTCCCTAAAAAGTTATAAGTATATTGATTTACTGCTTAATCTAAACAAATATTGATAATGAACTATAACAACCAAAGAAGCTAAAAAGGTTAGAAATAACACATCACTTTTTTTACAAAAAAATAAAGTGGACATATTGCTGTCTAATTCAACTAAAATAGTAATTAAACATGAAGCAAGAGGCAACGAATCATGTGAATCAACGGCTACAAGAATCGAAGAAGCTAAAAGAGGGAAAAAATTAACACATAAATTACATAATACATCATTTATTTTCTAAAAAAGTGATATTCGAACGTGATATGATCAAACATGAAGCAGAAAAATCAAATATCACAAGATTCAATAGTTTAAAAAAATTTAAACATACAAACATGAAGCAGGAAGTACAAATCAAACAAACTAAACTAAACAAACAAAAGAGGTAAAAGGTGATATGATCAAACATGAACCATCGTTGTTAATAGCTATCGCCTCTTGCGCCTAGGCCCATTTTCCAGGGGATGCGAGACAATTATGCTTTCATTCTACAGGCGATGGTTCAAGCGCAGATTCCTATATTCCGGATATTTTCCAGCCAAATTCTCTAAATTCCGGCAAGAAACCAGCTAGATTTCTACATTTATCTAACAAAACTAATGTTCAACACTAATTTTCTAATACACAACATATTTTTATTTTTTTCATTGTGCACTCTCTATTTGCCTTGCGCCTAGGCCTAGTCTACGCGCCTTGAGTGCGTCTACCGCCTTTGACAACTACGAAATAAACATGAAGCAGAAAGCACAAATCACAAACATCGACGGCTATAACAACCAAACGAGCTAAAACATCTTAAAACTAACACACAAATTACATAATACATTAATTTTCTAAAAAATAATACACACACCGATTCAATACTTAAATTTAACAAAGCTTAATGAATAAACATATAAAGAATAAACATAATACATTTATTTTCTAAAAAAAGTAATACATAGACCGATTTAATGCTTAATTTCAACAAATGTAAAGAATAAACATGAAGCAGGAAGCAAGTATTATAATAATACATGTTATATACAAGATGTACGGAAGATATACAGATTTGGAGAGATAGAGAAATAATAAGTTTCAAACCTGAAAATAGAGAGGCCGTGAGGAATCAAACTGCAACAATAATAGTGAGGTGAGAGGCGAAGAAATATAACTAGGGTTTTGATTTGCGTCTGTGTAATGGGCTGAGTTAGTTTAGGCCCATTGGGTCAATCTTTAACTGGACTGTTTACTTTACTGATTTAATTAGAGGGGAAATTGGTTTGGGCCGGATAAATAGGTTTGAAATCTGACCCAGTTTAGTAGGAAACAACGGTCTGGCCCAAACTGGTTTGCACCTGGCCGAACGCGCCAGTTCGTAGTAGAGGTGCACAAAAAAAACGTACCCGACCCTACCCGCCGAGTACACATAGGGTATACATTTCTATGTAAAAAACCGGACCCGATTTATACCCGGTTGTACCCGGTTTTTCTAAATACCCGGAACCGGGTTTTTTGAATACCCAACACCGAGTTTTCCGAATACCCGACACCGGGTTTTTTGAATACTCAAAAAGTATGTGTCAAGCGACGGGACTATTTGGCATTTTGATGTTGAGGCGGAACCGGGTATTAAAAAACCGGAACCGGGTTTTCCGAATACTCAAAAAGTATACTCAAAGAAAATCTATAACCACTTTATAATCATCTAAATCGCACTACCATTCGACGTGATTGCATAAAAAGAATTCAATACCCGATATACCCGGGTTTTTTAAATACCCAATGTACCCGGTTTTTTCAATACCCGATATACCCGAAACTGGTTCCATACCCGAAACCGCCACCGCCCTCTCTACCTCTATACAACTCTCTTTCCCTCTCTCTTAACTCTTGGCTCTCCCTTTCTTTTGTTTCTCTCTCTACAGTTAAAGTGGGTTGTGGTGGGTGGTGGCTTATGGTTATGGTGGGTTATGGTTGGTTATGGTGGGTTGTGGTTATGGTGGGTTGTAGTTGGCTCACAGTGGTTATGGTGGGTTATGGTTATGGTAGGTTATTGTGGGTTACGGTTATGGTTGGTTGTGGTGGGTTATGGATATCGTAGGTTATGCTTTTAGGCATAGTTATCAAAGGCGCTAGGCGCACTCAAGGCGCAAAAAAAGCAAGGGTCCGAGATTTAAAAAAAAGCGAACAATAAAAATAAAGTAAAAATATATTAAAATAATACTATTTTTCATCTAGTTAGTATCAAAAGTTTTAAAATATTGATGTATTAGTGTATAAAAGTAGTTTTCCTTCGATAAAAGTAGAAATCTGGCTGAAATCTAGCCATAATTTAACGAATTTGGCTGGAAACTCTCCTAAAATTGGGAATCAAGCCGAAATTTATGCCTAAAACATCACTTGAAGAAATAAAGCGCAATTTCCCCGACTCTAAAGCGCAAATGCATCGTCTCGCCTAAAAAATGGGCCTACGCGCAAGAGGTGATGGCTTGTAACAACTATGCTTTTAGGTTACTTTGTAGACGTTAACAAACAAACAGTCTTCTTCTTGCAGACTGCAGACCTTTAGTCCACCTCTTCTCATGCAGATGTCTGCAGATGTGGTCAGCAGACTGCAGACATTTTACCTCTTAAAAAACAAACATCACCGAAGAGGAAGAGGATGAGGATGAGGAAGAGCAGGAGGAAGAGGAAGAAGAAGATGAAGAGGAAGAAGAGGAGGAGGAGGCAGAGGAAGAAGAAGAAGAATGAACGAACGAACGAACTTTTACACCTCTAATTCGATGTATTTTTGGTATTTTGGATTTTCAGTTTAGTTGTGATCTAATTAAAATACTCTGCGGTTTAAGTAAAAGTAGTTAAAACGAAAAAACATTGCATATATCTTTAATTTAAATTTCTCAGTTATACCTCTAAAAACCAAACCAAAGTTTATCATATATTAGGTATTGCCTTATACACATCCATTAGATTTTAAAATACTAATAAGAGAAGAAAGGGTACAAATATATGTTTATGGAGTTGTGCATCAACTATTGTCAATCGGGAATTGGGGAATTAAAGAGGTGCGGTTTTGAATCATGTATCGACTTATATCCAATACAAAACTCGACCATATTTCATTCTTTTGCATATACCGTGACAATGTTTGAGTTGTATTTATTATGACGGTATTGTACTGTTGAATGTTAAGGCCATGTTTAATTTGAGTTGAATGTGATGGCTCAATGTTCTTCGTCATCATCTTCACCTATTTATTAGATATGTTACAACCATTCTCTTTTACAATCATATTATGGAGTTTGATGCATGCATACAGTAATCGTTTTATCACTATCAAATTCCAAGTTTTTGTAGAACCTCATACAATTGCCTATCGATCTTAGAGGGGCTATTTACATCATTTCTTGCGGACACTTGACATCTAGATTCCTACATCTTAAGATACTTGTGCACATGTAAAATTTAACTTGATCCTTGTGGAAAAAAAAAACTTCCATAGATTGATAAAAGTAGAAGAGTAAAGGGGGAAAACTAGAAGAATAATTCTCATATTAACTAAAAGAAATAGCCGCACGGCGCATGTATATAAATTTTTGTTCCTATTATTAGGAAATATTTATTTAGAATTGAAGGCGAAACAATTTTTAGTATCATATGTTTAAGTCACCGGGATCGAATTGTTGCCGCATTTGATCATATTCTAAACGTCGCTAAAGACTTGATGTCCTTGATTTTGTTCAACAGGTTTGTTCTTAATTTGTTGCTCTTTAACACCATCTTATTAACTCGGCCTAAGGGCAATTTGTCACCACTAAATGCTTAATATATAACTCGGACCACATACGCACATAGTGTGAGCATAAAAACCAACTAACGGACAAAACTGGTTTCGGTTACACAAGCACACAAACTGATTTAAGTGAACGGTTTTGAGTTGTGACTTGTGACCCACTAAAATCACCTGAAGTTCAAACCGAAATGTTGATATGTATTGTATTTGAGATTGAATGTCAATGGTCAAATACAAACTAGCTAATTGATAGCTTGATTAAGAAAAGATATGGAATTTGGTTAGAAAGAGAGAGAACAAAATTTAGTAGGGAAAGGAAGTTGGTTATTATTCAAGTGATGATCAAATTCTATTACCAACTATATTCATATCAATAACCTCCTCCAAAAAGAATCCTTGTCCTCAAGGATTAAAACTAGGAAATAGAGGGGGCAATCCCGACCCAAAGGCATATGGGTCATTTTGGGTTTTTTTTTACTATAATGGGTGGATTTGGGTAAAGGAATACAGGTCCAAGGATCAATCCGGGTTAATGTGAAAATAGAGGATATTAATGCGGGGTCAAGATGAATTGGAAATAAAAAACAACGGGTTAGAGCGGGTTAAAGTAATCTGAGAACAGGTCATCATCTCGGGTTTACATACAGGTCATCATCTCGGGTTTACATAATCTAATCATCTTCATTCTTCATCATTGTCATCTACTCATATACCAGACTACCAGTACATTATTCTTCATTTTGGTTCAACGATTCGATACATGCAGGTCTTGAATCAGTAGGTTTTGTTCAGTAATTCATTCTTTTGTTTAACAATTTTCATGTTATCCCTTTTGAAATGTGTTTAGAAGTCCTAATTTTATGTTTTTGATCGCAGGTGGTTTAATTTGTTAGGGGTTTTTTCTTCTGAGTTGAGTTGAGGGTTTTTTTCTTCTGTTTCCGTCCCTAACAGGTATCGATTCCAACTCATTTATGTTATAATTTCATCTTAACCTGTTTGTTTTCATCATTTATGTCATTAAACTGTTTATTTAGTCATTTTTCACACTCTGTTCATCATTTTCATGTAAATCACCTGTTTATGCGGTTCATTTCGTCAGATTCTTATGAAAACAGGTTAAATTCGTGACTTAGTTATATTTAATTTATAATTTATACAGATTAGAACAGTAATGATACAATTAGAATTGTGTAGTTAAATTAGTTATTAACTTATTATTAAGATCTAGATGTTAACAAACAAATGTTGCCTATTGATGATGAATGTAGGTACTAGCCACTTACTTTTAGGGTGATATTATTTCACTGCGACTTTAATTATGTATTTTCTTTGGTGGTGTGCAATTTCCTGTGCAATTTAGGGATTAAGATCATATGTGCAATTTTGGTTTTGTTATCAGTTTATACATGTAATTTGATGGGACTTGCATAAAGATTTATGAGAAATTGGTTGTACTAGTATAGTTCGTATATTGAAAAATCTATGTTTACTGAACTTGTAGTGATTTCTTTTTTATGTTGACAGTGCAATCGTAGTTGAAAATAATGTCAAACAACACATAATTTGTACAACATGCTACAGAAGAGCAATTTGAGGATGAAGCTAGTTCATATAGTTCGGGTAAATACCGTTCTCACGTATGGAATTATTTTGACCCATTACCGGTTGCACCCAAAACCCGTTTTGACCCGAACCGATACAACCCTTTTTTTTAATTGACCCGTTTTGACCCGCGACCCATCTTGACCCGACCCGTTTCCTAGCTATACTAGGAAACATCTTCATGACTTTATCAGCATCCTCCCAAGTTGCATCTTCAGACAAAACAATTTCCACTAGATCAACCATTGGACATGAACCCCGTTATGTTTTTTAACCGTTCTTTTATCTAAAACACTTAAGGGATCTTTATATGAACCTTCACTTCCCATAAAACTGATTAATAGAATGATCCCATAACACTTCTTCAGCAATGAAACATGCACTGTTTGATGTATCAAAATATTAGAAGGTAAATCAAGTGTATAAGCCACTTGACTCAGCTTGGCAGTTATTTGATAAGGACCAAAATATCTTGCTGATGACTTCTAATTGGTCCTACCCTGCAATGTTAACTGCCTACATGTACCAATCCCTTCCGCCTGAAATCTCCTTGACGCAAGATGAATCAGGATGAGACTTGGTGAAGCACTGCGTTGAAGGAATGCCACTCGGCTCTTCTGATGGAACTAGATCGAGTCCTGTTGAAGCCCCACCGATGTGACACCACTTGTAAGGACGTTCATTTGTCTTTTGAAGATTACCGATTTGAGTTGGTAACGATACTATTGGGTTTGGGCCATGTGCGGTTTTGGGGTTAGTGCTAGTGTGGGTGTGGTTGCAAACAACACATATAAAGGTGTTCGTTTATTGCGCGGGTTGTGTGGGTTGCGGTCATGCTGCTAAGAAGGGCCACAAATGGAAGCAATTAGTTAACAGCCAAGGGGTGGCATAGTGAGCAACTTCAGTGGGAGCGGTGGAATGTGTTAGTAGGTGCAGGACACCTCGATTGGTTGAATTGAAACAAGAATGCTTTGTTTGGTAGCTTGTATATGATTGATTTGCAACTCATGTAGAGTCAACGTTTCGTTTACTTGACAGTAGAATTCCTCGTTGGTTTGGGTTTGAGAGGCCATTACGAAACCGGCTCAATTTGCACTTGTTGCTGCAAGTGATTTGGGTACAAAGAGAGTTATAAACATTCTAGTGATGTTAGTTTTCTAACCTCGTCACCTTCTCATATCGATCCTGCAAAGATGAAAGAACTCGTTAGAAGGAGCTAGAGTAGTAGATTATATGATATATAGATACATGTAAGTAAATGAAAAGCAAGTATATAGCTATACGCTTGGTTTTAAAAATCGCGCTTTAAGCGCGCCTAGGCGCAAAGCGACATTGGGCGCAAGCTGCTGCGCCTTGTGTAACACAAGGCGATGGTTGTACATAAAGCGAGCGCCTATGGCGATTTTCTGAAAAAAAAAACAAAGCGAGAAGCGAGCGATTCACAAGGCGATGGTTGTACATAAAGCGAGCGCCTATGGCGATTTTCTGAAAAAAAAAAACAAAGCGAGAAGCAAGCGATTTATGTACATGAAGATAAAATCAAACCTTTTTTCCTTAAAAATTGTTCATATATGTAAGAATAAGAAAAAAAATACAGCTTACCTATACATAAGATGAAGATGAGCGATAGATATGCGGAGATCTAGTCATAGATGGGGAAGAGATGAGCAGATATAGAGGAACTTCAATGGCGGCTGGTTTTTAGGTTTTTAGGGTTAAAGACAAAAAGTTATGGACTTAGAGAAAGGTTACACGTATACTTGTATTTGTATTCTTTTCTTTTTACTAAATTACATTTTTCACCCTTAATGTTAAAAGTTTTATCAAATTTGACCTCATACTTTCCTAATATGTTTATTTGTTTCTTTTGTTTAAGTGCATCATGAAGATTTGTGCTTCTTTATGTTGTACGTATAGCTTTTTATGTTGTACAAAGAGGTTGTTAATAATTAAACTATATGTATCTTTTTATTATCTAAATTTTAGATGTAAAAATTTAACATTATATAGTAAATATTATATGGAAGTAATTTAAAAATATTATATTAATACCTTGCGCCTCATGTACGAAAAGCCATGCGCTTTTGCGCTCTGCGCATTGTGCCTCGGTTTTAGACCTTGTCGCTTAAGTGCGCTTCTCGCTTTTTAAAACCAAGGCTATACGTATATATACATGTGAGATGTAGAGAATATTGTGGTAGGTGGTCACTTGGACCTTCTGGGCTTAGCTGTAAGCAGCTCGTGTGGCGTTGTGGCATCATGATACTATTTTATTCAATAGATGGGAGTTGGCCTGGTTAAGACCATCGTTGTTGCAAGTAGCTACGATGGTGCCTTGATAGCTCCAAGGTAATTGCTTTCCTTAAGGGTGAAAGCCGCAGCAGCTCAAGGGGTACTTCCTTGTCATCTTCAGCTTTATGGAGAGAGAGAACTCATGTTTTAGTGAGATGTTTGAATAAGCCGCAAACAAATGGGATAATCAAATGAGGGGATAGGCCTCCTTATAATGGACCTTGTTGTAACATGCTTCTGTGACTCGACTCTGTCATGCAATATTGAACCCGCGATCCCATGCAATTGTTATGTTACTTGTCTGTTTGTTTAGTTTACTAATTGGATTAGTGGGTAGTTGGTTCATACATCTTGTCAACATTTTTCCTCATGTTTGTAAGCCTTTAAAAGAGCCTTATTTTTATGAATCTATCAAGAAACAAATAAAGCTAAAACAGCCATTTTTATTCCTGTTAGTTTCATTTTGCATGTTGCCTATGGATAAACTTTTGCCTAAAATCTTAGTTAACTACCATTTTAAGGGTGTTCATAAAGCATTAGTACCATTTTTAAAGAACTCATTCCAGTGATCCAGTCTGCACATTTATCAGAAAACAAGCAGAAACTTTTAAATTTTTTTGGCATTACAACAAATGAACAAACCAAAGACAGATTTAAGTGGCTACTCTAACCGACATCTATCGTTGCCTGTTACTTGACCTTTGCAATATAGGGTCATGTACAACCTTATATTGCTTTTACAATGCAAGTAAACAAGACCAATATTAATTTATAAAAAGTAATTCAACATGAAAACATATCCAAATAAACATAATTCATAAAAGCCATTAGAAACCAAACAAGAACCTAACAGATTTTACCAAGTTTGATTGTCACAAAGTAAAAGTATCCAAACATGAAGCAGCCAGATTACAGATTCAAAATCTTGAAACCCAAAATTACTCTCTCATGAGAAAAATTTAAGCTTTAGACGCAGTCTTTTCTTTCGCCTTTTGGATCTTCAACACCTTTTTCACAATCTTTTGTTCTTCAACCAAAAAGGCCCGAATGATCCTGAATAATAATAATCCAACTAAAAAGTCAGTAACCGTCAATACAAGAAGACTGAAATAAAATCAACATAAGAATCCCGCGAAGGTCCTAGTGACAAAGATGTTGTGGATGTGTTAGATGACATAGCACATACTGAAGTGAAGGATGGGGAATGCGTTGCAGATGCTCTGATTAAGAAAAAAAGAAGGAAATACCTTTCCCTTACGGCACCTGCAGAAAGAACACCGCCATAAGCACGGTTAACAGTTCTTCGGTTCCTAGATAATCTTGATCTCTTGTATTCCGCAGGTCTCAAGTGAGGAATCTGGATAAACATGTTTATACATGAGAACTTTACTAATAACGGCATAAGTTTACTTGCAAATATTCATGAAACAATCTCATTTTTAATCTATAAGGTATTCTAGTCTCTTAGACATTCAACATATAATCAAATGCCTTCTACAAATAGTGCTGAAACAAATGTTGCAAAATTTGAAAACAATAGGAAACTTATCTAAAGAAGAGCAAAGCAAAAGATAACTTTAAACAGCTCATGAAAACAAAGATTTAACAAAACGAGTCGATTGTTCGTAATTATTCAAATGTCTGAACGAAACAATTTCCATTTTAGTATTAGATTGATCATGTTACAAGGCAGTTTGCACAGCTTGAACAAGAAGTGGACGAAGAACAAATTATTCATCTAAATCATAAAACTGAAGTAATTAGTCTGTTAAACCATAAAGTACAAACTACAAACATCTACAGACAAATATCATCCTTATTAATGAAGTTAACAAAACAATGAAACCAACCAAACAGCCCAAACCGAAAGACGTTGATTCAGTTTTGGCTGTTCTGCGCGACTATAAACTAACTCATAACCAGCCATGTAAACAAAACAAGCCATTAATTCTTAATATGTTTTCATTATCAGGCGAGGCGAGGCAAGGCAAGGCAACTGCGCTTTAATTGTCCAAGTGATAGTTTAGGCCAGATTTCTACTTTTATACGCTAATATTCTAATTTTTTTGATAATAATAGCTTTCGTTTATTTTATTTTTAAAATAATATTATTTTTCTAATTTCTAATACATAATATATTTTTACTTTTTCCTTTGTTCACTTTTTCTTAATCTCAATCCCTCGCTTTTTTTTGTGCCTAGCCCCGAAGCAAGACCTATGCACCTTGAGTGCGCCTTACGCCTTTCACTTTAACAACTACTCTTGAACATTTTAAATATTTTGATACAAACATTTGAAAAAAAAACAGTTAAAGCCACCAAAACCAAACCCCTAAACCAACCGCTTTGGGTTCGCCATCCGCAAAACCGCAGTTAGTGCTCCGCCCATAATTTTTGCCAAAAGCAGCAAAACCAAACAGCAAGCACCACTAAACCAAACAGATCCAGACACTTTCTTCTCATCTAACTATCACATCTACCAATATCCTAAAAATAGCAACTTAACTTTGCATTTTATTAACATACAAACAAACAAACAACAATAGTAAACATTCCGTAGAGATAACAAAACCTGTAATTAACTAATTACTATGCAAATCTAATAACCACAAAATGATGATAAAAATAATAATAAAAATAATACCCCTTGAATTCTCTTGCCAGTAACAGGGCATTTAGGTCCACTAGCCCTCTTCTTGGTAGTCTGGTAAACCAACTTACCACCTATCAAAACCAAACAATAATAATAATAATTAAATCAATATCTTAAATAAAAAACAAATGCGTTTCCTAAATTTGAAAATTATTATTAATTATTACCAGGGGTTTTAACAACCCGATGTTGGTTGGACTTGGTGGCGTAGCTGTGACGTTTACGGTATGTCAGCCGTTGCACCATTTTCAGCTCTCTATCTCTCTCTCTGTGTCTTTGTACTGGTTGATAAGGAGGCTGGAGAAGAAGGTAAAGGGAATGATAAGATGTTTATATATTATTAGGGGTCTGTCGTGCCCTAGTTGTTGTATGATATGATATTTGGGCCTATGTCATAAGTTGGGCCGAACCACCTTTTCCACTATAACATTTGATTTGGCCCATATTCCTATTATTGTACAATAACCCCAATTTTATATTTTGTTTATTAGAGCACTCACATTTGGTTCTAAGTAATTTTATGGGTTTATGGGTGAAGAAAATGGGGAACCTACTGTTTATTGGTATATGTATGTTTAGAAAACAAAAGATAAAAAAATACTTTATATATGTTAGTGCTAGTGCTATTGCAAGTAAGAAGCCTTAAAGCATAAGGATTAGTTGGTCATACATTTAACTCATATTATATCTACCAAATATTAACATTACGTGGTTCTCACAGCTCTTTACTTAAAATTACCTTAAACTAAGTTTGCCCTTATCACCATGGGCGTTTAATATAAAACAAATTTTAATTAGAGATCACCTAAACCATATAAACACATGTATATTTTGGTATAAGATGGTTAGTAAGTCATGTATTGAGGTACTCCTTGTATCTATAAAACACTATGTAAAGGCTTTGTGCTTTTTTTTTTTTTGATGTAGCTATGTAAAGGCTTTGTGCGCTTTTTTTTCAATGCAGGTATGTAAGATTTAAGTCCACACCACTTTAATAAAAATAAACACCATATAAAAGCATTGTATGATTTTTGAATATTTTTGGTAATGTATATAAACTTTATCCAAATTGAAGTGTCTTGTTAGTATTTATTACCTTTTCTGTTTTGATTTGTAAAACAAAGGTCCAGATATTAGGCATCTTAACAAACAAGACAAATGTGAAGAGTATTCATGTCTAAAACTAGCTCATTCATGAAAACACAATCTTGTACACATTACTAAACAAGAATTCTTTAAAATATAAAAATGAACTTAAAAAGAAAAAAGAAAAGTTACAACACTATTGTGTTATTTCTTGAGCCCATCTCCCCTATCCTTTTGTGGCTTTTTTGGTAACTAGATCACACATTGTCTTCCTGCGGAGTCACGACAGGAGTTGCAGCCGCTGCTGGTGCTGGTGCTGATGCCAGTGCTGGTGGTGGACCCGCAGAAGCTATCGCAAAATGTAGGCCCCGTCTTTGACCCGCTTGCAATACAAACGCAATCTGTGATGCCGCTATTGCTGCAGCCTCCTGGTGTAAATAATGCACTTATTTTAGCAAAATCGTCAACAGTTGACAAGTCAACCCAAGCCAACCCGTTTTAACATGCACAGATTGTTTAAGACCACAAAGCTTCCCACGGGTTTAAGTCAAACAAAACCTTTTTTTGTAATCATATTTAGGCTCACCTGTCTTTGCCTTCGACGTTGCAAGATGCTGATGGCCCATGCCATGATGTAGCACGGCAAAAGGAACCCGGCAACCCGAAGCAAGAAAAGCTACAAACACATAAGATAATTCATTAACTAATCAGACAACATAATAGGAGTGGTATTTTTTAGTCTTTGACCCATTTTACTAATGAATAAAACGACTTGGGTGCGTTGCGTTCTGTATCAAATGGGTCGAATAAAAAGAATATATTCACAAAAACGGTTCAAACCAGTCAATGGATTTAAAGTTGTTTTTATCAAAAACAAAAAGCTAACATTGTTGTTATACTTATAAAACTGTTTTATAAGTATAATCGAATGGGATAAATATTTTTAAAATCTTTTTATTTAAAAGAAGAAGAAAAGAAACAGTGTTTGGGTTGCGAGGCAACCAAACCTTGGTTTTAAAAAGCGCGAAGCGCACAAAAGCGACAAGGTCTAAAACCAAGGCGCAAATCACGGCTTTTCGTACGCGAGGCGCAAGACAATTATATAATTTTTTTTATATATGCTATAGGTTTTTAGCATTATTTACTCAAAATATAGATACAAATAAGGTATATATATGATTTAACTTAACTGTACAACCTTTTTAGCTACATGTATAACAATTTTAAGCACAAAAACATCATGTGTACGAAAAGCGCGCGCCTTGGGGGCTTTTTGCGTTTTCTTGCGCTTTTCGTACACTGCTCGCCTAGAGTTACATAAGGCGCACGGGTTTGCGCCTAGATGCGCTTTGCGCAAGGCGCGCTTTTTAAAACCAAGAACCAAACCCAGCCCGTTTTAGCCCATACTAAAAATGGGATGTTTCAGTCTGATCCCGTTGCCCAACGAGAGACGTTTCAATGTGATAAAAGGAATATAAAAAAAGATTAGAAAAACCAACTTACCGTCAAGAACGTAGATGCATCTTCGTCTCCATCTCCATCTCCTTCAGATTCTGGCACAGTGATTGCATGCCGTAGTAGCAGCAGTGCCATTAACTGCAAACCGATACCATAATCAGCATTTGATAAGTTGAACTACATTTTTTTACTAATTTAAAACAATAATATTAATATGATTAGAAGACTTGCAATTAAAACAGCAGAACGACAAAATGCAGCTCCACTGGCATTTGATGCATTATAATCTTCATATTCGGCTTCAAGAAATTGGCGTTCAGCTTCAGCAATTGCCAAGAGACGTGGGTCATTCAAATCCATAGGCGTCCCAGAGATTTGCCACCCTCCCCTAAAAATCAGAATAATCAAATAATATTAAAAAAAAGAATTAAAAACACTAAAAGAATAGAATGGATAAGTTTCTTTTTGAAAAATTAAAAAAAAAAAGTAGAAAATACATTTTTAATTAACAAAACAGAAAAAATGGATTACCCGATATCAATAGTAGTCTCTTCCAAATGAGGTCGGGGAGGGGGGGCAATATAGCCAGGTTGGTAAGGCTGCATAACAATAATCAATATCAAAATGCTTTCTTTAAGATTTGATAAATTATCTTTTTGTGATATTTTTAAAAGTTTTTTAAAGTTGTTAGTTTGTCCATGGTTTATTTAAATTTTAAATGGTCGTAGTAAATTCAAAACCGATGTAAATTTAAAAAGTTAAAAATTATTATGACGGAAGCTTACTTGGTGGCATATTTCACAAGTGATATCGCCCTTTTCGTTGCACCAATGTTGGACACACTTCCTGTGAGCATACTGCATAAATATATAACATAACGAATATAGTAAAATATAAATATATAATGTAGAGAACCAACCACAAATGAAAGCTTAATGTACTTGTATCCTTTGTTTTATCATCGTTTTTTTTAACTTCTTTTAATAATAAGAACATTTCAAACATTAAGCACCATCAAACGTGATTATCACAACGTCAAGCAGCAAAAGCGCATTGGAATAAACACAGGGATAAAGTTATAGATTACCTTAAGACTGCCATTGCAAGCGCAAGGTGTCTCTAAACTATCAACCGAATCTTCCTCTTGGCAAATACGACATTCTGCTGTTGTTGTTAATAAAGGTGCTTCCTCATCGTCTGTGGGCCCGTTTTCATCAACTGCACAAGTTGTTACGTTGGTGCAAGATGAGGTGCCCGCCATCTCCTCTGTCTTGTTTATGGTTTCCCCGCCCACAGGCTTCACCAAGCGATTCAAATCAAGAATCAAGTGATCACCCATTTAGATTAATCTAAAGCCTACAACAACAACAACAACCGCACCCAGTAAATCCCACAGATTAATCTAAAGCCTGTGTACAAGAAAACGAGCACAAAGCTAAAATTCTCACATTCATATACTTTACCACCAAATTTTAAAAATCAATATTTTTTTACTTTTATTTTTTTTTACCACAAAACCAGTTAACGATATCACAGGAGAAACAAAATTCCCATAAACCCAAGCATATTATCATAAGGAAAAAAAATACCACAAACGACGATATATACGTATAAAAAAGAGTTATGTTTCAGATTTATTATGCAGATAATTTCTTGTTATGATTAATATTCTCAAGATGACTATTTCATGATCCAAGAGCCCGCCTGCCACCAACTCATGAATTCTTCAAAGCGGATTTGTTAGAATGCATAAGGTCAAACCAAAATTACTATTAAAAAGTCAACATCCATATACATTGACCTTCTTCTTATTATAATAAACCCCTGAGAAAAAAAAAATGGAAAGACCAACAACTTCCCAGCAAAAAGAAAAGAAAAATCCATATAATCTGAATGATAATAAACATGTAAATGAAAAAAAAAAAACAAAACAAAACAAAAACCCCAAATGTCAATTTTAACCCATATCATTGTAAACAAACCTGAATTTCTCAAAAAAGATCATAAACCTATATTCATTTAAAAAAAACAAAAAAAAAACCCAGATGTCAATTTTAACCCAAATGAGTGGTAAATATTATTAAATATTTAAAAAAAAATAATATTACACTAAGCTCAATAAGGCTCGACGAGCCTAACGAGCTTCACATGCCAGGCTCGAGCTCGGGCTCGATAAATAAACGAGCTTTGTTTTAAGCTCAAGCTCGGCTCGAACACGATAAGGCTCGGCTCGTTTCGAGCTTTTTACCCCTACCATATCATTGTAAACAAACCTGAATTAACAAGGGTTGCATTAAATCCCACAAAAAAAACACGAATCTTTGCCACAAAAACACCACAATTACAAGGAACTGAATCATATATTGATTACCTTGTATTTAAAGAACCAAAACCCATATCAAATTATCAAAAAAGATCACAAACCCACATTTGTAATTTGTTTTACAAAAAAAAAAAAAAAAAACTCAATAAAGATCATAAACCCATATTCATTTTTCAAAAAAACAAGACCCCATATGTCAATTTTCACCAATATCATTGTAAACAAACCCTAAAAGCTGGATGAAACATAACAGCATCAAATCCTATATCCCAAAAAAAAAAAAAAATTGCCACATAAACACCACAAATACAAAATTACAAAGAATTGAATTATAAATTGATTACCTTGTATCTAAAAAACCAAAACCCATATCATTTTTTTTTCAAAAAACATCATAAACCCATATCAAATTTTCAATAAAGATCACATTTTCATATAAAATTTTCAAAAATATGACAAACCCATATATATTTTTCAAAAAAGATCACAAACCCATATTCATTTTCGATTAACACCAGAAATAATAATAATAATAATAATAAGAATAAGAAAAGACAAGGAAAGGAATACCTGAGGAAGGAGAGGGAGAATGTGAGCTGAGGAGGACGGAGAATGAGAAGCAGAGGTGGTGAAATCGAGAGGTGTTTGGGATATCTCTCGATTAACACTGTCTTTGATTTTATTAGCTGTGTTGATTTTGTAGGAGCAAATAATATAATAATAAATAATAATAATTGGTTGTGCCGATTATTACGCGTTTTGGAGACGTTGTTGTTAGGGGATTTGTGTTCAACGGCTTCTGCTTTTATTACAGGTGACTTTGAGTTTTTGCCCCATTTTTCGAATTATTATTATTGTTATTTTTTTGAGTTAAATGCCAAAATGGCCCCTGTGGTTTGACCCAAATTGCCACTTTGGTCACTTTTTTGAATTTTTTGTCAAAACCACCCCTCAAGTATCGAAAAGTGCCAAAATGACCCATATTTAACTGAGTTTCTAACTGAGGAAGGAAAGTCAGTTAAGTATCAGGGGCATTTTCGTCATTTCATCTGTTCATCTTCTCCAATCTCCCTTGAAGAATCGAGTGGTTCAGGTCAAGATTTCTGCTTCTTACACAATATTCAGGTATTCTTACTTTAAAAAACAATCAAAGCAACGTGTAACACTAAACTGAGATCTGTATACAATGATAGAAACAGATTGTATAGAATGTAATTTCTTAAAAAACATTCCAAGGCAATGTATATATTCGATTTGATTAAAATATCGAAGATAACAAAATCAGAAACCAGAAATGATCTAACTAGGCTTGGTTTTGGCTTGGCATCGGTTCAGTCCCAACGAAAACACACTCGGGTCTTTCTAGTTTCGACCTTTTTTACCAGACCCAGGATCCTGTTTATGAGAACATCTAAAACTAAGATTTCTGCTTCTAACCACAAAGAATCGAGTGGTTCAGTAGTGGTATGATGTTGATCTATGGCAACAGGTCGTCACCCTAGTACCCACCGAACAGAAACCCTAGTACCACCACCACCATCTGCCACCAACCCACCACCATCAACCCACTTCACCAACATCGGCTGCCTAACAGTCAACACCACCGAACATAACTTCACCACCACCAACCCCATCACCTAACTTCATCTCCACCCCCTTTCTCTCTCTCTAAAACCCTAATCCCCAAAATTTATAACCTTCATCTCTGCTCTGCACAACACGTAAACAAAAAAATCCAATACATATGTGTTGACGGTGGGTTCGGAGTGGCGGCGACGGTGGTGGTGGGTGGTGGTTTTGGGTGGGGATTGGTGGGGTTTGAGTTTGGTGAAGCAGAGGTTGAGGTTGCGTTCACCGAGTTTCTCCGAGACGAGGATAGTAGAGTCCTGCGTCACATAACGATATCTTCGTACAAAGCTCCTCAGGACTCAAGTTATACGAACAGTCCACGTTAGCAAATGTTTTTAACAGATCAAGTCCTGCGTCACCGAGTTTCTCCGAGACGAGGATAGTAGGTTTGGAGTTCATGGAGAGGACGACGAAAACTGGAGGGGCTCGACGGCGGTGCTGACGTGGAAAAGAGATGTTGTGAGGGAGTTTTGATGAGAGAGAGGAGAGGTGTGATTTGTTGAGTGGTGAAGGAGATGAAAGGATGGTCGATGAGAAGGATGAAGATGAAGCCGCCATTGTTGTGGAGAAAATGTTGGGTTGTTGGGGGTTATTGATAACGTGCTGGTTTAAAGGTTAAAGGGGATATTTATACTGTGCATATCTGTGCAAGGTACCGGAGTTTGGTGGGGTTTGAGTTTGGTGAAGAAGATGAACAGATGAAATGACGAAAATGCCCCTGATACTTAACTGACTTTCCTTCCTCAGTTAGAAACTCAGTTAAATATGGGTCATTTTGGCACTTTTCAATACTTGAGGGGTGGTTTTGGCAAAAAATTCAAAAAAGTGACCAAAGTGGCAATTTGGGTCAAACCACAGGGGCCATTTTGGCATTTAACTCTATTTTTTTTAAAGTAGTGTTTCAGCGATAAATCCCGTGTTGCAAAACGATCATTGCACAGGATCGAATCCCATAGGAACCACACGGGTTTCTCCTTTCAAACCCAACGGTTATTTTTTCGGTGGAACGTGAGAATCGAACCTGAGACCAAACCCAGACAGGAACCCTCCAAGAAGGTAAACCTTCCCACCTCAAACCAGCTGGGCTGGAGATCATTGGCTTTTGGAATTATTAATAACTATGAAACAATAATATTATTGTTATTAAATCAATTTTATCAATTTTTTTTGTTTGAAAGGTAAACTTTTATTAAAAACCACCGGATCGCCCCTATGTCTTTAAGGAAGAGACAGAGAAAAGTGAAACATCAAAAATTACATCAATTCGAATTTACACCATGGGTCCCACGTAATAGAATCCTTATTATATCTACACCGAAACCAAAGAAAACTTAAAGTTTTGATCTCCGCAAGCACCTCCATAACCTTGAGCTTTTTATCCGAAAAAGCACGATCATTTTTCGCCCGCCAAATGCTCCACAACGCTATGTACATTATCCCTTGGAACACTTCTTTCTTAATGTCTTTGAATCCCACCGAAGTATGCATCTAAACAAGATCCCGAGTCGAGAAAGCAAAGAAGTTCGGAAGTCTGCACCATTTAATTAGCTATTGCCAACCAAATCCTAGCCGAAAAAAAAAACAACCCGAGAACAAGTGGTTTGTTGTCTCCGGGCTATAGTCACAAAACACGCAACTCTTATAAGGGGTAAAAATGTTTCTTCTTTCCAATGTCGCAATGGTAGCAATCCTATCCATCTCCGCACGCCAAATGAATATATTAACCTTAGCCGGAAGCCATTTACACCATTCCAATACAAAACGTTGCATTGTTTTGATCAACCTGCAGCAGCCATCGTTTAGCAGCTTGAACCGAAAACAAACTTGAATCGTCGGTTGTCCACGATCACTTGTCCTGACAATCTAGAAGGGTAAATCAATTTTATCAATTAAGGTGAGACCGTGTCGGCTAACGCCCCGTCCAGCTTAGCTTTTAACGCCTCAACCATTGTCATGGGATGTTAAAGAGAGACGCTAAAGTAAAGGCTCTGTTATGAATGGTTTGACGGGCGCACATGTGAATGTGAATTGTGAAACCCCTTTGTCAACTTTCTGGCTAATGAGAACCCTCCGTTTAAAGGGATACTTTACATATTTGACCTAGGTTTATCATTAATCACTTTTAAGTCTCATGCATTTAATATACTTCATTTTTTTAGACTTTAGTTTAAAAAATACGACCTAGAGGTCTACTCACCAATGTTATGGTATTTGTTCAAAATTTTCAAGTATAACTGTATAAGGTGTCATTTTTTCTTGTTTGAGTTGTTTTAATTTATTGAGCTTTTAAACATTCTTTTTAATGTTGCTAAAGTAGTCATTCAAAATGTCAATTTTAGAGTAGTTGATGATATGGGTCTATTCCTCAATGTCAAACGCTTTTCCTCCTACCTTCAATGATTGTTCAAATGTCTAAAGCATTAAATTGTGTAATATCTAAAACTACAAGGGTGTTTAGTGTGGAGTTGGGAAAGGATCGGTGGGGTGAGGTGGCACCTCCCCCTTTGGTAACACCGCCCCTGAGATGTTTTCGGTGACTTCGGTGGATTTTCTCCCACCTCACTGAGATTGTTGATTGGTTAGAGTTTAATATATATTTTTTTAATTCAAACTATATATATATATAGGGGATGGTTTAAATAAAAACCCACTCAAAATGAAGAAACCTTGTAAACTCAATCCTAGCCATCCATCTATTTAATCTATGGTCACAAATTTTTCTATAATATTGATTTAATTAAATGGGTGAAAAAGGACAAGAAAGGGTAATAGGGTAATTTGATTTTTCTGAAAAGGGGTATGACAAAAGCTGATATGACACCCATCACATCATCTCTCTCTTACTTTTTTCACATTATTATATAAGCTGTCAGACTTCCCGTGTTACATATGTAACATGTGTTGTGTTACATAGGTTAAAACTGAGTTGCCAGTTTATATTATTTAAAAAATGCTGATTTATTATTTTTTTTATTAGACCATATTTTTTTTCGTTTTATTATACCAACACCAGAATTGTTGCATACGTAACGAGAATTTTACTTTTTAAAATTCACTACTTTTAATCACAAACAAAATGTATAAATTTATAAAAAAATCAATTACAAAACAACATATAAACGTAACAAAAATGATCCATAAAACGGTCATTACAATCAACAAATCCTAAAAAAACTATCATATATAAAAAAAGTTGTCTACACTTCATTCTTGATGATCATCTTCATCTTTAACGCAAAAAAATATGTTCACCTGCAAAAAGAAAACAAAATCATCAATTTACATGAAAGCCCACCCCCCACCCCCCGGTCTTAACGAATGTTAACCATCTGGATTCAAAAAAACATTCGAAACAGATACGAACATACAACCACAAAACATACATCCCAGAAAACTAATTTATACCAACTTAGTTCTGCTGTTACATACGAAACAGACGCAACATAGATTTCATCTCATGATTAGTGACTTTTGTTTAATTAATATATAAAAAAGGTTAATTAATATGTAAACCTACGTGTAATCCAACACCAATAAAATATCACACTTGAACCTACATGAAAAGTTTAAAAATCAAACCTTTGTATCTGTAAAAAAAATCGATAACTAATTTATACCAACTTAATTTTGTTGTTACATACGAAACAGACGCAATATAGGAAACAGATGCAAACATACATTCCACACATTATAATACTCATACAAACATGCACATACTAGTAAAAAATTAGACAGACATGGTACAAAAACACACGAGTGTTACATGTGTAACAGGAAAACACAGACCAAACTTTGTAGTCTACTGTAAACATAGAGCATAATTTGATATGCTAGAAAACATAGAACAGAATTTGACTGCAAAAAAACAGATATGCTACACATGTAAACAGCCTAACTCAACACAAAGATTATACGAAAATATAGACGATAAAAACACCATAACTAAACACCAAGATACTGATACTACGAACATAAAACACAAAACGAAAAATCATTTTCGATGTTTAACATAATATCAAAAAAAAAAAAAAAAGACAGACATGGTGCAAAAACACACGAGTGTTACATGTGTAACAGGAAAACACAGACCAAACTTTGTAGTCTGTTGTAAACATAGAGCAGAATTTGATATGCTAGAAAACATAGAACAGAATTTGACTGCAAAAAAACAAATATGCTACACATGTAAACAGCCTAGCTCAACACAAAGATTATACGAAAATATAGACGATAAAAACACCATAACTAAACACCAAGATACTGATACTACGAACATAAAACACAAAACGAAAAATCATTTTCGATGTTTAACATAATATCAAAAAAAAAAGAGATGCTAGTAACACACAAAAAAACAATTATTTCCAACTTTAAAAAAATCAAATATTAAACCACCTAACCCCCAACACAAGACATTTTCTGTAAAAAAAAACATAGGTAACATAAAAAGAACTCATTAATTAGAAAACAAAAAGAAAATAGACAGGCATGGTGCAAAAACACACGAGTGTTACATGTGTAACAGGAAAAACACAGACAAAAATTTTGCAGTTTGCAGTAAACATAGAACAAAATTTGAAATGCTAGAAAACATAGAACAGAATTTGACTGCAAAAAAAACATATGCTACACACGTAGTAGTGCTGTTACATACGAAACAGTAGACATCAAAAAAAGATTACAACTAAGTAATTAACTTCCTTGTAAAAAAAACTTCAAAAAAAGAACAATAAACTAAAGTCTTTCAAAAAAAAAAAAAAAAAACCCAGCTCAAAACAAAGTTACCAACTTCAATTTAGCAATTTCCAACAACACACGCCCAAATAATATAACAAAAAGGGGGAATCTTTCATTGAGGCATTAAAACAAACACTTGGTGTGCATGTAAACTCAACAGCTAAAACCCTTTCCAAAACAAGAAAAAAAAATACCAACAAACAAGAAAAAAAATACCAACAAGAAAAAGAAAACCCACTTCACAAACAGCATAAATCAACGATCCAAACAAAACCCAGAAAGGAGGCAACGATTAAATCAAAACAGTAACTAAAACGGATATGTAAATCACTTTCTTTGGGCCAAAAATATGGGGGGAAAAAGGGTGTTTTGTATAAACGCACCAGAGTCGCCTCGCCATTTCACACGTTGGTTCCAGGGTAACTTACCTGACCTCTGTGCCTCGAAAAACAACAAGCTTTTGTCAACAGCTTGCATATAATCAAACCCGAATGATGCATCAACGATGGTTAAAACTAATAGGAATGTCGTGAAAAACTGTCTCGGGTTCATTATTGATGATGATATGATGAAGATGAGAGATAGAGTGATTGATCATCGTTTTTGTTACAGATCTGGTGCTTTAGATGGGATTTTTGTTGCAGATCTAGCTTTGATAGAGATGAGAGGAGAGAGGGAATGGAGAGAAATCAAATTTTTGAAAAAATCAGAGAGAGAAGAAGAAGATATATACCTGACATTTGATAGAGAGAGAGGGGAGAAATTACTGAAATAGCCCTTGGGTTAATAAAAAATGATTTGTTTAGTTGGTGATGTGGAATGCTCACATCCACACAATGGGTTTGTGGGGGTTTCTTCAAAATTTTGGGTTTCTTCTCTATACTTAGCCTATTATGTATAGGGGAAGGTTTAAATAAAAACCCACTCAAAATGAAGAAACCTTGTAAACTCAATCCTAGCCATCCATCTATTTAATCTATGGTCACAATTTTTTCTATAATTTTCATTTATTTAAATATGTGAAAAAGGACAAGAAAGGGTAATAGGGTAATTTGGTTTTTCTGAAAAAGAGTATGACAAAAGCTGATATGACACCCCATCACATCACATCATATCTCTCTTACTTTTTTCACATTGTTATATAAGCTGTCAGATGCCCGTGTTACATATGTAACATGTGTTGTGTTACGTAGGTTAAAACTGAGTTGCCAGTTTATATTATTTAAAAAATGCTGATTTATTATTTTTTTTATTAGACAATATTTTTTTTCGTTTTATTGTACCAGCACCAGAATTGTTGCATACGTAACAAGAATTGATATGGTTATAGGCATTTTGTTACTTAAAATGCTACTTACAAAGTGCTAAAAACAAACAAAACGGTCATTACAAAGTGCTAAAAAATTTATAGATCTAAAAACATTCAAATGTACACAAGAATTGTTTCTTACAAAGTGCTAAAAACAAACAAAACGGTCATTACAATTCAACAAATGCTAAAAAAACTATCATAAATAAAAAAAATTGTCTACACTTCATTCTTGATAATCATCTTCATCTTTAATGCAAAAAATATGCTCACCTGCAAAAATAAAACAAAAATCATCAATTTACATGTAAAGACCCCCCCCCCCCCCCCCCGCTTAACGTATGTTAAGCAACTGGATTACAAAAAAACATACGAAACTGATATAAAAAAACATTGTTTTATACATTTAGTTATCAAGATTATCAAACTTAAAAAATCAAAACTTTGTATCTGGTAAAAAAAACAGAAACTAATTTATACCAACTTAGTGGTGCTGTTACATACGAAACAGACGCAAACATAGATTTCATCCCAATTCTTCCTCTATAATATGCAAAAAATCAAAACTGTATCTGGTAAAAAAAATCGGTAACTAATTTATACCAACTTAGTTCTATTGTTACATACGAAACAGACGCAATATAGGAAACAGATGCAAACATACATTCCACACATTATAATACTCATACAAACATACACATGCTGGTAAAAAACAAATCAGACATATTGTTGCATATGTTAAGAGACATTAAAATTCACCAATTTTGATTAAAAAAACATATTAATAATAATAACATATAAAAAAGGTTAATTAATAGCTCAAATTTTCAAAACCATCACAAACAACTTCTTTTTATCAAACACTAATTTATACCAACTTAGTGGTGCTGTTACATACGAAACAGACGCAAACATAGATTTCATCCCAATTATTCCTCTATAATATGCAAAAAATCAAACCTGTATCTGGTAAAAAAAATCGGTAACTAATTTATACCAATTTAGTTCTGTTGTTACATACGAAACAGACGCAATATAGGAAACAGATGCAAACACACATTCCACACATTGTAATACTCATACAAACATACACATGCTGGTAAAAAACAAATCAGACATATTGTTGCATATGTTAAGAGACATTAAAATTCACCACTTTTGATTAAAAAAACATATTAATACTAATAACATATAAAAAGGTTAATTAATAGCTTAAATTTTCAAAACCATCACAAACAACTTCTTATTATCAAACACCAATTTTCAAAACCATCACAAACAACTTCTTATTATCAAACACCAATTTTCAAAACCATCACAAACAACTTCTTATTATCAAACACTAATTAGCTCAAATTGAAACTCTAACCATTAAATGTTTTCTAACCCCTTTCAAAATCATATTAAAAATCAAAATTTGGTGATCACCATTTACCAAAAACCATTTTCCCAAACACCACACCAACAGAAGAGGTATCACCTTCTGTTAAGAAAAAACAATATTTATGAATAATAACAATATAATAATAATATTTCGACTTGTTTGTAATGAAGTGTTTTTTTTATTAATAATAAATTTGAATCCTCATGTTTTTTTATTAATAATAATTTGAATCCCCAAATATCATCGGCCAATAATAATTATTTATTAATGCTAGAATCAAACATCATCACGATTTTTGGGAAAGCGATTTGTGGGTATGTACTGTAATATAATCTTGAACATATACATATACATAATAATAATAATTATTTATTAATGCTAGAATCAAACATTCCCTTCGTTTAACTTCCAAAAACTCAAGTAATAGAAAAAAACACAATTTTTCCAGGTCTTACCAGGAAGGCGTTGACGGAGATGCCTAATCGGAAGAGCCTCTGTTGAAGAATTTCATTGATGATGATAGATCGTGATGATGTTTTTATAGAGAGGGATAGATACAGGGGATGAGAAAAAGAGGAATACAGAGAAATTAAATTATGAAAAATAAAGAGAGAGAGGGAAAGGGGAAGACATATATATATACACTAGGAGAGAGAGAGAGAGAGAGAGGTGACAATGAAATTGTCTATAATACCCTTTCCCTCCCATTTGTTATAATTTGAAAGTTGATGATGTGGAACAATGAGGGCCACAAGATGGGTTTGTGGGAGTTTCTTCAATTTAGAAGGTTTCTCCTCTATACTTAGCCTATATGTATATATATATATATATATATATATATATATGATGAAGTGGGTAGCTCAAAGCAAAAAGAATAAATGATATCGCAGAACAATGCTTAAAGGGTTGAAAGCTACAACGGTTCAAAAGGCAGAAGTATCCTAAGTCAAAAAGATGACTTGTCTTATCACCTTTTCATCGAGCAACACAGCCAGTTGCTGATGGAGTAACAACACCAAACAGACCGCAGGTCAATAGCCACCATCGGCTATTAGTGGATTGTCCTTTTGTTGCAACAAGGTCCAAGGTAATATGCTTTCCTCTAATAGAGGGTCCTTTCCTCTATAAATCAGACATGTCTTCACAGATCTGATTACACCATCTCACATCTCTTACACTCTAAACTTCTTATTCTCTTGGTCCTTGCACGTGGAGAGAACACTTCTCTTCACTCGGATCTCTAGAGCAGCTACTTCTGGTTTCGAGTACATCTCAAACCAGAAATCTAAAGCATTAACAACAATAAAATTACCTTGAACCTCCTTCTACGTTTGCAACGTAGAAGGACACCACGACCTGCGTTAGGCAGAGTGGAACCCTTGAACCCCTGAACCCTTCCTGTGACTCAGAACCAACGTTAGGCAGTTATTTGTTGTAGCAACAAGTTGGCGCCCACCGTGGGGCTGCGCCGTTGTATTTACAAAAAACCAGTTGTGTAGCTCCAACTCTCCCCATGTCTGACCCTGAGTCTCAAGAAGAGGTCAATCAGATCTCTCCAGGCACGGATCAAACCTCTCCGGCCAGATCTGTGTCATTCTCCACTCCAGGAGGCACTCCAGCAGGAACTCAGTCCCCACCTACTCGTCCCGGGTCGGCAAACTTGCAGACTCCACCTCCCACTCGTCCAGGGGTGCTTTCCCCTCTCCCTGATCTTGCACAAACTCCCCAACGCATAGATCTCACCCCTGAAGGAGTGGAAAGGAACTTCCTGCAGCTCAGATCCCTTTTAAACCAGTACGTCATGAAGGAAAGGGACAAAGGAGTCCGTCTTCGACTAGATTACGACGAAGAAGAAGAAGTATCACTCTCTCCTGGACCTCCTCCCCCTCTCACTGCCACCTATGGTCGCAGACCATCACCCAGAAACAGTAATGCTGGTCCCAGCAACACATTCACTGCCTCCCGTTACGAAGCAAGGTCCAGTCCTACTGCCTTCCCACCGTTTACCACCCAAGCTGCCACCACCGGCACACCACTTGGGCATGAAATTACCTTGGATCAACTTTTACAGTCACCAATAGCCAGTGTCCCACCTCCGGCAGCCACTTCATGGGAACAAGCCATGGCTTCACTTCCCATGGCTAGAAACGCTTCTATGAGCATCCCCATGGCAACCAGCAATGTAGCAACAACAGAAAGCCTCCAAGGTTTTAACCTTATGCCCTACATGATATCACAAATGATGGTTAACTTTCCTTGGCAGCAACTCATCAGTCAAGCCATCGCCGCTCAACAAGGAAATCCTGGTGGAGTAACCAACAACAGGGTGGAGCACACTGTCAACCAACCCTACAAGCCAAATAGCTTGTCCTGTTTCTCACCAGAGATAGCAGACTACGATTTCCCCAACAAGCTGAAGATGCCAGCCCATATAAGAACATACGATGGCACTGATGATCCAGAAGATCACCTTCAGATCTTCTCAGGGACAGCTCGGATCGAGAAATGGGGTGATCCCGAGTGCTGCCTCATGTTCATGCAGACCCTTGTTGGATCTGCACGGATCTGGTTCAATGGCTTGCCAGCAGGAAGCATCCAAACCTTTAACGAACTTGGTAAAGGATTTTTGGCCAACTTCTCACAACAGAGACGTTGCGTCAAGGATGCAACCGTTATCTTTCAAATAAAACAAAGGGATGACGAAAGCCTGAAAAGCTTTATTGAAAGATACAAAAAAGAGGGCCTTACCTATGTCGGTGCAGATGAAAAAATGAAGGTTGCAGGGTTCATGAACGCCATCAACTCAAAGTACCTTACCAGGGAGTTTAACAAGAGTCTCCCTAGAACTCTTGAAGAGGCCTTAGAAAGAGCTGAAGCCCATATCCGAGGAGAAGAGGCTGTAGACATCAAAGAACAAAGAAAAAGGGCATCCAGCTGGAGAAGCAACAGCCCTACTCGAAAAAGAAGTAACTACGACACCTATGACAAAAGAACCAGAGGGTCTGAGTCTCGAAGGCCCGAAGGCAGGAATCTTCCAAGAAAAGATAGAAACGTAAACTTCACAGCCCTCACTAAAACTCCTCAAGAAATCCTGGCAACAGAGGAAGTCAAGCATACCTTCAGACCTCCTCGTCCCTTACCAAAGAGCAAAAGAAACGAAAGCTCCAACCAGTATTGTGAGTTTCACGAAGAAAAGGGACACCACACCAACGATTGTTTCCAACTTAAGAAGAGGATCGAAGAAGCCGTTTGGTCTGGAGAACTAGCCCACTTGGTCAAAGGTGTCAAAGAAAACATAGCTGATGGCAAAAAGAAAGACGTCGCCATGGTGTTTGTTGAGAACGAAACCCCAAGTAAGCGACAGAGGTTGGAGGATTGGGAGCTTCAGGCATCTACTTCCCTTGTACCAAGGAAGAAAAGCATTGTGATCCACTAGTCCTTGAAGCCTTCGTTGGTTCACTCAGAACACAAAAAGCCTACATAAACACCGAAGCTGCTACTGAAATCATGTTTGCAAAATGCTTCAACCTTCTAAGCTCCGAAGAACGCTCCATGCTCCAGCCAGCTGAAGCTGCCATCAAAGGCATTGCTGACATACCCATCAAGCCCTTGGGAGAAATAGTGCTTGATGTAACTTTTTCCGATGGACGAATGCAAAGAACTGAACCATTGACTTTCGTCGTCCTAGACCTACCATCCAGTTATGATGTCATCATTGGCAGGCCAGGTGTGGTAGTCTTTGATATGACCGCTTCCATTAGCCGGAAGAGTGCCAAGTTCCCCACCAAAGAAGGAGTTGCAACCCTCCAACCATCAACCTCTGTGTTAACGGTTGTTGAAAGTCCCAACGAGCAGAGCAAAATTGGTCTCAGCATCAACCCCAAATACCCTGATCAAAGGATACGGGTCAACACGACCCTTCCCAGGGAAGTCCTTTCAAAACTTGAAGCACTGCTAAAAGACAATGTCGATGTTTTCGCTTGGTGCCCAAGTGACATGACGGGGATCCCTCGTGAGGTTGCTGAGCATGAACTCAGGGTTCCCCAAAACGTCAAACCAATAGTTCAAAAGAAGAGAAGCCTTGCTCCAGAACGAAGCAAAGCTGCCTGTCAAGAGGTAGATAAATTGGTCGAAGCTGGAATCCTCCGAGAGGTAAAATATCAATAATGGGTTGCAAACCCTGTGATGGTTCGAAAGCCTGATGATTCATGGAGGATGTGCATAGACTTTAAAGACCTCAACAAAGCCTGTCCCAGGGATTGTTATCCTTTGCCAGAGGTTGATCTAAAAGTCGATTCGCTTACAGGCTTCCCCTTCAAGTGTTTTCTGGATGCCTATAAGGGTTATCACCAGATACAAATGAAGGAGGGAGATGAAGAAAAAACTGCTTTTCATACTGACAAGGGTATCTTTTGTTATAAAAAGATGCCCTTTGGTTTAAAAAATGCAGGTGCCACTTACCAAAGGTTGGTTGACAAAGCCTTTGCCAAGCAAATTGGCAGAAACATGGAAGCTTACGTAGATGACTTAGTCATCAAAAGCAAGACTGAAGACCAAATGCTCACCGACATACAAGAGACCTTCAACAACCTCAGGGAAATCAACATGAAACTAAACCCTGTCAAATGTTCCTTTGGTTTCGAAGAAGGAAAGTTCCTGGGGCACGTTGTGGGGAAACAAAGCATAAAGGCTAACCCGAATAAGGTTCGAGCCATCCTCAACATGAAGTCACCCCAAACCAAGAAGGAGGTAGAAAGCCTGAACGGCAAACTTGCTGCCTTGAAACGTTTCGTGTCGAAATTGGCTGAGAAATCCCTACCTTTTTTCAAGACCCTCAAAGGTTGCACCGACAAGAAAGACTTCAGGTGGTCAGAAGAAGCAGAAGAAGCCTTCAATAGTATGAAGCATTATCTGGCTTCCCTTCCCACCATTGCAGCACCTGAAACAGGGGAAACGATCTCTGTCTATCTTTCAGTTACTGACGAAGCCCTCAGCGCTGTTCTCACTATCGAAAGAGACAAAGCTCAGGTACCTATTTATTTCTTCAGTAAAACTTTAAAGTTAGCAGAGGTCAAGTACCCTCCTTTGGAAAAATTGGCCTTAGCCCTGGTGCAAACAGCCAGAAGGCTTCGAAGGTACTTTCAAGCACATCCCATACAAGTAATCACTGACCAACCTATCAAGAATGTCCTTGAAAGGCCTGAAACCTCGGGACGATTAGCCAAATGGGCTGTTGAGCTAGGTGAACACAAAATCACCTACGTCCCGAGAAAAGCAATAAAGGCACAAATACTTGCTGATTTCATAGCTGAAATTCCAAGGGTGGAGACTGCCGAGGTTTATATAATCACAGACGAACCCATTGATCCCGAAGCCTGGAAGCTTTACACAGATGGAGCTTCCAGCGTTGAAGGCTCAGGGGCCGGTCTTGTACTAATCAACCCTGAAGGGTTAGAATTCACATATGCCCTTCGTTTGGAATTTCAGACAACAAACAACGAAGCAGAGTATGAAGCCCTGATAGCAGGACTCAAGCTTGCAAAGAAGATGATGGTTCACAAGCTTCAAGTGTTCACTGACTCACTGCTAGTCTCCAATCAGGTGAACGACAGCTACATTGCCAAGGAACCAAACATGAAAAAATATAGGGAGAAGGCCAAGGAAATCATGAACACCTTCCAGTGTTGCAAGATCAAACAAGTTCCAAGGTCTCACAATAAGAAAGCTGACGCCCTTAGCAAGCTTGCTTCGTTGAATTTTGCTCACCTCACTAAGAAGGTATTGGTTGAAGTGATCAAGCATCCTGCCATAACAGAACTCGAGGTTTAAGATGTCATTGCTGAAAACGAACCAAATTGGATGACTCCGTTTATAAGGTTCCTAAAAAGAGGTGAACTACCAGAAGATCCTGTTGAAGCTGAAAAGGTTCGAATCAAGTCAGAGCAGTATACCATCCAAGACGAAATACTCTATAAAAAAGCGTACTTGGCCCCATTGCTTCGATGTGTCGGCCCCGAACAGAGCAGATATCTAATTAAGGAAGTTCATGAAGGAATATGTGGAGCTCATTGTGGTCCAAGGTCAGTCGTGGCAAAACTCATGAACCTGGGCTACTTCTGGCCTTCCATGCATCGTGATGCATCTGAACAATTGAAGAAATGTGAAGCCTGCCAAATTCATGCTCCTGTCCCGAAAAGCCCCAAGCATGACTTAGTGCCTATTAATTCAGCTTAGCCATTTCACAAGTGGGGGATGGATATCGTTGGACCCTTCCCACCAGCAAAGGGAGGGGTCAAATTCTTATTAGTGGCTGTTGATTACTTCACAAAATGGCCAGAAGTGAAGCCCTTGGGAAAAATATCTGGAAAAAAGATAATCGAATTCGTCTGGGAGAATATCATTTGCCGATACGGCTTGCCTGGGGTGCTCGTTACCGACAACGACAAACAATTTGCAGAGAGACCATTCAGTGTTTGGTGCAAAGAATATCGAATAACACAAGTCTTTAGCTCTGTAGCATACCCTCAATCAAATGGCCAAGTCGAAAGGATGAATAGAAGTGTGGTTGAAGGGATCAAGGCTAGATTAGGCCGACAAGGAGGAAACTGGTTGGAAGAATTGCCAAGTGTTCTCTGGGCAATTCGGACCACGGAAAAGACAAGCAACAAGAAAACTCCTTATAGCCTTACTTTTGGGTCCGAAGCAGTTATACCTGCTGAAATCGGAGTCACCACACCTCGAACCCTTCATGTTGACTTCCAGGCAAATGAACAAGAAACATTGCTCAATCTCGATCTCTTAGAAGAAGCCAGGGACTCAGCAGCAATTCGAGAAGCTCAATACAAACAAAAGATGGAGTCCTACTACAACGCCAGAGTTAAGCATGAATGCTTCAAGCCAGGAGATCTGGTTCTAAGAAACAATGAAGCAAGCAAGAAGGAAAACCAAGGAAAACTAGGACCTAAATGGGAAGGTCCCTACACCATCCTTGAATCCCACAAAGGAGGGTCTTACAAGCTTGCCAACATGGAAGGCAAGAAGCTCCCTCGCCACTGGAATGGCAAGAACCTTAAAAGGTTCTTTGTTTAAGTTGTAAGGAAATGTTGTTCTCTTTTAAGCAATGTAATGTTAACAAATCGAATGAATGAAAGGATCACTAGATCCTCTTTTGGAAACTTTGTCTTTCTATCCTATGTTCAGGTTGAGAACCTTGCAAGAAACTCCATGGCAGGGGCCATGTAAGGGGATGAGCTCCCAGGCCATTTCGCTCAATAGGTTCGAGGGATAAACGGGCCTATTTAAGGGGTGAGTTCCTAGATCAATCCAACTCCATGAGATAAACAAAAAACACTTTTATAAATCTCATTGACAGGCTTGAACAACCTACACCAATCGTTCCTTAAGTTTAGAAAACAAACTTATGAAAACATATTAAAACACTTGTGTAAGTGTATATAGGATAGATGGTGACATGTTTGCCTAGACTACCTTAAGGATGAATGACTGCAGCGTTCAACCTTTGAAGGTGCTACCGGATAAACATTCCCAAACAATAACAACGACAAACACACATAAGAAAAACAAATAAACAAAAGACGAACAACCAAGCATACCTAACAATAGCCTTAAGGGCTTAACATTTCAAGGCTTTAACAAGCCAAATACTAGATCATTGTTTAAAGGGCTGCATAAAGCCCACAACCACAAGAAAACCCCTAAGGGTTCCAACAAAAGATAAAGTGTCTAGAACACAACCACAAAGTTAATTGTTTACAAACCAACTGCTAAGAAAGCTACGAATAAGGGAGTTTAGGCATCATTACCAGATCCTGAAGGCTTGGAGGCTTCATCCTCATTCACAACCTTCACCACCTTTGCCTTTTTTGATTTCTTCCCTTTCTTCGGCAGCTTCTCCACAAGACCACCAGCCTCAGAAGCTTCAACACTAGCATCTTTGGAAGGCGCTTCACCAGCATCCAAAGTTTCATCGCTATCACCAGAATGCGTCCTCTTCTTCGAAACAGACTGAAGCACCTTAGCAGAAACAACCTCATTTAAACCTACAGGCTTCAACTCTTTCAACTCCTTCAAAGGTTTCCCATAGAGGGAAGACACTTGGGAAACGTAAGGATAAGTTGAATGTTCCATCTTGAGGATTGTCTCTTTGAACACATCCAAGGAATCAGGCTGGTAGAAAGGAGACTCTTCCAGGACTTGGCCAGACTCATGAGCCTTAAACCCTGCAATAAAACCAGCATGCTTACCATGGGCCAGAAGCTTGGTGTATACCTTCCCAAGAGCAGAGTTGAATTCAGCAGAGTGAAGAAGGTATGTAATAACTTGCTGAAAGCCTTCCTCTATCAACCACTTGTTATCATTCAAGGCAGCAGCAAGGGAACCCTCTAACCCTTTCTTCTCATTTTCAAACACTTTCTTCTCTGCTTCCAAAGACAACCGATCAGCCTCAACTTGAAGTCTAGCAGCCTCATGCTTTGCAGTCTCAGCCTCATGCCCCTTCTTCAACTCATCGATCAAAGCAATCAAAGTGATCTCCTTTGCGGCATACTCTTCGGCATCTTTCTTCATGGTTGCAAGAGACTGCTTCATCTCCCTCTTCTTTTTAGCAAACTCACTATATTCACCCATCATCTTCCTGAACCTGCTAATCCCCTCCGGTAACATAGCAGCCAGATTACAGGTACCAACCATCATCTTCGTCAATAAGGCATCATCATCCAACCCCTCCAAGCAAGCCTTGGCACCAGGAGTGGCAAAATGTGCCAATACATCCTCACAAACCGCTGAGGACTTAAAAGTATCACTAGGTTTCACATTCCAACCAGGGACATACAACCCTTCCCCATCAAAGCTCGTTGAACCCTCATTACCTTTCACAATGGTAACCTTAGAAAAAGCCTTCTTACCTTTGCTCTTCTTCTCAACCACATCAACAGCAGTATCCTCCAAAGCTTGTTCCTTCTCCTCCTCTGACTCCTCAATGTCATCACTAACAGTCAACGCTTCAGATGCATCAACAGACTTAGCAGCTTTCAACAGACGTCTGCTAGATCTCCTAGTTGAAGCCTTTGAAGAACTGGCCTTAGAAAAACTCTTCACATCAGGAACAACAACATAGTTAGTCCCATAATACCTTCCCTTCTCATACTTTGTCAAAGCATCCTCACCCTGCACTGCTTCAGCATCTTTGAAGACAACTCCCGAAGCATCATCTCCTTTGATAAAGTCAAGAGCCGACATAACTACAATAAAAGAAAACAGAACACATAAGCAAAGGAGACAAAAAGAAAGAAACCAACAACAAGCGAAAGGTTCGTACCCTGATCACCCTTCATCACTACAGGATCTCTACCCGGTTTGTCCCAACGGGTGCTAATACCAGACAAAACTAAGAAAGGCTCACCAAAGGGACGAAGCCTTGAAGGACATGCTCTAAGAGCTGTCAAAAAGTTATGATCTAACTCAGATTATGAAGGCTCCCCTTCATTAAGAATGGCCTCAGGATGTCTCCACACGGGTTTATAAGGAAAAATAGAGTCAGAAACCCAAAAGAATATAGTTTTCCATTGACCAACGGTTGTAACATGGGAAGAAAGCAAGTTAGTTTCTATTGACGATCCCTCGAAGGTGAACCAGTCACCATTCTTAGCAAGACGGAAGAATCGCCTGAACATTAACAGAGTAGGATCATACCCTAAAGCTCTACACAGGCATTCAAAATGCAGAATACGGCCAACACCATGGGGATGAATCTAACCAAGAGAAACCCTATAATACTCGAGAACATTCAATAAAAACATGGAGAATGGATGACGAAGGTTTGAGAACTCAAAATGTCGACAATACAGAGCAACAGACCCAGAAGGACAATCAGACACAGCAAGCTTCTTGCCAGGAGCAACGGGATTAAACGACAGGTCTATATCCCATTCAGCACAAAACGATTCCACCTCCTTTTGAGAAAGGGAGGAAAAAGTGATGGCCATGTCATTTTTAGCACCCATAATGCTTCAAAGGATGATCAGAAAAGAAAAATAAAGGAAGAAGACAAACCTGCTTTGATCGGAGGAACGAAACCCTAATCAGATGGATGGTTGATAGAGAGGAAATGTTGAAGAAAGGGAAAAGAGTAAAGTAAAAATGATGAATTCAAAAGGTTAAAAAGAAGAAAAGAAAAACGGTTATTTTATTTAAATAACTGCAATAATGACATGCAGTAAAACAGCTGTACGACTGCCACATGTCACATCAGCAGTCTAATCACAATTAAAAACTGCTAAGTAATAACCGCCCAAAACACAGCGAACCATCGAACCCTTCAAGCAAAAACCAAACTAAGCAAACAGTCAGAAGCTTTCTAGCTGCGCTACCAAACCTCCTGACTTGGGGGGCTGATGACGTGGGTAGCTTAAAGCAAAAAGAATAAATGATATCGCAGAACAGTGCTTAAAGGGTTGAAAGCTACAACGGTTCAAAAGGCAGAAGTATCCTAAGTCAAAAAGATGACTTGTCTTATCACCTTTTCATCGAGCAACACAGCCAGTTGCTGATGGAGTAACAACACCAAACAGACCGCAGGTCAATAGCCACCATTGGCTATTAGTGGATTGTCCTTTTGTTGCAACAAGGTCCAAGGTAATATGCTTTCCTCTAATAGAGGGTCCTTTCCTCTATAAATCAGACCTGTCTTCACAGATCTGATTACACCATCTCACATCTCTTACACTCTAAACTTCTTATTCTCTTGGTCCTTGCACGTGGAGAGAACACTTCTCTTCACTCGGATCTCTAGAGCAGCTACTTCTGGTTTCGAGTACATCTCAAACCAGAAATCTAAAGCATTAACAACAATAAAATTACCTTGAACCTCCTTCTACGTTTGCAACGTAAAAGGACACCACGACCTGCGTTAGGCAGAGTGGAACCCTTGAACCCCTGAACCATTCATGTGACTCAGAACCAACGTTAGGCAGTTATTTGTTGTAGCAACAATATATATATATATATATATATATATATATAAGATTAGGTTCAAATGAAAACCACCCTTTCGTGAAAGAACCGTAAGAACCCCGACGTAAAATGTGAATTATGTGTTTAATGGTGTAAAACATTGTTACTTTGAGAGTATTTGTGATTTGCAGGCACCCGAAGCTTAATTGTGCTAATTGGAGCTTCATGGTGGTTTTCAGAGAATTATATAAGGGATTAGAAGTTCCCACGCTAAACGGGAGATAAAATATGAAGGTTGGGCAAGAAAGCAATGTTCAGCGCCCCAAAATTGAATATTAGCGCCACTTGGTGCTAAAATTCGCGCACACCGGCGAAAAAGTGAAATCAGAGCCACCTGGCGCCATTATACGAGAAGCTTAGAATTTTATGGGTTTTCACCCTATTTCAAGATAACATCAACCCCAAATGAATGGTCCTTCAACCCAAGCTGTTTTAGAGCTCCCAAGCACAAATTTTATTATCCCAAACCTCAATTCGTTCATGTAAATATCATACCCAAATCAACAATTGAAGATCATATGATGATGATGAGTGGCTTGTAACTACCTACGGGTGGACGGTTCGTTTATGTGAAACTCAAGCTTGGTTCTTTTTAATGTTTTTGGATTATTTTTCAGTACTTGAAGAATACTTGTGGTTTTGATTTATTTAAACGAGTTGTTTGTGTTGCAATTATTCGTCTTTTATCGTTTGCATTCGGTTTTCTTGCATCGTGAGCATATTATTGGGTGAGTTTTTGGCACATATGATTTGGTAATTAGATTGCATAGGTTATTATTAAAAACTTGTCTCTTCTTGCCACTTGAATTAAGACTATTAACAAGGCCATGTCTATGTGGTATCTAATTACCTGAAACAAGTTTGGGTGAATCATTTAACCAAAAATCCGGAGGGGGTTACTTCTTTTCTGTAATTGTTTACAAATCACATTCAAAATTGTTTTCTTTATAAACTCAAACCAATCAAACAAAGCAATTAATTAGGCATTAGTTAATTTAGATAAAAAATACAACTTTCTACCAATTCCTAGTGGATATGACCTTACTTTCCACTTACTATGTATTTTCATTATTTTTTACCAAAACCGCAAGGCCTTTACCTTGCGGTGCCCCGTCCCTCCTAATTGTGATAAGTTCAGTAATTAATTGCATAATATGCTAACCAGGGCCTTATATGTGTTCAAAGTGAGTTTACTTGTCTTCTCATTTATCCTAACCTTTTGAGTTTTCTATAAATAATATCCATAATTAAGGAGCTGTTTGGTAAGGCTCTTAATGAGTCCCTGAATCATTCAGCTCATTCAGTGCACTTGTTTCAACATCTGAATGGAATGGTTAAGGTTGAACCATTAAGACTTGGGATGTTGCTGAACCATTAAGCACTGAATGAATCCATTTTTACTTCCTATACCAATGTGGGACAAGGAGACTAACCATTTAGAGGTCCAACAAAACAACACTTAATGATTCAGCACTCAACCGTTCAGGTCCTCTTAACCATTCAGACTTCTTAATGATTTAGCACTTAATCAACCAAATAGTCCCTAACTGTCGCCTAAGGGATGTGACGCATCACTCCTACAAACAAGTTTGATGGTGTTCTGATGATCTGATAGTTAGTGATAATTCTTTGTACACTCTTGTTTTACAAAATCACGCACATTTGATCAAATCTCTGCTCTATTTGTTGTTCTTGTATTTGTGAATCACAAACAAGACACAATGATAAAATTGTTAGATATTTAAATAAAACTTTATGTTTTTATGTTTTAGTATGTACAATTTGAACATATGTTTATGCAGTAGTATGTATGTATGTGTTAGTATGTTTGTAATTAGATGTAACCATTAGTCATAAGTACATTAGCATAGATAGATAGAAAATTATATGGGTCAATACGGTTATGATCAAGGCTGCATCAGAAGGTACACAGCAGAATTACAAGGCTGCAACATATGAAAAACAAATGGGTCAGCAAACTCGTATCAGAGCAGCAGCAAACAAGAAATAAAAGGGTGTGACACACTATGAAAAGACAAATATACCCCTGACAGTTGAAATCAGTTTATTGGCGCCAAAAATCCAAACGGTGGCAGTTAAATTAGACATAACAGTCACAATGCTTCGGACATAAAACTGTCAAGGGACACACCGTTTGATTTCATATATATAGGACATGTATCTTTCATTCATTTGTAACTACCAAGATTGTTTAGTTTCTAATCAATACAAACAATCCATCTTCCTGTCCAAAATCAGTGTCGTGCATATTGTTCTTTTGTTTCAATCATTGTTCATTGTTATCTTTGTTTAATATTTGATCAAATTCCATTCAGAAAACAATCACAAATCCGCTGCAAATCTGATTTTATTCCAACAAATTGGTATCAGAGCCAGTCTTGTTTTCTGAATTCAATTATCTTTCGTAAACTTAAGAACAAATCGAATTAAAATGTCTCAAACTTCAGAAACTTCATATGTCACAACCGTGATGAACAATCGAAACCGTATCAGAAATAGAAGAAACAAAAGAGAAGCCACAAGAAGTAGAATCGATACAAGGAAGTGCTACTATTGTCATGAACCGGGGCATCTAATAAGTGCATGTAATATGAAAGAGAGGGATGAAAATGCTTTATTGATCAAAGACGCGATTGATACGGGTATTAGTTATTATCCTATTGAGAAATTTGGCAGTGGTAATGTAACGACGTTAAAAATTAATCGTAATTATTATTAATCTAAAATAATTAATAGAATAGTATTGGGCCACCAAGGGGTGTTGCCCAGTAATCTTATCCGGATAAAAAGACCAAGCCCAATAACCGGCCCATTAGCGAAGGGATTAAGGCCCAATAAGGAACATTGCGAAAGCCCGATAGAGTAGATGTGGGCCGTAATAGTGACCCGATTAAAATAAGGGCCCAAATTAAAAACCTTGATTATTAGTTGGGCCTAATAAAACATTAGTAGGGTATATGTTCGGCCCTCTTTATATCCAAAATAGAAACCCACTAGTATTATGGTAAAGACCCATTTTACAAACTTATGAAGGAATCCAATTAACTAGAGTCCATTATCACTAAGTAGTTGAAAATTGACCATATATAGAAGATGACTAGGTGCCGCCATTTTAGAGAAAAATCCACCTAAGATTATGAGATTCCCTTCTATTACACTCAAAGAACTATCAAGACTCCACCTTGCACTCTAAGTTCTAGATGTAATAATCACATGCAAAACCCTTTGCCTTTTAAATACTTCCATCGGCTCATCATAAAAACAAAAACTACTCCATACCTTTTTTTATTAACTCATCCTCATTCACTCTTCCAAAACATGCAGAACATAAAGCATCCTTTTTATTAAAACCAACCATTCACCATGAACACCCAATCCCTATACTAAAAACCTTCACCCTTTTAACTTACCAAAATAATATTAGAACAAGACCCCTACGGCTAGAAATTAGAACAGGCCGGTTATATTTATCAAGCATTCGACATCCGGGTAAGTATTCTATTCTAGTAGGAAACACGAGTGCCAAGCTGTAATGGCCAGCTTTTAGTTTAGTTATTACGCCTAAGCTGTAACGGCCAGCTATACTATATTATTACTTGTGAATAATCGATATTAACATGCAACAGGAAAGAAGCACCACCCGAACACCTACGGAAAGTAACACGAACCAATCGGAGATTATCAACGTGAGTGTGTGTACCCCATGTTTGTTTATAATGTTTTCGGGGTAAATGCATGTTGGTCGAGTCTTGATTTTCACTTGCATGTGTCTTGATCGTATGAAATATATAGAAATCGATCGTATAGAAATAACTAGAATGGATCCATTTGGTATTATTTTGAATGTATCTCCGACCACTTAGAGGATCGGACCACAAAACATATGTCAAAATGTTCCTTCGATATACATTCTACCTTAGAAAAGATCGAACCATACGAATATTGCATGTTTTTATAAAGAAACGAGTAACCGGTTATATTTATGAATCGTTTATGTGATTATTTTGTGTTAACCGGTTGAACTGGCACCACTCACTAGCTTCGCTAACGTATTTTCGACATGCATTTCAGGATGACGAATGAAAGGTTGGAACCCGAGCTCTACATAGTTTAACGAGTCGATGCAATGTTCATAAATAACCGGCCCAGTGGGCCGGATTGTGTCTCAAAAAGGCTTCGGCCAAAGTTGTTGTTGTTTTGAAATGTTGGGTTTGTAAGAAACATGAATGGTTATGTTGTTAAGGAAGTTGACCGTGAGTTTAAGTATGTAAAATAATGGTATGTTTTAATAATAAAAGCGGAAGTTATTAGTAAGTATTATGTGTCGTGATTACCAATCCGTAATGACTCGGTAAATTCCGGGTCGTTACAGGTAATGATTATATCTTGCATAGGTCCGATGATCAAACATGGAAGGATATATGGTATTTAAGTCCAAACATTCATAACCATGTTGTTGGTAACATAGATCATTTTCTGAAAATAAGAAGATCATTCGGTGTAGAAAGTCTTTTTAAAGATAAATTAGTGTTCGTAAGAGGAATTGGAATGATTGATGTCACAGTGTATTATCATTCTTTAATTATTCCAAATATATTTTACTCTACGGACATAGAGGAGAATATTTTAAGTCTATCTCAATTGAAATTACAAGGTTTCATAGTTAAATTGGAAGGAAACAAGTGTTATGTGCAAAACATGTTCAAAAAGGAGAGTATACAATTTGCAAATGTGAAAGAAAATAGAAATTCAAAAGAAACTATGTTGAATGAAATAAAGATGAAAGAGAAGGAACATGAGAAAATGAAACAAGAATATTTGAATCAATATTTTGAAGAATTAGATATTGATTCAGAGAATAATATGAAAAAAATGGAGAATATAGTTCATAAGATCAACATAGACTCTATGGAAAAGTGTATGGAATTCTTAGATATCATAGAAGATCTAGAATATCCTTGGGAACATAAGGAAATATTGAAAGATCCTTTCTTGAGGATGGTTGATTGGTTCTTAAACTTTTACTTGAAAGTAGACAATTGGCCAATACCTCCAAGAATGGAAAATGGAAAATGGAAAAAAGATAGACTTGTATGTGTTAGTAAAGAAAGAGGGTGGACACCGAAGGATATCAAAGTACACTTTGTGGGTGGTCATTGCAAAGGAATTGGGTTTGAATTATGAAGATAAAGATATTGTAAGAATACTTTATACCCAATACTTAGACGTCTTGGAATGGCAATACCGTGTGAAATGCGTAGCAAGACAAAACCAACAGGAAAGTTCAAATAATGAAATGAGGGGCAGCCGTGGACAGATGCATGAATTATCAAGTGTAATGCCAATGTTGAACAAGGACGCCAATTCAATTGAAGAAGACTACGCTCTCTACATGGGCGGAGACTGGATCACTGCAAAAAACTTAATGAAGAAGAGAAAGTATGACTTCACAAGAGTTGAACAAGCATTAGAAGAAGCAATTGAGACCTTGCCCAAGAACATGAAGAACACAAGTTTAATTTAAAGGCAGGTGTTAGATATTTAAATAAAACTTTATGTTTTTATATTTTAGTATGTACAATTTGAACATATGTTTCTGCAGTAGTATGTATGTATGTGTTAGTATGTTTGTCATTAGATGTAAACATTAGTCATAAGTACATTAGCATAGATAGATAGATAGAAAATTATATGGGTCAATACGGTTATGATCAAGGTTGCATCAGAAGGTACACAGCAGAATTACAAGGCTGCAACATATGAAAAACAAATGGGTCAGCAAACTCGTATCAGAGCAGCAGCAAACAAGAAATAAAAGGGCGGGACACACTATGAAAAGACAAATATACCCTTGACAGTTGAAATCAGTTTATTGGCGCCAAAAATCCAAACGGTGACAGTTAAATTAGACAAAACAGTCACAATGCTTCGGACATAAAACTGTCAAGGGACACACCGTTTGATTTCATACATATAGGACATGTATCTTTCATTTGTAACTACCAAGATTGTTTAGTTTCTAATCAATACAAACAATCCATCTTTCTGTCCAAAATCAATGTCGTGCATATTGTTCTTTTGTTTCAATCATTGTTCATTGTTATCTTTGTTTCATATTCGATCAAATTCCATTCAGAAAACAATCACAAATCCGCTGCAAATCTGATTTTATTCCAACAAAAATGGGGTTTAAACAATACGATGTTATATATGCAAATTTATTATACTTATAATTGAACTCATGAGGTTTGATTAATTATACATGCAAACCATATTACAATCTCGAAGCATATATATATATATATATATATATATATATATATATATATATATATATTCTCCTTATTATTAATATTTATAAAGTTTTCTATTCAAGACTTTTCGGCTCTTTCTCGGCTAAGCAGCTGGTCGTTGTTCTCAACTTTTACCACCTCCTTCACCACCTCCATCACCATCACCATCGCCATCTCCATCACCATTGCCATCACCATCACCATCACCATAACCATCACCATCACCACCTTCCGCAGGAGGCGGTCCATAACCTCGTTCACCACCTGACGAAGGAGGCTCCCCACCTTCACCACCTGACGAAGGAGGCGCCCCACCTTCTGAATAAGGGGGAGGAGCATATTCTGGAGAAGGAGCAGGGCGCATTTTCCTCGGGGCCTTTGGTGGGGGCTCCGTGTTCTTCTCACGATCACAATCAAAGTAGCAAAAGCACATGGGTTTGGATTCACGAACATGACAAGCTCCATGCTTTGCACCCTCCCAATCGTTACACTTCTTGTCACACTTGTCCGTGTCTTCGCAGTTTCCAGACCAAGTCAAACTCGGTTTTTCGCATATTTTTCCTTCGGCACTAGCTATTTCTGTTCACCATTAAAATCAACTTTTAATAATAATAATAATAATAATAATAATAATAATAATAATAATAATAATAAGTAGACTAGATGATGCAAAATAATATTTTTGTCACCACTAAAATACGTCATTTTATATAATATTTGTTTACTATATATGAAGTGAAGCTCCAAATTTGACATTTGTTCTCCATTATCGAACAAAAAGCATAATGAAATTTGATTAATAAGACCATAATAATATTCAGCATTTAAATCAAATGATAATCATGAAATAAATAAGATTTGATTAATCACCTGAGATTGCAAGAACGAAGACGAGCAAAAGGAATACTAAGTAAGAAACGGAATTGTTCGCCATTTTTGAAGAAAAGGGCATGGTGATGAGTTATTTATAAGGGAAGAAAGGAGTTTCAAGAACATATATACGTGAGGAAGTTGAACCAAAATCTTTAACAAATTAAAGTAAATAATAATAATAATAATAACAATAATCAATAGGTCAAAACTTCATCACGTATGGTATGATATTGATTAATTTTAGACGCCTGTATTGTAATAAAATCTCATTTTTGGTTGTTGTGTTATGCATAAAAAGTTATGAAATTGATCACTTGTATAAATTGTTTTAACTAAACTTAACAAAAAACTATAGATTTATCACTAGGCCAGTGGTGGATACTGGATAGTGTAGAATATTATATTTTTTAAACAAATAAAAATGCTAAATAACTAATGCGTTCGTCAAATATTATAATTTTGAGAACTGGAAAGTTTTAGTGAAAAGATAATTATACTGAAACATTTAATGTAGAGGACGCTATCAGAACACTAATAGCTCTTCAAACCACTATGATTACATAGAAACCATAGTTTATACTTTATAAAGTCTTATATATGAAGAAAATAAAAAACGTATAGAGCCAGATTCGTACGGAGATGAGAGAGGAGCCGTAGTTGACATGGAAGTGACAGAGGGTGTTTGGGATTGCGCTTTGAATCTGATTTTTAGATTGTTGTGTTTTCAAAACGCAGATAATCAGTTTTTAGTATTTGGATTACGTTTTGAAAACGCAGATAATCAGCTTTTTAGGCTACCAAAACGCAATAATCTATAAGCAGCTCCACCCCTGCTTTTCCAAAACGCGTAATCTGTTTTGAATAATCAATCCCAAACAAGTGCCGCCCATGTTTCCTTTTGTTCTCTTTGCAATTTTTTTACTTTATTGAGGTAATGTGTCAATAAAAATATAGATCACGGCGTTTGTTTCAAGTGTTCAGGTTCTTACAGATATATAGTTTACCTCTTATATAACATATATACCGTTTGAATACCTATAGACAATGCACCATAAACCTATTCATGTGCTTATAAATTAGTAAATTACATTTAATAGAATAAGGAAAAAGATATCCAAAACTCGATAATAACCAATGGAAGTCCCTTAATCAATGTCGTAGGAAAGATCGTCTCTTCAATAAGAAGTGTCATTTTTAAGTTTTGTACAATCTCCCCTTATTGAGAGTTATATACAAAAATCGTGGGTTCGTTAGTAAAGAATCAGACACGCGATATCTATAAAATGGTCTAGAATGAGACACGCGATTAATTATCTCGCCCCATAAAATGAAAACATTAATAACAAAAACCGGCTCTTAGAAAGTCGAATTAAGAGTGTAGTCAAGTTTGAGCCACATAATTATGTCACCAGCCTAAATGGACCTCAAATAATTAAACACACATGTTCTTGCACATTTGTGTGAAGGGTTCGGTGTACATCTCTAGCCATGCCTTTAGCATCATCAGTCATCACATACATACAAAAATGTTCCCTCTAAAAGCAACTTCCAAATATATGAAGCCTGTAAAAATATCTCATTTAATAAATAAAAAAAAAGCTAATATAATAGAATAATGACAACCTAATATAGATAACCTATCAACATTAAACATATAAAAGACATTCTAATTGATCAAACAATAGGAAACTTAAACAAAAGAGTAACTAGATCACAAGCTCATATATATGTTTGTTTTGTTTATTTATTAAATTTTTTTTTTCTTACCTTCTGGTTCATTTATGGTGCACATATTCCTTAACAGTCAATCGTTAGATGTTCTAACAAAAATGGGTGCCCAACTACAATCATGACTTTCGGTCGAAGGCGTAGCATTCTGAAAAATAAATCATCAATTTTTAGTAATATTTAATACATGTAAATCACTAAATCTACCAACAAAAATGGATGCAGAAATAGGAGTGATGGTAATATATACCTTCATCTAGGTTGAACATAATCTTTTGTGGATACGACCCGCAGGTGTTTTATCGTAAACTAATGCACAAGTGACATGAATCCGATTGGTGCTATCCTAATAAAAAGTCAATGAAAAGAGATTAAGTTGATAAACTAATGCACGAAGTGACATGAATCAGATCCTCTTAACAATTTAGACTTCTTAATGATTCAACACTTAATCAATCAAATAGCCCCTTATTTGGCTTGCAACTATCCAGTGAGCATATTCATCCTGAATAACGATAATACAGAAAAAAGATTAATTTATTTATTAAACATCACAAGCATTTACCAAATCCAGTGAAAGAAATCCTGACCTTGCAAGCAGGCGATGCTAGAAATTTTAGTCGGTCGGCTTTTTTGGGATCAGAAGCATAAGTAGCCAAAGCAAGCAAAGCAGTCTGGTATACATAATATATTAGTTAATATTACAATATGCAACTTTGTTTGTGTTGAATATATGAGCCCAACATGCAACATATACAAGACATGAACATATAGGATCACAAACAAAGCATAAAATTGGAACCTTTTTAGGTGAACTCAAAACATCTGCATAGCATGCTATGAGTTTAGTACACCGTAAAACGTAATGAGCGGTTTACGATAATCAATGATTTGCAATGTTAAACTAGAAATGGTTTAAAAAGGATCTTGACTATTTGATTTGCAATGTTTAACTAGAAATGGTTAACCACGCAACTTTAATTTGCTCTCTGGAATGTCTTTTGTAATTTATAAAATTGATGAAACAAACGATCTTTTGGAACTGAAGTTAAGATATAATTAGACCATTGACTTAGTGGAAATTCAAGACCGAAAAACTTGATCCCGGTGGAATGGGCAGGTCAGAACATGAGAAGTTAGCTTAATTTTGAAGATTAGGATTAATAATTTTACTTTTTAAGCTTAAATTTCCTAATGTTGTTCTTTTTATGGGAGCGGTTACTCAACCACCAAATCTTTCCATTTTGACATAATTTCAACCAAGGTCGAGTTACATTTCTTGTTTAGAGCCATTTGTGAGATACTTTTGTTCCTTTTGTGAGTATTGTGACATTTTGCTTGTTAGTATTTCTCATGTTTCCTTGTTTATCTATTTGTTTTTCCACTCAGAGGTAGTTTATTTCAGTTGTTGCATCGTTCTAATGTTACATGCTGCATCATTTTGTTTTTAAAGTTATTTTAAATCGGTGCAATGATTCAACTCTTGATAATTGGAAGAAAGAAAACAATAAACTTGACCCTGAATGAAGGCTATATATATATTTTTTTGTTGGGCCCAAATGTATCATATCGATCTTTATCATTGCCAAAATACTTTACGTTATCTTTGGCTTATATTTTGATATAGTTTAGTAAACATGTTTTGATAATTTTGATGTTGAATTTGCGAACACGGCTATCCAAACATGTTGTGTTTGTGACATGTTGATAGTATGACTTTTCGAGCCTTTACACCCGTTAATGTGTTAGTTTGATCAATGTGTGTTTCTTCAACTATTAAATAACAAAATCTTGCACCTGTTAATGTGTGTGACTTTGATAAATGTGTGTTTCTTAAACTATAGAATGGTAAAAGAGAACAAATAAATAACGGGTTTGGTGATACTACCTGTAAAAAATGTAGATCTAATACAAACTCACAGTTTCACAACACAACTACACAATACAAGACAATAAAGAACAAACAGATGTAGTGACAAATCAGGCGACCAAAAATATTATTAGTTAACCAACCCAAAAAATCACCCAACCAATCACCCAAGAAGTTCTTCCAAACAGAAGAACTTTAAAGTACAAAAGATGATCAACTGATGAATATCAGTTGATCTAACAGAATACAAAATACAAATAAGAAACTGGAACGATCTTACAGACTACAAGACTAAACAACCAATACAAAGACAAGACTGCTATCAGGATCCTTCAACACCTTGTTGATATGAAACCCTAATCGCCAAGACTGAGAGAGACGAACATAATAGTGAAAGTGAGTAATAATGGCTGCTAAACCTGAAACAGAACGAGCAACAATCTATTTATACTGTCAATAGAAGCTTCGAGAGATAAAGCACAAAAGTCAGCTTCTCAACCGTTGGATTACAATTCTCACACGGATCGCCACATGGACGACCAAGATCAACACATATTATAACTGGACCATGGCCTTTGGCCAGATGGGCCATTCATGAGCCCACAAAACTTTAGGCCCGATAAGTTATTATTTGGGCTAACATTCAGACTTCAAATCTGGCCCAAATTACAAGTTATGTAGAGATAATTTGCACCAAATATTTTAACCATGAAATTACAAGATATCAAACAATATTACATCTCATATTTTTAACATTCCTCCTTAATTTCATGGTTAAATAAATTTATCATACCAAGTCTTGAACATAGCTCATTATGTTGAGCTTGTCCTAACCCTTTGGTAAGAATATCTGCAACCTGATTTTGAGAATCAACTTTTAAGGTTTATTTACAAATTCTGTCCCATTATCACTTCTAAAAATCTTTACAGATTTTTAAAACTGAGTTTTTAACATTTCATAAAACAGTTCTATGTTTTCAAAGACCTCATACTTTCCTTTTAACATGTAGATCCAAACAGACCTAGACCAATCATCTACAACAGTAAGAAAATATTTGTAACCTTCTCTACTTGTGACCTTATATGGCCCCCATACATCAAGGTGTATAATATCTCCTACTTCTTTGGTCTTGTGTTCACTTAAAGGAAATGGGACCCTAGACTGTTTGGCCTTGTGACACACCTCACAAGGCTCACTGTTATTAAGATTTACATTTAAAGTATCTTTTAACACAGCTAGAGCCTGATCAGATGGGTGCCCTAATCTAGAATGCCACAAATTAGAATCAGACACACTATTAAAGCACAGATTACTAACATTCACATCAGCACCAGCAATATACAGTCCATCACACTCTTTACCAGTCACCAGGACTTACCTGGATCTGGAATCCTGGACATAACAAGCATTTTCATTAAACAAGACATCCAACTTGTTGTCTTTAGACAATTTTTGAACAGAGACAAGATTGACACAATATTCTAGTATTAAGAATACATCCTTTAGAACAACTCCTTCAGCTAACTTAATATCACCTATCTTAGTTACCCTAGCACTTGTTCCATTTGGATGTTTAACCAAAATATTATATTTTAAGACATCAACACAGTTGACCATTTGGTCTTCATTACTAACCATGTGTTGATTTGCTCCTGAGTCCATAATCCACCCAGACTTAAGAGCAAATTTAAGAAAATTTGAACAATTTGAGAAATTCCCAAATATGTTATAAAGTTTTGACATAACAGACATACTTGAAAAACCATTAAAGACACAACTCTCACCTCCAACATTTGAATTCTGTCCTTGACTTTCACTTCCTGATTTCTCACCAATAAGACTCATCAGCTTATTTACCTGTTCAGAAGTGAAAGGCAAAATAGTAGAGGAGGACACAGCATTGCTAGACCCACTACTTTTCTTTTGGTTTTTATTACCAGATACATTACCCTTAAACCCTTGACTAGGTGGTTTCTTTTTAAAACCAGGAGGATACCCTACCAACTCATAACACCTATCCACAGTGTGTCCTATCATGTTACAATGTGTACACTTTAGGTTTGGATTAGGACCTCTATTAACCTTTTTGTTATTATCAGAAAACTGATTTCCAGTTGTCATAAAAGATACATTTGATCCTTTTTTTGAAGAGTTGGAACCTCTATGAGATTCCTCTCTTGAGATTATAGAAAAAGCAGTTTTAACAGTTGGTAGGGGTTCTCTGGTTAACAATGTTGTCCTAACAGGTTGATATATGTCATCAAGCCCCATCAAGAACTGCATTAACTTGATTAGGGTACTCAAGTCATTATAGTCCTTTGAGGCTTGACAGGTACAAGCAGGTAGCTGTATCATAGAGTCAAATTTTTTCCAAAGAGTATTTAATCTATGATAGTATTCAGCTACACTACTGCCATTTTGAGAGATAGAATTAATTTGTTGATACATATTAAACACAATTGAACCATCAATTTTATTATATGTTTCATCTAATTCTACCCAAACATCTTTAGCAAGTTTAGAAAACACTTGTCCTAAAAACAATTCCTCACTAACTGAATTTAACAGCCAAGACAACACAACAGAGTTACATCTATCTCATTGATTTTGTAACACTTCATCACTTTCAGACCTAGTACAGGTACCATTAACAAAGCCATACTTATTTTTGGCTTGCAAGGCAAGCTTCATAGAGTTGGCCCAGACAGTATAGTTTTCTGTCCCCTTAAGTTTGATGGTAGTAATAGTCAAACTACTTGTATCACTAGGATGTAGATACAAGGGGTCACCAATGTCAAGTTTACTAATGAGAGAACCAGCCTGGTCAGCCCCTCCTGACCCTGCTGGTAAAGGTTGAGGAGTACCCATTCAACCTCACACAAATAATACACAGAACAATTAAAACAAGATAATAGACAACCAAGACAGACCTCTAAGGCGAAGCTGTGACAGTGGTCCAGATCACGGGTTCGTCACTCAAGGTGCCCGTGCAGGTCTTATCACAGGAGCCTGTTCCTAAAGACCAGACAAATAATAGACAAAAGACAATAGACAAGTAGAAACAAGCAAGATCAAGACAAACCAATACAGATAACCAATCAACAGAGATGAAAACACAGAAGACACAACCAATTATTGAGCCTACTCCGGTCCACCCTAACCCGGACAGTGCTCCTAGACACAGACAAGGAGAAAGACTTACAGTGAACTCCAGCAGCAAACAAAGCACAATACAGAACTTAATAAAACTAGGGAAGAGAACAACTTACTGGTTGCACAGCAATCCAATAACAACAACACAAATCACTTACAACAAGTGATCAGAACCACAGATCCAATGCCAACAATTGTTGACAACAAATCCCAAACAACCTTCACAAGAAAAACAAGATACAAATTAGTAAAGAACACTTAAGTAGATCTGTATTTAGGTCTTTTTCATCCAAGATCTAAACACAACCAGATCTACAATAGACAAGACAGACATACAGCGGAAGACTACCAGAATCGTTTAAAACTGTTGATCCCTTAATTTTTTGAAAAGCAGAGAGCCTATGGCTCTGATACCATGTAAAAAATGTAGATCTAATACAAACTCACAGTTTCACAACACAACCACACAATACAAGACAATAAAGAACAAACAGATGTAGTGACAAATCAGGCGACCAAAAATATTATTAGTTAACCAACCCAAAAAATCACCCAACCAATCACCCAAGAAGTTCTTCCAAACAGAAGAACTTTAAAGTACAAAAGATGATCAACTGATGAATATCAGTTGATCTAACAGAATACAAAATACAAAGAAGAAACTGGAACGATCTTACAGACTACAAGACTAAACAACCAATACAAAGACAAGACTTCTATCAGGATCCTTCAACACCTTGTTGATATGAAACCCTAATCGCCAAGACTGAGAGAGACGAACATAATAGTGAAAGTGAGTAATAATGGCTGCTAAACCTGAAACAGAACGAGCAACAATCTATTTATACTGTCAATAGAAGCTTCGAGAGAGAAAGCACAAAAGTCAGCTTCTCAACCGTTGGATTACAATTCTCACACGGATCGCCACATGGACGACCAAGATCAACACATATTATAACTGGACCATGGCCTTTGGCCAGATAGGCCATTCATGAGCCCACAAAACTTTAGGCCCGATAAGTTATTATTTGGGCTAACATTCAGACTTCAAATCTGGCCCAAATTACAAGTTATGTAGAGATAATTTGCACCAAATATTTTAACCATGAAATTACAAGATATCAAACAATATTACATCTCATATTTTTAACACTACCCCAGAGAAAGATGAAAAGAAAACAAAGAGTTAATTCAAGAGACGTGTTCCATATGTGGCATATGCTAGCTACCATTCTTTATTTCTTTTTAAATATTGTGTCTTGTGTTTGTTAATATCTGAATTTGGGAACATGTTGAAAGGAGAGATATAAGCATTTCAACAAATTGCTCAACAAACATGTGTTTTAGTGGATCATGGGCTTTAACACGTCAACTTAGTCACCCGAAACTCCACAAGTAGCTACTTATTTTAGAATGGCTTATTTGAAACGCAACATTGGGTACTTGGGTCATACCTATGTGTGTTTTTGCGTTTTGTACATAATCACATTGTTGTATTGCAGGTTGTATTTGGATCCCACGGTAACGCGCTGGTTAACCCACTATAGTATTATGTATACCATAATTACCATTTCAACCTCTATGCTTTGGACCGAAATATACACCATATGCACAAAAATGGTTTCCTTTAATTGAAATCGTACGATACCAAAATCATGGTGTCATTCGTTTGAAATGAGTCAGATTTGAAGATTCTTAACAAAGGCCCTAATCCACACTCTTTGAAAAAAAAAATCTGACCTATAATCTCAGATTATTTAATTTTAAGTACAAAGAGGACCGCCATCACATATTTCGTTATATGGGTCTGGTGATGGTGACGACCAATTACTATAATTGAGATTTTTTAAATCCAATACTCCTTTTAAGTTTTAGTATTAAAAACCTCATTTTGTATCTAGGTAACAACATATTTGTTAAGTTATTACAAATTAAGGAATTTAATCACGCGAAAATAAAACAAGAGCACAACCAATTTTAAGTAAAGAATTGCAAGAACCGCATAAAGACGTGTACTTATTTTTTTAACTTTTAACTATGATACATGGAAAGTGACCGCACCACCGTTAGTCTCCACTTTTATCTTACAAACATACCGTACAACTGCATATTGATCATGTAGTTCTTGCTCTAAAATTGATCTTGTAGTTTATATGTCCAACACGATCAGCAAAAGATGCAACCTTTGATGAAGGCACCTTATAATCGAAAACAAAATGCTTTTTGATGATTCCACATACTTGTTAGAGCACAAATTTAAGCTTCCTCTTTACAAATCTAGCCGAATCGACGATACAAATGCTAATTACATCGGTTTCCCACTGCATACAATGAACCCGTCGGATCACTCCTACTATGACTTTAGCAAACCCGTCTCCTTGATATCATTTGTAGCATTTAGCTCATCAAACGGAAACTCATGAAGTCAAAACATGTAATGTAATCGCTGATTCCATTACCTTGTTGATTCAATTCCTGTTACCATTCCATTCCGTTCCGTTCCATCCAACCAATCAAATTGACCCTATGAATGTCTACTTACGCGGGTAAATATATATTTTCCTTTTTCTAGATCGAATATCGTCTTTACATTGGGCTTCCTCCATTTTGATACATAATATACTGCAAATAACAAAAGGATGACAAAAAACCCGCCGCCTAATATTGAAGAGTCTGCATTGAGTGTAGAATTTGTTGGGTATAATTGTTTGATATTTAGATCACTCATGATCTGTAAAATGAACGCTCCCAATGCCCAATCGAGTGGAATGTTATTTACCTGATTTGCATATCCGATCCTGTTTAAGGCATAATACAATTGAACGAATTTAAACGTTTTTTGTGATATTAATAAAAGGAAGTTTGATTTGAATTAGAGATGACAGTTTTGATATTTGACCCTCTTGCTTATGAATGGATCGAGTCAAGTTATGTTTTTATCTTTGACGGGTCAATTGGGTAAAATAGAAAGAATTTAACTTGAAAAGAAAATGGGTCAAGAATGAACTATTTGAAACAATTTATGTTTTGGACAAAAAGGGTTCCGGGTCAACCCAAGCATCTCTTAAGTTGCTATTATAGGAACCATTTTAACGCCCCCCTAAATTCTTTGGCTTGACCAGAAACCTTATTTGTCCAGTAACTTTATAAACATTTAGAGCGACAAATACGACTAGATATTTCCATAGTAATCAAATATCTCCATATACACGACTTCGGAGGTTTAATGCATAAAAAATACACTTTGGGAAACTTTCGACCTGTTTCCTTTTTATCTATTTGTTGTCTGTAGATGTGTTTAATCTGTTTGACTGGTTTCCTTTCTAGCTAAATTTTGATTTACCTGTTTGACCCGTAAGAGGTAAAACATAATCGAATGGACTTCACAAGTAAACGGTTTAAAATTGCACCACTGTTTGTATAACCAGGAGGGGGGTTGAGGAGAGTACCTTGTATCATTTAACGCAATCCCAAGGCTATCATGAAGTAAAGCAACAATATATGCTGAAGAAAAACAGTAACGATGCAGGTCTTCATCATTAAGTTTTGGGTATTTTGACTTTAACTTTGACCAATCTTCTTCACAGAAATGTTTTCCAGCCACTGTGAGCTCAGAAAGAAATGTTGTGGGTGACAACTCAAAGAACTACAAGAAAACACAAAGATCAAGAAATTTGAAAGCAAAGCTCTCAATTAGAACATGCCGATTTGGGTTATTTTTAATCTTAAACTGGTCAAGTAGAACAGTCAAAATCCTGGCTAAAAAGGGAAAAAGGGCAATCACTCATTTAAGCCAAAGTTGAACGTCACATGCAGCGTATCTTTAATGCATGCAACATCCCAAAGTGTTTTATTCAAAGATTTAGTTTTATCATTATAATAATATTATTGTTTTTGTAAACATATTTAACGCATTAAGTATTTACTAATAAACGTGAAGATGTTAGACAAAACATCTATGAATTTTTTCTGCATTTGCATGTAAGTCTTTGGACTTATGTTTTGCATAATTAAATCTCTTTTAACTTAATAAGACTTGAGAAAAAGGCCCCTTTTGTAGCGTTTAGGGACTTAACAGTTAACACGAAAAAAAAAGAGGAACTTTTCTTCGAGTTTTTTTAAAGGCATGGGAATAATCATGCAAAATTTAAGTCCATGGACTTACAATCTTACACACAAATTTTTAAAAAAATAGGGTTTCTTAGACACTTGCCCTAACAAATTATAAGAAATAGACATAAAGTGCTTTACTGACTTTTTGACCAAACAGGCCCAATTTGAGCTGACCCTGTTTTGACCCGTTATCCAACCCACCAGTATTTTGCGACCTAGATAAATATAGAGGAAAAGTAGAATAACCTTAGATGTATGGAAGAAATTCTCAGTTGCCAAAAAATTTCCTTGAAGTTTGGGTATATATGTTGAGCCAATGTAGCATTGATCATAGGCACACTCCTCTATTTTTTATATGAGTAACAAACAAATAAGATAAATTGCCAATATAAAACAAAAAAGAAATGTTACGGGTAACGGGGTTCATAAAATATTAAGAAGTTGCACCTTTGCCTTTCTGCAACAATGTTAAGGAGGCAGATCTGCATTCAGAGAAGTTGCCAGTTGCGCGTAGAGTAGATAATTGCTCCTTTTTTTCTACTAAAGAACTAGGAGAGAAATTCTCTATTATTGAATTGTGTTTGTATCCTTTTGGGGAACATGGATCCATGGGTTCCTTGCTACCAAGACTTTCTGTAGAGACATAAACTGAAGTATATTAAATCCAGAGGTGGCAATCACGACCCATTTACTAACTCATGGGTTGATTTGGGCCGTGTTTCATCTCAAATGGGTCAAGTGAAAACTAGCTAAAATGGGAAAGGTTAAATTTGTTGAAAGTCTATTTTAATGCATATAAGCTCCTAAATTATATTTTTTTCAAAGAGTTAGCAAATGATTAAAGGTCTATTGTAAATTGTAAAAATATTGTTTCTGTCGTCACAATTAATGCATTAATCATTTATAATAAATGATCAAGAAAGTGTTTGTGGGTCAACCTGAAAAGACCCGTTCTGACCCATATTAAGGAAAAGACCTGTTACCGACCTGAACCCATTTTGAGTTGTTACCCAACCCGTTACTTGCCTATCTTTCAAGTTCTAGTTAAGACTCTCTATAGCAGAGCAAGCCATGCCACAAAATGTACAGAGAACAAGCCCACAATCATATGCGGCCATGGACATTCAACAATGAATATTTATAACAAAACATAATGAGAGGATGCCGAATAAAAATGTCACCTTTGAAAAAAAAAATTTGTTCCAGAGAACTGCTCATGTGAATATGAAATCTTATATATCCGCTTTTGTGTTTTTAATATATGTTTAGACATGGATGTTGACTAACTATGAGCCAAAGAGCATAAGTACCTACCTACATTTGAAACTTTTGCCAAGTTTGATCCACGAATCAAGTCATATGCGACATTCTGCGAAAATGGCAAGTTATGATCAGCCGAACAGCTTAAACTGCCTTAAAGTATATTCCATCAGAAACTTAATAAGGTAGTATTTTAATAATTATGTCCAAAGGTAACAAAAGCAATTGCCAAAGACCGGAAAAAAATGAATCAAAGGCCTAGTGCGGGGTTGTTGACAATTTCACAATCATGAGAGGTAACTATTACTATATACAGAGTTATGTCTTAAGGGTATTTTCGGGATTTTACCTGGCCGAACTCGAGCAAGCTGTGGCTGTAAAGACTATAACTGACATTTCCAAACTCAACTACTTGTGAAAATTCAGGAGGCATTGATTCATTTGAGAAAAAGGTAACCTGAAATTTTAAACGCAGTGATTCTTAGTGATAACTACACAAGTAATTCATACATCCAAACCATTTTCAAATTACAATAAATTTATTTGTGGATGAAAAAGCTTAATTGCATCTAAATGTCTCTTTTTCATGAAAACTAGTCACAAAAAAAATAAAGTATGATTACAACAAATATACACAGGAAAGAAGAATAAAAACCTGAGCAGAAGCACCGCCAAGTTCAATTATCCCTGTTGTTTCACGAGGATCACCTCCAAGAGTTCCAAGAGCATAATTAGCCACAACCCACGCGTATACTCCCTCATCAGGCCCTAAAAAAAGACAGGAAAAACAAAAAGACTTGCCGCCTTACGTTGATTTTTTGAAGTCCGGTCATACAGTTGACCATACACATAATTTAATCATGTTGCGTAATCTCTAAAATATACCCTAAAGGAAAGACCCCTCCATACCTGCAAATACTTTTCAAGCACGATTTCTTTACAAAATAAATGAAGTGTACTTAACATGAATTCTTAAGAATGCCGATAATAAACTACAGCAACATGCCTCTATTCCAAACTAGTAGGATTTGTTCATCATACTTGATGCATCTAAGTTGATCTCTTAGGTTTTTCTATAAATCATCTCATCTTTATAGTCCACTAGATAAAACTTATTTTCTATAACAATACCTGTTGCCACATCCAAAACCTATGAATTTCATTTCAAAAACATTGGTAGAAATGCTTCCCGTAACAAGACTCTCGCTAATCAAGCCTAAGATGTATCTTGACACAATCATTTGACTGTATTTGAAGGGCACATGCAATGATAGCATTCGTAACAACCTCATCTACTTGACCAAAATGATTGTGCCCCGAACTTTAACTTTAAACTACATCATTTCCTGAACTCTTAACGTATTATAATCCTGTATGCAACGCCTAAAAGCCTGTATATTCTAGTTCCTTAGCCGTTTCACCTAAGTGCATCTCATATGACTAAAAGTAACACGTATTCACTTGTTTGACCTAATATTACTAATAACTCGCATCGAAGAACATAAACAGAACAATAAACAACTGCTCCAATAACAACAACAACAACAACCGTGCCCAGGAAATCCCACAAATAACGACGTTATTAGTAGGGTCTGGGGAGGGTAAGATGTAGGCAAACCTTACCCCTATCTTTAGAGATAGAGAGGCTGCTTCCAGAGAGACCCCAGCTCGAAAAACAAACGCACACTATATATTTATGAATAATTAGGCAAACACAAAAACACTAAACTGCTCCAATAACAAATAACCGAATTAACCAAACCAAACATATACAACACACCTGAAATAACCGAAGCCCAATCATCACGAAAGGCGAACCCCGAACTCCTCAAAACCTCCCTGCAAGCCTCTAGAATCCTTTCCTGCACACTCAAATCCAACATCCTCAATCCACCCGTCGCCATTAACCTCACCTCCGTCTCTCCCCAATTCGCCCTCGGAATCCTCCTTTTCGCAAACTCCAAAAGCTCCAAAACCGACTCACCCGCCCCATTCAAATCCTCCACAAACGCCGATAACCCTGGGCCAACACGCATCGAATTCAACCCATTCTTACCACCAAAATCAAACACAGGACCTCCATCACCAACCTCATACTCAAACACATGTATCCGACTCCCCGTACTCCCTCCATCTATCACAATTCCATACCGTTTCTCTACCGAACCACACAAGTTCATATAGACACAACACAACATCACAAACACAAACAAAAACACGAACGCTAACGCCACGAATCCGATCACAAACCTATTCGGTTTCGCGTGATCAGGTTGTTGTTGCTGTTGCTGCTGCTGCTGTTGTTGTTTTTTATTCCTGGTAAACAGATTTGTGGATCTTATAGATTGATTAGGGCGAAACTTTAGCTTCTTCATTGAATTATTATCAGTTTTCATATTATTGTAATCAATTATATTGATAACTTTTTTTTAATTCTATTTCTAATGCTACCACACACGCATTCGAATAATTACGTAATTTGTAGTTATTAATATTAATTTGATTTATGGCTTTGATTGAGGATAGCAGGTAAACGGGCAACAAGGTGCGCCGCGACTAGAGATTGATATCGATTTGATAATCAGGTGCAGTTTAGGGGTTTGAATTGAAACTGAAAAGTGTGAATTTTGTTGTTTAGGGTTGATTGGGAGATGAGAGAGAGAGAGAGAGGAGAAATGCAGTCTTCTCTCTCGATCTCCTGATGTGATCGGAGGGAAAACCGATGATGATGATTTGAATTTGTAAGTAATTTTTTTGGTTATTATTATTATTATATGAAAGAGGGAAGAGAGGAGAGTTATGGTTTGATGGATGTATTTCAAAGGGTTCGTGGTGTGTGTGTGTATGGTGTAGTCGTGGGGACTCGTGTTAGACCGTCTTCTTCGCTTCTCCATTTCTTCTTCTGTTTGTTTTCTCGTTGAATATTTGGAGTTTTCATTTGGTCCCTTATGTTATTGCTGATTATCAGGTTATGCAGGTTGTTTGGAGCATTTACATTAGTATCTTCGTTTCATTTATATATCGATAGGGATGTGTGCTTATATATATAGATACCGGGTGAAATCCCGTGTGAAAATACGGGAAGACTAAATTCAATTAAAGCTTAAAATCCATTCATTGATGGTTGTGTTTCTGTCTTTCGTAACCACTGATGTGAATGAAACAGCTAATGGTTATCCACTGATGAAGCAAGTAACAGATGATGAAAGAAACTTCGCATGACAGCAGTGGTTTACGCTATACAAAAAACGAAAAAAATGATTTTTTTGTGGGTTTTTGTTCATACAAGAAAAACACAATGTGTTTACGTAATTCATTAATCATGTCTAGGCAAGTTACCACTCATGTTCAAACTAGGAATTCTATTTTCATCAAGAGCACAATATGCTCCCCCTTCAAAAACAAAAGTGACACTTTCAAGACCACCGCCTCAATTACGTCCTATAATGGTTGTTTATAGCTCTGCTCCTCATCCAAACATACATCTTCTTTTTAATATACATTTTTATTCTTATTCACGTGATTAAAAATGTTGTTTTCTCCTATTATAATACATTAATTTCTATGTTACATCATCACACATATTTTATCGCTTCATATTAGATTTATTTGTAACACCCTAATTCAGATCTACAGAAAAGTCGCAGCGGAAAAATACCAACCGAAAAATTCATTTATAAAACAATCTTTAATTGTTTAGAAAACCGGTTCTACTGAGGATTTTGGTGTTACATCTTAAATTATCTCATAATACATTCAATGTGACTCAACTCTACTGGTTATGCATCCGTGACCGCGTACAATCCGCCTCCTCGCTCGATCTCCATCCTTCCCTTGAAGAAGTTAGGTAAACCAGACAACCTGCATCCACCACATAACCAGTCCGTTAGTTCAATGAGTGACCTCATTTAATCTACTCGTGACACGAGGTAGCATCCCACAAAACTCTGTGATCCTGTCTAAAATCCTTCTCTCAAGTTCAGGTGGGTTACCCCGATCCGAACCTCCATGCCTCTTGCAATCGTATTTACATACCTGCATCTCTTATCATTCTCATAACAAGGGTTATTAACCTCGCAATATATACATTTATACATATATATACAAGGATATAATCCCCTACATGCACTTCTACAATACATACAAGTATAAACTCCCACATGTATTACTACAATACATACAAGTATAGAACTTCCACATGTGTTACTACAATACATACAATACATACAAGTATAGAACTTCCACATGTGTTACTACAATACATACAATACATACAAGTATAGAACTTCCACATGTGTTACTACAATACATACAATACATACAAGTATAGAACTCCCATATGTGTTACTACAATACATACAATACATACAAGTATAGAACTTCCACATGTGTTACTACAATGCATACAATACATACAAGTATAGAACTTCCACATGTGTTACTACAATACATACAATACATACAAGTATAGAACTTCCACATGTGTTACTACAATACATACAATACATACAAGTATAGAACTTCCACATGTGTTACTACAATGCATACAATACATACAAGTATAGAACTTCCATATGTGTTACTACAATACATACAAGTATAGAACTTCCACATGTGTTACTACAATACATACAATACATACAAGTATAGAACTCTCACATGTGTTACTACAAAACGTACAATACGTACAAGTATAACTCCCACATGTATTGCTACAATACATACAAGTATAACTCCCACATGTAATGCTACAATTCATACAAGCATATACCTCCACCTACAATACCATAATACATACTAGCATAAACTCCTACATGTAATACTACAATGCATACAAGCATACAAGCATACAATTCTTTCGCATAATTCTGCAATACATACGAGTATACAACTTCCACCTATAATACCACCATTCATACAAGTATACAATTCCCGCCTATGATACCACCATACGCACAAGAAACTCTCTCCCTCTAACCCGAGCATGAGAACACATATGTACATCGCATCTACAATCTACATAATCATGGTAACCTACTTACCGTATTTGATGCCGTCGACTAATGCATCAATTAAACTACACGCACTCATACCATTTCGTACTATGATCATGTTTACAAACCAACGTTACTATTACATGCTACACACTTACAAAGTCCCACACAAGGTCCAACAATGTTAATTGGTGCATTAAACGCAATTACGGGTCGCACACATAAGCAAAACATCAAAAATTGCTAGAAATTAACATTTCTTTCCAGGGGCCACCGTAAGGGTACGGTGGCCACCGTACCCTTACGGTGGCCCTCAAAACCCCTACGGTGGGATAACCACTGCCATACGGTGGAAAATTGGTGCAGGGGCTACCGTAAGGGTACGGTAGCCACCGTACCCTTACGGTGGGCTCTGCACTTTTTCCTCACTTTGTTTCTTTTTCCATTTCTTCTTGACCCATCCGAGCCGATCCATTCGAAGCCACGTTCATACCATTATAAACTCCAATTCAAGCCTTAACCTTGTAATTTAGGTACCATCATCTCCCGGTCCTCGTACTACTTTCAAACACATAGACATGTTAAGATTCATTATCCTAAGTGGAATAAGAACCACTTACCTTATGTCCTCCAAGTTGATGCTTGCTACTTGCCTCCACTTGACCCATTAGCCACTTGTGCTTGAGCCCATGTTGCCTACGCATTCATGTTATCATTCCCACCATTCCGTTAGTATACACAACTACGCATACTATCAATCGTCTTACACTCACTTGTTCCCATGACTTTCATTGGTCAACTACTAATATGCAAATCACATGATTAACTACCACCTTGTTTATCAATCAAGCAATCCAACATATCATCAAGTATGTCACCTAGATAATCTAACATATATCACATGATTTCCTCAATCCCACAATCATATTAGCAAACATAACCATGTTAGTCATCCATTGTTGACTTTTCAGAAAGTCAACTTCCAACTATACAAACTTCCTACTTAGAACATATGTTCACATTGATGACTAGATCACATAAAGCACACCATAAACATCACATTCCTATCTCATTATCATGCAAGATTATTCATCATTCCAATCATAGTATTTAAGCATTAGAGTGTACATACTACTAATGCATACTTCCTACCAAAACATACAATCAACTAGTTCACACACATGGTTCCCATCGAAACACATCCTTATGTTAATTTACTAACAATCACCATATTCCACTCATTTCCATCAAATACTCGCATGCAAGTTCATCTAGACATTTCATCAAACACATGGTGTGCGTACAACATTCTAAGCTTAATGTACATGTATTTCATGCCTACTTCCACAACTCATAACATCAATCATCATATTATTTACCTACATCACATACCCTTCTTTCAATAGATATCAACATAGCAAAAACATAAATTCTTTCATTCTATCTATCAAATTTGTTCAAGGATGATCATGGGTAAAAACCCCCATTTTCCTTGAACATGAACCCTAATTCAAAATGCCACTAGAGATTACCAAAATCATTGATGACATTAGATTAGTGCATCAAAACATGAATTTAGCCATCTAGTGCTTACAATTTACCCAATTTAGGGTTGGTTCATCCAAAACCCACCAATAACTTCAACCAAGAGGTTTCATAATAGAGAATGGATACTTACTTGGTGCTTAGAAGGTGATGAACACCTCTCAATTCTCAGATCCTACATGCAATTTCCTTTTCCCCTTGATCATATGGAGGTAGAGAGCATTCACAAGACACACACAACACACACATTCTCCTGAAGTGTGTGTGTGTGTGTGTGTCGTATACTATATCCCACCAAGAGTGGGTTGTGTTTAAGTTTGGTTCTTCCCACATTAAGCCCTTCTAGTTTGATACCCTTCCAACATTGACTCAAACCTCTCAAAATTCTACATAACTTGTGTATCTAACTAGGATAGGTGCTTAGTTATTTCACCCCATGCCATAACATACTAAAACATTCTACTAAAATTAAAATCCGGGTTTTGGGGCGTTACATTATTTATCACGGAAAACTTCCAGGATATAATCTAGTTTTACATATTTCTTAGGTAGCCATTTTAACATGTTTGGGTGAAAAATTGTAAGAAAAAAAATCACATTTTAAGTCATAGTTCTGACAGTTCTCTTAATTCAAATGAGTTATCAAATTATCCGGACCCTAGTTTGGTAATTATTAAAGACATGTGAAATGGGGTGAACTACTACACCATTTTTTAATTAAAGGTGTTAATGCTGGCGTAGACGTAACATGTCACATGACGAAAAAACACTCTTTTCACGTGTGAACCACTAGACATGCTCCAACTAGTCTTGTAAATGTACCGAACAATCATGAACACACAATCGAACACATTTTGTATTCGTGTTCGTTCATTAAGAAATTTATCGTGTTCGTGTTCGTTCATTAAGAAATTTATCGTGTTCGTGTTCGTTTATGTTCATTCATTTAAAATCTAAATGAACAGTTCATGAACATAAACGAACACAAATGAACAGAAACGAACACAAACAAAAACAAGTTAATAATGATTCATCACAATTCAAAAAAGTCTAATACATCACAATGCAACCAAAACCAAATCTAAATTAGTAGTTTGAATGTACAGGATTCATTCAAAATATCCATCATGTATCTACCAAAGAAAAAGTTCACCATGATTCATCCAAAAAAAAAACATCCATCCAGCATCCATGTTTTATCCAAAAACCATCCTTCATCCTGAAATTAAAAAAATCAAATAAAATACATAAAGCTCAAATTAGGTTCAAATTTACAAACTAAATAAAGTGAATAGTTTAATACTTCACCAAAATTATGTTTTTCATTTAAGCTCAATGTATGTGATATCGTCATTTTCCTACAATTAACAATGAAAATATATATTAGTAGTAGGGTTGTGGAGTGTGGATAAAAAGGAAGGTGGAGCTATGAAGTGTGGAGAGTGGCTGATAAGTGACATTGTTAGAATGTTAGGGTTATGATTAAGTTTTTAGAATATATGAATTAAGGTTATTTGACAAAAGAAAATAAATAACAAAAATAAAGTTAAGTTTAATTAAACGAACATAAACAAACAAACATAAACGAACGAACATAAACGAACATAAATGAATGAACATAATTGAACGAACATAAACGAATGTTCATGAACATAAAGGAACGAACAAAACGTGTGTTCATGTTCGTTCATTTAATTAAACGAACATAAACGAATTTCCCGCTAAATAATTCACGAACAGTTCATAAACATTCAGTTCGTTTACAGGCCTAGCTCCAACAAAACATGTTTCAAGAACGGATAAAAAAACATATAAAACATGTTTATTTTATGTTCTTAACCTTTTCCAACGTGGCATGGTTCAAGTTACTACATTCGGATCCGGAGCCACACAGTCTTCTTCATAATAAAATCCCCGGCCCGATTCCACCCAATTCGGGTCAAAATCGGTGCATCCCACTCTCAACTAGCCGATCCCGACGCCGGTCGACGTTAACCGTCACTCATCTGCCCTCAAACTATTCGGTATACATATATATACATACATATCATCCTACTTTAATCATTACATTTGTAAATAATAATAATAATAATAATCCCATACATACTCGTTACAAACCCTAACCCTAACTTTTATTAATCTCATAATATCCAAATCATTCATTCATTTCATCTTATTATTATTATGCATAACGATTTATTATATCCTCAGGGTACAAACTGCTGCTGAAGGAGACAGTTGGTGTTGATCTGGAGATGATATGAGTAGACCATCGTTCAGACCACGTCCTCTAGACATACATAAGAAGCTTCCTATATTAAAATCTATTAAAGATTTTGAAGATGATGATACTCCTACCGCCACTCGAACTCATATGCTCCGCCTCGTTGCGGAGACTGATAATAATGATACGCAGGTTGTTTGTTTAACTTACATTTGATGCTTTATTCGTTCGTTTGTTGCAGTGTTTTAAATACCGGTTTTTAGACCGTACTGGGACAATTGTTGTACAATGTGTTGAATCTATCAAGTTCGTGATCGCTTAATAGACGAAATTCACTGTCGTTGATTCATTGCCATCGTGATCAATAAGAACATAACTATTTTCGTTTCCTACGATATAAATAAAGGGGACGTTTTGGTTACTGGTAATCATAATGTACTAATATTACGTAAGATAAGTAACATATATAAGAAGTAACTTAAACTAACCTTGTGTTTGAGAAGCCGGTAGCTGGTTCATTCTTGTTAAAACTCGAAATTGAACATGGATATAAATCGGTTCAATTGGTATGCACTAGTAAAACAGGATTTTCTGGCGGTTTGAAAAACTGAGCCAGTGCGCTAATTAGACTGGGCTCTGTTGTACTGGTAATGTTTCCGGTAGCTGGTTCAACTGTAATAGCGGCCGGTTTGAAATGGTTTTTAAGACATTGATTTGTTGTTGAATTTGTGGTTTGTGATATGGTGTTTAGGTGCAGCATGTTGCTAGTAAGAAAACAGCTTCTGAAATACCTACTCCTGAGTATGTTATTGTGGATACGTATGAGAGGGATTATTCTCCGACTTTTAATCAGCCGACGTCTTATTTACGCGCACGGGGAGGTCTGTAACTGAATGTGGATTCCGGATTGTTGGATGTAGACTTGTAGAAGTTTGATTGATAATGTTTGTTTATGGTGTTGTAACGATTGCAGTGCGGGCTGAGATCGGAGAGTTTGTCGAGTATGATCTTGACAATGAGGATGAAGATTGGCTTGATGAGTTTAATAAGGAAGTGAAGATTCTTCCAGATGAAAAGTAAGTTGTTTAGAGTTTTAAGTTTCAAGTTTTGGGTTTAGTGGTCTGAGGTCATATGTCAGTCGTTTTTGATGATTTCACAGGTTTGAGACTATTATGTTTAAATTGGAGGTATTAGATCATAAGGCTAGAGAAAAAGCAGGAGTTATAACTCCTACATTTGGGGCACCTATACCTGTGCTTTTGACATTTGATGCTGCTGTTGAGGTATATGTTACTTTTAGTTGCATGACAACCTAACTCATGCCTGTTTTGACCCGTTATGGCTTCCATATATCATATATGAACCTTTTACGAACTGTTATGGCTTTCATAGTTTCATATATGAACCCGTTTTGACCTATTATGGCTTTCATAAATATATCCGTTTTGACCCGTTATGGCTTCATATACGAACCCATTTTGACCTGTTAATGGCTTTCACATCTGAACCTGTTTCGACCCGCTATGACTTTCATGTCTGAAGTTACTTGCTTTTTCTATGGATTGAAGCACTATTCTCCTGCTGACACTTATATGCATAACTACTTCAAATTTTCTTTTGTTTTATGACGTAGGAACATTGAGCATTCCAACAACAGCCGTACCCAGTATGTCACACAAATAACAAAGCTATTCATAGGGTCTGGGGAGGGTGGGATGTAGGCAAACCTTACCTCTAAACGGTGCGGGTAGAAAGGCTGCTTCCAGGGAGACCCTCGGCTCAAAGCAAATACTATGCAAACAAACCGGAGTAGAAATACAATAATAGCATAATAATATAGTAGGTGGTGGCAGAATAACATAGTAACATAGAAATAAACACGCATCATAAAACACAGTAGAATATATACAAATATACAATCATAAAACATCTATATAGCTGCTATAACGCAATCACATGCAATGTCTACTAAAGTGTAGGAACCTCTACACCCCTAACACACAGCCAAGACCCAACTATTCCCTCCCTAATAGTCTATAACCTCCCTAAAACATCTATATAGGAACATTGATCATTAATTGCATCTTATTTTGTCTACTTGATAGGCCCTTCAAGCTCTATCAATTAAATATGGAGTTTTTCAGGCCATCTACAATTATTGGAAAGCAAAGGTATATATTTTGAAAAATGTTCTAAATTGTTCATGTGCTCAAAACATAGTTCTTAGGGAAGCATGTTATTCTTGAGATGAAAATAACCTCGAGTTTTCCATTTCCAGTTATGTTAATACAATTAGTAATGCATATCTTTTTGACAATTTTTTCCTTTTTGTCCTGTCAGCGGGAAAGATGGCAAAAACCTGTTTTGCGGCGTTTGCAGGTTAGCATTTGCTCATGGTTAAAGAAGATAATCTAAAAAATAAATTATTAGAATTGGAATAAACGAGCTGTAGAAGATAGTACTTGGATGTACATCGGCTGTTTTAAATCGAAGTAACAAGATAGTCAGTGTTTCTAGTGTTTGAAAGTTTAGTTTGTACAAGAAATTAATAGATAAAAATAATATGACCAAACAGGACTTCATTTGTAAAAAAAGAAAAGGCATTTTGTAAAATGGAGTAAAAGTATCTCATAGGTTAAAAAAGGGACAAATATATTTTCAAGAAATTAATAGTCTAATAGATAAAAATCATATTCTATGTTTTACCCTTATATGATTAGGTTTCGTTTTTGCTGGTATATATTTTCGTTTTCTAATTTTCATTTTGGTACTTTGGATTATAGCCTCCCCCACCAGTTAACGATACCAATCCATACAACGTATTTAGACCAAGGGAAAAGGCTCACAGACTTCACACAAGACGAGTAAGTTTCTGATCCCTTTCATATTTTTGTATTTTTCCTTTTCTATAACCGTGGAGCCTATCACTGGAAAACTCATGGAGCCCCACCGATACTCTGTGGGGCCAGTTAAAATGCCTGTGGCCTTCAATGGGTTCAAAGGCAGAAACCAGTAGAAGTTGGATATGAATATGAGACCTCTTCTAGAAGGAATGAGACCTCTTTTGTATTTTACCTTAATACTATGAAACTCTTTTTATATATATTTTACCTTCTATTTTTTATTTTCAGATGCAAAGAAGGGAAAACAACGTGCAGTCATTTGAAAAGCTTCGTCAAGTGCGCATTGCAATCCGTTTTCATATGTTTAACAAAACACCCACACACCTATTTCTACTGTCTTATACCATATTTTTAATCTATGATTTTCAGGTTAGACGCAACCTAGAGCAAGCAAAAAGCTTGCTTGAGGCTCTAATTAAGGTATCATTTTTGTCTCAGTCGAACTCCTGTTTATATTTTTATTTGTTTCCGATCATTTTCAATTGATGCCATTTCACCCCGTTTATAATAAGCAGGTCAATTTGGTTCATACGTGGTAAATGGCTCTTTCTAAAATAATTTACTAAAAAGGCAATGAGTTAAAAGGGTTTAGCAAGGGTTTAACTTAATAGTTATTTGTTAAACTAAACAGGTTATGTTGTTGACTGTAGTAATATACTTGTGTGATCATATTTAACATCTTAATTATGTATTAATTTAAATTAATGTGGATAAAAATCTACTCTTTTTGACTCGTTTCCAACCCACCTAATGAAATGGTATTGATGGAACAGAGAGAGGAAAAAAAGAGAGAAGTTATTGACAGTGAAGTCACACTTCAAAGGATCCAAATGAAATACAAGGTAATTTATATCAATTTATTTTCATTATTTTTTTTCTATTCTTTTTCTATACTTAAATCACATTTTGGATTTTCAGAATGAAACTGAGCTTCTAGAAGACAGCTTAGCGCTACCTGGACTGCCATCTTTTCTGTCCAAGCTGGCTTCCAGCGAGGATGAGTTTATGGAAGCCGATGATATCCAACACAACCGTCCAGCTGTACAAAATCATGCTTTGATGGACTCGAGAGTTGTAATGAAACGAGAGTTTAGACGTCCACCTGTCCCATCTAGCTGGCTCCATAAATTGGTAAATTTTCTTATAACATCTCTTGTTCCACACTCTCCGATAGAGATGGCAACTGCGACCCATTTACTTATGAACGGGGTGGTTCAGGTCGTGTTTTATCTCAAATGAGTCGAATCAGAATACTTAAGTTTTGCCATTTCTTCAGGATCCGCTTGAGCCGGTATTACTTTTCACAAAGCCCCTAGATCCTGCAAAACTGGCGGCTGCAGGTATTGTTCCTCCACAAGCTAATTCTGAACAAAATGGCACTTCATCACGCTCGTTTGGTTCACGTGGTCGGATTGGTAGAGGTGGGAGAATAATATTTGACAGGTGGAATCCATTTATGCATACACCAATTGAGAATGGTGATTCTCTATATATGCCTCCTAAACCACAACCACCATTACCGCCGCATAATCAGTCTCCTATCCCCACCGCCACACCATACAACCACCATCATCGCCACTAGCCGGTTTACTAGATAGCAATGAGCAATTGAGCATGATTATAAAACGCTAACCCCCACCGAAACGACAACCACAATCACAACCACAAACCACAAACCACTGCCACATATTCCGTCTTTCCATCTCTAGCGTCGCACCATACAACCACCATCACCACAACACTAGCAACGAGTTTACAACTCAATGGATTGTTTGTGGCATTCTTCCGATGGTTACAATGACGCATGTATATAAATTTTTGTTTCTAGTATTAGGAAAGATCTATTTAGGTTGGAAGGCAAATCGATTTTTAGAATCATATTTTTAAGTCATCGGTATCGAATTGTTGCCGCATTTGATCATATTCTAAGCGTCGCTAAAGACTTTGATGTCTTTGATTTTGTTCCAACAGGTTTGTTCTTTTTTCGTCTGTTAATTTGTTGCTCTTTAACACCGTCTTATTACTGGTGAGCATAAAAACCGACTAACTGAACCATAACCGTAAAACCAACAAATACAATTTCGGGTGCAAACGCACACAAACTGATTTAAGTTAACCGTTTTGAGTTTTGACCCACTATATTCACGTTAAGTTCAAACCGAAATGTGTGGATAACCAAATCGAGCTTAAAGAAATAAATTCTTCATTTTGATTAATAAAACATAGGTCCTATGAATCTTGGTTTAAAAAAGCGCGCCTGGGGCGTGCTTTAAGTGTTTGAGGCGCGAGGCTCCAAGAAAAACGTTTTTTTTTGCCAAAAAGCGCTGAACTACATGAAGCGCCGCCTCGAGCGCTTGAGGCGCGCGCTACAGTAGCGCCTCAGGCCAAAAACCCTTTTAAACTGCTTTATTTGGCCCGCTACAGTAGTGCCTCGTTGTTTTTATGTTTTGAATATGCTTTTTAAGTGTTCAAGGGTGTTTTATAATCATGTTTTTGCGCTTATGATTGAATAACATGTAGAAAATGTCATATTGACATATATAAATATTTTTTTATAATTTTTAAATACTATACATGAAGCTCTCGCCTCGCGCTTTAAGCCCCGCGCTTCGGATTTTGGACCCAAAACGCCTCGGAGCGCTTCGTGCTTTTTTTAAACCAAGCTATGAATTAAGAATGCACAGTTAGTCATAGTTTTATTGTTTATTGTTATTGTCTTGGTTTTGTGAGCCATGACCCAACGTATGGGCTATGACTTGAAACATGCCCCTGGGCCATGACACAAACGATGACTCGAACCAAGCCCCCAACCCATGACACGGACCATGAATCGAACCATGTCAAAACCATGACCTGGTCCATGACCTGAACCATGGCCCTAGCCATGGCACCAACCATGACTCGAACATTGACCTGACCCATTACCTAAACCATGACCCAAACCATAGCACGACCCATGATGCGAAACATGATCAATCCCATGACGTAACCCATGACACGAACCATGATCCGACCTACCCATGACTCAGATCATGGCCCGAACTATGACCTGAACCATGATCCAAAATATGGCATGAGCCATGCCCCGACTCCTTTGTTCGTTCTTTTCCAGCCTTCCTAACAACTTGAAGGTATAAATCATTTCACTCTCACAGGGGTACCAAAATGAACAATGTAATGGTAATGATCCATTTCTTTCCCTTGTCCATTTCATTCCATTGTCCATTCCATTCCCTCATTTATTCCATCAAACACCGGTTATAGGATTCCAAAACATTCCATTACTTAAATAGATTTAAAACTTAAAATTAAGTTTATACACTTTTTTTCAACCTTCAAACCTATACCAAAACCATAATCATTGTCACTTGTTGGCCCAACTATGTTTTATGGCAAGCGTGCTCTTAAAAAAGCATGGGATGCCATTTATCTTCGCTCCTTTTTTTGCGGTCTATTTTGACCCATAGCAAAAGTTTCTAAATCCGCCACTCCAATCAATCTAATAACATCAATGTTCATGTCATTGTTTAAATCCATTGCCTCATTGACCAAGGGTGACTTTTTATATGCTTGAAAGACTAGATGAACATTATATTAATAACTGAAAACAACAAAAAAGTAACTATTATTTTATACATATCATAAACCCCTTCATAGACCACTAAAAGTTTTCCCCGGAGAGAACTCTTTACCTCACTTTAAGTTCAAATCTAGTGTGTTTGACTTTGACTCAAAGTCAAAGTCATTCACATCTTGACTATTCAAATCAAACCTCTTACTCTTTATATCTTTCTGTAATCTTTTACCTTGACAATTACCATCTAAATCTGCACTCCCACTTCTCTTTCTTCCACACCAAACTTCACTAATTCCAGTCATCTCCATTGATGAACTCTCAGAAGATGTCAAAGAGCTTTCTAATGATGATTTCGGTTTCGGGCTTTCTTCAAGATTATGTTTTGAAGTTGAAGTTTCAAGTTCTGTAGGTATTGATAAAGAACTCGAGCATCCGTTATCCACCATGGAAACTAGTTGTGATAGCTCAGCTTTTGCTACTTCCACTTCTATAGTAGATGAATCATACCCTGCAAGTGTGTCTTGTGCTTTTTTTAAAACTGACTGTAGATACCTTCCTTGAGCCTCAATTCTTAGCTGCAAATGTCTTTGTACCTAAGAAAGCCGAAATCCAATGCAGTCAGTCAGTGGCGGATCCAAGTTTTTAAATTTATGACTTATTTTGCTTTATTTACACTAAAATACGATACGCATAACTTTTTTTTATTGGTAATTGTGACAACTTGTCACCAGAAAAATCACGGGACACCACTAGTACCCTGCTAATTAGCGAGATCATGTAAAGCGCAACATGTGTAGTTGCATACTACCATATTGGCTTCCATGAAGGTCTACCCATACATATGCAAGCACATTTGTACTTCTCGAACGTTTTTTTTTTTTCATTTTTTTTTACCTCTATTTGTTCATGAAGTTTTCTTTGTACTTCCATTTGCATCTGTAGAGCTTGAGCAATCTTTAAGCTTCTGATACAATATACATTACAATTAATCAGTCTTTTTATAGTTTTATTAAAAAAAAAAAAAAGATAAAAGAGACTCTAAAGGTGAAAGAGAATAGATTACTCATTAATCTGATTTGCCGCTTCATCGTTGTGATAGACACTAGTTATATCACTCCTATGATCATCTGCAAACTCTGCAACAATATCATGAATTTAAATAAACCAGTCAACAAAAAGCACAAAATGTTGCATATTCAATTATTTACTCGCCTTCTTGCACGTTACCGCTGCAAGCTGGTGACTGTTGAATCTTTCCCAGCCTATATTTCTTCATCAATACATAAAAAAAAAATTAATAAAAAAGTATTCATAATAATTTCTAGTCAGCAACAAGTCAAGCCTAAAAGTACCTGTAAATGACTCTTTAGGTGATACAAAGTAAGCCCATCAATGCTCATTACCCTCATCAAAGATTTTGGTGTTGCTTCTGTTCATACCATAAATGATAAAAAGATTCAAACATTTAAATATAAGATAAAATAAGCCTACTTTATATAAGTTCATAAAAAATACTAACTCTCCGGGCCTCCAAGCTGAGTGACTGCATCGACGAAGCGCTTATGAAGCTCAGGAGTCCACTTGAGCCTCGGTTTAGCTTCACTGGACATAACCATATGCAAATCTTGATGTTGAATATAGGTGTGTGTATGTATTGGTGATCAAACATAAACCTTAATACAAGATTTGTGTCTGAATAATGTGGCCGCTTATCATTAGTTTTTATAATTGTTGTGGGGGGGGGGGGGGGGGGGGGGGGGGGGGGATGGTTGTGTTCACTCCATATCAGGAAACATAAGTGGGGTTATGTGTGGTGAGGGAATATATGCTCTCATGAGCTGTTTCTCTACCTTTCTCTCATTTCATATTTCATATTAACCCATAAAACAAGGAGAAAAAAGTATTATTTATTCATTTAACCTTTGACTTGTATGACATGAGAGAATCTTTAATGGTGCAAAAACAAAGAAAGCAAAACACAGTTCCATTTGGGTCTCAAAAGTGCATGATTGGTGCACTAAACAGCGACCCAAGAGCGGTTATTCTTTATCACACGATACTAGTTACACAATAGTTATCCTAGGGAGTGTTCCGTTGGTACACTCCACAATCATGACCCAAGAGCGCTTATTTCGCGATACTAGTTAACCATTTTCACAAGTCAACATTTAGTTGTCATCCAAAACTCATGCATTCTAATCCAAAGATCTTTGTTGTTTATCTTGCTTACCATATTAAAGTTTTGATCACCAAAAACAATTAACCATGTGCATATGTTGTTTATCTTGCTTACTTCTTAGTGAAGTATGCAAGGAAAGGAGATATTATTATTATTAGTGGGATGGGTGATAGACTAGTTGATGTGTAAGGCATTTGGATATTGAAAGTGATGGCAAATAAGGTTTTTTTTTTTTTTTTTTTTTTTTTTTGATTTGCCTATTTTTTGGTGGAAGATGTGGTGGGATTGGCAGATTCTCTTTGTTGTTTGTAGGCTATGGAGAATCAAAGAATCCAACAATAGATTTAGGACAAAGTGATTGTTATTATGTTATTAATAACAACTATTTTGTATTTATATAAAAGGAAAAAGTGATGTGGGGAGAATAAACTAATTTATCAATGACCCATTATAGAATTTCATCTTATGATTAAATCTATATAAAATATTTTATTATAGCCAAAAGTGATATGATTTATATCTACTCGTCATGATAGTGCAACTACTTTAGCTATGGCTTATAGTCACGTATACAATGGCATGTCTAAGCACTTATGGGTTCAACATAAGCATCATTCGTGAGTCAATTATGAATGAAAATTCTGTTAGAATAAATATATACTATGTTGGTATATTTATCTATAGCCATCACAATCATATATATAATATTGGTTAATTACCTTTATATCTCTAAGTTTATAATAGGTATTTCCTTGATGGACGGAATTACCCTTACTAAACCTAATTAGGGTGTCCCCTGTGTGTATAAACAGAGAGATTATTAGAGGTATTATGTTGGACTCATATAACACTAGACTTGTCTAGATTATTGAAAAACATCTAATGGAACATTAAAATATCTTTAAGAAACAAGAGACTATAATCTAAAGAAGAAGTGAGAACTTAAAGTGATTGGCCACTCTTATTCTAACTTTGTTATATTCAAAGGAAATCAAGTGTCAATTTTGGGATATATCATAATGTTAGCAGACATAACTACCTCATGGAGGAGTCATAAAGAACTTTTAACAACAACCTAAGTTATCATGACATAATGTGTTGCTGATCACAACAAAATGATCATTAAATGTTGTTGGTAAATTTATCAGTTGACTCACAATTTATTAACTCCATATAAATACTATGTTGAAGACTTACTATGATAAAGTCGACTGCCCTAATTTCTCAAACAATAACAGTTTGAGAGGAGCTGCATTAGAGTTCGATACAAAGTTATTGTTCACTTATTTTAAGAATAAGTAGAGGAAATTAGAATTTTGTATCGAATGCATTCATGATATGCTTATGGATCCAATAACTAAAGGTTTATTACCCATAAGTCTCACTAAGGGCCAAATAAGTGAGAAGGGTTTTACTAATGACCATGTACAACTGCATATCATACTATGAATGACTAATGATTAGTGATTAAATTTCCCTCATTTTGATTTGTTTGTCTATTAGTATGTTAAGCTGACATAAAGACAACAATGTAATAAATCAACAACTAAGGGCATAACTTAAATTGACCCTAACGTTAAGTTCTGAATTAGGATTGTAGAATGATTAATAGGGTCCTAAGTTGAATATCATCTTAACGATTGTATTTCTCTGCTACAGTTTAGGTTTAGAACTAAAATAAGTATTAATCTATGCAGACTTACGTAATACTCATGATAAATGAGTACTCGACTAAGTGGGAGAATGTTAGAATAAATACACATTATGTTGGTATATTTATCTAGGGTTGAGTTATTCTACAAAGGCTACAAAAAATGAGAAGGATGAGAAGCCACTAGAAATGACATGTGTCTAAAGGATTAAACAAGTGGGAGGGGTAATTTTGTCAAAAACATATGCACATGCAAGTCACATGCCATTTCCACCTTCATTTTTAAATGTCCGTAACTTTTTTATACTTCATCTTTTTTTAAAAAAAAATTATACCATAAAATTGAGCGTCTTTTTATCTTTAATATGAGTACCATATTGTTATACTTTTGAAAAAAAAATTCAAAAACCCACTTGTGTAAGACACAATGGAGTGTAAAACACAATGAACACCAATTAAATATAGGGTGTAAAACATAATCAAGAGTCTAAAACACAATAGACGACATACTAAAGACACAATGAATAGAAGACTAAAACACAATGAATACTTTTGAAAAAAAAGTTGAAAACCCAGTTGCGTAAGACACAATGGTTGACATACTAAAGACACAATGAACAGAAGACTAAAACACAATGAATACTTTTGAAAAAAAAAGTCAAAAACCCAATTGTGTAAAACACAATGAACGACATAATAAGGATATAATGAACAAAAGATTAAAACACAATGAATACTTTTGAAAAAAAAGTTGAAAATCCAGTTGCGTAAGACACAATGGAGATAACGTAAAACACAATGAGTACCAATTAAATATGCAATGAACAATAGGGTATAAAACACAATGAACAGTCTAATAAAACACAATGGGCGAGATATTAAAGACACAATGAACAGAAGACTAAAACACAATGAATAATAGACTTAAACACAATGAACAACATAATAAAACACAATGTACACCTAAATACAAAACTCATTTGCGTAAAACACAATGAAAAGCATACTAAAAACACAATGGACAAAGTTAAATCATGTGTAGACTAAAAAAACATAAATAACATATTTATAAAGCACACGTGCATACTATAACACAATGAACGAGCAAAAGACACAACGGAGAAAAAAACTCACTTAACACGAATTTTTTTTTTCAATTTTAATGTAGCAATGTGGTACTCATATTAAAGATAAAAAAAACGCTCGTTAATATGGTGAAATTTTTTTGAAAAAAAAATATCATATGAAAAAGTTATAGACGTTTTAAAATGATGGGGGAATTGACATGTGCATTGAATGTGAAGAGAGAAAGTCAACAAATGTGGTTTACCTTTTATGCCCTTCCTCTAATTTATTATGTATTTTTTTCAAACAAACTAATCTTAACCCTTCAAATATATGATCAATGGATCACAATCCTTCTCACCCTTCCTAGAAAAAGTATCTTGTGTATTTGATCCTAACCCTATTTATCTATAGCCATCACAATCATTTATATAACATTGGTCTATTATCTTTATATCCCTAACTTTATAATAGGTATTTCCTTGATGGACGGAATTACCCTTATTAAACATAATTAGGGTGTCCCTGTGTGTATAAATAGAGAGATTACTAGAGGTATCATGTTGGACACATATAACACCATAACTCATTAACAAGTCGCCACCCCACCTCTCTCTCATACGATCTCGTTTTGAGATCATTAGCCATCATTAGTATACACACTAAAAGGAATCCGATCACACTGACAAGGATGTCGTCTTCCAATACGCTTACAACATCAGTATCTGGTCTCACCAATCTATCGAGTATACGTTTATTATATGTTTTCCATTACATACAATCAGAACTGATCAACAAATTCTCGGTTGAGTTTGTTTATCTCTAACACAATCTAGCCGATAATTTAACAAATTTGGGTTAGGGTTATGGTCTAGCTACAATCACATTCCCTTCTAACTCAACGTGGAAAGCTTCCAATTAAAGATTGGAACACATATGATAAATCATCTTTAGAAATGTACTTCTGACCGGCAAGTGTTAGTTAGGTTAAGGTTTATATTCTTAATAGTTCTTTTGAAAAGCTACAATTGGTGTAAGACTAAAAAATTTATCTCTGTGAGTAATTTGGTTTTTCATATACTCACCAAAGAAAAAGTAAACACGGCTTATATAATTTTGTCGAGTAAGAACATTTCCAGACATGTTCAAGTATGCATGCATCTGTCTTTATGTTTTAACTGTTACGGGAAATCAAGAATTACACTAATAACCTAAGAAGAATGTTGGTGATTTTAGTGTCAATAATTCATTCAGGTAAATGGGATTTACTTAGGACTAGGGGGTTGTTAGGATCTGAGTATTGGATTGTTTTGATTAAGTATGAAAGATGAACGAAGTATAAATGGTAAGTGCAGCGGAATAAACAGTAAATCAAAACATAGAGAATAATTGTTTTTAATCGAAAGCTTTCATTAATGGAAAGGTTACAATTGTACAATTAAACTCCCCCTTAGCCTGATCACTCAGAGAATGTTTGTCTGAAAGAGAATGACGAGTGATAAATAGAACAGTACAAGTACTGTTCTATTTATAGACAAGCTCAAAACTCTGATGATCAGTTGCTGACGTCACATAGATAGCGACCCCTAACTGTCTAACAAACTCTAACAACTGTTAATCTATAAACTACTGTTACATTGAAACTACTGACAATACAAAACTCTGTTAACTAAAACTCTGATGTCTTCTTATCATCTGTTGAACCAAAGTGCTGTTGGTTTAACAGACCTTTGTTCTTCAGATCTTTGATCAGCAGTTGTTCTTTATCAGACTTTTAACCTTCAGACTTTGTCCATCAGACCTTTCATCAACAGCAGTTATCTCTAACAGTTGTTAAGTAGCAGCAGTAGTTTAGGAATCAACAGATCTTTGGAGGAAGCTTTATTGTAACAACTGTTCTTTATTCAGGATCAAACACTTAGTATATTTTGGCTTTTAATCATCTGTTCTTCTCCAGGTCAGCAGACCCAACAATCTCCCCCTAGAACAGATGATGCCAAAACTCTGCTTTATTCTTGATCTTTATTCCTCATCAGACTTTCTCTTATTTGCCCTTTTAGTTGTAATTCAAAGCTTAGAGAGAAGAGGTCTTCAGCATCTCTATCCAGTGTCAAGTTCAGAAGTGTCTGGAGATCTTCAGCACTTAGGCCAGGTGCATCATCCATACTTAACTTCTGAACACTACCATCTGATCTGAGCAGTGTCAATTCATGGGTCTCTTTGTCAGACTTCCATTTTAGAATTTTAGAATCAGAGGAGTGACTGGGATGCATCTTTATTTTTGATGAGTTAGGAGATGGAGGCCTGCCAATGAGTTCTCTGAGCCTGTCTGACACAGGATCAGTGAAAGATCTGATTTGGTTTAAGATACCCTCTTTTACATAAGTATCAGTAAACTGTCTTGTTTCTTCTTCTGTCATTTCCTTCTGCTTCTTGAATTGTCTTCTAGCAGCAATAGTAAGATCAGAAGTATCCAGCAAACTGTCTAATGTAAAGGCCTGTGAAGGTTTCTTGGGTGCATCATCATAGACTGGTTTTCTTGGTAGTTTGGGATTGGTCTTTCTTTCTTGTTCAAGCTTCTTGTATGTTTCAATTAACCTGATCTCAGACCATCTAGCAACAGATCTCATCTCTCCATACTTGGCTGCTACAAGCTCTTGTCTCATTCTCTTGAACTTCAAGGCTCTAGCTTGATCTCTCCCTTTACTGAAATCAGGGGCAGAGGCCTTAGTAGGAGGATTCTTGGCCATGCTCTCAATTCTAATGAGTTCTTACCTGAGAGCATGTGTGGTCCAGCCTGTGAATTGATTCTGTGTTGCTTTGTAAGGCTTGGTTGCCAAGATCTGTTCTAGCAGTGAATCCCTAACTTCCATTTCCAAATCTCTGCTGAAAGGCATGGAAGACATGGAATTGCTCAGGGTCTTAGCATAGTCTTTAATCCTTCGAACTTTGCTAAGCTCTGCTGAATGGATGCCCTGAGCAGTCCTGTCATCCTTCCCTTTGCATTTCTCTTTGATGACAGCATCAGCCTGTTCACCCTTGTATTTAAGATAGGTGTCATTGTTGAGTGGAACAGGGAAGCCTTTGAGAGATGGGAAGGTTCTTTCTGATGGCTGATCAGTATTGTAGAAGGATTGAAGTTCCCCCTTGATTAAATCCAACTCAAGGGGATACTTCTCAGCCAATGGGGTGATGGTGAGTGGTGGTCTATGGGATCTGAATTGAGAGGTGTGTGGTGAGAAAGATGAAAGTGGAATGGCATTGACTGGTGTGGATTGTGAGATTGGGGTGTTAGGTGGTGTGTTGTGGATGTTTTCATCTTGTATAAAAAAGGTGGATTTCCTTTTCCTGCTATACAAGATTTTGGGTGAAGGTGAGGATGAGGTAGTGGTTTGGTGAACATCTGTTGGTCCTTTTGTGGAACCAGCAGTTGTTTGGGTTTTTGGTTGTGTTGTGGTAGGTTTGGGAGTTGTTTGAGTTGTGGCTGGTTTAGTTGTTGATGGTGTGGTGATTGGTTTGGTTACTGGTTTGGGTTGAGCAGATGTTTTAGCAGCAGTTGTTTTGGTTTCAGTGGTTTGGGTAGCAGAGGTTGTGGTGGCAGTGGTTTTAGGAGCAGTGGTTGTGACAACAGGTGTTTCAACAGCAGAGGTTTCAGCAGATAGTTTGGAAGGTGGTTTTCTAGTGTGTTTGGCTGGCATTTTCTTTCTCTTAGAAGTATTTACATCTTCAACTTCTTGCTGTTGTTCCTTTTTCAGCTGCACCAACAACTCTGCTTTTGCTTCCAAAGTATCAGCCCTTTTCATTTTATCATGAGCAGCTTTCTCAGCCTTTTCATTGGCTGAAGTGTCAACTTCTTTTGCCTTGGATGTTTGAGCTGGTTCAGTGACAGGGATTTGAACATTTGGTTGCTGTGATTGTGGAGCTGATTTTGGTGACTCTGGTTTGTCAGCAGCTGGCTTCCCTTTTTGTGAGGGTGGTGCACCAAATGGATTTAGCTTTGGCAGCCTATCTCTGCCACTCTCCCCCTTTTTGGCATCATCAGCTGTAAACTCATTGTCGTTTTCATCTCTGAGAATGGTGGTAGGGGCAGAGCCAGTAGTCTTCAGCAGGTGTTCCTTGATCACTTTGATGTCAGCCTTGGTGTCATTGAATCTGGCATCCACCATGTTTCTGATCAAGGTCATGTATGTTTCCTGGGTCTGATCTGCCAGTTTTCTGTGAGCTATGATGATGGGTGAAACTGATTTCCATAGCTCACTGGCAATATCAGAGGTTGAGGGTTGACTTTTGGTAAAGTTGTTCAATGTCTCCAATATTGACTTGACATCAGTTTTGATGTCAGCAACAGAGGATTCAAGGTTTTGAACCTTAACCGTCAATTCTTGAAGTTTTGACTCATCACCTAAGTTAATAGGATCATCTGAATCCCTACCAGAGGTAGTTTTAGCTGGTTCAGTTCTAGGAGGTGAATCCATAGAATGAGAACCTGTTGCCCCTTTTTCTTGGTACTGGGGACTTCCAACTGATTTTGGGGACACAATTGTGGCCTCATCAGTTGTTGCCTTCAAGGAAGTCTTATCAATGGAACCACTGTCCTGTTGTGAGACAATGGTCTCAACAGCAGTAGTGGCTGCTTCTCTTGAAACCTCATCAGAAGTAACATTGACTTCTGGGAGTATAACCTCCTCTTCTGTTTGTGGGATAGCTAAGTGACTTTCCTCAGCCCCAGTCACTGGTGGTGGTGTACTCTCTGTGACAGGTGAAGGAGAGGAACTGGGGTTGTCCTGAGTTTTGTCAATAGCTTCAAACAGGGGTTGCATGGTTTGTGGGACATGTGGTGGTGATGTAGGTGGAGTAAGAAGCTGATTAGCCCTGGGAGATGGACTTGTAAACATATGGTCAAGTGACTCATATGCCTCAGTATGAGGTTCCCTTTGGCTTACAACAAGATCCTTTTGTGAGGATTCTTGAGGAGTTTGCTGGGGTTGAGATATCTCCAACTGTTGTGAGGAAGTAACAACAGTGGTTTCATGTTGCTTTGGTGATGCAACAGGGTTAGCTTCTGGTATCTCATCTTCCAGAAGTCCCTTTTTGGGTTTAGAGGTGGTTTTTGAGGATGGACGTTTTCTTTTGGTGGCTGGTGTGGGTTTCACAGCACTGGATGAAGTGCCATGATCACCAGGAGCAGTGGGCTCACCAACAGAGGTTTCAACAACAGTTGTTGTCTTTGTCCTCTTTGGTTGTGTTTTTGAAACCTTTGTTACTTTTGATACTTTTTCTTGGGTTGAAGAACCCAGCATTCTAGTAAAAGTTTCATCAATTAAACTTTTCATTTTGAAAGACTCTCCCTTTTGAAAATCTTTTGCAGGTAAAATCTTTTGTAGAATTACACTTAGAATTCTAGGGTAGAGCAGAAAAGCATTATTTGAGCCAGATTTTATGGCTTTCACATTTGAGACCAAGTCTAAGAACAATCCCTGAGACAGATTGAAGTCAGAATCTGACAACATTGCATATCCCAAGTATTGTATCCTCAATGGGATTTCATTGAAGGATGTAGTCTTGGCTGAGGCACAGAGGAGTAGGGTATGGAAGAAAAATTTCATGACTGGAGGAAAAAACTTTTTATACAATGTGGATCCAGTCATTTGTGCATCATACCCTCTCTCTTGAAACTCAGTGTGAAGATCTGTTTTTGGAAAAGTTTCCATACCTGACAAGTCGTTTAATGAGAAGGTAGTGGATATGATTTCAAGGGTTATGGCGATACTGGTGGCTCCAATTTTAGAAATAATGGAAGTGGGCTTTTTGTCTTGATACAAGACTTCAGCACTTGCCCAGAATTCTTGGAGTGTTTCCAGGTAGATAGGAGCATCAGCAGTGAGGATATTTTTGTATTTTGAGTTATTTATGATGTCGATGGTGGAATGAAATGGAGTGTTATCTTCGGTTTTTACCAAATAGGGAAGGAAATTATGAGTGGCTTTTGTTTGGAGATCCATTTTAATGGATTTTGATTGTGAAAGTGATGAACTTTTGATTGAGGGTTATGAGGAAGACGAAGGCGGTTTTCAGTATTTTGAATACAATGAGACAGTAAAACTGCTGTTGGGGGAAAACAGGGTTTTATAGGCTCTGGTGAAACCGCTGATGTGGCAAAACTCTGCTTTTGAGAGCAAACGTGGCAAACATCTGATGGTTGAAACATCTGGTGGTATACAGCTGTTTTGTTAAACATCTGTTGCCAACCTCTGTTGTTTAACCAAAAGACTGATGAAAACAGTTGTTTTATCTGATCAGATGTTTGAAACAGATTTTTCAACCAACAGTGGTTGTTTTATCTGATCAGTTGTTTGAAACAGATTTTTCAACCAAAGTGACATTTTAGCAAAATTTGATTTTTCTGAAAACATTTTAATGTTTTTATTGAAAACACTTTTGTTGTTTTAATCCATGTTTAACATTCCAATTCGAGAGATCAGATTTGTGAAGGTAGATGTGTCTAAAGCTTTTGTCAGCACATCTGCCAACTGATCCTCTGTTGGAACATGGTGCAGAGAAATCAAACCTTTCTCATAGCTATCTCTGACAAAATGATGTCTGATATCTATGTGCTTGGTGGTTGAATGAGAGACTGGATTCTTGATGATATTTTCAGCAGCTTGGCTATCCAACATGAGTGGAGTTCTTAGTGCAGTTATCCCAAAATCCAGTAGTTGATTTTGAAGCCACATGAGTTGGGCTGTACAGCTTGCAGCAGCAATGTATTCAGCCTCAGCTGTAGATGTTGAAACAGCTGCTTGCTTTTTGCTTTGCCAAGAGACTAAGGCATTCCCTAGAAACTGGCACCTTCCAGAGGTGGACTTCCTTGTGGTATGGCAGCCAGCAAAGTCACTATCTGAATAACCTGAAAGCTCAATGTTTCCATTAGCAGGATACCAGATACCAAGTGTGGGAGCACCTTTTAGGTATCTGAATATCCTTTTCACAGCAATAAGGTTAGACTTTCTAGGAGAAGCCTGAGATCTAGCACACACACAGGTTGCAAACATAATGTCTGGCCTGGATGCTGTTAAGTACAATAAAGACCCAATCATGCATCTATAGTGTGTCTGATCAACCAGTTCATCCTTGTCATCAATAGTGAGTGGCTTGACAGTGCTCATGGGTGTACTACATGGCTTACAATCATTCATCTCAAATTTTGTTAATAAGTTTTTCACATACTTGTTTTGATGAATGAAAGTGCCATTTTGCAGTTGCTTTACTTGAAGACCAAGAAAGCACTGAAGTTCACCCATAGCACTCATTTCAAACTCTGCTGTCATAAGTTCCCTAAACTCCTCACACATTTTATTACATGTGGATCCAAAAATGATGTCATCCACATATATTTGAACAATCATTAAATCTTTTCCTTTCCATTTTAAGAACAAGGTTTTATCAATTTTACCTCTTGTGAAACCAATGGATAAGAGAAAAGTAGAGAGAGTTTCATACCAGGCTCTTGGTGCTTGTTTCAGTCCATACAATGCTTTGTTAAGCTTGTAGACATGATCAGGATGGAATGTGTCTTCAAAACCAGGTGGTTGACATACATAGACCTCCTCCTGAATTTTGACATACAAAACCAGGCACACTTGATGTCCATCTGATACACCTTGATGTTGTGGTTGACAGCAAAGGCTAAGAAAAGTCTGATAGCTTCTAACCTTGCTACAGGGGCAAAGGTTTCATCATAGTCAATTCCTTCTTCTTGTCTGAAGCCTTGAACCACTAACCTGGCCTTGTTCTTGACAACTATACCCCTTTCATCAGTTTTGTTTTTGAAGACCCACTTTGTGCCAATTGGACAGACATCCTTAGGCAGTGGTACAAGTTCCCATACTTGTTGTCTTTTGAACTGAAGGAGTTCTTCTTGCATGGCTTCTACCCAACTGTTGTCTTTCAGTGCCTCTTGGTACTTGACAGGTTGTGAAAGGGATAGAAAGCCTGCAAAAAGACAGATGTTTGAAGATTGGCTCCTTGTGAGCACACCTTCTCTGATGATCATGGATTGAAAGATGAACTGGATTGAGGCGCAGAGTGCATCCAAATAAGCTTCGACATGGATTGAGGCGCAGAGTGCATGCTCATTCGAACTATTATGATTTCCGACTTCTACAAACAATGGAGGTCAACGGGGCAGCTCCCCTTGGCATAGGTTCAAGAAATCGTGAGTCTGTCACAGTTGAAAGCATGTGGAACTTGCTTCTAATCTACCAACTCAATAAGCACTATGCCACTAGTAGAAACTAATTGATCAATAGCAGTAACCGGCAACATGCATTGACTAATCAACATGAACTAGTGTATGTGTTGGCGACCGCCTGTCAATACTAAATAAGCTCACACTGATAGGACCCATTCATCAATTGTAGTTGAGATCCTATTGACAAAAATCAACATTGTATCGCTTCATAAGTTGATAACAATTTTATTATTAAGTTTTTGTTACATGAATAATTACTCTACTAGGTTATAGACCATGTATTACAATAAGAAAAAATAAAAGTCCAAATGACAATTCACAAATTTCCAAATAACATTTCTTGTTTTGTTTGCAATTTATCATTTTTATCAACTATAATTTTAAAACCATCCCTGACTTTTTTAATACACGTCCCGATTTAGAATACTAAAAAACTAATGTTCCTGTAAATGAACCGAATGTTCATGAACTTGTTCGGCGGAAAGTTCGTTTATGTTTTTTTATTTAATAAATGAACAAACACAAACAAAAAAAGTTGTTCGTTTGGTTAAATGAACGAACATGAATAAACGTTGTGGTCGTTCATTTATGTTCGTGAACGTCCGTTTGTTTATGTCCGTTTATGTTTGTTTATGTTTGTTTGAATTTTATTAATTACGTAAGTAGTTATATTTGTATAAATATAAACATAAATTGGGTTTTAACTACTTGTATAAATATAACCAATTAGTAATTGGGTTTTTTAGTAATATAAAATCTTTTACATTTATTATGTACATGAACGCCCGTTTATGTCCATTCATGAACTGTTCGTTTAGGTTTTAAACGAACACGAACATGACAAATTTCTTAATGAACGAACATGAACACAAAAATGTGTTCGATTATGTGTTCGTGTTCGGTTAAAGTTAAATGAACAAACACGAACATGCATTTGTTTGTGTTCGTTCGGTTCGTTTACAGGCCTAGCATACATTAAAGAAAGCTCCCTTTATTTAATCAACCTCATTTATAATAGCTAATTTATTAAAATAATTTAATTTAAAGCATCCTGACAATAGTTTAATAACAGGTTTTTTTTTATTACTTTTTTTTGGGAGAGTATGCCAATATGATCTTAATGACGTGCGGGGCTTTGCACCTGACATTCGTTGGGCTTCCCTCTTTGGAAGCCTAGGTCCTGGCGTTTTTGCGCAATAAACCCCTCTGGCCGAAGACTAGTGGTAGGTGGTCCCGCGAAGCTTTCAGAAAAGGGTAGCCTAGTGTGTAAGCATAGCAATGAACTGTACGAGTTCTAATAGAATTCTTCCTTCAGTAATTAAGTAATAATAATTAGAATTAAAATTTTATATTAATTTTTGTCTAAAAAAACAATAACATAATTAGATTTTAAAATTCGATCTTACTTAAAATAAGGAAAATTAGCAAATTTTGGTATGAAAGAATAGATGCTGACACGTGATTAAGGATGAGCAAGGTACCGGTATCGGTATTGAAAATCCCTAAGAATAGGTATTGGTATCGAAAATAACCGATACGGTACCGGTATTGGTATGTAAAAATTCGGTAAATACTGATACCGTACTGAATCGATTCTGGTACCAAAAAATGGAAAAAGTAGGTATTGATACCGAAAATGATTCAGCATTGGTACCCGATACTATTTACTCATCCCTACACGTGATATTCTTTGAAATCATCTACCAGAATAAGGAATGATAGGGATATGCAACAAACATTTTAAAAATAATCATTAAGCCGTTTAAATGTAATCTAATATGTTAATTAGAGTGTTAATGTAGATATACTTAATTTTCTTGAACATATGTAATTAGCTTATCTATACTATATAAGGGAAAATTTTATAGGGCCGCAGTTAGACCTGCTATGTTGTATGGAACTGAGTGTTGGGCCATTAAGAAGACTCATGCGCGCAAGATGGAGGTAGCAGAGATGAGGATGTTAAGGTGGATGTGTGGGCACACAAGGTTAGACCGGATAAGGAATGAGGCTTTTAGGGTTAGATTAGGAGTGGCTAGTATATCTGATAAGATTAAGGAGGGAAGATTGAGATGGTTCGGACATGTGAAAAGGCGCGAGTGGACAGTGCCGGTTAGAGCAGTAGAACACCTCACGGTGGAGGGTAAGAGAAGTAGAGGCAGGCCCAAAGTGACTTGGGATGAGCTGCTTAGACGTGATTTGCTTGAGTTGCACCTCTCTGAGGACATGATCCATGATAGGAGTTTGTGGAAAAGTAGGATTAAAGTTAAAGATTTTTAGTTGTAGGGGGTCTTTAGTTATGTTTTGTGCGTATTCTCCTCCACTTTATGTTGAACTAACATGTGATTGCTTATTCGAACTTAGGTGTGTCGTTCTGTTATAATGTCAAAGTGCTTTGATATATTATTTACTTTCCTCAACTTCCTTTGTTTGTCTTGTGTACTAGTAGTTTCTTGCTATATAGTTTGTTGTTGTGCCGTCTTCTTTTGTTCTGGAGCTGGGGGTCTCTTTGGAAGCAGCCTCTCTATCCCTATGGATAGAGGTAATGTTTGCCTACATCCCACCCTCCCCAGACCCTAACAGTAGCTTGCTATCTGTGGGATTCACTGGGTACGGTTGTTGTTGTATACTATATAATAAAAAAAACATGGGGACACATATCATCTATAGAAGACATCTAGTTTTGGTTTGCTTCTTTCTCCTACTTAATTATCGGTATTTATTTTTTAAATTAAGGATTTGCATCATTAACCAATTAAATTTAATTCAAAATTAATAATTAATTTGGTAAATAAACTTATACTTTTTACTTGAAATCTTTTCAAAGTTCAAAATTAGGTCCATTAAAATATTAAAAACACAAAGAATAACGACGATAATTGTTTTTATGAGTGATTTCTAAAATTTTCAAATATTTAATGTGTTGACGACTATATATCTTAGACTATCCGGTGTGGGGTTCGTCCTCACCCCGTCTAGCCCGTCCTAGGTCGTCTAACATCGCTCCCCGCCGCCCCTGGCAGTCTAAACCGTCCAATTTTGGAAGTTCAAGCCGGTCTTTGTTGATTGGTTTGTTTGAATTTGTGGGGCCCTCTAACCTTAACTTTACCGTTTCAAAAAAATACCCCTTTTTCACTTTTAAATACACCCAAATCTTCACATTTAAAAAAAAACCATCAAAACTTGACATTTCTTCTATCTAATCTTCACATTTTTTTATAAAAAATCACCAAAAACTTCACTCTCTTCTCTAAAAAATGGCCTGCAAATGAGGAGATCCCGATGGTGACGGCCTGGTTCAATGTGAACTCACATCCGTCTGAAAATACGTCTTCTTTTTTTTTTATCAATGTTTTGGAGGAATTCAATCGAATAAGCCAAACAAATCACCGCAACGTTGATTAGCTCGTTTATAAGCGGCGGGATATATACTGAAAGTGTACGAGATGGAACACCCTATTTGAAGCTACGATGGCGACGCACCCTGGTATTGCCCCTCAAATGACAATCCAACGCACACAAGAAGACCATCAGGCAATTCACGGCACCGATCGACTTCACCATTAACGCCGCTGAATATGCATTAACGGGGGAGACAACGTAAAAAGATGAATATGGCGTATTCAATTGGTGATACTTTCGAAGGAATGCTCTTCATGGGGGTATCTGGGTACAAGCATGGGGGGATGGTAAGCAATACAGAGTGGGTGAAACGGGTCATTTTTTATGACATGGGGTAAAAAGTTTTTTTTATTGTAATAGTAGTATCTACGGGATGTTTTCGGGTATGTTACGTTGTGTTAGTGTCTTGCTTTTACAATGTAATTAACATTTGGGGAATAAAAGATTTTTGCCGTCCAAAAAAATTTATTGGCCGCTGGCACACTGAACTACAAAACTGTTCACTACCACACTGTACTTTTAACTTCTTGGCCCGTTTCACCCTCGGACTAACCATGGTTAGTTTTTAGCTGACATGGCCATTTTTGCTAATGTGGCATGGTGACGTGACTAATTTTTGCTAATGTGGCACGGTGACGTGACCATTTTTGCTAATGTGGCATGGTGACGTCACCATTCCACATCAGTGAAAATGCTCACGTCAGCAAAAAATTAACCATGGTTAGTCCGAGGGTGACACAGACCAAAAAGTTGAAAGTACAGTGTGATGATGAACAATTTTGTAGTTTAGTGTGTTAGCGGCCAATAATTAATAATTCAGAGTGTTAAAATCTAATTTCCTCGAAAAACATAAAGAAAAAGAAAAGGAAGACAAATAATGCAAAAACCTACACATGCATCTAAGTCCTCTAAAAGATATTATTCTAAAGAAAACATGGTACATGCCCGCTTTTTATTTTTACCAGCCGGGAAAGGCAAGGGGTAAACTAAAACATAAAATATACAAGAAAGAAACAAAAAAAAAGTTGATTACACAAAAATCGTGATTCTAAGTTTGCTGTATATAATTATTCTTGATTATATCATCATCAGTGACGAAACTTGAAAAAATTAGTGGTAATTAAAGCCGAAAGATTAAATCGGTGGGGGCCACAAAAATCAAATTGATAATCATTCAACCAAATGTAAAACGTATTAAAATCATCATAACAATTCGATTTCAAATTTTCGTATTATATGTCAAGTACTTTTTGGTGAAGAAAACTCAATTCCATCTAGTTTAATCATGGTCAATTAACCATAATTACGTGAAACCTTTATTTGAAATTCATTATAGACTAAAGTGTGCTTATATAGTTATAGAATCCGGTGACGTATAGTTTAGATCAGATTAGGTATGTTTACATGTATAAATATAACGTAATAATTTTAAAACCGTTTCTTCATGAATAAAAACACTAATTTTCATTATTGGTTTCTCGATTTCTTATAGTATTATCAAAATTTATAAGACTTTAACTTTTATAAAGTACTTAATTCTATATAAAAAATTATAACATGTAGCATTATGAATTGTTTTTTATATGTTTTCTATTTAATGTGCTCAATGTAATTATAGAATTAAATGTCATAGCTTTCATAAACATATCTTAACTCTTGAGCCATACGGGTTTTACCGGTAATTTCATCGTCGTGCCTGCGGGTGGGTTACCGGGTTTTCCCCGGAATTGGTGTATGACAACTTGGGTACTCTCGGAGTACTTGAATTTTTCGAAATGGTGCCCCGAGAGTGATTGGGCTTCATTTGTTGGCCGTTAAAAAAAAATAAAAAAAAACTTTTGACTTCATTTTGATTAAATATGGTGTTTTAATTATAAATTTGCCCCCCCCCCCCCCCCAAAAGTAGTTATTATGTGCATTGTGTGTTGTATCATAAGCAACTAAAATTGTACCTCTTAAATTTTAAGAAGTCATTGTCAAATGCTTTATAATATTGTATAGATATGTATAAATGCAAAAAAAAAAAAAAATCCTTGCAAGAAAAGGTGCGATTTAGTTTTTTTTTTTTTTTGCTTTAGAGAAATATATGGTCAATAATATTTCTCTCCGTTCTTAAGGAGAACATTGATTCTTAAATGATCCAAATGTAGAAAATAAGGGTATCATCATAATATATGTACACACGTATTGTTTACTCAATAAGAAGAATATAATTATTGTCTATTGATCATGATTATAAAGATATTTATGTGTGGACCTAAGAATGTTGTAAAAACATTAAAAAAAACTGAGTGACTGGAATTACTTTCTTTTAAAGGTGCTAGTACTTACGAAACCTCTCTTTTCCTTGCTTTAAAATATTCTACGTTAGTAATATCTACATTGACCTATACAGGTCATACTATTATAAGAAAACAGGCAATCATTTACCATCAACGTGAAGTCATTGGCCTCAACATATAATCTTTGATTAGTCAACTGTTCAAATAAAAATCGTTGATGTGACTTGAACCAAGTGTTAAGTTTTATGAATGGGAGTGAGATATGTGAGTACTTATTTTCTAAATCTGTCTCTATTTAATTAAAAAAACTTCTTTATCCCATTCCCCGTCTCTTTATTCCATTTATAAGTACTTACAAAAATACAAAAATGCAGAAAATATGAAGAACCGTAACAAAAAGTAGTATCACCTATTAAGTAGGAAATCATAAGAATTGTTACCTTTTGGATATGTATATAACTACTATACGGGAAGGTTCAATAGAAAATCCATAGTTAGGGAGATAACGAGAGAACTCATACTTAAATTAAAAATAAAAAATCATAACTCAAAATTTAAGTTAAAACTAAAAAACTGGCTCTGAGCTTCTCTTTCCTACGTCATCCCCGTTCAGAAAAAAAAATGTGAATTGTAATGCACATGTGTAGTAAATGTCTGGTTAAGCGTTAGGGTTTAGTTTAGCTTTTAGGGTTAGTTTTTTTGAGTTTAGCTCGTAATGTTTAGGTTTTAGGGGTGGTGGGGGTCAGTAGGGTGGGTTTACGATTTTGGGTGGGGGGTTAGGGTTTTGGTTGTGATGGGTGGGGCTTAGGTTTTTTGGTAGGCGGTGGGTGGGGTGGGTTTCGGTTTTTTGGTGGGGGTGGATGGGTGGTTTAGGTTTTTGGGTAAGTGATTTAAGTTTTTGGGTGATGGTGGGGGTGAGGGTGGGTGGGGTGAAATTAGATTTTTTGGTGGGGGTAAGTTAGAGGTGAGGGGTTTAGGGTTATACTACACATATGCAGTAGAGTTTTTTGGGTTTTTTATTTTTATTTTTTCTAAATGGGGATGATGTGGAAAAAAGAAGCTCCGAACTAGTTTTCTGTTTTTTACTTTAATTTTGAGTTATGATTATTTTTTTTTTGCATTTAATTAGGAGTTCTCGATTTCTCTCAATAAAATGAATTCACATCGTTGTTTTGATTTAATTTGTGTTGTACACGAGAGACCCGATTATATAAATGATGTCAGAGTCACTTTTGTGTCGTTCGCTAATGTTGCGACCGTTTTTCAGCAAATTTCGGTGGCTTTTGCCTATTTTGTAGTAGTGTTTGGAAGGATATGTTAGAATAACATGGATATTATAATTTGTATGTACATTAACTGTCGCAAAGCTCGTTGAAATTTCGTTAAATGTTAATCAAGAGTTAATGTGAGGTTAGCTCACTTAGTATAGGTTCTTGCCTCTTAATGATGACATCTTGGGTCCAATCCCAATTAACATGATAATTTAGTATACTTTGGTAGGGAGTAAGAGTTATCTACCATCGAACTTTAAAAAAAAAAATTTAACAAGAAAGTAAGTGGGGTGCACATAAAAGATATTCGTTAATTATTTAAGTGGGGGCCGGGTCACTTTGTATACTTCTTTGTTATCAAAAGTTTTTGACATGTTTCAATATTCATGGGCGATGACACGATGTATATCGAAAAGAAGCATAAAGATGTCTTGAATTTTACTCAAAGTTTTATTGGATGCATGCGTTTGTAAACGTATCAAATAGTTTCTTTTGATTGCGAAATAGGAGCCTCTTTTTTGATTGAATTCAAACGAATGACACGGGTATAGGTCGAACAAGATTGTTGGATGTCGATTTGCAAAAGAGATGGGATCACAATGAATTGTTGGTGATTTTAGTGTCATCTAGATATTTTATGTAATTGAGTTTACTTAATGATCAATGAAAGTCATAATAAAAAATCAAACAAGCTGAAAAGTGTGGAGTGCACACGTGTCTCATAATGTTTTATTTTCATGCCCACATAACAATGAGGTACAAGAGGCAACGCCCCTGAAGGAGGAAATGAATTGATGATGAAGGTTATTAGTGATTTGGTCTTCAGTACCAAGACTTGCTGCATTTGACTACAACAACAAATTCATTATTTTGCGTTGTAAATTATTCAATACTGAAATTCTTGTTTAGTATTGAATGTTGGAAGTTTAAAGTGGTGAATGAAATTTATTTATGAAAATTACTAATATTAAAGTTCTTCATATGGTGAAACTATTGAGTAGAGCTCTTAATCCCATTTAATGAGGTTTTAGTATAATTCTTAATGCCATTTGATGAGGTTTATTAGAGTCTTAATTAGAGTTTTAAGTCTCTAATTAAGTGACTAATAAGTGAAACATTTCATCATCCTAACTCTTATATAATTAGTAGGCTATGTGCCTTATTTATGTAGAAAAGAGATACATGGAAAAGATACAAAAAACTTCTTGCAACACACATACACTCAAGAGTAGCAACCATGTTCCGGTTTCTTTTCAGGCAAGTGGGATAGTCCGCAGTGCACCGCGCCGCACTGTTGAACCGGTGTACCCTGGGAACAGACGACGAATCTGTTTAAGGGAATTGTGTCAAACACAAGCCCGGTTCCTTTTTCAAAATTCTATGATTTCGTTTTCTTTTATATTTTGCTGCAGCAAGTACGGAGATTCTGATACATGTGAGCTTCATGTACAAAGGCGTGCGGCGATTACAATGTAAGTTTTCTAACAAACTTAAACAGATTAGTAAACAAACTTTCGTGTTCCTCTTAAGGAAGTTGGGTTCGTGAAAGTTTGTAAGTGTTTTCTTTTGGTACATCGAATTAGATTACATTCATGATGAGAATGCAATCTTTAATCAGAAAGATTGTTTGACAAAATGATTTTTTGATTTAATCTTCAGATTCATGGGTTTTGAGTTTTGTTTAGATAAACCGGACTATTAACATTTCTAATATGTGTTTAAACATTTTTTTTAAATATTGAATTTCTAATGAAAGTATTAGAAAAGACATAATATTTGTAAACCCATGTAAAACGTTTGATCATGTTTTCTTTCTAGTAAGCGTATTAGAAAGATAATTTCAAAGTATTTGAAATGTATACATTTTCTAATAAGAGTATTAGAAAATAAAGGGTTCAAAATGTAAGGTTTTGAAACATGTATTTCTAACAAGCGTGTTAGGATCGACGACGTTAAAAGAATAACGTGTCATGAAACATTTCTAATAAGCGTATTAGAAATTATTATTTACAAAATAGTAAGTTTAATTTGTAAACCTATATATTGATTTCTCTAACGGGCGTGTTGGAGATTGATGATTTTGTAAAGACAAAATAAGATGTTTATATTTTCTAACAAGTGTGTTAGAAAAGATTATTGCACAAAATACACAAAAGTGTTGGAAAATTGTATTTTGGAAATTTTGTGAAAAAAAAAAAGTTATAAACTTATTTTGTTTTATTGAAGGTTTTAGTAAGAATACTAATTATACTCTAAAGTTGAAACTTAAAAATAATAAGAATGCCATTAAGTTGGGTGAAATATTCTTAAAGGTTTTAATGGGTGTTTCAACTCATGGGTTTATGGAGAATTGGGTGTTTCAACCTTTTCCAACATTAAACCAGTTTAGTTAAATTTGACGGTTTCTAACGAGTGAGTTTGAAACGGGTATATTTTAGAAAATCCAAAGTTAATACCATTTATGTAAATGGTTTAATTTTCTAACGAGGGTGTTAGAAACGGTTTATTTATATAAACCAACAAGGTCTGAAACGATTGTCATAATAGTGTATTTCTAACAAGCAGGTTAGAAACGGTTGATAATATAAACCAATGACCTTTAAAATGATTTTGGTAATCGTTTATTTCTAACGGGTGTGTTAGAAAAAGGGTTATTTGATATAACCAAACTCTATATGATGAAACGCGTAATCGTTTACATTCTAACAAGTATGTTAGAAATGGTTAATTTTGAAACCGTATATGTTTATATGGTACACGTATAGTCTCTAATGAGTGAATTAGAAATGTTAATAATGAAAACCATATACTCTAACAAGTGAGTTAGGAATGGTTTAAATAATAAAACTATATTAGAGTTTATGGAAAATGCTTGTAAAAGTAGAAATGTTTTGTATGAATAAAACATGTCTTTTGCAAATTATACATGGTTTGATACTTGTATGAGAAGTATGATGACTTGAACAATATAATAGTCTAGAGAGACTATTTAGTGTAAAACAACTTCATGTTGTTTTGGACATATTTACTTGTACGACTACTTGTGAGTAGTTAAGTATAAACAACTTTGTTGTTTTGAACAGTGTATTGAGGGAGTACCTCGAAACATGCCACGAGACGATATAATTGCTATTATTTCGTCGAACGATAAAGTGTTGAAGAGAATAACACTTTGAGATTTGATGCTTATATATCCTTATATGAATCCGTTTAAATATATATGTTATATATATTTTGGATTATATTGAAATTATAATTTGGTAAATTATAATTATTAATTGGAATCTTAATGTGGTGAATAAAGAGTAAACTCTTGGGTAGAGTTTCATGTTTTCTAATTAAAGTTTTTATGTTACTTTATTAGTGCTTTTTATGTCAATTTATTAGAGCCTTTATTTATAAAATTAAGTCTCTAATTAAGTGACTAAGAAGAAGAAACTCTTCATCCATCCCCATTGAGATAATCATGATCAACGTGACAAGTGTATTGAAGTTAAATGCACGAAAACGAGATATGTCATCTAATGTTGAGAGCATTTACGTAGAAATGCACAAATGTAGTTTTGATGACTATAACATATGATAGGAATATATGTTATTATTCATAAGTCTTTGATAAATATTATGAGATTTATTATAAAAGACTTAGAATATTGATGGACGTGTAGAGTCTCTACAAACCATCAATGTTGGTTGAACTATATGGAGGATTCGTGATATATTTTGGGATAGTCACCCAATAAATAGGTTCAACAAAATATATACATATCACTTAGGGATATGTGAATGTCATGTCGTTGAGTGTCAATCTAATTGACTTGTTGATGATGAATATGTTCATCAAAGTGACTTATATTAAGACTTATGTTTAAGTCCTAAAGAGTCAATGGTGAAGCCTTGGAGATTAAAGGCAAACGAGTCTTGATCCTAATGGATGAAATTAATTATGGTTTTAAAGCATTCTTTAAACCAAGGTTTTGGAATGGTAAAAAAAAAATCATTTTGTGTCTAAACTAAGACTTGAATGTTAGGAAGAGATAGTGAGTTATCTCTTAAGGCTGTGAAGAATCAGAATAAGACATCTTCTGTTCACATGCTAAGTATTCGTAGTCTAAAGCATGCTAGACTAATACTTGTTAATTTAGCTGCTCCACGGAGAATAAATTAACTTTGAACATTCAAACACATGTGACGACATAAGAATGAATTTTGTAAAAGCAAATATGTAATTCATTATAAAGGATGACTCGAAAGGACCGAATAAATAGTTGATTGGTTATGATACTATTTAGCTGAATATGAGGAAAACTCATATAGCTCAGAAAACGGTTCGTGTGAGAAATATGAGTTGAGTAATATAATGGATGACCTTAATAAACACAAAGATATAGATAGTCGCTATCTTATCACGGGTGTCTAATGTTATCATGAGTGATATTACTCAAACTCAATCAAAGTGCAAGCAATGTGGGGGGAAGAGCCATTTAAGAAACAATCCGTAGGGATGTAAAAATGGTACTTGAGAAGTTTTCAAACTACATATGAAAGGAAGAAACTTTCATCACCCCATTTGGTAGTTATCCAATAAACACATAAGTGTGAAGGTGACTTGCATTTGAAAATAGAAGGTTTGATATGAACGGATGTGATTTTGGAAAGTACAAATCACACGAACCTAGAACAGACTTGTTATAAGTCAGTCCTATTATGTGGACAAAATTCTTGAGAAGTTCAATGGAAATGACTCTAATGTGGCTAGAACTTTCATTGACACGAGTCAACGTCTAGCTAAGAATCAAGGTGAGCCTGGTAACCAATTAGAGTACTCAAGAATTATTGGCAGCCTGATGTATCTGATAATTTGTATCAGACCAGACTTAGCAAGAAAGCTAAGTAGATACACGAGTAACCTAAGTTCAATTCATTGGAATTACGTGACACATGTGCTTTGGTAATTAGGATACATACGAAACTACGGGCTGCAATACAAAAGATATCCAATAGTTATTGAAGGTTACTATGATGTGAATTGGATATCTGACACGAATGATTCCAAGGCAACGAGTGGGTATTTGTTCCCACTTGGAGGTGCTGCGATAACATGGAAATCATCTAAGCAAATGGTTATTGCTAGATCCATGATGGAATCAAAGTTCATCGCTTTAGAGGATGAATAGGCAAAATGACTACGTCAATTTGTTAAGGATATACCTAGGTGGCCGAAGCCGGCATTGGCCTAATGCATACGCTGTGATAGTCAATCGGTAATTGGCAGAGCTCATATCACAATGTGTATCAGTAAGAACAGGTATATAAGACGTAGGCATAATACGGTACGACGACTAATCTCTACAGGAGTTATCGCTGTTGACTACGTGAAGTCAAAGGATAACATCGCGGATCCGCTAACAAAAGGCTTAAGCAGAGAGTTAGTTTAGAAGTCGTCAATGGGAATGGGACTAAAGCCCATGAAAGGCTAGGTTTATGCGAAGGAAACCTAACTCAGCTGACTGGAGATCCCAAGATCTGAGTTCAATAGGACAACCTAATTGTATGAACTGGCGAAGGTCACTGTGGGGGAGAGTTGGTGGAAACCCCACGTATTAAAAAGGGAGTTTACTATAAATTTAATAAGCTTCCTAGTCCATTCCTAAAAGTTGACAAGGTTGAGGTTAAGCTTATGGCTTTTAATGATCTGACTGAGGTAACCAGTCCCAGTAGATCACCTATGTGAGAGAGAAGTGGGGTCGCTTCGAAAGGTATTGTTGGGGCACAATACTTAATAGCTCTCGCAGAACCAGGCACGTGTCCATGACCATAACGGACACAATAATGAGGACTTGACGTTGTCAAGGAGAGTCTTGTGTGAAGCGTATTGTCGTCCACACAAACGGCAGACGAGTTCAAAGACATCACGTTCTACTCAGAGCCAGTGGGCTAAGTGCGTTTCATAAGCGAAGGTTTAAAGGGTCACACCTACCTATCGTATGCAAAACTCAACTGTTGAAATTTAATCGGAATGAGGTTGTTTCTGAGAATAACTCCCTTTCATGTAGGGGTTTGTTGAAAATTTGTGTGTTTTGATCAATCTCCATTCATGTGGGGGATTGTTGGAAGTTTAAAGTGGTGAATGGAATTTATTTATGAAAACTACTAATATTAAAGTTCTTCATATGGTGAAACTCTTGAGTAGAGCTCTTAATGCCATTTGATGAGGTTTTAATATAATTCTTAATGCCATTTGATGAGGTTTATTAGAGTCTTAATTAGAGTTTTAAGTCTCTAATTAAGTGACTAATAAGTGAAACCTTTCATCATCCTAACTCTTATATAATTAGTAGGCTATGTGCCTTATTTATGTAGAAAAGAGATACATGGAAAAGATACAAAAAACTTCTTGCAACACACATACACTCAAGAGTAGCAACCATGTTCCGGTTTCTTTTCAGGCAAGTGGGATAGTCCGCAGTGCACCGCGCCGCACTGTTGAACCGGTGTACCCTGGGAACAGACGACGAATCTGTTTAAGGGAATTGTGTCAAACACAAGCCCGGTTCCTTTTTCAAAATTCTATGATTTCGTTTTCTTTTATATTTTGCTGCAGCAAGTACGGAGATTCTGATACATGTGAGCTTCATATACAAAGGCGTGCGGCGATTACAAAGTTTTCTAACATTGAAGTTGGTCATTAGTAGTGAATGTGTTGTTTTCCGTATTGAAACTGGAGCATTATCTGACTGAATTTTCGTGAGTATCAACAAAATAATCCATTCTGAAAGTATTATACACGATTTTCATAGATATCCAATATCCATGTATCACGAATCACAAAACTATCATGAGTGATGGTATGCAACTTTTCTCATTCAATTCAATTCAGTTACCTTAATGAAGTGAAATAAATGTAAAGTGCTAGGTATGCTACAAATTTTACGTTATTGAATATAGTTTTCATTTTAAAAGTAACTAGCAAAGTGTACACGTGATGTAGTAGGGAATACAGATACTTTTAAGGGCGTACATGGATTAATTCATGTGATTATTAGTCTAAACTGAAACCAAAGTCATCGTTTACTCGATCTTACTTTGTAAGATTGTTAATTAGCTTTTAGTTCGGTTCAATTTATTTTGGTTTAGTTTATTTTGTAAGATTGTTAGCTTTTAGTTCGGTTCAGCTAATTTTTATTAATATCCAAAACTAAACTTTGGCTTTTTTTTTTTTTTTTTTTGCTTAGAAATACATGAAATGAGGGTATACATAAAATGGTGTATAAGTGCTATGAATATATGAATTCTTCGATTTTGGTTTGCTTAAATTTCGGTTAACTAAGGGTACAAAAGCCGGATAACCAATTTTAGGTAAACCCGGTTTTTCGGTTAATTTAATTTTCAATTGATTTGGTTTTGTATCATCCTTTTTTTTTGTTTCGCTTGTTTTCAGTTATTGTTCACCCCTATATATTGTTAAAATGTAACACATTAGATTTTTAAACTAAAAAAATACCAATATTGTACTCAAATTAAAAAGAATAAAATACTCGTTTTCATGTTTGTTTGTTTGTTTTTTTTTTTTTTTGAAAAGTATTAACCAATGAAAAAAATTATGTTCGTTTAAAATATTGGGGTGGTCGCCGGAGAAGGAGGGGTGGTCGCCGGAGATGGAGGGGTGGTCGCCGGAGATGGAGGGGTGGTCGCCGGAAAAGGAGAGATGGTCGCCGGAGGTGGAGGAGTGGTTTCCGAAGGAGAGCACCGGTTACCGGAGAAGAAAATGGGTTTGTTTAAAAAGTTTGACTAATGGGCAGAAATGGTCCTTGATCTTTTAAAATTTACATTTTTAGCCAGAAAACTAACTGGGTCTGTTAAAAACTAACCTCAGTTAGTTTTGGTCCAATGGAGTAAAATACAAGACAAGTTGAAACTGTTGCCTTAACAACTTTTAAGTTGGGACTATTGCATTCCAATACCTCAAAATTGAGATTATTTAATTTCATTTCCCCTTTGAAAAATGATGTTAAAATGTATTTATTTTATTTATATATATTCTTTAATTTTAATGTATATCCAATAGGTAGTGTGTAAGAAAATGATTATATGAACATTCGTTGGGCCATATTATAGCAATATCACATTGGGTCAAATTGTTTTATAAGAAACTGGGCCAAGGTACTAGTTGGGCCGCTATATGAGAAAACAATCCGACTTATCCGTGAATTTAGATAGCAATCATTGCATTAAAAAAAAGTAAAGTTTACATCTAGATAGCAATGTACCAAAAAATTATTATATATGAGAGAGGCTAACGTATAAAGTTTCTTAACATACAAAGTGTAAGAAGGATTCTCAGCCATTAGATTTAGGCGATGGCAAGATGGTAATTAACAATCCTAATCATATTTGGGTTAATCTAACCAAGGGTAAATTAGGAAAAACGCGTTTAAATTTCTGTGAAATCTTAACAACAGACATAATCGATGCAAAAATTTTCAACGATTGAACCTGATTTTTCATCGTTTTCAACTCGATTAAACATTCAGAATGATTAAACAATCAAAAACATTCGATTACAAACAAAATCAAAAAGTATTTGCAAAAATAGAAGAAAACAGAGTATGATAATTCAATTGATAAAATTAATCGAATCATATTCAAAAATCACTATCAACACATGTATTATTCACATAAACGAACGATGTTGATAATAGAAGAAGAATTAAAGAAAAAAATGGGTTTCAAAAAAGTTCCAGACAATGAAGATCAGAAACTGTTAAACATAAAATCACTTGGTTTTTTTATAAACGCATTTGGTTTTTTAAACACTATTTAAACTGGTGTTTACAAAAACGCACTTGGTTTTTTGTAAAACGCACTTGGTTTTTTGTAAAACGCACTTGGTTTTTGTAAAACGCATTTGGTTTTTGTAAAAAGCACTTGGTTTTTGTAAAACGCACTTGTTTTTTGTAAAACACACTTGTTTTTGTAAAACGCATTTGTTTTTGTAAAAAGCATTTAGTATAAATAAAACTCACCTTTACCTCATTTTTCCCTTTATATTCCTCTGTTTTCCTCCAACAAACAAACAACCATATTCACACACAGTTCATGTAAGGTTTTTATGGATTGGTTGTTTTTTTTTCTTGTTTCTTCTTTTTCCTTTGTTTTGTGATTAGCGAGAGACACAGAGGTGTTTGCTTGGTTGTCTTCTCCAAAGATAGAGGGAAGTGACTAGATCTGAGCCACGATTGAGGTCGGTTTGAAGGCGAACAACGTGAAGGGTTTTGAAGGCATCGGAGGTTAGAGGAGAGAGGAGAGAGGGAGCGGTGAGGCTTTGGTCCGGTGGTTGGGTCAGGCAGCGGCGGCGACGGTGGTGGTGGTGGTGGTGGTTGTGGTGGTGGTGGTGGTTGTGGTGGTGGTTAATGAACGATCTGAAAGAAATATTACCCTTTACCCTTTTAATCAACCAAAATTGGGTTAGTTAGAGTTAACTAGGGTTTACACTTGTCAAGTTGTGATGGCTTCTTACACTTTGTATGTTAAGGATACTTTGTATCCTATACTTTCTCATTATATATTAATAAATGTTGACCACCTTAGGAATAGTAACTAACGGTTGACTGTTAGTTACTGTTCAACTCCGTTAGTTAGTATGCAACTCCGTTAGTTACTATTCATCTCTGTTAGTTACTATTCAACTTCGTTAAGTTACTATGCAACTCCGTTAAAATAGTACTAACGGAGTTACTATTGAACTCCGTTAAAATAGTACTAACGTAGTTACTATTTAACTCCGTTAGTTACAATTCAACTCCGTTAAAATAGTATTCAACTCCGTTAGGTTGCTTTTCAACTCCGTTAACTTACTACTCAACTCCGTTAACTTACTATATTCAACTCCATGACGGACGGTTCAACCGGGTATGTCGGATGGTTCAACCGGTTGTATTAGGTGGTTCAACCAGTTTAATCGGACGGTATGAATGGTTAGGAAGATTGATTCAACCGGCCATACCGGACAGTTCAACCGGGTTTGTCGGGTGGTTAAACCGGTTGTACCAGGTGGTTCAACCGAACCGTCGCAATACGTGAGATTGGTTCGTATAAATTTTGTTAAAAATCGGTTTGCCCCGCGGCGAAGCGCGGGTGTTAAACCTAGTTAAACTATATTAATAGACAAGTTACTTTGAATAGTGATTTTCATTTTTACAGCATTTTGTATAAGGATAACTATCTTTGGTTTGGATGATATTAACAAGTTATTGGAGTGGTGTAGTGGTGAAATGAGATCTCCTATAGAGAGTCCACCCAGGTTCGAAACATGCCTATGTCCAATTTTGTTTTCCTTGACTCATTTTTGCTGAACACGTGGTTGCATAAATTTACGACATCTGTCTTCCACTATCTATCAAATGGGTATTGTTCTCATTTCTTTGTTGTTGTCACCCACCTCCAACACCTAATTGTCGCCCTCATCTACACCAACCACTGAAATCCCTAATGCGGACGGAAACCACCAACATCTCACTCCTTCAACGTTCATCGTCGCCTTCTGCATCCTACAACCATTGTCCGCCGCCACTATCCGCTTACCTGCTAGCCTGGTAGTGCAGAGTTCTTTTTGTTTTTAGATTTTCTTGAAAAGTATATTTTTCACAAAAGTTACAAAAGAGAGATTAGGATTCAAACAAGTACAATGGAAAGGGTTTGTGTTTTGTTCTTGGCTTCATGTTGTAAATGTATTAGACCTTTTGCTTTTTTTTAGCTTCTCAAAACCCTAGCGATAGTTTTGGTTTCGATTTTCGTTTGGTTTTTAGGTGGTTTGATCTGTTTGATGGTGGAATTGGTGTTTTGTGATAATAATTTGGTTAAATGTCGTCGCTGAGTCGATAATTAGTGTTTCTTATACTGCAGTTTCTCGAAGAGGAGAAGTTTAAGGAGGCCGTACATAGGTATATTGTTTTCTCTATGTGGATTTGCCGCCAATTGCAATGACAGAGAGAGACAAGAGCAGGGGAGAAAATAACAACGGAGCTGAGTTTCAGGATTGGTTGTTCAAGACGATCCGACAGCTATGAAAAGCTTCCGTTCACCGGTCAGTGGCGGCGACAATGGTTCCACTCTGGTGGTTTCTATTGGCTTGTAGAGTTGGAAACATCACCGTCGTTGTCTTCGTTTGGTCAGTTGGTCTTCTTTTCATTCACCTATGCTTAATGGTTAGTAAGTTCAATCGGTTCAGTCAATTTTAATAGGCCTAAATTAGAATGCTTTCAAAAATCAAAATACATAGATAGGTAAAATATGAAAAATAATCAAATATGGTCCGCCGAACAGATGCTGCTCATGGTTGTTAATTATTATGTGTTTCTTTGTTTGCTTATGTGTAGGTTTTGTGACGGACGTTGTGTAGATTGTTTTTGTGTTGTTGTTCTGATATTGTGTTTTTGAATATTGTTAAATATTATTGATGATTATTGATGGTTGAATTGTGAGATGGAAGTTAATTAGTGGTTTATGAGGTCTGAATTGATTCTTTGATTGTTTGTGTGGTTTTTTTTGGGGAAATGTTGGATGAATTTGTTAATTAGAGTTTATTGTTGTTAGTTTTGCAATTAAGGTAGCTTTTGTTTAAGGTTGTCATCTGATAGCCAACTGATTAGTTGTGGTTGTATTCGGTGGTGGTTCACAACAGGACTCAATTTAAATGGCAATTCCAAGGTTATTTAGATTCTTATGTTAAATATCAGAATTTGAATTTGAATTTGAATCTAAGTCTGGTATATTCATATGGCTTTGAGTCGTATGTATAATACACATTACTACCAATAAGCTTTTATATTAGTCATGTATCTGTCTACAGGTTAAATTAAACCTCACATAATACTTGACAGGTTAAATTAAACCTCACATAATACTTATTTTAATGCTGATTGTGCTATGACTTTAACTAAAATAATTTGATGCCTATCATATTTTCATGTTTTAGGGTATGTATTGTGTTGTATCTGGAGGTTGGTTGTAACAACCGGCAAAAATAAGGTAATTCCGTACTGATTAATTAATATATGATTAACGTAATTAAATGCAATAATGTGTGATTTAATTAGCAAGGCCTTAGGAGATAGCAATTTCCAAATAATGCATAGGTGTGCATACGTTTAATGGTAAAACATGATTGGATCATGTGCGAATAAACTATCCGGTATGGACATTGGCAATTACCCGGTAATAATTAAATAAACGAAAAGGATCCCGGACACCCGGGATATAAAATAAAGGGTAGTTTCATAAAATATACTGAGTTTTGGAACCCCAAAACCATAAGTGGAAACGTCTCATACAAATCTCCCGGTAACGAATAAAGTGCGCGTACCGCACCCGATACGCGCGTAACTCATAATTTCACCCGGTAAAAGCCTAAATAACCAATCAACGCTTAAATTAGACTATATTTAAGGGTTATTAAAGGTATTTTTAATGTCCGAATAATGCGGGATTAAAACCCGAAAAATACCCGAACGACACCCGAACGACGGGGAATTAAACTTAACAAGTATTGGGTAAATATTTGGAGTTGTGGACCCCACCCAACCCACAAAGGGGCCGGCCTAGATGGCCTTATTGTGTCCATGCATGTGTTTTAATAATAATCATCTACAACTCTAAGTATTAAGCATGCATGGGATAAGACAAAGATGTAAGATACACAAGTACAAAAGCATGCAACACTTTGTCCCTCCTTTATCAAAATTTCGGCCCTTGGCCTTAATAATCCAAGACAAAAGCTAATGATCATCACCTAAGTACATACACATGCTTGTAGGTAAATCTTATATAAAGATTATAAGAAATTACAAAGATTTATCAAGATTTGCAAGCAACCTCCTAATCATACATACATACACGGCACAACACACACACACACATATCATATCTTTACAAAAATCCCAAGCACACAACTCAATCCTCCATAAGATTACTTGAATCTTTGGAATGATTACATGTGGTAAGATTATATAAACATGTGCTAGAATACTTACACATTCAATCTTTCTTCTTCCTTTTCTTCTCCTTGAGCCGTAAACCATACCCCCCCATATACACATTTCTTTCAAGTTTTTTTACATCTCCAAATCACTCAAAACAATCCATCATCCAAACCCCTATTGTGTGTTTCAAGAGCTTGGAGCTAAACCACTTGGAAGAACACACTAAACCCCTCTCAAATCCAAGGTTTTTGTCTTCCCTAGCCTTGTGCTAGTAGTAAGCTTCTTAACCTTGTTTTTGATTATTATTATTCATGTATGTGTTCTTAGAAGCAAGTTGTACATGAAGGGTTTAAAAGGTGGTTTGAACATAATCTTTAATAGGTTTTACATGTGTAAAATGGATGATTAAAGATATGTAAATAAATCATGGATTTGATGATGATGAAGTAATGATCTTGAAAATATATAAAGTTTACACATACACTAAGTAGGATGGTGATTTGGTTAAGATTTGTGGAATAAACTTGAATGTATTAAAAAGTAGTGTTAATCATCTTAAAATGATCATCTAAGTTATAATATATGGTGGAACATGTTAGAAGTTCAAGAATAAAGAAGATGAAAAATTAAAGTTACTTACTTAGAAGGATGATATTTTGTTAAAATGAGCAAATACATAAAACACACATACAAGTAGTCTTGCATATGGAATATAAGACTAACAAAAGTGTTTTGATACAAAAATAACTTGCCAATAAAAAGTTGAATCTTCAAAGTCTACTATTTTGAGTGAAAAATGTTAACTTTGGAAGTTAGAGTGGAAAAATGCAACATTTGAAAGTTAAGGGACTAATATTGTAACTTTGAAAGTTAGAGGACTAAAATGGATATTTTAGAAACTATTAGTCCAAAAATGCAAGGATGGAAAGTTTGGTGTCAAAAGTGTAAGCAATAAACTTCTAAGGATGATTTTGGTAAATACTAGTAGATACTTGGGTATTTTGTATAAAAGTATATTTTTGAAAGTTATAAAAATATGGATTTTATTAACATAAGGATTTTTATAAAATAGAAATTTTATAAAAATATTAAACAAACTTGAGAAACTTATACAAAAATGAATACTTTTATATAAATGGGAATATAAAAGTGTTGGAAACATTTTTGTAGTTAAGTTAACAAGTTGGGTTAAAAATACATAAGTATTTCAAACCTTCCAAGTAACTTGTGTTAAGAGGAAGAAATATGGATAATATTTCTATAAAACACATGTTGGGAAAAACTTAGAGAAATTAACTATTCGAGCTAAGATATCGAACTAAGACGCGTTAACGAACCTTACACGGACAAAACATGAGAAAAATGCCATTGCGGCAAGATAAGAAAATATATATTTTTAGAAGTAAAATATATATACATCATGGGTGAAAACTAATAAACACTTTCCTAAGTGTTGAAGGAATTATTCGTGGGAGAAAAATATAACGTAAACAAGTAAGACGTTAAACAAACGTATATACTTAACAAGAAAAATTACACATTTATATATATATGTACGCTCGTCTCGGCAAAATTCTAGTATATCTACTTAATGGGAAAGTAGATATGTGGGGAGGAAAGCCGCGACGAGTAGACAAAGATATATATATGTGTATGCCGCGCCGACAAGACCCTAATATATTTATTTGAATGGGAAAATAAATATACGGTATGGTGAGTTGAATCGGGTGTTAAGAATATACAATCGAACGACGAGATCTTAGTATATTTGTTTAAACGGGAAAACAAATGTGCGGCAAAGTGAGTCGGGTCGAGTATTGAAATATATATTATATCGAGCGATGCGATCTTAAGTATAATTATTTAAATGGGAAAATAATTATATGTTAAGTGAAGTCGAGTCGATGATAATGAGGTACAAGTTAAGGAAATATTAACAAGAGTAATATATAACTTGTAACACAAAGGGTAATCTAACGCCAACGAAACCTAGGATACGCGCTTAATTAAACGGGATTTGGAATAACTTGTGGTCGGGAGTTGGGTGTACAACTTGCCAAGGCACATGCACTATAGGGATAGTGACTTATACGTCTAGGACGTTTGTAGGTGCGAGACCCTCTTTGCTATCTGCCTAGTAAGCCAGACAGAGTTTCAGGTGAGTCTCACGGCCCCATTTTAAACTATTTTTACGTTTTCGGGGGAAAGATATGTTAGGGAAAATGTTTGACGGGCTAGTTACTTGAGGTGTGACCGCCACTCGGGGTTGAGTCCTCGCCTCTATAATCATTTATTCGAAGTATGAAACCGGAGGAATATTTGAATAGTACTATTGGTGCCTGACAAGGCCCACCCCTAATCGATAGCGTCGATTATGCATTAGTGTATGCCTGGGGTGCATATATTCTAAACTTAAGTCGTAGGATACCGGGTAACGACTTGGAGCGGGGCATTATTATTATATGTCTTGGTTTGATTATAGTCTCAAGTAGAGTATAGGAATTTGCAACTCCTATATATTGTCATAACATGGTATTTCCCAAGTATTCAAGTTTTGGAAACTAAAAACCTGTGAACTCACCAATATATTTATATTGACGAAATTTTAAACATATCTTTCAGGTAACTAAGTGAAGACTGACATGGCGGGCCGGGTCGTGGAATTCTCCTTGAAGCGTCGGATATTTTGTGGGGTTTCACTCTTATTTCCCAAGGCTATGGGATATATTTGAGAAACCTCATCTATTATGTTAAAAACTATTTACTTAGTGTGTAATATATGAACAAGATTTGACGCCTAAATAAATGACCCGTTTTCTTAAAATTACTTGTGTTTAGCATTAACCTTGACTTTATGCTCTTGAACCGTCGCGCCACGTATTTCCGCCATTGTCGTGGTGTGACATTGGTATCATCTTGATTCGTGTACCATCATTTATTTTGTAAACCTTTTATTAATCGCAAGATTTTGATTAACAATATATTGAAAACTTGTGTGTGCAGTGGGTGGTACAAAGAGCAGCGGATGTTTGTTATATTCAATAATTGAGTTGGTTATCGACTTTTCCTTTCGGCGAGTAGTTATGTACTAGGCTGCTTTTATACATTTTCCTGTTAGGTTTGTAATTTTTTTTACACTGGGAAATTTTTTGTTGGTGGGCTTTGATTGATGATAACCAATATTGTTGTTTTTTGGTTTGTTTTAAAAGATGAAGTTTCTTAATGAAGAGGATGTAAGGGTGCAAAATTTTCATGTTCTGATCTAAGAAAAGGACAAAAGCAGGCTCAAGGACAGGAAATATAAGAAACTTGGTAAATTCTGCTGCTTTTTATGTTAATCTATGAACATTTTATAGCATTTGGCATACTTTAAAGGTTGTTTGTTCTTGGTATCGGTTTGTTACAGGTAATTAACCAGGAGTTTCATCGTATGAATCAAAAGCAATGGGAGTAAAGGTAATCATAGGATGGTGCTTTTAATTTATTGTCTTTTCAATGTCGAATAATTCATCTTTCTACCTTGAGGTTGAGGTGTCTTGCATTCTCAGCTGCCGTAGATGAAGCAAGACGTTTTTCGAAGCGTATCCAGCCACTGATTATGGTGATGGGAATTCGAGTTAAATCAAGGTAGCAGGAGGGACTGGCTTTAATATGAATGCCGTTACCAGAGTGTGTGCCCAAACTTTATTGACCTCATTGGTATAAGTAATGCCTTCAAAGCGAGGGTGACACGATTTAGAGCGCCGGAACGCCTCAAGGTAATTCCATTTTCCCTTTTTAAAGCATGGCTATCTTTTGCAGTGACAAGCATAGACCCAGTTTCCGGTTTCTTCACCGTTTTTATACATAGAATAGACTAGCTAGATCACTACAAGTTTAAATATCATCACAGATCCTGTTGAAGTAGAGGTTTAAATTCTTAATACAAACACAATATTAAAATAAAAATAAGAAGATGCCAGACCAAATAATATTGAAAACCATAACTTATTATCACAACAAATCATAACATCAGCCACTGATTACATACATGTAAGTTAAAACATGTTAAAATCAATTATAATAACAACATAAATAGATCGTTATAGTTAACATATCATCTAAACAATTTAATTGACAGAATAAGACGTTTAAAACTAATTAACTTACAATACCAAATATGGAATTGGTTGGGATTAGGAGCTTTCTCAAACACTTTTTATAGTATTCAACTTTGTTGAATGATTATACGATAAACTTTTATAGGTTGGAAATGTTGAAGCATTAAATTGTTACTATGCACATTGTGAGGCGAATTCAAACTTCCAGAGGCGTAGTTATTGGATGTTGGATTCGTGAGTATCCTTCATCTCTTTGCTGGTTTGTTTGTTTCTTATAGACACATAATATGGCCTTAGATTAGTGTTCAGTTGGTTGTGGTGTGACATTGGTATCATTGGTATCATCTTTCGTGGTGTGACAGAAAGTGGTATCAGAGCCAAGGTTATAGCGAACTAGAGTATTTTCTTTAAAAAAACTAGACTATAACCGGATTTGGTTCAAATAATAAAGTTTTCAAAAGAAAAATATGTAAAGATGCTAAACGCAATAAAGTAATTTTTCAAGAAGCGTTGGGCATGAGGAGATTCCGACCAAGCCAGCCATGGGTATTGTTATGCATTAGCGTGAAATTAGAAGTTAGGAAGGTTACTGATAACGTATGCCATAACTATCTAATTCAAAAAAAAAATTCATATATATTAGTACGGTTCTCTTGCCAGGGATGTCAGACACAGACGCAGGGAGCGTAGCACCGAGCTGCGATAGCAGTATTCAGATTATCCCAGCGCCGCCAGCAGAGCCAATCGAGGTTGTGGTACTCGATTCGGAGGATGACGAGATGGAGATTGACGCCGCCGTGGAGGGCGCAGGAGGAGATAGCTCGGATGAGACTGACCCGAGCGAGGACCCGGCATGGGCCCCCGCTGAGGGCGACGTGGCCGACCTACCTATGGCCGAGGCACCACCGGCTGACTTGCCTATAGTGCCATTCCAGGCAGCGCCACTGCCAGTACTGCCCCTCCAGGCCATCAGAGACTTTCCAGAGGGCTGTGCAGGTCCATCGAGGCCTGTCCCCGCACAGTCAGAGACCGTTGAGTCTCCCTATGACCGACACGCACCTGTCGACCGTGAGCCCTCACCTACCCCACTTATCCCCGTACCCCCGGGCATGATGCTCGTGCCTGTTCCCCGAGGACACAACGGGTGGATTTCTGATGACTCCGACGATGAGTCGACCGCATCGGTGGAGCACATTGCTGTGCCGATCCCACCAGCAGACCAGGAGGAGCACGTCGCTCCGGTGATCGAGCATGCCACTACTGCACCAGCTACCCTACCCTCCATACCCGAGCCCGTACCTCAGGGTGGGCCAGTTCCTACTGGGCACATCCTGGAGGGGAGCTCTGCCCGCAGCTCGGAGCTGCACCGGGCGGGCATGACGGCATACGCCACTGCGAGCCCTCCCACACCCACCATAGTGGTGTCCACCCCAGAGTGGGCCACTATCTCAGAGCCCCTCTTGGCCCCCTTGGCCGAGCTTGTACCACCACCCACCATAGCCATGACACTACCGATCCCCACTGTGCCCAGCATGCCACCTGCACCGTATCCTCTGGGTGCAGGGGACCCCTACATGATACCCCCACACTTTACCCCCAGTCCACAGGGTTTTGCCCCGATATTTTTCCACACACCGATACCAGACCCCTTTGGCCCATTCCAGTCAGTTCACCCAGATATACCCGGACCATCCCAGCCACCTAGGATGACACCCCTATCTGGACCAGCATGGACCTCTGCCATCACACTGGAGCGAGACTTTCAGACCCTCGCCAATACGGTGCAGCGCACCGTGAACCAGGTAGAGCAGCAGACACGATTGATGTGGACGCGGATGATCGATGCCCGTGATGCCTTAGCGCATTACGCGGAAGAGTTGTGGCGCATGGATGCGCAATGCGGGATTACTGGAGATGCGCATTTGGCACATCGACAGTTCTTATATGAGCGCATCACGGAGATTAGCATGACTATCAGTGTGCATGCACCGCAGTATCAGTTCCCTCCGCCACCGCCACAGTAGGGATGCATGAGGGACGCACGGAAGAATCACCAGCTCATGTACATAGTAGCAGCAGTATGGTAGTATAGCACGGGTTATGACACTCGTCAGCATTTTGCCTAGCCGTACGGGTACGACGGCACATGATATGATGTTTTATTTATTTCAAAAACAATGTATTGTATGAGGGATGTATTCCCCATTTTGTTATTATGAACAAGCATTGTACTAGTACTATTGAAATTAATGAAAAATCTTATTATTATGATGGTGAAATATGTTGTTGTCTACGATTAATATTGCTTACTCCATATATTGTGATTCGTGTGATTGGGTGGTGATATTGTGTTGAATACGATTTATTCTATATGATGTGTTGCTATGTTGTGTAATGACATGGTGTTGATTATTTGTGTTCAGATTCTGGTTTGTTATTTATATATTGTATAAATGTTTGCCAAATTAACCTTTGATAATTATTATTGAAGAAAATGGCACCAGCCACCAGAAGCAACAACGGTGCAGACGGACTGCCCGCTACACCCGCTGAACTCGAGACACTGATCTCGGAGCGCATAGCCCGCGCCATCGCAGAACATGAAGCCGCCCGCTCTGAACACTCGCATGACAGGACAGGGAGCGAACGACGAGAAACCTCCCCTATTGGTAAGAGGTTTAAGAATAAATGAAAAAGTAATGGGAGAGTATTTCGAAACTCCTGTCCCATAATAACATACTACATTACTATTACAGGAACAGCCTCAGGAGCGCGCGGCTGCACTTTCAAAGCTTTCTTGGACTGTAAGCCGATTAACTTCAACGGCACTGAGGGATCCATAGGCCTGGTCAAGTGGTTCGAAAAGACCGAGGCAGTTATCCGCATCAGTGGGTGCACCCCTCGAGAGTCCGTCATGTACTCCACCAACCTGTTTCTGGATCAGGCACTAACTTGGTGGAATGACCAAGTACAGTCGTTAGGAGATGATGCTGCATACTCCCTATCATGGGCGGCACTAAAAGAACTTATGATTGCCGAATACCGCCCGGCAAGTGAGGTACAGAAGTTGGAAACCGAATTCTGGAACCATACTATGGTAGGAGCAGACGTTACTGGGTACACGTCTCGATTTCATGATCTCGCTCGACTAGTACCTCGTTTGGTTACACCAGAGACTAACAAGATAGAGCGCTACTTGTTCGGGTTAGCACCGCAGATACGCAGCATGGTCACCTCTTCCAAACCCACGACTATGCGCGAGGCTATTGATCTTGCACTGAGCCTCACTGAAGACGCTATCCGAATGGGTACCTTGATCCGACAGGTTTCGGGACTGAAAATTTCTGAAGCAAGCAGTGTGGAAGGTAAGAACCAGGGAACAAGTTCAGCAGTGGTGACAAATGAACAGGGAAACAAACCAAGGTTTGGGAAACGTAAGCGAGAGGAAGGAAAGAAGGATGGAGCATCGGGTAGCTCCAACAAGAAGGGGAAAGGGTATGTCGCCACAGGGCGTAGGAACGGTGGAAAACAGGGCAACCGGGGGAGAAATAATGCGATGACATGTGGGAAGTGCCACCGATCGGGACACAAGACGGAAGATTGCCGGTCAGGAGCACCGAAAAATGGAGGAGCTAGACCCTGCTTCGCTTGTGGGTCACTTGACCATTGGAAGAAGGACTGCCCCAAGGTCAACAACCAAGCCCGCGGGCGGGCGTTTGTGATTGGAGCCGGTGATGCACGACAGGACCCCAATGTGGTCACTGGTACGTTCCCTCTTAATGGTCATTATGCCTCTGTATTATTTGATACCGGTGCTGACTTTAGCTTCGTATCCATTGAGTTTAAAAGACTACTCGGATTAAAAACTATTAAACTAGATACGCCCTACTCCATAGAACTGGCTAATGGTAAAACTATTGAAACGAGAGAAGTAGCGAGGGATTGTAAATTAGAACTCTGTGGGCACGAGTTTGGGATTGATCTTTTACCAGTCATATTGGGAAGTTTTGACATAGTTGTTGGCATGGACTGGTTGTCCGCGCACCATGCCGTCGTGGTTTGCAACGATAAAGTCATTCAAGTCCCTCTCGCAAGCGGTGAAACTCTCTCAATTCAAGGGGAAAGACACGGGACGCCGCTAAGGATTATTTCAAGCATGAAGGCTCGTAAGTGTCTAAGAAAAGGGCTTGTCGCATTCTTGGCACACGTAGTGGACAAGAAGGCCGACGAGCGAAAGTTGGAAGACATTCCAGTAGCTAGAGATTTTCCGGATGTATTCCCAGAAGATTTGCCGGGGTTGCCACCACCTCGACAAGTCGAGTTCCGCATCGACCTCGTTCCTGGAGCTGCTCCCGTGGCACGATCGCCATACCGCTTAGCTCCATCAGAGATGCAAGAACTATCCAGCCAGCTGCAAGAATTATTAGACAAGGGTTTTATAAGACCAAGTTTCTCACCTTGGGGAGCTCCCGTCTTATTTGTGAAGAAGAAGGATGGCACATTTCGCATGTGCATCGACTATCGAGAGCTGAACAAGCTAACCATCAAGAATCGCTATCCTCTCCCCAGGATCGACGATTTATTTGATCAACTCCAAGGATCTAGCTATTACTCCAAAATCGATTTGAGGTCTGGCTATCACCAGTTGCGTATACAAGAAGAAGATGTACCAAAAACGGCCTTCAGAACCCGGTATGGACACTATGAATTTTTGGTAATGCCATTCGGCTTAACCAACGCACCAGCAATTTTCATGGATCTAATGAACCGCGTGTGTAAGCCATACTTGGATAAATTCGTCATTGTTTTCATCGATGACATTTTGATCTATTCACGCACTAAGGAAGACCACGAGAATCACCTTCGATTAATCCTTGAAGTATTACGCAAAGAGAAGCTATATGCTAAGTTTTCAAAGTGCGACTTTTGGATTCGAGAAGTCCACTTCCTAGGTCACGTGGTGAATGAGAAGGGCATACATGTCGATCCAGCCAAGATCGAGGCAATTAAAAATTGGGAAGCCCCTCGAACTCCTACCGAAGTACGACAATTTCTTGGCCTCGCGGGTTATTACAGAAGGTTCATCGAGGACTTTTCTAAGATAGCACAAGCTTTAACCATGTTAACCCAAAAGGATAAGAAGTTCGAGTGGACGGAAAAGCAAGAGGCAGCGTTCCAATTACTAAAAGACAAGTTATGTGGCGCTCCGATACTATCGCTCCCCGATGGTACGGAAGACTTTGTGGTTTACTGTGACGCCTCGCATCAAGGCTTAGGATGCGTATTAATGCAACGGGAAAAAGTGATAGCATATGCTTCCAGGCAACTAAAAATCCATGAGAAGAACTACACTACACATGATTTGGAATTAGGTGCAGTGGTATTCGCTCTCAAGATATGGAGGCACTACTTATATGGAACCAAGTGCACGATTTTCACTGATCATAAGAGTTTGCAACACATCTTTGATCAGAAGGATTTGAATATGCGACAACGGCGATGGGTTGAATTATTAAACGATTACGATTGTGAGATAAAGTACCATCCCGGTAAGGCGAACGTCGTGGCTGACGCCTTAAGTCGCAAAGAACGGGTTAAGCCGTTGCGTGTTCGAGCTTTGGGTTTGACTATCCACACGAATCTGACTGAACGAATTCGTAAAGCTCAAGTTAACGCCCTTAAACCCGAAAATGTCAAGGGTGAAAGATTACGAAAGATGGTTGATTCACTAGAAACAAAAGCAGACCAGACACTGTATTTCATGAATAGAATTTGGGTTCCAGTATACGGGGGATTGCGTGAACTAGTATTGGCCGAAGCTCACAGTTCTAGATATTCGGTTCACCCTGGTGCAGACAAGATGTTCCACGATTTGAAAGGATTTTATTGGTGGCCAAACTTCAAGAGAGATATAGCGACTTATGTTGCGCGATGCTTGACTTGTGCAAAGGTCAAAGCAGAGCATCAAAGACCATCCGGCTTGCTCCAGCAACCGGAAATACCTGAATGGAAATGGGAACGAATTACCATGGATTTCATTTCTGAGTTGCCCAGGACGACGAGCGGCCATAATAAGATTTGGGTAATTGTTGATCGATTGACAAAATCCGCACACTTCCTTCCGATCCGCGAAACGGATGGACTAGAAAAGTTGGCCCGTTTGTATATCAAGGAAATAGTATCTAAGCATGGTGTACCTACGTCTATCATCTCCGATCGAGATGGTCGTTTCACCTCAAGATTTTGGGAAAGTTTGAATAATGCCCTGGGTACTCGCCTTGACATGAGTACCGCATATCATCCCCAAACCGATGGTCAAAGTGAACGGACCATCCAGACTCTAGAAGATATGTTGCGGGCATGTGCGATTGATTTTGGCGGAAATTGGGATACACACTTGCCATTGGCAGAGTTTTCTTATAACAACAGTTATCATACGAGCATTCAAGCTGCACCGTTTGAAGCTCTGTATGGACGCAAGTGTCGATCTCCGTTATGTTGGGCTGAAGTTGGAGAAAAATAGCTCACCGGGCCTGAAATTGTTCAAGAGACAACGGACAAGATCTTCTTGATAAAGGAACGTCTCAAGGCGGCTCGTGACCGCCAGAAAAGCTACGCCGACATGAGACGAAAACCTTTGGAATTTCAAGTTGGTGACAAGGTCTTACTAAAGGTGTCACCTTGGAAAGGTGTCGCGCGCTTTGGAAAGCGCGGAAAACTGAACCCGCGATATGTAGGACCGTTTGAAATCTTGTCCAAGGTAGGCCCGGTGGCATACAAACTCAAGTTGCCTCAAGAGCTCAGTGGAGTACACGACACATTCCACGTGTCAAACTTGAAGAAGTGTTTATCCGACGAAACCCTCATCATCCCTGCTGAAGAAATCCAAATTGACGACAAGTTACATTTTGTTGAAGAACCAATCGAGGTAACCGATTGGAAGGTCCAAAAACTAAGACGCAGCAAGATCAGATTGGTCAAAGTGCGCTGGAATGCCAAGCGTGGACCGGAGTTCACGTGGGAAAGGCTGGACCGAATGAAGCAAAAGTATCCCGCCCTATTCAAGAAGACATCTATACCGGAGAACTCGAAGTGAATTCCGGGACGGAATTCTCTTAACGGGGGGAGAATGTAACAACCGGCAAAAATAAGGTAATTCCGTACTGATTAATTAATATATGATTAACGTAATTAAATGCAATAATGTGTGATTTAATTAGCAAGGCCTTAGGAGATAGCAATTTCCAAATAATGCATAGGTGTGCATACGTTTAATGGTAAAACATGATTGGATCATGTGCGAATAAACTATCCGGTATGGACATTGGCAATTACCCGGTAATAATTAAATAAACGAAAAGGATCCCGGACACCCGGGATATAAAATAAAGGGTAGTTTCATAAAATATAATGAGTTTTGGAACCCCAAAACCATAAGTGGAAACGTCTCATACAAATCTCCCGGTAACGAATAAAGTGCGCGTACCGCACCCGATACGCGCGTAACTCATAATTTCACCCGGTAAAAGCCTAAATAACCAATCAACGCTTAAATTAGACTATATTTAAGGGTTATTAAAGGTATTTTTAATGTCCGAATAATGCGGGATTAAAACCCGAAAAATACCCGAACGACACCCGAACGACGGGGAATTAAACTTAACAAGTATTGGGTAAATATTTGGAGTTGTGGACCCCACCCAACCCACAAAGGGGCCGGCCTAGATGGCCTTATTGTGTCCATGCATGTGTTTTAATAATAATCATCTACAACTCTAAGTATTAAGCATGCATGGGATAAGACAAAGATGTAAGATACACAAGTACAAAAGCATGCAACACTTTGTCCCTCCTTTATCAAAATTTCGGCCCTTGGCCTTAATAATCCAAGACAAAAGCTAATGATCATCACCTAAGTACATACACATGCTTGTAGGTAAATCTTATATAAAGATTATAAGAAATTACAAAGATTTATCAAGATTTGCAAGCAACCTCCTAATCATACATACATACACGGCACAACACACACACACACACATATCATATCTTTACAAAAATCCCAAGCACACAACTCAATCCTCCATAAGATTACTTGAATCTTTGGAATGATTACATGTGGTAAGATTATATAAACATGTGCTAGAATACTTACACATTCAATCTTTCTTCTTCCTTTTCTTCTCCTTGAGCCGTAAACCATACCCCCCCATATACACATTTCTTTCAAGTTTTTTTACATCTCCAAATCACTCAAAACAATCCATCATCCAAACCCCTATTGTGTGTTTCAAGAGCTTGGAGCTAAACCACTTGGAAGAACACACTAAACCCCTCTCAAATCCAAGGTTTTTGTCTTCCCTAGCCTTGTGCTAGTAGTAAGCTTCTTAACCTTGTTTTTGATTATTATTATTCATGTATGTGTTCTTAGAAGCAAGTTGTACATGAAGGGTTTAAAAGGTGGTTTGAACATAATCTTTAATAGGTTTTACATGTGTAAAATGGATGATTAAAGATATGTAAATAAATCATGGATTTGATGATGATGAAGTAATGATCTTGAAAATATATAAAGTTTACACATACACTAAGTAGGATGGTGATTTGGTTAAGATTTGTGGAATAAACTTGAATGTATTAAAAAGTAGTGTTAATCATCTTAAAATGATCATCTAAGTTATAATATATGGTGGAACATGTTAGAAGTTCAAGAATAAAGAAGATGAAAAATTAAAGTTACTTACTTAGAAGGATGATATTTTGTTAAAATGAGCAAATACATAAAACACACATACAAGTAGTCTTGCATATGGAATATAAGACTAACAAAAGTGTTTTGATACAAAAATAACTTGCCAATAAAAAGTTGAATCTTCAAAGTCTACTATTTTGAGTGAAAAATGTTAACTTTGGAAGTTAGAGTGGAAAAATGCAACATTTGAAAGTTAAGGGACTAATATTGTAACTTTGAAAGTTAGAGGACTAAAATGGATATTTTAGAAACTATTAGTCCAAAAATGCAAGGATGGAAAGTTTGGTGTCAAAAGTGTAAGCAATAAACTTCTAAGGATGATTTTGGTAAATACTAGTAGATACTTGGGTATTTTGTATAAAAGTATATTTTTGAAAGTTATAAAAATATGGATTTTATTAACATAAGGATTTTTATAAAATAGAAATTTTATAAAAATATTAAACAAACTTGAGAAACTTATACAAAAATGAATACTTTTATATAAATGGGAATATAAAAGTGTTGGAAACATTTTTGTAGTTAAGTTAACAAGTTGGGTTAAAAATACATAAGTATTTCAAACCTTCCAAGTAACTTGTGTTAAGAGGAAGAAATATGGATAATATTTCTATAAAACACATGTTGGGAAAAACTTAGAGAAATTAACTATTCGAGCTAAGATATCGAACTAAGACGCGTTAACGAACCTTACACGGACAAAACATGAGAAAAATGCCATTGCGGCAAGATAAGAAAATATATATTTTTAGAAGTAAAATATATATACATCATGGGTGAAAACTAATAAACACTTTCCTAAGTGTTGAAGGAATTATTCGTGGGAGAAAAATATAACGTAAACAAGTAAGACGTTAAACAAACGTATATACTTAACAAGAAAAATTACACATTTATATATATATGTACGCTCGTCTCGGCAAAATTCTAGTATATCTACTTAATGGGAAAGTAGATATGTGGGGAGGAAAGCCGCGACGAGTAGACAAAGATATATATATGTGTATGCCGCGCCGACAAGACCCTAATATATTTATTTGAATGGGAAAATAAATATACGGTATGGTGAGTTGAATCGGGTGTTAAGAATATACAATCGAACGACGAGATCTTAGTATATTTGTTTAAACGGGAAAACAAATGTGCGGCAAAGTGAGTCGGGTCGAGTATTGAAATATATATTATATCGAGCGATGCGATCTTAAGTATAATTATTTAAATGGGAAAATAATTATATGTTAAGTGAAGTCGAGTCGATGATAATGAGGTACAAGTTAAGGAAATATTAACAAGAGTAATATATAACTTGTAACACAAAGGGTAATCTAACGCCAACGAAACCTAGGATACGCGCTTAATTAAACGGGATTTGGAATAACTTGTGGTCGGGAGTTGGGTGTACAACTTGCCAAGGCACATGCACTATAGGGATAGTGACTTATACGTCTAGGACGTTTGTAGGTGCGAGACCCTCTTTGCTATCTGCCTAGTAAGCCAGACAGAGTTTCAGGTGAGTCTCACGGCCCCATTTTAAACTATTTTTACGTTTTCGGGGGAAAGATATGTTAGGGAAAATGTTTGACGGGCTAGTTACTTGAGGTGTGACCGCCACTCGGGGTTGAGTCCTCGCCTCTATAATCATTTATTCGAAGTATGAAACCGGAGGAATATTTGAATAGTACTATTGGTGCCTGACAAGGCCCACCCCTAATCGATAGCGTCGATTATGCATTAGTGTATGCCTGGGGTGCATATATTCTAAACTTAAGTCGTAGGATACCGGGTAACGACTTGGAGCGGGGCATTATTATTATATGTCTTGGTTTGATTATAGTCTCAAGTAGAGTATAGGAATTTGCAACTCCTATATATTGTCATAACATGGTATTTCCCAAGTATTCAAGTTTTGGAAACTAAAAACCTGTGAACTCACCAATATATTTATATTGACGAAATTTTAAACATATCTTTCAGGTAACTAAGTGAAGACTGACATGGCGGGCCGGGTCGTGGAATTCTCCTTGAAGCGTCGGATATTTTGTGGGGTTTCACTCTTATTTCCCAAGGCTATGGGATATATTTGAGAAACCTCATCTATTATGTTAAAAACTATTTACTTAGTGTGTAATATATGAACAAGATTTGACGCCTAAATAAATGACCCGTTTTCTTAAAATTACTTGTGTTTAGCATTAACCTTGACTTTATGCTCTTGAACCGTCGCGCCACGTATTTCCGCCATTGTCGTGGTGTGACATTGGTATCATCTTGATTCGTGTACCATCATTTATTTTGTAAACCTTTTATTAATCGCAAGATTTTGATTAACAATATATTGAAAACTTGTGTGTGCAGTGGGTGGTACAAAGAGCAGCGGATGTTTGTTATATTCAATAATTGAGTTGGTTATCGACTTTTCCTTCCGGCGAGTAGTTATGTACTAGGCTGCTTTTATACATTTTCCTGTTAGGTTTGTAATTTTTTTTACACTGGGAAATTTTTTGTTGGTGGGCTTTGATTGATGATAACCAATATTGTTGTTTTTTGGTTTGTTTTAAAAGATGAAGTTTCTTAATGAAGAGGATGTAAGGGTGCAAAATTTTCATGTTCTGATCTAAGAAAAGGACAAAAGCAGGCTCAAGGACAGGAAATATAAGAAACTTGGTAAATTCTGCTGCTTTTTATGTTAATCTATGAACATTTTATAGCATTTGGCATACTTTAAAGGTTGTTTGTTCTTGGTATCGGTTTGTTACAGGTAATTAACCAGGAGTTTCATCGTATGAATCAAAAGCAATGGGAGTAAAGGTAATCATAGGATGGTGCTTTTAATTTATTGTCTTTTCAATGTCGAATAATTCATCTTTCTACCTTGAGGTTGAGGTGTCTTGCATTCTCAGCTGCCGTAGATGAAGCAAGACGTTTTTCGAAGCGTATCCAGCCACTGATTATGGTGATGGGAATTCGAGTTAAATCAAGGTAGCAGGAGGGACTGGCTTTAATATGAATGCCGTTACCAGAGTGTGTGCCCAAACTTTATTGACCTCATTGGTATAAGTAATGCCTTCAAAGCGAGGGTGACACGATTTAGAGCGCCGGAACGCCTCAAGGTAATTCCATTTTCCCTTTTTAAAGCATGGCTATCTTTTGCAGTGACAAGCATAGACCCAGTTTCCGGTTTCTTCACCGTTTTTATACATAGAATAGACTAGCTAGATCACTACAAGTTTAAATATCATCACAGATCCTGTTGAAGTAGAGGTTTAAATTCTTAATACAAACACAATATTAAAATAAAAATAAGAAGATGCCAGACCAAATAATATTGAAAACCATAACTTATTATCACAACAAATCATAACATCAGCCACTGATTACATACATGTAAGTTAAAACATGTTAAAATCAATTATAATAACAACATAAATAGATCGTTATAGTTAACATATCATCTAAACAATTTAATTGACAGAATAAGACGTTTAAAACTAATTAACTTACAATACCAAATATGGAATTGGTTGGGATTAGGAGCTTTCTCAAACACTTTTTATAGTATTCAACTTTGTTGAATGATTATACGATAAACTTTTATAGGTTGGAAATGTTGAAGCATTAAATTGTTACTATGCACATTGTGAGGCGAATTCAAACTTCCAGAGGCGTAGTTATTGGATGTTGGATTCGTGAGTATCCTTCATCTCTTTGCTGGTTTGTTTGTTTCTTATAGACACATAATATGGCCTTAGATTAGTGTTCAGTCGGTTGTGGTGGTCAGGTGACAGGGTGATGGTATGCCTGGCAGCCTGGGTTATGACGGTCACGATGACGGTTAACGGTGATGGTTTTGGGTGGTGGTTGTGGAAGTGAATGGTGGTGATGGGTACATGAAAGTCATAATGGTTTCCATATAAACTTCAATCCAAATCGACCCGTTTGTTGAATGATGAATTTGTACAATCATGAATCGAAAGAAAATACATGAATTAAATAAAAAGGGGTAGTCTTTTTAATGGCGAAAGCTTAGCTTACTTTGTAATCTTTTTTATTTCATGTCTATGCAGAAGTTTAGGTTGAATGAATTCCTGTCCACCCAATGGTTTGTTTTTTTTTAAACAATTCACCAGTATGGTAAGTTGTAAGATTGTAACACGATACTTGAGCTTGGTATTTCGATCTAATTAAACTTTGAATTTGCAGTGCTACTGCAGGTGGCAGCCTGGACCGCAATTGAAGCGAATGATCCAGGTGAAGAAGACATTTGAAAGAGAGATTTGGGTTGGGCCAGTTAATGGGTGTTGCAAGCAAAATTAAACAAAACCCTTGGAAGCCAATGCAAAGAGGAACCTGACCAAAACCAGTTTCTTGGTCTTCCCCAGAACTTTATGGCTATAGAACCTTACGTTTCTCTTGAAAGTGTACGTTTGAAATCATTTACATAAAACTGTGTTGATTATATTTTTTTACTATAACAATTCTGGTTAGAGGTACTGTATGATCAGATCCTTTGCTACGACACTACTACTAATTGTCCTGATTGAAGCTACTTTCAAACATATTTTTAGACACGCAACGTGCGTCCATTAATAACACTAGTTTAAGTTAACTCTCTTATTATTATGAATCTTATGTGAAAAGCTTATAAAAGATGAAAAGTTAGAAGTGCCAGCACGACGTGTAGAAGCAAGTAAGTCAATCTGTCATACTTAGTAAATCCCACACAAAGCAAAACTACAGTTAGGGTCTTGAGAGGGTGGGATGTAGATACACATTATCTCCAGGGATAGAGATAGGATAGAGATGTTGCTTCTAGAGAGACCTGTAACTTTAAAACAAACAACACACAAATAAACGGAACTAAAGATTATACATAAAAAGCTATCGATGAGATATAAGTAGTGAGGATAAATAGTATATCCACAAAGAAGAACTTGTATGCTTATATAAAGAAGATAATCTCAAATTAGGTCCACCTAAAATGTTGGGTGAAAATCCAAACAAGGATAATACCCATCTATACTCTTCCCAAAAAATCTTAACCTTAAATTCGTATCCTGTATTCTTAGAGAGATGCAACTCTAGCAAATCTTGTATAATATGCTCATCCCACGACCAAATTTCTTATGGAATTCCACAAAGATATTCAATAGTAGCTTCACAGACTAATCATAGACACGGATCTCACATAAGTGAAATTCCTCTAATTGATATGCCAAGGCTAATTTTCTTTATTGATTTGCCCTCGCTTAGTTATCGACTTATGTTTCAATCACGACTCAAAATGAATAGATACCATAAAACATTTTATTACAATGAAACGAAGATGCAATTTAAACAATAAACACGCATTATTTACATATAATACAAAAATTTATTCATAAGTTTATAACTTCTGCTTCTTACAAGATTATTGATCACCTGGTATACACACACCCACACAACCCGTTGAATCGATAACAAGAGAAAGTTATAATCAAAGCCTTTACTTCAAACCCTAATTTTTTGAAGCACACTTCATACCCTAAAAACAACCATAAATACTTGGAAGGGTCCTACTAATCCTACGCCACACCCAAACTCAAATACGTCACCCTCAAACTCAAACCGTTGTTCAAAGAAAAACTCAAACGGCCATTTCAAAGTAGGGGGCTATAACGCAAGCCCTAACCTTGAAGCGGCCGTCAAGTGCAACCTCAAACCGTAGTCAAGAAAACAGTAAGCAATTAGATTGTTAGTGGCGTGTGTATAGGACACCCCTATTTTAAAGCCTTTGCTCAATTTCAATCACGTTGTGGCGGTTTTGGAGTGTGATTTTTGTTTGCTCCTGGTCCTGAATAGTCACTTTTCTCCAAATCCATCCTCTCATTCATGAATTCATCTTCCACCTTCATCTTAATTTTATCCATTTCAGGTAAACATAAAATTAATAAGTAAGGAAGTGCTCAAAGATTCTATATTTATTTTACAAGTTATATATAGAATGTATTTACCTGGTATTTGGTGTCCTGCGATCCCAAGATTTCTAATTTCTCATGCAACAAACGTCCATGAATTATTCCTGTCAAAAAAATTAACAAACTTATATAATAACAATGCATTATACAAAGAGTGTACATGACAATGATGCATGCATATATCATGTGATATAACAAGTTCATGGAGATTGTATTACGTACCGGATGATGTTGAGATAGCATTAGCCATGAACAAAAGGTGAAAAAAAACAAGAAAAGTCACCATTAGATATTGAAAACCTCTAGTAATTGCCATCTATAAATCTTCACTTAGTTAAGGTTATATAAACTTATGATAAGATGCTAGCTAGTTCTAATTTTCTTGCCTATTTATATATCAATGTTTTGATTTGTGGGTGGGAGACACATACACACACCAGGTGAGGGAGAAATCATTTACAAGTAGTGGTGGACACAATATTGTTATAAAGTATTCAGAGCTAGGTTATCCCCAAGGATAATCATGAAAGACATTGAAATAAAGAAATATATATATTTATTTATGATGCAAAGATATCTGAATAGTTGATAAAAGAAGCTTGCTAAAAGCCAAACAAACACCACCAATGTTCAACAAATATAAAATTCATTGAATAAAGCCTCACTTAAACTAATAAACATAGTAATGTCAAGTAGTGATGACGCGATAGCCTAGCGATATTAAGGTTTGAAGGAAATGTATCCCGACCTCGCTATAAGGTTGCGAGTATAAGCGGATTGCCGAATTGCAAGCACGTTGTAATTGTGTTATATTAAATTTGTTAATATCATATCATTTAAATAGCTTGACAAGTCACTAGTTAGTTCTAGTATAACCATGTTATTAATTAAAAAGAAAGATATATCAATCCCAGCCGACTAACCAGCCTGAAATTAACTATTCAGAAATTTTTACATGCTATGTAAACTAATTAATAACCATTAATTTATAAGACTTAGTATAAAAGTATCAATTATATGTTGAGATTCACTTGTAATACAAATTTTAGATATCAGTAAGCAAATATTGGATAGAGTCTAAAAGGTTGTGGAGGTATACCTAACATATATTTCCCTTTTTCCGTTAAAAAAAAAAACATATATTCCCTTTTAAATGGACAGTGTCCCCTCTTTTGGTATTCTATTGGGCGTTATATAATGATACCAAATGTTATATAAATATCTCTAAAAGTCACAAATAGCTTATATAAATCAATATTAACATAATTTGGCATCTTTAATGTCGCTTAAATCATATATTGTGTGCAAGCTTTAGCAAACATTCACTTATTAGGCCTCTCCAAACTCCATTCCCTAAGTGATGAGTAAGAAACAAGATTGCACATCTCTTTTCTTCTTCCTTTTTTTATATAACGGCTGATGTTCTTCATTCGTGTCCATTGACAAAGTTTAGTTAAATTATAAAAAGTATGTGTGAAGATATTATGATCAAAAGAACTGATAATATGAGTAAGAGGTGCTAACAGGACACCTTAACTTCACTGCTAAAAACTTTAGTAGCTATTGAACTAACGGTTGTAAATTGTTGAATGTTGGTTATTAGTAGTAGGTTATTGTGGTGGTTCGGAGGCAGAGTAACTGCCGGTGAGTATTAAATTCGAGAGTAAATGTGCACAACTACCCGGTATTTATAGGGCAATTGTGACACCGCATTAATTGAGGGTAATGATTCAGTCGGCGTGAACAGTGACGGATGTCACTGTTGCCGCTGACAAGGAATGGGTTTTAATATTTTTTATTAGAAGTCGGCTATGTACCGGAGGGTAATAGCCGACTTTGTTTTATTTATTAGGTAATAGTCTCTTGTGTATTGTCCATTGGTCCTTATGTTTCTTTGTCCAATTGTATCGGCCTATCCTATCTGATTAGTCCGATCGGCCCTCCTTTGTTGTCCAAATGTATCGGCCTATCCTGTCTGATCTGGTGATCGGTTTAGGTTTTCATCGGATCGGTTGGTTTTGATATTTTAATTACTTGCTTTTATTGTTTTTCGGATGTTTACTTTATTTATGTTTAATTAGTTCTATTACCTTAATTATCTCATCCTATGTTATCAGCCCCCCAGTTTGGTGATGTTGTTACTTGTAACGATTTCACCAAACTTGTACATTCCTTTGTAGCCTGAATCATCGCTGGTTTGGTTATGTTTCTGGTGTCCGCTCCGTTTGTGGAATGACAGGTTATGTGTCGATTGACTATCAAAATAAAACCTGTTGGTTTTATTTTATTATTATTATTAATTTTTTTTTTTTTTTTTTTTTTTAAAAGGGGCGACACGTGTCAGTCGCTGATTGGCCGGTTAAACGAACCGACCCACTATTCATTGATTAGACGTGGGTGTCAGTCTTGGTATTCTCCCAAATCACCCTATATATAGCACTGTTCTGTGGTAAAAATTTTTTACCTCACTTCGTTCGGCCTCAGAGCTCTGCTTCCGTTCCATCATCAGGTAACCGTTCTCATCCCTTGTGTAGTCTTCGTTTCATTATTCTTTCAGCCATGGTTGGTAAAAAGGACATGCACCTTCATTCCTCTGTTGTGTCCGAGCCGTCGTTAACGGCCTTTTGTAGTAAATATTTCGATACATCAGTTTATAAACCGATCGTCCCTAAACCGACCCAGCGAATAACCGATTGCCCAAAGGGACACGTTGGTTTTTACACTCGTCATTTCGACTTTGCGTCGGTTCGTCTTCCCTTATCGGTGTTTTTCTTAGAGTTCTTGCAATTTTATAAGTTAGATATTCGTCAACTCAGTCCGCTGGGTGCAATGAAAGTTGTACATTTCGAAGTAGTATGCCGGGTTAATGGTGGCGAACCAACCATCGGATTATTTCGTCAATTTTACCACTTGACCGTAGCCGGTGATTGGTTTACAGTCGGTGAAATTTCTAAATCAAACTCAATACTAAGTGAAACCTACTCCGGCTTAAAAAATTGGAAGAACCGATTCTTCTGGGTTCCCAATAATGTTGTTCCCTTCAAAATGCCTTGGAAAGCTTCTAAAGGTACTCTGAATCCGAAGCAAGAGGATGTTTATGATGGTGACCTTTACGACAAACTGTTGGAAACCCCTACCCCTCTTCAAGTTTTCCCGGAGACTGTTCTAATCTTGACCGGGATAAGCCGTATGTGGCCGTATGAAGGGGTAGAACCTATTGTTAAGAAGGGGAACAAGGGTACGGCTGCTGCTGTTTGTATCTGTTTATAATGTTCTGTCAATGTGTTCCTAATTATTCCTTGTTTTTCTTGTCTGCAGAAATGAGTCTCCTAGGTTTTGTTAAGAGGAAGGGCAAGGGTTACAAGGTCACTTCTCGCGCCCTTGAGGCTACGGAGGACTTTGTGCTTGATCGTACCGCTGCAGTCACTTACAGTGTTCCGGAGAAGGAGAAAGATGATACGTTTAAGAAGCCTGTGGATCAAGCGACCAGCAGCCGTGGCAATTTAGATGCCTTCTTGTTTTCTTCTGAGGATCCCCACAAGGAGGATGAAGTGGTTGCATCGGAACACAATGAACATGTATCGGTGGAGGACAATCACTCGTCAGCTACACCATCTCCTCCGAGGGGGTTGTCGGAAGGGGTTGTGCTAGGTGTTGAAGCTACTGGCGGTCAAGGAAGTCCTGTTAGGAAAGAACATCATAAGAAGAGGAAGGAACCGGAGGGTCTTGTGGATGAGACCCCTGAGGGTAAGAAACAAAGGTCTGCTAGTGTTGATGAGTCCAAGGCATCTGAGTACTCATACGATATTACCGAGACATACGTGCCTCGGTGGCAGGTGAAAAATGGTGACACCTTGACCGATCCTGCAGTGTGTTATCAAATTCTGCATCATGCTATCCCTCCAGGGGAGTTGGACCGGGCCCGGGATAAAAAAGAAGATTACCCTGCTGAGGGCGCCAGTGTATCCATCGTCCGTGCTCTGAGCTCCGTATCAGAACTGGTGCAAAGTTATTTTAAGAAGGTTGCTATAGAGAAAAAACTCCGAGGGCGAATCACTGAGTATCGTGCGGAGATCACGAAGCTGGATGCAAAACTGGCGAAACGGAAGAAAGGGGATCGGTCTAGTGTGAAGAAAGGGAAGGAGGCTATTCGAGCCTTGGGAGAGATGAAGATGAAGCATACTGAGGAATTGGAGGCTCTGCAGGCCAAACTGTCGGCGAAGGAGAAAGAGGTCGAAGAGTTGGAGGAAAAGAATCGTCTGTTGGATGAACAGAACGTATTGCTGACAAAGTCTTCATCGTCTCTACAGGTATGTTTGTATGCTTTTATCTGTAGTGACCTGTATTCTTCTTGACACATTTTACGTCTGTTTGTTTTTAAGGAACGTGTTGACAAGGCTGCTGAAGAGAAAGAAGCATGGAGGCAGTGCAAGGTTAACTATGACGAGGCACTTGCGGCTGGGGATAAGGTGATTGATCAGCTTAAGATCTTTTTAGAGGATGCTGAGAAGGACAGGGACCGGCTGATTACTGAGGTGATTCCATCGGTCGTTTCGAAGCTGCACAAGTCAACGGAGTTCTTAGAGCCGCTGGGAGAGATGGAAACGCTTTTATACAACTCCGCTTTTCATGATGGAATAGTTGCGGGTTTCGATGGTTGCTCAGCCGGCCTGAAGATTGATGGGATCGAAGGGTATGACACAAAGGCTAATACGGTGTATGAGACAGGGGTGAAGGCCTGGGAGTCTACTGTGTATCCGTACGTCGAAGGGATGAAGGGATTGAAGGGCAAGACTTCTGTTGATATTGAGAAGCTTACTCCCTCGGGTAGCCTTAGCAAGAACGTTCCTTAGCTTTGTTTATGTATTTTAAGACAATGAATTCTGACCATTTGTTGGTCGTACTTGTATTTTTGGCTGCGTCGGATGTCCGACCAGCTTATGGTTCGTGACCTGGTTGTTTATGCGATGTTTATCTTTCTTTTCTTTGATGTTTGGTAGTTATTCTAAGGGACTTCCCCTGTCTACCGAACAATAGTATGTTCGGCCAGCTTAATTCGAAGGAGCTGACCCTTAATTGGGAGAAGAGTTCCCTGTGCTATTCGGAGGGGCTTTCCCTGTTAGTGCCAAATAGTGATCTATTCGACCCCTTAGTTGTTTTTAAGTTGATTGTGCAAATAATAAACCACATCAAAAGTTGTCATTTCATTAATACTTTGAAAGGTCACTGCCTATAAAAGGCTTGTACAAAATGACAGTTTTATTAACTGGCCGTAGTTAAGTTCGGCCTAAGCATAATACTTTTTGAGCTGAGCCAGATTCCAATGCCTTGGAACGGCCTTTCCTTCGCTTGTAGCAAGCTTGCATGATCCTTTCTCATGGACTTCCACTACAACATACGGACCTTCCCAGTTAGGCCCCAACTTCCCTGTGTTCTCCTTTCGGCTTGCTTCATTTGACCGTAGAACCAAATCGCCGGGCCGCACCGTCATGGTCTTAACCCTTTTGTCATAGTATTTTTTCATCTGTTGCTTGTACTTTGCTTCTTGGATGCTTGCATTTGTTCGATACTCTTCCAAGTTGTCCAGGTTAGCTAACAGCCCCTCTTGGTTGGTTTGTTCGTCCATTGTTAATACCCTCTTGGTTGGTAGACCTACTTCCGCTGGGATAACTGCTTCAGTTCCGAAAACTAGGCTGAACGGGGTTCTTCCTGTGCTGGTCTTTTCCGTCGTCCTTAGGGACCACAAAACACTGGGCAGTTCATTTAACCATTTCTTTCCATACCTTCCCAACCTGGTTTTCAAACCCTGTAAGATGCTTCGATTCATCCGTTCCACCTGACCGTTTGCCTGTGGATGAGCGACAGAAGCGAACACTTGCTTTATACCCAAACTCTCGCACCAGCTGCGGAATCTCTTGTCTGCAAATTGCGTCCCGTTATCTGTGATCAATTTTCCCGGAAGGCCGAAACGACAAATCAAATTCTCCCAAACGAAAGTAGTTATCTGGTCTCCGGTTATGCTACCAATCGGCTTAGCTTCCACCCATTTGGAAAAATAGTCTACTGCCACCAATAAGAATTGGACTCCTCCTTTGGCCTTTGGGAAAGGTCCTAAAAGATCCATCCCCCACTGATAGAAAGGCCATGGGGAGGTTATCGGTACTAAACCATGCTTTGGTAATTTAGGGACAGGAGCGTACAACTGGCAGGAGTCGCATCGCTTGACCAATTCCTCACTATCTTGTCTCATTGTGGACCAATAATATCCGAGGTTAGCCGCTCGTGTGACCAGGGTGGCCGCACCAGCGTGCATTCCACATAGCCCCTCGTGCAATTCTTCAAGTAACCTTATACCTTCTTGTTGGAGGATGCATCGGTATGATGGAGACAGGAATCCCTTTCGAAAGAGAGCTCCATCTATCATTTCGTATGACTTGCTTCGTAGCTTATCTTCCTCGCTCAACGCTTCTCCTTCTAAAGCCTTAATGATTGAGTCCCTCCAGTCGTCCCCCCTTCGGACTTCCAGAACGGTCATTGGTGCTGGATCTTCCACCGATGCTTTGTCTAACTGTTCAACCAGTACCATTTTTGTTAAATGAGCAAAGGCTACGGAAGCCATTTTGCTTACTGCATCGGCTCCTTTGTTCTTGCTTCGTGGTATCTTGATTATGCGACATCCTTCAAATGAAGTCATCAACTTTCTAACAGCCTCCGCATACTTTTTCATGGTAGCATCTCGTGTTTCAAAGTCGTTGGTTACTTGACTTGCTACCAATTGTGAATCGACAAAAACTTTGAGGTTCTTCACTCCCATTTGACTTGTTATTCGGAGGCCTGCTAGCAGGGCTTCATATTCGGCCATGTTATTTGTACATTTAAAATTGAAACGAAGAGCATAGGCCGTTTCAATTCCTTCGGGATCCACCAAGATGAGGCCAGCTCCTGCCCCATCCCTACTGGATGCTCCGTCAGTGTATAAACACCATCCCTCATACGTTCCTGAACTTTCAGGTTGGTCAATGACCGTGTCAATAATCATTGGGTCTTCAACATGGTTTACATTTTCCACCAAAAAGTCAGCCAAGACTTGTCCTTTTATTGCCAGCCTTGGCTTGTATTCTATCCCGAACGTTCCCAATTCTACTGCCCACTTAGTCAATCTTCCCGCCACTTCTGGACGGCTCATGATTTCTCGAAGCACCGAATTGGTAAGGACTACGATGTGGTGGGCTTGGAAGTACCTGCGTAAGCGCCGAGCCGTATGCGTTAAGGCCAGTGCTAATTTTTCGATTGGCGAGTATCGGAGCTCTGCATCCCGCAGGCACCGGCTCACGAAGAAAATGGGCATGAACCCTTTAGCACGACTGGCACACAGGACGCTGCTGATCGCTTCTTTCCCTGCTGCTAGGTAGACAAACAAGGTCTCTTCCGGTTCAGGGACCGTTAGAGAGGGTAAGGTGCAAAGATGTTTTTTCATCTGCTGGAATGCTTCTTCGGCTTCATTGGTCCACCTAAAATCAGATTTTCTGGTGTAGCCCTTTAGGACTTTGAAGAAAGGTAGTGACCTTTCGGCCAACTTGGAAAGGAACCGATTGAGGGCCCCCAACCTGCCGTTCAGACTTTGCAGCTCCTTTATAGTTCTTGGGGATCTCATCTCCTGGATTGCTTGAACTTTGTCCGGGTTTGCTTTGATCAATTTCTTAGCCACAATGTGCCCTAAGAATCGCCCTTCTTCCATCCCAAAGAAGCATTTCGAAGGGTTCAACTTCATGTTCACCCTCCTTAAATTATTAAACGTTTCCGCAATGTCAAGGAGCAAACGCTCTTCATCGGGGCTCTTTATGACCAGGTCATCAACGTAGGCTTCCATATTTTTCCCGATCTGATCCTGGAAAACTTGATCTACCAGTTTCTGATATGTAGCACCTGCATTCTTGAGACCGAAAGGCATTTTTCGATAGCAGAACAACCCGTGACTTGTATGGAAAGCTGTCTTTTCTTCGTCTTCTCTTGCCATTTGTATTTGGTGATATCCCTTGTAAGCGTCTAGGAAGCATTTGAATCGGAAACTGGCCACCGATTCTACTTTAGAGTCGATCTCCGGCAAGGGGTAATGATCTTTGGGGCAGGCCTTGTTTAGGTCTCTGTAATCGATGCACATTCTCCATGATCCGTTAGCTTTCTCAACCATTACTGGATTCGCGACCCAAGATGGGTATTGAACGGGCTTCATAATGCCAGCTTTTTGTAATGCCCGCACCTCATCGGTGACCGCAGCATTCCGATCAGGGGCCAGGGCCCTTTTCTTTTGTACAACTGGAGGTCGATGCGGGTAAACATTTAGATGATGCTCTATTATGTATCGGGGGATGCCTGTCATATCACTGGGCTCCCAAGCGAATACATCGGAATTTCTTTTCAAGTACCGGTATAGGTGTTCCTTACACCCCGGGCTGAGTGTTCGTCCCACCATCACGACTTGGTCAGGATATCGGTCGTTTATGCACCACTTATCTGGTAATCCTTCATCGGAATCCAGATACCCTATTTCTTGGCGTCGTACCAAAGTCTTCATAGTAGCTATTCCTCCCAACGTAGGAAATTTTATCAGCCCATGTTTGCTAGATGTAACCATTCCGAATGTCCTGATCCCAGGTCGACCTATCAGGACGTTGTGGGGTGTATGGGCAGCTACCACAATGAAGGTCAGCATTTCCACTCTTATTTGTGGATCTTCTCCAATGCTTACATAAAGCTGTATTTGTCCTTTGGGGGACACCTGTTCACCGGAGAACCCCACCAACGGGTAAGAAACTGGCACAATCTCGCTTTGTACATAGTCCGGAAGCTGGGCGAAGCAGTGCTCATACATAATGTCTGAGGCCGCCCCCTCATCTATATAGACTCGGTGCACTATCTGTCCTCCGATGCTAGCTCGGATGATCAACGGGTCTTCTCTGGCATCTTCCTGTCTTAACGACGGGAAGTGGATAGGTAGTTCGGTCCAATGCAGGACTTCCCCCCTTTCCTCAATCATTACCCTTGGCCTTTTAAGAGCTACTGTTGGATGCAACATTAGCACTTCTTTTCCACCTTTTTCATTCTTCCTTCTCTTGTTCCGGATGTCTTTGACAAGGTGATCCAGCTGCCCGGACTGGACGGCTTCTTCTATCTGCTTTTTTAGCTGGAAACATTCATTCGTGTCGTGCCCTTTGTCCTCATGGAATTCACAGTACTTTCGCGAACTTTGTTGCTTAGCCGTCTTTTGGAGGGGAAAAGGTGGCTTGAACTTGACATTAGCTGCCTCGGAAGCTAAGATCTCTTGAGGAGTCTTTGTTAGTTCTGTGAAGATTAACCCTTTCCTTTCACTGCCTCTGGGTTTATCTTGTGAATCTTTCTTATCAGCTGATGGGCTCCTATTATCACCTTCTCGGTATCTCTTTTGAGAATACTGATCTCGCTTTCCTCCTCCACGATATGTTCCTCTCCGATTGTACTCTTCGGGCTTCTTCTTGAATTCAATGGCTTGAGCAGCCTCCTTCCCTCTGACGAAGGCTTCGGTTCTTTCAATGGCCTCTTCCATAGTGGCCGGAACTCTCGCATTCAGATTCTCTACCAGCTGCTTAGTTCTTAGGCCATGCAAGAAGCCAGAGATACGCATCCTTTCATCGGCATCTCTAACTTGTAGGGATTCTTCTTTAAAGCGAGTCACGAATTCTTTCAAACTTTCTCCTTCTTTTTGTTTGATGTTATGCAGTTCCACGGGATCTTTCATGTGCTTTCGCTGCTGCCGGAAATGCTCTAAGAACCTGATCTTCAGATCATCGAAGCTGTCAAGACTATCCGGAGCAATACTATTGAACCATACCCGTGCCACTCCAGATAGGGTTTGTACAAACATGTGGCACCATGAGGGCATCGGCCAACCCTCATTGCTAGCTGCACTATCGAACAATAGGATGTGATCTTCCGGGTCCGCCGTTCCGTCGTACACTCTGACGTTCGCAGGCATCTTGATCCGCATAGGCGGGACGAAGTTGGCAATCCTTGGTGTGAATTTTGATCCTCCGGACGGCCGATAAGGTTGGGAAAGTTCATCCAAGGGCATGGATGTTACCGGTCCGGGGGCTACCGTCGATTCATGAATATGAAACAAAGGGGCGGACATGGCCATTGTAGCGGACTGTGGGTTTCGAGAATTTCTCTGGACCATGTCAGCCAGCCAAGAGGCTGGGGTCATCGTTACCGCTGAAGGACCGGGGGTGTGGAACGGTATTGGCTGGGACGTCCCACTGCCCCCAGCATCCTCCTCATCAAACGACAGTCTGAGCGAGAGGCCTTTGGCCCTTTCTTCTCTTACATATTCATTCATTAGTTGCCGTATCTGAAGGAAATTAGACCGCACCAATTCGGGTGATACGATCGGAGCCGTGCTTTGGGTGCCCAACAGAGAGGTATTGTTCGTAGGGGGTGGAGTGACATTGTCTGTAGGAAAGGGATCGGATGATGACATGGTGATGTGGGGACAAAGCGCTTTTTCAGTGGTTTTGCTTCGGGCCCCACGGTGGGCGCCAAATGTTGAATGTTGGTTATTAGTAGTAGGTTATTGTGGTGGTTCGGAGGCAGAGTAACTGCCGGTGAGTATTAAATTCGAGAGTAAATGTGCACAACTACCCGGTATTTATAGGGCAATTGTGACACCGCATTAATTGAGGGTAATGATTCAGTCGGCGTGAACAGTGACGGATGTCACTGTTGCCGCTGACAAGGAATGGGTTTTAATATTTTTTATTAGAAGTCGGCTATGTACCGGAGGGTAATAGCCGACTTTGTTTTATTTATTAGGTAATAGTCTCTTGTGTATTGTCCATTGGTCCTTATGTTTCTTTGTCCAATTGTATCGGCCTATCCTATCTGATTAGTCCGATCGGCCCTCCTTTGTTGTCCAAATGTATCGGCCTATCCTGTCTGATCTGGTGATCGGTTTAGGTTTTCATCGGATCGGTTGGTTTTGATATTTTAATTACTTGCTTTTATTGTTTTTCGGATGTTTACTTTATTTATGTTTAATTAGTTCTATTACCTTAATTATCTCATCCTATGTTATCATAAATACTTAAGTTTTGTTGTAGACTTGTAGTGTTTCATGGTTTTAGCGTTATACACATATTAATATGTATTATGAATGTATACTAACATGTAAGTCAATTATCTTACACATTATAACAGAAACGTACTTATAGTACAAAAACATAAAGTCCTTGTTTTTAGTTGCTATCTACCCAAAAGTATATGAACATGTAAGCTTTGCGTTGATTCTTTCCACTCGAGACTCACTCGTTGTACCATGAATATAGTTGGTGCATGGATGTGGCAATTTGTTAAAGGCATCCATCTAATTTATATACTCATTCCGTCCCAATTTAAATGTCCTTCTTTCCTTTTTTGTTTGTCCCAAATTAAATGTTTCTTTCCAAAAATAGAAATGTACTTTTCAGTTTTGCCCATAAAAGACAAAACACAATCACCACTTTTGAGGATATTATTATCATTTCACCACATACAAACAAAACATTTCTTAAAATGTGTGTTTTTAGACATGAGACATTTAAATTAGGACGGATGAAGTAATAAACATAGTGAAGAGACTCAGAGAGCTTGTTAGTCCAAACGTTTCAATGAAAGTTTCATTCCATTTAAAACGATAGAACCATACATCTAATCGATATTGACAAAATGATTGAAAGTTCTAGGTCCATGGTATGCATTTTCCGAAAACACATGAGCTCGGTGAACTATTGAAAAAGAGAACAATATACAATGCTCGTTTTTCATTTGGAATGGTTGGTAAAATCTCACGAAAACAATCTATATCTATATGTATAATAAAACAATAGTGGGCACACATGACACTTGGCTTTTTAAATTCCTGCTAAAAATTTTAGGTTATAAATAAGTACGGAGTATTTATTAATTTATAATTTTTATAATCTTTATCTTTATTATTAACTCATAAATTCACGTTTATCTCTTACTAAATCTTATGATTATCTTAAATTCCCTCTCTCTTATACGAAATAATATTATTAAATCATAATTTCACGTTTATTTTTTATTTATTTAATATTTATTTTCTTAAGGTTTTTAATATTTTATTGATCCAACCTCATGTAATTAAATTTTCTAACCTAATAATAAATAAAAAATAAAAAAATATATTATACTCGTGTGATACACAAGTTTCTAATGAATTATTTACACTAAACGAAACTGTAAATGAAAATTATGTTTTCATCTCGAGCAGAATAAGTCAAAACCAGTCATTTCTAAAAAAGCTACACCTTTAGACCGCCTCTTCAATCACGCCTTGCAATTGTTGCTTCTGCCACTGCTGCTCATCCAAACGCATATTCCCTCTTTATTATTGTTGTTTTCTTATATTTTAGTATAATAATTTCTACACTATATCGTAACACATATTTTGTCACTTCATATTAAATTTGTCTATCCTAGGAAGCTGTCGGGATATAACCTAGTAAGTTTATAAAAAGTGTTGATAATATCTTAGACTGGTCGCTCATCTATCAACTTAATCATTAGATATACGCTAAGCATGTATTGAGTAACTTGTCCAACTAAAGCCAATGACCCTGTGGTCTAGTGGTGGAAAGAACTTGGTTTCTCCTTGGAGAGCCAGGATCGATTCTCACTGGCTGCAAGTGAGGTGGGAGGTTTTCAGGCTTAGCCTGTTTCCTACCCTGGAGTGCCCGGTTCGAAGCCCACATCGGCAGGACTATGCTCATGTATAGCCCTGAGCGAGATGTCGTTCAAAAAAAAAACTTGTCCAACTAAAATTGTGTGTGTGTGCTTTTTTTTTTTTTTGAGATATGATTATCTAGATTTAATTTAAAATACTAATGATGAGGAGCCGAAAACGCCACCTCTTTCCGGCAACGGAATAACTGTGGAGTCACAGACCCTAGACCCATAACAGCCTTTTTCATATCGAATCTACCTACGGGAGTGACCGATTCTTTGTTGTGCAAAGCTTTTCAACCGCATGGAATCGTGAAGGACGCCTATGAAGCAAGGAAAACTGATTCCGGGGGGGAACTAGTTCGGATTTGTTCGGTACCTTGGGGTGAAGAATATCAATGAGGTGCTAAAAGACATGAACAATGTTAAGATCGATGGAGCCAAGCTCGTGGTGTCAGTAGCCAAATACGATAAGAATAACAGCAAGATGAGGCAGCTGGGCGATCATAGATGGGAGGAGAACAGAACGGCTTATCAGCCTTCGGTGAATAATAGGAGGGAGGAGAATAGAACGGCTTATCAGCCTTCAATGAATCATGCCCATGCGCCAGGGTATACAGATACGTCGGCTGGACAAGTCCCATTTAACATGGGGGCTGGGAACATGGCTTGGGGCCGGCCTTCGTCATCTTCCCCGAAGTCTCTTATAGTGAATGAGCAGGGTGCACTACATCCTAACCATTGCACTATGAGGACTGTTATCGGCGAAGCAATTGATTTGAAGGCAATTAAAGGAGTGAAAAGCATGATGAAGTCCGGGGGTTACGACGAAAGTCCGGTCAATCTTATTGGGGGGATGAAGGTCATGATGGTGTTTCGTGACAAACGAACTGCTGTGGATTTTATTAATCGGAAAGATGATTTCTGGGATAAATTCTTCTTATCTGCTGAACTATGGAATGGCGATATAATGGATTTTGAAAGGATTGTTTGAAAATTAGAGGAATGCCTCTCCAGTTGAGGGAAAATATTTTTTTCTATAGAATTAGAGAACTATTCGGAAGAGTGGTTCGATCATCGGATTTCTCTTGGTTATCACCTAACAATGCAGAGGGGAAGGTGTGGGTATTCGTACGATCAAATGCTCGCATCGATGAAGAAGTGAACCTGAATTGGAATGGTGTCAATATACATGTTTGGGTGACGGAAGAGGAGGATCGCAGTCTCTTGGATTTGAGTGAAGAACTTGCCTCGGGCACCATTGTTTCACCGGTTAAATCGGTGGCCTCAGTGGTTAGAATGGACGAGATGGAGGACGGAGAGTTCTGTCCCGACGTGAACGTTGGCTTGGATGTAACCAGGAATTATCCGGCGACGTCAGAAGTGCGATCGGCAACCGGGGAGGGGGAAGGAACTCAAACGTTGCATGGAGAAGCCAACTTGCATGGGGAATTCCAAAAGACTCCTAGGATGGCTAAGCAATCATTTAATGCAACTGTACTACAGGAGGGACCACATGGTGAACCTAGTTAACAAAATTCAATAGACCTCAATAGATCTGTTGGAAGTCTTTCAGTGGGCCAGGGGGTTTGTTGGGCCACATTAATAAATCTAGGAAGAGGCCAAGGTTTGTAAGAAGCCCAATTAGTGAGGAGGCTGATAATCAGGATTCTAATTTGGCCCAATCTAACTTATTAACAAAGTTGGATGCTGCTATGGATAATATAGAAGGGGCGACACACTCTAGTGTTGCTGGGAACAATGAACACAGAGACATGGAAGGCGTTGACAACATCCAGTTCGGGTCAACATCAGTTTCTGTGGGGGACCATACGACGATTAATCAGGATGGGACCGGGGTTGGAAACGATATTCCGGTTGAGGCTCATGGGGAACAGAACGTTGTAGCTGGATTGGAAACTGAAATTTCTAAAAAAGAAGATTAAATGGTGGATTGGCACAGAAAAAGGTAGGCTGGAGGAATCGTTTAGGAGGCATAAGTTGACTTTGGAGAATTTGGAGGTAGTAGCTGAATCTAGGGATCTCTCGGACCTAGAGCTAGAGTCTCGAGCAGAAGCTAAAACATTTATTTTGGATTTCGAAAAAAGGAAACAAATGGATCTAAAGCAAAAGGCAAGGGTGAGGTGGGCGGTAGAGGGTGACGAGAACTCTAAGTTCTTCCACGGGGTGATCAATGCGAACGTGGCTAATAGGAGAGTCAATGGGATCTTGTCGGACGGTGAGTGGATTTGCAATCCTATCTTTATCAAGGATAGGGCGTTCACTTTCTTCGAAGACAAATTCAAGGAACCGATGACCAATAGGCCGAAGATTATTTGCCATAATATTAATCGCCTTTCTGATTCGGATGCGGATATGTTGGTGAGGCCGTTTACCATACAAGAGATCAAAGATGCGGTGTGGTCTTGCGAAGGTGATAAAGCATCCGGACCGGATGGTTTTAACTTTAAATTTTTAAAGAGGTGTTGGAGCGGTTTCCAGGATGATTTTGTTCGGTTTTTTGAGGAATTCTTTAATGGGGCTGCTTTGGGTCCGGGTTGTGCCTCATCCTTTATCGCCCTTATCGTCCTATTAGCTTGGTGGGGTGCGTCAACAAGGTGTTGTCGAAGGTGTTAGTTGCGAGACTCAAGGTGGTCATAGGGAAGTTAATTTCTCCGGAGCAATCCGCTTTTCTATCAGGTAGGAACATTACGGATGGTCCCCTTTTTTTGAATGAGATAGTTGGGTGGATGAAGAAAGTTAAACGCCAAGGCATGATTTTTAAGGTAGACATCGAGAAGGCCAATGATTCTTTGAATTGGGAGTTTCTTGAATCCGTTATGTTGTAGATGAACTTCCCGGTTAGGTGGTGCAAGTGGGTAATGGCGATTGTCACTTCAACGCGCGCTTCGGTGTTGATAAACGGCTCACCTACACACGAGTTTGTTTGTAGCCGTGGACTTCGACAAGGAGATCCAATCTCTCCTTTCTTATTCCTTATCGCTATGGAGGCGCTCTCGGGTATCATGAAAAGGGCCACGAGTATCGGGTTGTTCCGGGGTGTAACTTGTGGTGCGGGTGAACTACCTATCTCCCATTTGTTATATGCGGATGACGTGGTCTTCCTAGGGGAATGGTCTGTGAGTAATGGCATGAACCTTAGGCAGATTCTTAGATGTTTCTACCTTGTCTCGGGGCTTAAGGTTAACTTGGGTAAGTGTAGTGTATTTGGTGTTGACGTTAGTGATCCGGAGATCTTGCACATGTCAAACGTCTTGAGATGTAGAGCTGGCTCCTTCCCTTTTATATATCTTGGTTTGCAAGTTGGCGCCAACATGAATTTGTGCAAACATTGGAAACCGGTGGTAGACGCCTTTAGGAATAAACTTACCATTTGGAAGGCAAAGACTTTATCTTTTGGTGGACGAGTTACTCTTATTAAATCGGTGCTAAATGCTCTTCCTGCATACTATTTTTCCTTATTTACAGCCCCTAGGAAGATTATTGATGAATTAGATAAACTACGGCGTGTGTTCTTTTGGGGTGGCTCCGAGGAAAAGTCGAATATGAATTGGGTTGCGTGGCAAAGGTTTTGTGCTCCGGTTGATTGTGGTGGCTTAGGTTTCGGTTCTCTCCTTGATGCAAACTTGTCTATGTTGGCGAAATGGTGGTGGAGGTTCAAAATTGACTCTACCGCCCTTTGGAGGAATATTGTCTGGTCTATTCATAGTTCGGCTAGGGATTGGAATCCAATCCCGGCTAAACTGTCGATAGCTGGGTCATGGAAACAAATTCATTCCTCTATGCAGATTATCAAAGGGTGTGGGTGGACGTGGGTTGGGCCATTAAAGGGATTGTGGGTAACGGGTTGGGTATTTCCTTTTGGTTGGACACTTGGGCTTTGGATCTTCCTTTGTCAGTGGCGTTTCCTGCTCTGTTTTGTCTAGAAAGGAACAAAGCCGTTGCTGTAAGGGATCGGGTCTTGCTGTCAGGTACCGGGTGGAACTGGGACTGGACTCGAGGGTCTTTTTCTGCAGCAGAACATGCGGAGCTGCTGCTGTTTCAGCATACAGTGGTTGTTCCGTTGCTTTCCCAGGTTTCGGACAGGTGGAGCTTGAGAATAGGCGATGTTTGCGACTTCTCGGTGGGTGGTCTCAAGAAAAATCTACACTCTAACAGATTCGAGCAAGCGGCGTTTCTCCTGGAGTGGAACTCTTTGGTTCCAAAAAAGGTGGCGATTCTAGCGTGGCGCGCAGAAATGGACAGACTCCCGACAAGAAGCGCTCTTATTTCTCGACACATTAACATTGGTTCAGAACTGTGTCCTTTCTGCGATGAGGCTGCAGAAAATCTGGAGCACCTGTTCGTCAACTGCAGCTTTGTTCAGGTTCTATGGCAGGTTGTTTTCCAGTGGTGTAAGCTTGGCACTGTTTTTTTATTCCACTTCAAGGACTTGCTTCTTTTACATAACCATGTGGGTGGCTCAAAGATGAAAAGGAAGGCTGTTAACGCAATCGTTCTCACGTCTATTTGGTGTATATGGAAGCACATAAACAAAGTTATCTTTAATCAAAAGCAAGTGAATCTCGTTAAAGTTATCGGTGACATCAAGGCCCTAAGCTTATTTTGGATTAGAGCAAGGGCGAAACAACAATTGTTAACTTGGAACATTTGGTGTAACTTTAACTTATCCTGTATCGAGTGCTGATGTATCTGAGTTAGTGTATCATGGTGTAATATGTATGTAAGGTGTATGCCAGTTTTCCACTAGCTTGGTGAAATAAAGTTTTTCGTTGATCGTTCAAAAAAAAATTTGTGTGTTTTGGGAAAGAAAAAACATGAGCCCAAGATAATACCTAAGAGTCATAAGAATTGTTGGACGACATGCCATTGGGTGATACTAATGTAGTTTGTCATTTACCTCTCCAGTAGGGGTGAGCAAAATTAACCATAACCAACATAACCGAACCATAACCGACATAACCGAACCGATTTTAACCGATAACCAACATAACCAATGGTTATGGTTATGGTTATGAAGCTTTGGTTAACCGATATAACCGAACCGAACTTGTATTGTTAAGTTTATGTAATAGATTTATGTCTATATTAACTATATATGTAACACCCCGGTTTTAGGGCCTAGAATTTTTCGCTCCATATTATTGTAAAATACATTGCGAGACCGAGCCAGTAACCGAAATCGAACCCACCCGTAAATAGGGTGAGTCACACAAGAGATGACACATGTCCCCTCTTGTTTGTGACACCACTCCTACATTGGTTATAAAAGTCTTCCCTTATCCCCTGATTATACACCACTCCATTCATCCACATCCTTTGTATTTAAAACCACACTCTTCACCTCTCTTATCTCACACGACACACACATATACTATCAAAACTGGAGAGAGAAAGCTATAGAGAGACTTAGAGAAAAAAGAAGAGAGGAGCCGGATGGCTCCTGCCACCCGTCACGGCGGAGCTCCGGTCAAACGACACGACACCCACACCCCTTTCACCTAACAATATTTTAGAGAGAGGAGAGGCAGAAGGACCCGGTTAGAGAGAGATAAAAAGAGTCAGGGAAGGGAGAGGAGGAATCATGGTGGCTCACGGTGGAACCACGGCGGCGCTGCTGCCCTTGTCACTGTGTACCGGCGTATACCCCATCTGATCCAACTAAACAAGAGGTAAGGATAACAATAGTAATGACGGGTTACTTGGCAGATACCAATCATGGTTATTATTGTTGTACAGATCTCTAATGAAGGATAATGAAATGGGTCATGGTTGTGATAGTTAGGACAATAACAGGGTGGATACTTGAGGTTATAGTATAACTATGGTGGTGATCGATGGGGACAAGATGGGTACGGTGGTGGTTGCTGTTATTGTTAAGGAAGAATAAGGATGGATTGAAAGGTGTGGTTAGGGTTAAGACCAAGTTAATTCGGTTTGACTCGGTCAACATTGGTCAATAACCAGTCGACGCGGTTATCTCCAGTTGACCAGACCAACTCAATCAGCGACCAGATCGGATTTCGCGTGCAAGAGGTATAAGGTTTATCCGATCTGTTAGAATATATAATTTATTATAGATACATTTATTATTCGTGTGTACACGTGTGGGACATGAATAACACATTGGACCTGACCCGACAGTATAGACTAAACGGATTATTATATATATGTGTATGTATATATATCAGATGAACTAATAAGGGTGCGTATTAAGACGTTGGTTGTATGTGTGAACAAAACGTTATATATTTGTTAAGATGAACATGCTTCTAGACATGAAATAGATAACGAGTATTATGAATCTACAAAGAGATAAAGTTCACGTTAACAACTAAAGGTCCAACTATCCACACGTGTACCTACGGTGTTTGAATTCACAAACTAATGTTTACAACCGTAATAGGACTGTTCATATAAAGGATAGGCGGATCTAAGACCGAGAATATTGTACAACCGTGTGACACAAAGGTGAGTTCGTGTACCATTCCCCTTTTTTCTGTTTTACTATTTTGGGGTGAACATATGCTTGTGTATGTAAATTAACTGTTCGATGTGACAAGATACTAGCTGCCAGATAACCATACTGACACTCATTAACCCAGGGGTTGGGCCACTTAATATGTGGGTAGTACTACTTGGGGAAACCCCCACACACAGTGGATTCGGAAGCCCGGAAAACCCTCCACTGAGGTCTATAGGGCCGTTGTGACATATATTTTGCTAGGTGAATCCATAATGGCAATAGATGGATTATATGTTAAGGTTTGAGGTGTCGCTTGTCATCGCCATGTATTATGTTGTGTAAACTTGGAAACGTGTTTATGAAATGAAAACTTGTTTTGGATTTATTTAACTACTTATGCGGACTCACCAGCATAATTGCTGACCCAACTCTTTTTAAGCATGTGTTCAGGTACTGCAAATTAATGGATGGCAACTGCGAGGTATATGTTTGCTAGTAACATATTGGAGAATATTTGGTAGAGGATTATTGCTACAGGTGATGCGGTTTAGAGCGTCTAGAGTTAAGAAGAATAGCGAATGGATCGACTAGTAGAGTACACCTCATCAACTGCTTTGACGACCGCCGCGCCTCGTCCCTGCAATAGTTATAGAATATTTATTTGGAAATGTATGATTATATTTACGAACTAGTACATGTAAAACAATAAATATAGTGTACATGTTGCTTCCGTTGTGCAATTTTGGTATCAACTGCATCCCAACCGACACCCTCGGGTTCAGGTTGTTACAATATAGAGGTTTTTTTTTACTATAATAAAAGTATTTTATTAACAACATGATATTGATGTAGTATTCTTTTTTTTATGATGAATTAAACTTTAAGTTGTAACCAAGGGGTTAAATATGTTTTTTTGTAAATATCTTATTAAAAGGGATCCAACATTGGTACTTTAACTAGAAAGTGTAGTCTTGATTAACTTATAAATAATAACCAAAGCCAAGTCTATCATTGTAGGTTCTGAGTTTTTAAGACCCATAGGCTTTTAATTTTATAATTTAGCCGAAAGTTAGTTTTGGTTGATTTTTTTGGTTAATAACCGAAATAACCATAACCGAACCATAACCGAATTCATAACCGATTAACCATAACCGAAGTTTGGTTATGGTTATGGTTATGGTTACGAAAATCTCATAACCGAAATAGCGGTTATGGTCATGGTTAATGGTAAAAACCGACCCAAACCGACCCATGCACACCCCTACTCTCCAGGCATAGGCAAGTTAAGGAGTTTTTACAAGCTAGTAGGCAAGGCCGACTCTAAAAATTCTCAAAACGTTGTGGAGTTAGGGAGAGTAAAAAACGGACCCATATGAAAATAAATTTCAATTTTCAAACATTAATAATTTAAATTAACATCAATACCTAAAACAAATAAAATAAATCATTTATGGTTAGATTTTATATATATGAAAAAATATTTAATATAGTTGTCCATTAAAAAATTAAACAAAGAATTTTAAATGCACAAGAAATTGAAAAACCAAGACAAGTTTTTTTTTTTTCCCATGATACATTTGGTTACGGAACCAAAACGTTTTAACAACGAGGTAAAGATGAATACAACTTTGTTTTTATACATACAAATCACAAACGTATGTTGATTTTTTAACCCTCCATGTATTACAAACACAAACATAAGATTGGTTGTTGACTTTATACTTATTAACACATACATATGTGTATGCAATAAAAAGATTAATAAAAAACTAATAATTTATTATCAAATTCGAGGCATTTTTTTTAGAATAAATATACATTATGTTAGTAGGGGAAGGTTCAATTGAGAACTTATAGTTAGGGAGAGAACTCGAGAACTCCTACTTAAATTAAGAAAAAAAATCATAACTCAAAATTTAAGTCAAAAACCAAAAATCTGGTTCGGAGCTTCTCTTTCCAACGTCATCCCGGTTCAGAAAAAAAAATAAAAAAATAAAAATAAATAAAATAAATAAAAAAATAGGCGACTTCTAATGCACCTGTGTAGTAAATGTCCGGTTAGCTTTAGGGTTGAGCTTTTGGGTTTAGTTTAGCTTTTGGGGTTAGTTTTTTTTAGTTTAGTTTGTAAGGTTTAGGTTTTTGGGGGTGGGGTGGGGGTGGGTAGGGTGGGTTTAGGTTTTTGGGTAGGGGGTTAGGTTTTTTAGTGGGGGTTAGGTTTTTGGTTGTGACGGGTGGGGGGGCTTAGGTTTTTGGTAGGCGGTGGGTGGGGTGGGTTTAGGTTTTTGGGTGGGGGGTGGATGGGTGGTTTAGGTTTTTGGGTAAGCGATTTAGGTTTTTTAGTGAGGGTGGGGGTGGGTGGGGTGGAATTAGGTTTTTGGGTGGGGGTAAGTTGGGGTAGGTGGTTTAGGCTTTTGGGTTATACTACACATGTGCAGTAGCGTTTTTTAGGTGTGTTTTTTTTTTAATTTTTTTTATTTTTTTCCGAACGGGTATGACGTGGGAAAGAGAAGCTCCGAACTAGTTTTCTATTTTTTTACTTAAATTTTGAGTTATGATTTTTTTATTATATTTTTTTGTATTTAATTAGGAGTTCTCGAGTTCTCTCAATAAAATGAGTTCTCTATTGAACCATCCCCTATGTTAGTATATTTATCTATAGCCATCACAATCACTTATATAATAATGGTCAATTAGTAATATATCCCTAAGTTAATTATAGGTGATTTCTTAATGGACGGAATTACCCTTAATGACATAATATTATGGGGTCCCCTGTGTGTATAAATAGAGGGATTACTAGAGGTTGAAGATTTGACAAAATAACATAACACCATAATCCTAATAAGCCGCCACCCATCTCTCTCTTTCTCAATGGAACTCATCAGAGTTCATCAACCATCATAACGATACACACAAAAGGGAACCCGATCAAACTGACAAGGATGTCGTCTTCCAGTACACTTACAGCATCAATCTTAGGTTTCACCAATCTACCAAGTATACATTTATTGCATGTTTTCCACTACATACAATCAGAACTGATCAACAATCTTTTTACAATGAGTCTAATAAATCATTAAACAATTAAATTAATTTCTTAAAAATTTAAAGATTGAGTTTTTTGTTTGCTTGTTAGTTGTTACTAGGGTTGTTCAAATCGCTCTCATGGTTCGCTCGTCCCTCGTTCGGAAAATGCTCGAAAAATGCTCGCTCAATCTTCCGCTCGGTTGTATATGAGCCAATCGGCTCGGTTCGGTTTGTAAATGAGCCAAGCACGAGCAAAGGTATGCTCGGCTCGGTTCGGCTCGAATAATTTTTAATTTTTTTAATAATAAATATACACACAATTTACAGATAAATTTATGGTTTTATATATAAGATTCTATTGGATTTGACTCAGTATATGCAAACAAAATATAACCAGCCTACTTAACTCAATAAAAAAATTAACACTAGATTTAATAGTAAAACAATTAGTCATGAGTTGACAATCTTGACTTTTTTATGTTATTAGTCGTCTATCGCTTGATATCACACCTACGTCACAATGCAACAACTGTTCTATGACGTATGCTCATCACCTCACCAGCCTCAATCTAAGTCTCATCCTTGGACACTGGGATCTCAGTATTAGTGTTATCATCGGACATTTCGACCTTAGTTGTTACCCGACAATGATAACATTGAAGGAAACATCCCAATTTTATGATCATCCATATTATTCTCCGCTCGATTCTCGCTCGGAAAATTTGCCCCCGAAGAATGCTCGTTCGGTTTCCGGCTCAATTGTAACGAGCCGCTCCGCTCGCTTCGGTTTATAAACGAGCCAAGCACGAGCAAAACTCCGCTCGGATCGGCACGGCTCATGAACAACCCTAGTTGTTACTGACAAGCCTTCATTTCTCCTTTTTCTTATTTTGACCATAGTCTTTCAAATAAACAATAAGATAGAAATTGGGCTCAAGCTAATTTTGAAGACCCATAATTAATTAAAAAGTAAGCCCACCCACTTCTTCTTGTTACCATTTTCATCTGAAGAATCAGGAGCAAACTACTCTCCTCCGCTCAATATGAAAATACAATCTATGCATAAAATGTATATTTTGAAAAATTAAAAATTTTGGGCTTCCCGGTAGTTCAAACCTGGGCTGTCGCCCACCTTGCCCATGTCCAAGGCCGGCCTTGCTAGTCGGTTTCCTTCTGGAACGGTTTGTCGCCATCCTCGAGCGTCAAACTAATAATGGACTATTAAAATCCTGTCTATGGTATGGACATACCTGACTATGAAGAGGTATGTCAATGAGCCCGGATTGCCGTCGTTAAAAAAATGAAATTGGTGTCATATATAAAATGAGTTGGATTTCAATCAAAAATGTTGATGGATAAATGCTTTCTAGCCGAACTTGGTAATTTGTGGCCTTAAATTGATACGTACGTAAGTTGACATTCTTTAGAAAGTTATTCAAAAATCAAAATCATCTTGCTGATTCTTCCACTAAAAAGATTTCCAATACAATGAAACAATTGCAATATTATTGTTCTATGTTTTATAAGTCTTATCTAGCTATGGTGCATATCTAAGATCCGTTTCTTTTATATGAGGACAAAATAAGATAGATCTATAAAAATCTATATCTATATATATAACTAGCTTTTATCCCGGAAGTGTCCCGGAGTTGAAAAATATAATCATTCTAATAATACTAATACTAATAGTAATAGTAATAATTATTACTCTTGTAATTAAATAAATACAAAAATAATCTTGCTATAAGGTGACACCATATGTTGCAGTGTTGCACGATTCTTTCTCGTAGCTTCTCTTGATGAAGTATACCTATCCATCTTTAGAAGAGTAAGATTCCAATGATAGCATGACGATTGGACTAAATTTCAACATTGTATATAAGAACATGGTTTAAAAGAAAAAACATGATTAATGAATAACCTGAACACTTTGTGTTTTTTTCCTGTATGAACGAAACCCCATAAAAATAGTCATTTTTTCACCGTTTTTTATATAGCACTATGGTACTCGTTGGAAAGATAATAAAAAGCTCGTTAATTTGGTGTAATTTTTTTCTTTAAAAAATATCGTATATAAAAGATATTAACGTTTAAAAATGATGAGAGGAAACATTAGAGAGAAAAATCTAAATTTGTTTTTAAATTCTTAAAGAGATTAGCGTGCCACGTGGCACATTCAAAGGAGTGTTGAGGCCTCCATTGAATGCCACCCCATAAATATTCAATTCTTTTATTATAAGTTATAGATTATAGATAAAAGAAAGCAATTTTAATGATATGACACTCAAGGAGGCATTCTTCCTCTTGAGTGTACCATTTGTCATGTCATGTGCAATATTAAAAAAAACAAATAATAATATAAAACCTAATCTACTAAAATTAAATTGAGTTATTTTAGGAAAAAGGAAATTTTAAAACAAATTTAAATTTTAATCTCTTATGTTTCCTCCCATAATTTTTAAACGTTAATATCTTTTATATACGAGATTTTTTAAAGAAAAAAATTACACCAAATTAAAAAGCGTTTTATTATCTTTCCAACGAATACCATAGTGCTATATAAAAAATGGAGACAAAAACGACTATTGTTTGTGTGGTTTCATTCATACGGGAAAAAAAACACACAAAGTGTTTAGATTATTCATTAATCATGTTTTTTTTAAATCGGGTTCTTATCTTCCGTTAAAAAAAATCAGGTTCTTATCTACGATGTTGAAATTCAGCCCAATCGTCATTCTATCATTGGAATTTTACTCTTCTAAAGATGCATAGGTATACTTCATAATGAGAAGCTAGGAGAAAGAATCACGCAATACTGCAACACATGGTGTCACCTTATAGCAAGGTTATTTTTTTATTTATTTAATTACAAGAGTAATAATTATTACTATTAGTATTAGTATTATTAGAATTGTTATATTTTTTAACCCGGGACGCTCCCGGGGTAAAATCTAGTTAAACCAGTATAAAAATGGTGTGAGGTGTCCCAATATCAAGCACATAACATGTATGTAATAGGTATAATCCAATTTGTAACGATACCCTAGAAAAAATCTCACATCGGTTGTAGTCAGGAGAGATATTCAATGCCTATTAAATCACTAACACGTTTTGAGCTTAATTGGTTGTGCAGCACATGAAAACTCCACAAAGCGTATTCAGATGGATATAGAATCAGAATGGGTGACATCCTAGGAAGCATATTATAATATTTTTCGGTTGGGCTGCGCTCAGCATATTATAATTTTTTTTCTTTGTTTTCCTTTTATTTTGGGCCTTAAACATGTAACCTAAACATCGCCAATGTCCAACCCAATTTTTTTAGACCCGAACTATATTGTTGATTCGTCGGGTGTCGATTACAAGCTCGGTGACTTGTTTCGTTTAAATAAACGTAATTGCATAATAATTCACACATAGTTTCACACAAGCACATGAATGCAAATAATATCAAACAACTATTTCACATTTATTTATTTTGTTATTTCACCAACATTCGGGGTTCAGCACTCGTGTAAGTAGCCTGGAAATTACCCAAATTACCGTTTCATGTAGTTATTACCCTATAACTGTGCAACGTGTGACTCACCTAACTAACCCTAGTTAAGTAACATGTTGTGAATGTAAGTAGAAGTTAACTAGAGTTGGTTAAAGTATGAACCTGAAAATGCGGAGTATTACACATGTGATGAGACAAAGGAGTACAATTTTCATTCAATATCATTTTGAAACTTAAAAGGTAAGAGGTTTGCTGCTTGATTCAGATGTACTCTTCTGATCAATCAAACACGCTTAATATTGACTAATTCAGAGATAACATTTTAATAAAATCATTGAGAGACTACCAAACAACCACTAAGTGTTCTTCTATTGCGTACTTTTCCTACTTTGAGAAGGATATTGAACACTAGTATTATATTTTGCTACTTTGAGAAGTCCCCCTTAAGCGTTATGTGACACGTAGCAATGGGGACGTTATGGGTCTTGAAGTTTAAAAGTGGGGTAGTGGTATAATGGCACATTCAATCATTACCCAATAACTAATTAATTCTTGTAATTCAAACTAAATATAAATAACATAATATTTGATCGGTTGGAGGTTATGGAGAAAGAATATGATTTGTTGGAGTGAATGGAGGGGAGGCGTTTTAATGGTCACGCAAGGGAGGACTTTTGCTTACTTCACGCCCACGAGGAGGTATTCAGGCTTGAAGGGGAGTTTTTTAGGGCAATTCACGCTAAAAAAACGTTGTCACTATGGGTGATCTAAGTATTCTTCTATTGCGTACTTTGCCTACTTTGAGAAGGATATTGAACACTAGTGTCATATTTTGCTCATCTATACTACGATATAATGGATGTTGGACGGGTAAAGTTGTCATTACATATTCATATATAAGGGCAAATTTGTAATTTTATTAAAATGACAAGACAAATTTAATACAACAATTTAATTCTATTGGTTAAAACTTAGTTCAAAGAAAAAGTTAAAGTAAATTAATGGTTATTAATGCAACAATTAAATTCTATTGACTAATAGTTGAAATTTAAAGAAAAAATAGTTTGTATAACATGACACTATTCACAATTTTAACCCCCCCCCCCCTAAAGAAAATGTTAACTTTGAAACTAGATCGACACCTTCAGAGGAATATGTATATATTTTGTACATCTTGTCTACAATAAATTAACCGCAAACAAACTCACATGTTCATTATAAAATTCTTGGAATTAGTCTATGGAGATTGACAAACAACTAACAAGAAGGCACTTTATGCATAATGTTTTTGGGTAACAACATAATATTCTTTTTTACCAATAATAGAGGAAAATTTTGATCATATTATAAGTTGGTTTAAATCTTTATAATATAGCATGTAAAAGCAATATATTGATGTTTAGCGGGACTGTTTTCAGGTTATTAAGATTATTTGAAATACAATTTGATTTATGTTTGAACTCAGACCGAGCTAAATAAACAAAACTATATATATGTACTTTTTATAAAAGAAATTCAAGTTTTATAATTCTATTTGAATTTTCGGGTAGAAAATCATAAATTTGACCAAACGCAACCTTCAAACACTGTGCAGCACCGTCGCAACATGCGGGTTTCTATTAGTACGTAACAAGTGATCTTACTCAAAGGTTATATGATAAACTTAATACGCCCTTTTTATATCTTAAAAAAAACATCGATATGAAAATAAGGGTTAGGATCAAATACATAGTGAAAGAAAAATAAGAAGTCGTAGGAAGGGTATCAAACGGACTCCGATTGAACTCATTCAAGCGGCATTGGAATCGTCTTATCGAACCTTACGACGTTAGTTTTTAGGTCTTCGTTTTTTGGGGTTTAGCTTATAGTTTTTAGAATATGCGTTATATCATTGTGTCTTTTATGTACCATTGTGTCTTTTTCTTATTTTCATCATTGTGTCATTTTTTCAAATCATTGTGTCATTTTTTCAAATCATTGTGTATTTTTTCTTCAGCATTGTGTTATATTTTTTGGCACTGTGTTATATTTTGTGGCTTATTGTGTCATATTTCATTATCTATTGTGTTTTTTGTAACCTTCTCACCCTTCTTATTTTTGTTAGACTGTGTAGAATAACTTAACCCATGAAAATAATTCAAGTATAATATCATGTAGTCAAGTTTAGGTATTAACCAATGGGACAGGACACTATTTTGTAATTAACTCTAATAATAATATACTTTTATATATAAGTATTCATGATTATTTAATAATTTAATGCCAGAAAATAGTAACAAAACCTTCAAACCTCATATTAACACAGTGAAAAAATACACAACCAAAACAATTACATTCTTATAAAATTTAATATAAAACTAGTTGTTTTCCTTATCGCGCGTTGCGCGATTTGGATTGCATTGCGTCCGTAGATATTTGTATGTTTGTTGCGCGAATTTTGATTGTATTTTGCGTCCGTAGATATTTGTATATTTGTTTTGCGGTTCAACTGGTATGTGGTTTTATAGCAGCCAACATTAAAAGGTCTAAACATACACATAAGTTCATGACAATTTTAGACATGTTGGCTTAAGGGCATGTGTAGTGGCCCGTTTTCGGTCGTTTTGTTACCCTATAGCGCCGGGGAACACCGCCCCCGGACGCTATAGGGCGTTTTGGAAGAAAGGCGCCATATCTACAACGGGCGTTTTCTTCTTGGTGATGTGCAATGGACCGTTGAACAGTCATGTTGGTTTATTAAAAAAAAATTCAATCTATATATATATATATATATATATATATATCATACCTTTCACACATACATCCTTCAACCCTCAAACAAATTCAACACACAAACAAATCACCAAAATATCGTCTCCTCCCTCCGAAGACTCGTTTATCGATCTATATAAACAATTTTTTCATGATGACGGCGCGGAAGAGGAAGAAGCCGTTACGAGTGGTAATGCTAGCGTCGAGCGCGATGCATCATATAAATAATTCCGCCTCACGGCCAATATTGTCTAGGCAATATATAGAGCGAGACCGTGTATCCGCCAATGAGCGTTTGATGAATGACTATTTCAATGCGAATCCGGTTTACGGCCCTGATATGTTTAGGCGAAGATTTCGGATGAGTAAAAACTTATTTTTGCGCATTACCGAAGATTTAGAGTCCGCCTATGACTACTTTAAGCAAAAACCCGACGCTAGAGGGTGTTTAGGATTCACCGCAATTCAAAAGGTCATTTCCGCAATACGTGTACTCACCTACATGAACACATACGATATCAATGACGAGTATTTGAAGATGGCGGAGAAAACCACACACGATACCTTTGAGTATTTCTGCTACGGTATTTATAAATATACATATATTTTTTTGATATATTAGTAGTTATAATTTTATACTTACATTTGATTTTTTTAGGTATATGCCAATTATATGGAAAGCGATTCTTGAGAAACCCGACATGGAGCGACCTTCAACAACTATACGAAGCGCATTTAGAAAGACATGGATTACCCATCATGATTGGTAGTATAGATTGTCGTCAATGGTGATGGAATAGTTGTCCAACCGCATGGCGAGGTCAACATACACGCGGTGACCAAAAGGGACCAACGTTGGTTTTACAAGCAGTTGCCTCATAAGACCTGTGGGTTTGGTCGACCTTCTTTGGTCTCGCCAGGTGTATGAACGACATAAATACTTTTCAGTTTTCGACATTGCTAGAGTCTTACATTGGAGGAACAATACCGAAAACTGGGTTTTATGCAAATAATAATTACTACGAGCATGGATACTACTTGGCGGATGGTATATATCCGGAGTATTCAATGCTCGTCAAAACGTTTAGTCAAACACAAGATCAAAAAAGGAAATATTTTAAAAGAGTTCATGAGTCCGCAAGAAAGGACATCGAGATGTGTTTTGGCGTTCTTCAACAACGATGGCATTTTGTTAGAAATCCTTGAAATCCTTGTCGTGTGTGGGAAAAAGAAAATATTAGAATGGTGATGTATGCTTGTATCATAATGCATAATATGATACTTGAAGACGAAGGAAAGACAATATGCCCAAACTATTTAGCAGAAGAAGATGTTCAAGGGACGCAAGCGACACAGGAGGAGAGATTCCAAAACAGTTCCATGTTGCGTTCCAAGGATATACATAACGGGTTGAAGGCGGATTTGGTTGAGGAAGCATGGGCGATTCGCCCGATTCATCACAACCAACAAGAAGAAGAAGAAGAAGAAGAATGAGGAGAAGAAGAAGAAGAAGCAGAAGAAGAAGAAGAAGAAGAAGAAGAAGAAGAAGGAGAAAACGAAGAAGAAGAAGAAGACGACGACGACTATTTTTTTAAGTATTTGTAGTTTTTTAAGTATTTGTAACTTTTTTAAGTATTTGTAATTTTTTTTTAGTATTTGTAATTTTTATATATTTAATGAAATATTATTAACTATTTAATATTATTATTTAAATAATTAACCAATGATTACCCAATCATTTATAAAGCCCCATAACCTCTCTTCCCTCTTTTTCCATAAAACCCTATAACCTCTTTCTATTACTTTTTAATATTTTAATACCCATAAAACTCTCATAGGCCATAACCCCCCAACACTACACATGAACTAAAAGTTAGATGACTTTTGATTTGGAGTCTACCTATCGGTGTTGTCCCTCGCTATGTGGCGGATTCTGCATTTATAATAATATGCATCTAAAATCATTTAGTTTTCTGTTCGTCAAAATGCTCATAACTAAAATATAGCTACTTACATATTACATGGTTGACAAAAATAGTACTTCATACAATTATATGGTTATCTTAATTTTACAAGTGAAATATATCACGTCTAAACATTTGTCAACAATTCTTGTGTATTATAATTTATAAAAGTTGATAAAAAAACACGTAATACTACTTATATTCATGCACTTGTTAAATTTCTAAGTTACCAGTTAAGGATTTGGTGATGCTAATTAAGAACGTGTTGGCACATATCAAATTTGAATTCTAATACTAACTAACTAGGTTAGAGACCCGTGTTGACACACGGTGGATCCCCAAGGTAATGTTATAACTAATAATGTACATATACGCATATGATACGAAGATATTTACTGTTTGACTTTATATAAGTCAAATTTAGGTTGTAAGTTCTTAACCTAAGTTTTACATAACTATCAAATGTGAACATAAAAACGACCACGAAAACTCATAACGGATATTTCACAACTGCCGCATAATAAAGATTTTGATGGCTGCAAAACCAGCTGCACATATGTAACGACTTAGGATACAAAATGAGGTGAATAATATTAGTATTCATATGCAGCAAATCATCCGGGGTGTCAATTGCCTATGCCAAAAACCTGGAAACTGTATTATCTTTTCTAATGACTTTTATGATAAAAAACATGACATTTTGGTATGCAAGAGCTGCATAAAAGTAGCAGCTGCAGCAAATGTCATAGCAAAGATAAATCAAAATTATAAATAAGATTAATTACATTAGAATAGCAACCAAAAATCATAGTGTGTTTATACATATAGATAAACCAAAAACCACGAATTACTAAGTCACAAAGTAAAAACGTGGATAAGTAGTTAACTAATAACTGTTATTAGTTAACTAATAACATAGGTTAGAGACCCGTGTTGACACACGGCAGGTCCCCAAGTAAAATGAGAAAAGCTATAGTTGTTTTTTTGTTGAAAAGTATAATATTGCAAGTGTGTGATTTAACAACCATGAAATATCATTTGAAGAGAGTATATGAAATTTTAAACTCCAATAAACAAAGAGTTACTGTAGGAACTGGATCAAATAATAGTGTTCAACAAAAAAAGAACCACATGAATGCTGAATTTTGAACAAATGATCAGTTTGAGGATCATGTGGCTGAGAGAAGAGGCGGCAATGGTGAAAGTGGAAGACTCAAACGATTCTGAAAATGGATTTTTTTTTGGCAAAAAAACAACATTAAACTAATACTTTAAGTTTACATGTTAACTATTAAGTAACATCACTTTATGAATACTTTAAAACAATACAATAGTAGATGTCCTACACTTCATGAAGAAAGGTAAGTAGTTTTAATTTACATAGTAAACTAAAGCCGACATTAAAAAAATTTGATAAAATCTGTTTACAAATTAAAATTTGAAAATCAGTAAAGTAAGCAATCACATATCATTATGTATGTTTCTATAATAATCTATGACTAAAAGTCAACTTTCATATATATGAATATGATATCTTTTGAAATACCTTAAGTATAAATAGATAATCATATACACATTCATATGTGATGATTCACAAATCTTCGTTTGAAAAACAAATACAAATACACAAAACACAATTTATATGTATATGCTTGTTGACATATCCATTAAAGATAGAAAAAATAAATTACATAATTAGATACAAATTATGGCGTAATATTCATGTTTATGACTTTATTCGGAGAAGACATACAATGTATATACACACACACGTATCATCAACTTACATGTAGCCAATAACACAACAATATTATTATACAAAACACAATTCTAACAAAGTGATACTCGATTATGACTAAACGTTAAACTTTGACAAATATACTACACTAATTCTAAACGAAATTGGCTTAGAATTCATTAACTGAGAAAACAATGTTTTATTTTATTTTTATATCAAAATATAGATAAATATGTTTATGGCTTTTGATGTATTGGCTAAATATGTATTATATGTATCATAAGATTTTAAAAAATCAACACAATTATGTAAGAATAAAACTGAGTAAACATATATATAAAGAACTTGTTTGTTTGATAGACTAAAACATAAATATACAAATTTAACCACAAAAAACATTGTGGCTTACAAAAAACTGGAAACCCAAAATGGTTGATTAAATTTATTTGGGCTTGGGTTACACATCATAAAATTAGTAACTTCGATTAACTGAATCACACATTTGAAAATATTTCTGTGTAGACAACACTCGGCACGGCAGCACCTTCATCCAAAATTAGTATCTGAAAGCCATCTCTACTCTTCACTCTTGATAGGGCAACGTACAACTGAGCATGTGTAAAAACATATAAATCAAATTGCATGCAAGGGGTCAAAACATACATAATATTTTTTGCAAAAAATACCTTTATATAAATTATACCTTCAATATATACAAAAGCTAGGTTAGAGTCCCGTGTGTACACACGGTGCATCCCCAAGTCAAATGACAAAATTTTATAAGATTGAGTATACACGTTTTATTTAAATTATAATGAGTGCTTGAAATCTGGCAGCCTGCATCAGAAGTCTCAGACTTTTTCCTGAAATATAGGACTGGTTGATTATATGCTAAGAAGATTGGCATATATGGTAGGCTACAATAGAAATTGAGTGAAAAAAGCCTAAATATGTTATCAATTTCAAACAACACTAATGTAAATATAATCTGAACCCATTCGACCCATTTCTCTTAAAGCAAATATTTTGTATGATAATTGGCTTGATAGAGTTAGAACCCAAACAAACTCGACACATTCATAATCTTAATAATGGAAGTTGGTCGTTTATTGATAATTAGTATAATTTTCATTCGTAAAAGCGTTGCTTGATAAATTATGAAATAATGAGGATTGTGGTGTAGCATATATTCAATGTATGGAAAGTCAGCAACAGTTAACTAAATCAAAGTAGTCAACATTTGCAGAGCTGTTAAATTTAAAATTTTGTACATGAATGAATATGAGGAAAAGCAACAGTGGTCAATAGGATAAAATTTGGACTTATGTGTTATGAATGTGAATATAAAAATGATGTTATGAGGTTCATGAGAATTCACAAAATTCCACGTCTATGAAAACTTCAAAGTAGAAACTGAAAATGACTATGATAGAATTGATGTCAAAAATCAAAGTTGGTCTATAATAAATTGAATTCGACATCATAAGAGTTGGCTAAAAGTCATCCATAGTCAATCAACAATAGAGAAATATCCACTACTGAAAATAGTGGTCGCAAAATAAAGTCAAGAACAATAGAACCATTTAAAGAAGGAATTTGTGTGGTGATAGACCTATTGCTACTTTGATTACAATCATAGTTCTGTGGGCTTGGGTAGATAACATTGAAAGGACTAAGGCACAAAAATCACCCATTGTATACTTGTAACTTCATTAAAAACATACAAAATTTGCATACGGATCTATTTGAATAAAACGACCAACTTCCATTAAAAACACGCATATTCCTCATACGGGCCGATTTGGATAAAACGACCACCTTCAATTAAGAATATACAAATTTCCATACGGGCCGATTTCATTAAAACGACCAACTTCAATAAAAAAACATACAAACTTCCATACGAGTCGATTTGGATAAAATGACCAACTTCAGTTAAAACATACTCCCATATGAGTCAATTGGAATCAAATCAAAAACAAACAAATAAGCTTGAAAAATTGAATAAAACAACAAAATTGGGGATGCATTTAATAAGAGAATTGATGAACACTAACCATTTGAGTTACAGGAAAGGCATTCAGCTACAACTCCTTCACTCAATGTATGAGTTGTTGTGCTTAGCTCTTCAGTGAGCTGTAAATATGCAACACAAAAAACAGGGAGTCAAAGAATTAACCAAATAAATATCAACATGTAGTTATCTTGGTAGTTGTTAGTTGTTACTTGGGTGCATCAATAACCTATCTCGCACCACTATTTCAGGGTTGCAATTAGAGAGAGACCTGACGAAGGAAGCGAGCATTGCCTTGCGGTCGTGTAGAACGACGGAATCTCTCCACACAACTTGGCTAAAATTCTCTCGTGCTCTTAAGTTCTATGTTATCAAATTCCTATTGATTACTCTTATTAATCAAGTAATAGAAAAAGTAACAAATAATGAAAAGTCAGTAAATATATTATATTGGCATTAGAACATACCTTGAATTCACTATTTGCCTTTGCATGCCAACCTTGGTGACTCAATTAATTGTTAAGTAATAAGAGCAATAGGGTCATTAGGGATAACAACTACTAATCTGTTAAGCAATAAGAGCAGAGTCAATATCCTGCATAAAAATTACACCCAAACAGAAATCACAAAAGTAAGCAATGACATAAAACTTATGTTGTTATATTACTTTCACTTTTCCATCTGAAATAGCCTTCGATCCCATTTTTCTCTATCTTCAAACTTTTTGTATTCCACAATGACACAAAACTTCATGGCACTGCCTCGATGGCAACAGCCGGTAACACGGAATCACCATCAGTCACATAGCCAACTAACATCATCAACAACCAGCATACATACAACCTATACAAAAAACAAACAGATGATAACTAACCATGTTACAATAAAAGCGGTGGTACAAAAATTTAACCGAGGATTAGAGTTATTGAAAGGATACACCACCATAGCTGCAGGGGGTGGCAGGTAAACACCCGCCATCCTCCAACCTTTCCATGCTAAAGCAACATCCTCATTCATCATAATACTTAGACTATTAAACTCATCACAGCCTTATCAACTTGTCAGGAATCATTAGTGTGTAAAAGAGCATAAAACATTTTTAACATACAAACATTTGGTAAGAGAGTCATCGAATGCAAACCGAGTCATCAGAAAACCACTTTCAGATCACCCGAGTGACAATTTGGTATACCGACAGGAGGGAGAAAGAATCACCATCGCTATTCCGACCGTATGCCCCATCGATAATGTACATCATTAGTCCGAATTACACATAAAAAGTCTACCGTTTTTCCTTGTCCTACAACCAGAATGATGCATTCGAGGTTTAAAAAACTATCAACTAAAGCCCACCCAGCAGAATCGCATTATTACTCTGGTGGGCTTACTCCAACATCGGTATAACGTGCATACAGCTATATGTTACCAAGTTATGAACTGTTTGACTTTATAAAAGTCAAACTTAGTTTGCAAGTGATAATGGTAATCTAAGTTAAAGAATTTTACCAGCTTTAGCATATTTATAAACTGTATGCAAAGCTGACCATTTCTGCCATTCAAAGTCCGAAGAATTATTTCCAAAACATGTTCAAAATTACCAAATCATTTTGCCCTGAAGCTTGTTGATATCTGTTCGAAACAGAACCAACCTTTAACCGTTTAAACGTAAAGCACAAAACCCAGACCTGAACCTTAATTATCAAATGGGCCAGTCTGTGTGGTACTCACTCTTGAGTTCTATGGTTTTCACAGTTCCAACCATGTTCTGCTCACCCCTACTTCTTGCACGCAAGAGCATTAGACAATTAGGCAATTATGCTAATTAAGAAACATCAAAGAGATTGAAGTAGCCCGAACGTAATTAGACAATTAGGAAATTCTATTATTTAAAACAATACAGTAAATTGTAGTCACATAATAAATTCACATATGTTTGAAAAAAACTATTATGCCTTAATTCAAACAGAATCAAAATCAATGCCATGACATTCTAGTGTTCCATACCCATATATTTTGGATGATAAATCCATTTTCTGTGCCTATTTCAACAATAGTCAACTCCATAGACTAAGAAACAAAAACAATACTAACTGAAGGAAAGAAAAAAGACAAGAAGAGTTTCGTCTGTCCTATACTCCTATACATCTTTCAATATAACTACAAACCAATTACTTGAATCTTAGCCAGTCACCCCCACTCCACCTCACATATAAAAGTATAAAGAACAAAGAATATATACCTCTTGGAAGTTGGACATGGTAAAAAGTTGCAACACTTAAACTGTATATTTGGTTCAACATAGTCTGGCGACAACCTGAAAGCATCATATTTGGTTCAAATGTTATTACATCAGATCGATCTAAAGACAAGACAATAGATCGGACCTGGAGAACTTACCAAAGTCATCGTCGCCTAGATGGAAACACCTTAACTCCGTTACACCGCCGCATGATTTCAACCACCGTGACTCCCTAAACAAACAACGGCTAGATGACAAAGATTGTTCATCCTCACCGTGATCTAATAGTAAAATCCTGCATGATCAACTTATATGTGATGTTGATCGCAATTATGTCATCCTAACAGCTTGTAAAAGTTTTTTTTTTTTTTTTTTTTGGATGAAGCTAAATAAGTTGCAAACCAAAATTAAATATAATAAAGCTCAAATACGTATTGACATATGTGAAAAAGCATATGAGGCATAGGCATACTTTTGTCTTACCTATTCATCTCAACAAAAATAGCATCTCAACAATTATTACTGAGATCAATAGCAGACATGTATAGCAACACAACTTATCATATCAGCCAAAAACAATTAGAGTAGACTATACATATGCTGCTGGCTCTAAATATCACCTATCATCAAACGTATTTATGAATGTAATATAGTTTTGTAATCATCTTTAGCACAATTATTTATGAATATAAAAAAGAAGTTTGTGGTCCAATGGTCCTGACCCATTTAGGCTCGTACTAAAAATACTCGATTTGAGTAGGCATAGTTTGACCCAATACCAAGGCCACCCTTAAGCACCTGAAAAAGATCCTAGTTGACATATTGCACTTTCAGCACTTCTTCTGACTTGTGTTCATCATTGACTGATTCTCATTAACTCCAATAAAACCAAGACAACTACATTATACTTGTAGTAATTTCTATAAGGTATAAACTTGACTAAATTTTAAGATTAACAAAATAACAAATGACAGAAATATGGGCTACCTAGCTGTTCATTGTAATATACAAGTACAACTGATGGTGCAGGATGAGCTGAAAATACAAGTACATAACTTGATTAACACACATGAATTAGACAAAATAAAGATCAAATTAACCCTTACCACAACTCAATATGTGATGTTAGAATGAACATTACAAACAAAACAATTAAAAGACCCAAAAGAACAAAAATAAAGCCCATAAAGATAGAATTAGGGGTAAAATTAGAGTTACCTTTATTTTGAGATATAGAAAGATATAAAGAAAGTTAGCCGATTCAGTTCCTCGTCATCATCATCTTCGCTGGTCGACACCACCGAAGTTAATATCCTCTCAGTATGACATGTAGAATTGTATATTATCATAAAGTAAATTGGTATTCTGATTACACAAGTGATATTGAGCTTTTTTAAGCGTCTAAACTCTAAACATAATGTAATTGAATGTGCTATTACCTTCTTTGTCTGGTGGACACAACCTGTTAACGGCGTCCGACTGTGACTGATAAAAAGAAAACATATTAGAATAATTCAGCAATGTGTCACAACAAATTAAAATAGTAATAGGTGTTATAAAGCACATAATTAAAATAGAGAATAAAACCTGGTAAGATGAAATACTCACTTCAGCTTGCAAAGAAAGCATCCCTTAACCACTCAAGAATGATGTAGCCGTCGTACAATACGTTTATAATCTCATAACCCTAAAATCAATGTACCTGGTTTGATGCAGCTTTGAAGAGCATACCTGTAAATGGTAGAACGAATGCAGAAGAACAAAACCAATTAATTTATTATGCAACACTTTGTAATATCAAGATGATAAGAGATACAAAAACACATCAAGAACATCACTGAATATAAATCCCAAAAAAATTAAGAAAACAGAATCTTTACTAAAAACACCAAAAAAGAAACCCTAACTTATGAACAGCGGAAACACATCTGAATCTTGTGAGACCTTTGAGCATTGCACAATTAACAACAAATCTGAATGTTATATTCTTACAGATTGAAGAATCAACAACAGATCTGAATGTTATGAAACAATCTAAAAAAAACCCTAATTTATAAAGGAAAAAAACGTATGAATCGGATTACATACAACGAAACTAAAACATCAGATCTGAGTGTTTCCTCAATCGGAAACATAAAACGGAGAAGAAAATATGATCAAAAATCCACAAAAAAAAACCTAACTTATTCATCAGGATTTCGAAGCAGATATGTTAGATACGTCCAAGTTAGGGTTTTGATTGAATAAACGATTTCGATGAATCTGAATACGAAATCGAAGATTAATAATAAGATTCATATACAAAACCATAATATTTTAAAAGAAATGTTACCTGATTTGAATGATTGGAGGATATGATTCGTCAATGGAAGGAGGCGATTTAGGGTTTATGTTGAAAGAGTGTGTGTTGTGAATGGATACCAAAAGGAGGTTAATAAAAGGGTGATGTTATTCACACAACCTCAAAAAAACCCTAAACAACCTCTAGACGGGTCGTCGAGGCCTAGATGGGCCGTTAAGCAAAATTAGGGTTTCAAGACTACCCGTCTAGGCCACGACGGGCCGTTTGTTTGCAGAAAAGACAAAAAAGACGGGCCGTCCAGGCCTGGACGGCCCGTATAAGTACGATGTAATAAGTGATCAGTCTGAACTCCTGCAAAAGCAGGCAGTTCAGACTGAAAAGTCTGAAAAAGGTGCTTTAGGACGGGCCGTCTGGGCCTGGACGGCCCGTAGAGACGTGTTAGGTTAGGGCATTTACTCCCTCGACGGCCCATCTAGGCCTCGACGGCCCGTTGAGATTTCCTGATTTAACCAACAAACGACCAGCTTCTTCCCCATTTCAACAAAACCTTAAAACATCACCACCACCAAAACCCTCGACCCATTTCGACTTCCCGGTCTCACGATGACATATTTAACAAGCTTTTCAACCGTTGACCTGTCTGAGAACGAGTCTTACGTCTCTGAAAGCGTAGGGTATGAACCCGGGGTTCAAGTTGGTGAAGAGGAGGTTAAATCCGGGGTTCGTGGTAATGACGGGAACATGCTGCCCGATCTCAACGAGGAATATGTAGAGGAACAGGAGTCTTTTTTCGTGCCACCAAGCTACCCGCAGTACACGTACGGGAGTTACCATTCGCGCGGGAATCGTGCTAATGACTTAGAGGAAGATTATAACGGTTCTAACCCGAATGATGACAACCAGGAAGACGCTTATGAAGATGTTAACATAAAAGTTGAACCTAACCCGGATGTTTCGTATGAAACCGAGCAGGTGCGTTTATTTATTTACACTAGTATATCTTTACACGTTTTAGGGTTTGCTGGATTGAACTAGTATATATTTACAGTAGTATATAATTTAGAGTAGTATGAATTTAGACTAGACTCTTGTATAAATTTTCAGGTATTCGGGTCTGTTGAAGACATGAAACAATGGGCTTACGATAGAGCCCTTGCTAGCGGTTACGTCCTAGTGACAGGACGTTCTGTTTCAAAAGGCAGTGGAAATAATGCAAGAAAAATTAGGATAGACCTGAGATGCGACCGTTATGGCGAATACCATACTACAGCCACAGTAAGGTCTACGGGTAGCAAAAAGCTTAACTGTCCGTTTATGTTAATAGGGAGGCTACGCAAAGAGGGTTGGAAGTTGGAGGTTAAACACGCAAATCATAACCACGACCCTTTTATACATGCTGAGGGGCACGCTTTTGCTAGGCGGCTGACACCACAAGAAGAAAAAATGGTGGAAACGCTTTATTTTCAAGGCCTGGAACCGGCGAACATACATTTGGCCATCAGAGCACAAAACCCGGATAATGTATGTATTCTACGAGACATACACAATACAGTGAGCAAGATTAAACGTAGAATTTACGGCGATAAAACCCCAATGCAGGTATTATTATTAATTACTATTATTGTCATAGACTATTACTAATTTATGTTGTTGTTAAATATTAAATAATGTTATTATTATTGTTATGCAGATACTCGAGAGTATCCTGGTTGAAAAGAAATTTACCTACTTCACCAACCAGAATCCAGAGACAGATGTTGTTGAGAATGTTTTCTTTTCACACCGGGTCTCCTACAATCTCTGGCGTGCCTTTCCACATGTGATGCTGATCGACGCCACCTACAAAACGAACGAGTACAGAATCCCGTTTGTTCAAATTGTGGGTATGACGTCGACAAACCAGTCGTTTTGTATCGCCCATGCATTTATCGTTAAAGAGAAAACGAGGAACTACATATGGGTGCTTGAGAGGCTCAAAGATTTGCTGGAGAAGAGTATGGAGCCACGTGTAATTGTTACAGATAGAGATCTGGCTCTGATGAGTGCATGTGCTACAGTTTTCCCGGATGCTACGAAATTGCTTTGCAGGTGTCATATTCAACAAAATAATAATAATAATAATAATAATAATAATAATATTATTATTATTATTATTATTATTATTATTATTATTATTATTGTTGTTATTATTATTATTATTATTATTAATATTATTGTTGTTGTTTTGCAGGTATCATATTCAACGAAATATTGCAAAATATCATAAAGCAGGATTTCCAAAAGAAGAATGGGAAATATTTTTGCAGTATTTTGGTCGACTGTGTAAATCGCCTGACGAAGAGGCTTACAGATTGAATCTTGAAGCGCTCTACAAACGACTTTGGGAGCAGGATCGAACGGGTATATATTTTATTCTTTATTTTGCTTTACAAGCGTACATATTTTCTGTATTGACATCACTATTCTGTTTTTTACAGGGGTTTACGAGTACATGGAGTCAGTTTGGCTCCGAGATTATAAAGAAATGTTTGTGGAAGCATGGGCAGATAAAAACCTTACGTTCGGTCAGACTACGACCAACAGGGTCGAGAGTCAGCATGCTCTGATTAAGAGGTACATAAAAGGCCCGAACAGCTCGCTCCACGCGCTTGTGATGGAAATAGACAAAGTTATGGAGTCACGGCGCATAGCGATAAAGCACTCCTTTGAAGAAAGCCGATCAAAAAGAATGTGGGAACATCAACTACCGTTGTTTAAAGACGTAATCGGTAGGGTTTCCCATCTAGCGCTTGATTTGATGCTCGCAGGGGTCAACAAGATAAATTATTATACAACTAGTAAGAGGTCTTGTGAACACCGACTCAAGAAGACTTATGGACTGCCATGTTCCTGTCAATTGCAATTGTATGATGCGAAAGGTAACATCATTTTTTAGACTTATTATTTTTTTTAGGATATAATAGTCAAATTTATAAATGTTTGAAGCGTTTTGTAGACGACTTGTGTTGTCTGGTTCGTACAAAAACAGAGGAAACTCTGCCGAAATTTTTATAAAAATCCGAAATTTTTGTAGATTATTGATTGTTGTTGTTGTGATTGAATATATATATCAGATACACGAGTGTCACTGGCTGATATCGACATCTTCTGGACACGACTTGACTTTATGCCAGAAGTACCTGAGAATCCCGAGTTTGACTTTCAGCACGAAATGAATGCATTCGCTGAGCAACTAAGGTCGCAACCGGTGCAAGTGAAAAAAAGCATGTTGCAGAAGATGAAGGAGGTGTTGAATCCGATTATGACTAAACATAAACCTCCTGAGGTACAAACGGATACTCGGGGTCGGCCAACAACAAGTGAAAAGGAAAAAAAGGAGGATAAGGCTGCGGTTACTATTATTATTAATATTATTATTGTTGTTGTTGTTGTTGTTGTTGTTGTTGTTGTTATATAATTTAATTTTTTCAACGTAGGGCAAAAAGCCTTCCAGAAGAGGTAAACAATCAACAGACAAACCGATTGTTTACGATGAAGATTTTTCACTGTTGGAAAGGGATAGGTACAAACTACTGATATATAAATTCACACATGCATACATATTTATACACATATTAAATCTCACTTTTTAATGGTTACAGGTACAAACTGCAGATCAAAAGGTTTAAGAAATGGCTTCCACCTGCATATTATAGATACATTACAGACATCCGGGATGTCCATGGAGACGGTCACTGTGGGTTTCGATCCATAGCTGTGGGCTTAGGGTGGCACCAGGATATGTGGGGATTCATCCGCAGCCAGCTTAAGGAGGAGCTCGTCGATTATGAAGACCGGTGGAGGCCAATTTTAAACGAAATAGATTACGATACTTACGACAGAGTCTGCAACTCATTAGATCATACTGGAGTGGGACCAGCAACGCGCGACCAATGGATGGAGATGCCCGCCGCAGGATTACTGGCTGCTCAGAAATTTGGGAAAATTGTTCAATTTCTCTCTCCGTATGATCAAAGTGAGACGTACTTCCCAATGTTCGATGGTCCACACAGCGTCGAAGAACATAAGTTCGTATCGTTTGCTTTTGTTAACAAAGATCATTTCATTAAGATTGAGTTAGCAGAAGGCGCCCCAATGCCAAAACTGAATCCGTCATGGCGTAGGTGGCGATATGAAGAGGCAAGCGAGTGGGAGACGGTATATGAGGACCGTATAGAAAGGGTTGATATTCGACCACCTCAATACTGCGACTTAACTTAGCTTAGCTTATCTTATGTTAACGGACCGGACGAACGAAAAAATTTGTTGTATGTGTTCATTTATACTTATTATAATAATATACTCCTTTTTTTTTATAAAAATTACAAATACCAAGCTTAAAATATATAAAATACACTAAAATTTTTAAAAAAAAAATAAAAATATAAGGGTCGTCCAGGCCTTGATGGGCCGTCCAAGGCCCAAAAACTGGCTAAGACGGGTCGTCCAGGCCATTATGGGCCGTCCCTGTTGTTCCCCAACGGCCCGTCCAGGCCCAGACGGCCCGTTTGGAGGCCCAAATCTAAGGCTCGTTGAGGCTCAACGAGCCGTCCTAGTGGGCCTCAACGGGCCGTCTAACCCTCAACGGCCCGTCTTGTTTTTAAATTAAAAAAATAAAAAAAAAAATAAAAACAATAAAAACGAAGGATTTAACAACTCGTTGAGCCCAAACGACCCGTCCCTATAGACCTCAACGACCCGTTGGGGCCTAAACGGGCCGTCTGGGCCACAAAGCTTCCAGGAGAAGCTTCTTTTTTAAAATAAAAAAAAAAATTGAATTCACACGGACCGTCTAGGGCAGGACGGCCCGTAGTGAAAATTTTCAAAAAATTTAACTTCCCTACGGGCCGTCCAGGCCTCGACGGCCCGTAGGGAAAGTTTTAAAACCCCAAAAACCACCAGACGAGCCCCATTCTCTCACAAACAACCAAACCTCTCTCTCTCAAGCACTCTCTCTCTCTCTCTCGTAAAATTCAACCACCACCCCTCCACCACCACCACCGACCCTCCTCCACCCCTCCACCACCACCACCGAGCCTCCTCCACCAACAGGTAATGGTTGTTAATTATTGTTATTATTGTTATTATTATTATTATTATTAGTTTAGGGTTTTTTTGTCAAGACCACAATGGGTTCGGATTAGTGGTGGTTGGGTGGTGGGGAGGGGATGGGTGGGGCTGTGGTGGTGGTGGTGAGGGCAGTGGTGGGGTGGGGCTGTGGTGGTGGTGGTGGGTGGGGTGGGTGGGTTGGGCTGTGGTGGTGGTCGTGGCTGGGTGGGGTGGGGCTGTGGTGGTGGTGCTGAGGGCAGTGGTGGGGTGGGGCTGTGGTGGTGGTGGTGGGTGGGGTGGGTGGGTGGGGCTGTGGTGGTGGTCGTGGCTGGGTGGGGTGGGGTAGTGGTGGTGGGGTGGGGCTGTGGTGGTGGGGTGGGGCTGTGGTGGTGGTGGTGGTGGGTGGGGTGGGTGGGTGGGGCTGTGGTGGTGGTTTAGGCGCGCGCCTTTATGTTTAGGCGCGCGTGCGCGCGTTTAGGTTTAGTCGCCTAAACACGCACGCGCGCATTTGTGTTTAGGCGCCTAAACCTAAACGCGCGCCTAAACATAAAGGCGCGCGTTTGTGTTTAGGCGCCTAAACACAAACGCGCGCCTAAACATAAAGGCGCGCGTTTAGGTTTAGGCGCCTAAACACGCACGCGCGCATTTGTGTTTAGGCGCCTAAACCTAAACGCGCGCCTAAACATAAAGGCGCGCGTTTGTGTTTAGGCGCCTAAACACAAACGCGCGCCTTTATGTTTAGGCGCGCGTTTAGGTTTAGGCGCCTAAACACGCACGCGCGCATTTGTGTTTAGGCGCCTAAACCTAAACGCGCGCCTTTATGTTAAGGCGCGCGTTTGTGTTTAGGCGCCTAAACACAAACGCGCGCACGCGCGCCTAAACATTAAGGCGCGCCTAAAGTGTGTTTGTTTAGTTCCTTTTAATATAAACGCGCGCCTAAATGTACATTGCTTTTGTTTTGCAGATATGGCAAACAGAGGCAACAGAAGACGCCGTATCCAGCCTGAGGACGGGAATCCTAATGCTCTGGGCGATATGAGAGATTGGCGCTACAGGCTCGATAACGACGACTACGAGATCGCGCGCTGGGAGAAGATGGAGCTGCATTCGATACACGGATCGCGCAGTGTTGACTGGGCCGCATTACGCGCGATCGGTGCTGAGGACAGGTTTGAGGAGTGGATCCCAGACGACAGCCCTTGGGAGCGGATGTTAGCTGATCTTCAGCAAGATGCGCATCGGCCACTGACGATCGAGTTCATCTCGACATTCCGCTACGCGGCGCATCCAGCAGGTGTTGACCCTCCAGTAGGTCCTGACGGCGAGCCTGAGCCTGAGGTACAGTTCCGATTATTCGGACAGCTGTACTCATATACGATGGACCAGTGGGCTACGACTTGCTGCTGGTACAGAGAGGACGAGCTTGTCCAGGACATGTACACCACGGCCATCACGAGCTTGCCAGACGACATGCTTATGGCCTGGTGGCCCACTATCGGTGGTGAGGCGTATGGGGAGGATGGCGAGAGGTATTATTTCCTATTATTATTGTTATTTAGTTCATTTAGTTCGTGTTCATTTAGTTCGTTATTATTATATTTATTTAGTTCGCTTAGTTACTTAATTATTATTGTTAATTAGTTAGTTTAGGTTGTTTGTTTTTGGATTTTGTAGACGACTTGTGTTGTCTGGTTCGTACAAAAACAGAGGAAACTCTGCCGAAATTTTTTTAATGTTAGTATTATTCTGTGCAGGATGGATAGGGCCAGCAACATTCGGGACCCTCTGATCCGTTACATACACCGTTTGGTTACCTGGTCGATTGCCGGGCGGTGTAACTGTAACGAAAGGGTCCAGCAGAATGACCTTTTCTTCCTTTACTGCATCCTGAGGGGTAGGCCGGTTGCGCTACACAGGTGCTTTGCCGAGTACATCGCGACCTACCCTCACAGGAACCCGGCGGGGGGTATTCCGATTGGTGGGATCATCACCGCCATCGCGCTGCGTGTTTGCCCGGGCGAGTTGTGGACGCATGTTGAGGAGGATGCCTTACCACCTCCGATGAGACCCAAGTAAGATTATTATTATATATTATTATTTAATATTATTTATTATTATTATTTAATTTTATATATTATTATTTAATATTATTATTGTTGTGCATTTCAGGCCGTTAAATATTACCACTATGCAGCAGATGAAGGTGGCAGCACGGGTCCCGCGCAGCAACCCACCCGCTTATTACCAGCGTGCTTTCGGTGAGGCTGGCGACCGTGGCGAGCATTTTGTGCCACAGCCGCTGGTACATCTCGATGGGCCGAATGCCCCTGAGGTCCAGATGCCACACGTTGGCGGCGACCCACCGGTCGATATAGAGATGCCAGATGCTCCCATCGATGAGCGACAGCGTCCTGGCCGCGTTTATCATGCTGTCAGGTTGCATGATGACACGACCCAGGTACTTCAGCAGATCCTGGATCAGTTAGGGTCGTTGCGGGCTGACATGCGGTGGATGTTGGAGAGCGAGAATGAGAGACGGCGGGAGGCTGGTTTGGAGCCGCGTCCACTTCCGGGTTGGGCGTCCAGCAGTCAGCATGGTGGGGCGTCCACCAGTCAGCCGGGTGGGTCGGATCAGCCGGGTGGGTCGGATCAGCAGGGTGGGTCGGGTTAGACGGGTTGGTAGTATTTTGGACACGACTTTTGAACTCTTACTTTTATGTAAATTTTTGGAATATTATGCTTATTTATGTTTTATTGTTTATCTTGTTCGTATCTTGGGTTTTGTTTAGTTCGGCAACATAAACGATATTAGTTCATATTCATATACACAATTATATAAAAAAGATTAGATTATACAAATAAAAAAAATAACATTTATAAAAAACCAAACATTTATAAAAAACCAAAAACCAAACATTCAAACAAAAAACCAAACATTCAAACCAAAAACCAAACATTCAAACCCATTTTAAACATCCACACTCACTACACTTATAAAAAAATAAAATAATCATCACCTAATCATCACCTAATCATTGCCAATGATTACCAATGATTGTTTTGGAACTGATGCTTTTTGACGGGTCGTCTGGGCCTTGACTGGCCGTCTGGTTTAGGGTTTTAGCCCATAAACGGGCCGTCTGGGCCTGGACGACCCGTCTACATGCACATTTGGCCCTCTACGGGCCGTCCAGGCCCAGACGACCCGTTGAGGGGTTGTGTGAATATAAACCCTAGTTGTGTGAATAACCGGAGCCTAATAAAACTGAGAAAAAAGAAGTATTTATATGCGGGTTACCGGGTACCAAATGCATTGTCTGGATCGGGTCGGAGCTACCGAATTAGAGGAAAATGGGTTGGAAAATGATGAGGTGGACACCCTAGAATGGTGACACCTCACCCCTAGTTACTCCTTTATTATATGTATAGATTAACACCCAATGCATTATAGCCTAGTGGTATCTTGGTGGTGAGATAAGACTTAGAAGCCATAAGGTCCTAGGTTCGAATCTCACAAAGGGGGTTTTCTCATAATTATGAGTTTCCTCCTGAATTGGTGACTTGGTGGTAGAATATGATCGCGTGGCAACACTGGTGACACGATGATACTCCAGTGTTCCGTGAGTGATTCCAATTTGTTGGCCATTTAAAAAAAATAGTAATTAATTAACAAAAACTATTTTCTTTTAATTCTGATTTAATCGAGGAGAGTTGGTTGACTAAAGTTTCAAAGCGAAAATTACAAAAATAGACATTTGACCAATGCTTATTACCAAAACCACGGTCCTTGCCTAGAGACCTATTTCCACCAACCGTCCTTGCGCTTCGCCACCCTCAGGAGCGGACCCACGTATGGTGGATCGGGTTCCCTGGACACCAATGTTTTAAAAAAAATTACTAGAAGTGATATATTAAAAAATTTTTGGACCCATAAAAAATAAAATATAGACACCATTGTATTAAGATGAATGTTGGTGTAGTGGTAATCCCCTTTAATGTAGTGAGTAGGTCACAAGTTCAAATCTTATATGCTCTATTTTTTTTTAAACCCCATTCAAAAGCTAGGGTATTAATTAATACAAGCAAACAATGCGCTTTCTTTATTGTAGGTCACAAGTTCCAACCAAACTCTCTATTAAATCTCATCCCCAATTGGCAATTGATATATTAGTAAATCAAGTAGATATAAACTTACTCCAATTAAAATGATAGAGAAACAAAATTTACGACATCAATTTTGAATAGGAAAATAATAGCAGCTATAGGAAAGACTCAGGTGCTGTTTGTTTTCTTGTCAGAAGCACTTCTGACCACTTATGTCTGCCCCGTGCAGACGCGGGCAGACATTTGTGTCTCGCATCTCGTTTGTTTTTCAGAAGACATATCCCCCCAAAAGCTCTGCCCAAGCTCTTCCCCAAGCAGACATGGTTCCACCTCTTCTAACCTCTTCTTCATCCATCTTCTTCTTTTTTTATCAGATCACTCAAACCCTCTCCATCTTCTTCTAGACCAAACCCTTCTCCTTCTCCCTCCTTCCCTCCCCTCCCCTCCGTCACCGCCGCCGCCATCTTCCTCCTCCCTCCTCGCCGCCGCAGCCTCCTCCTCCCTCCCTCCCTCCCTCCCTCCCTCCCTCTCCACCGCCGCCGCCAACCTCCTTCCTCCCTCCCTCGTCGCCGCCGCCGACCTCCTTCCTCCCTCCCTCGCCGCCGCCGCCGCCAATAAACTTCCAAACCCAGATCCATATGTATTATTGGGTATTTAAAAAAAAGTTTGGATAAAAAAGTTGGTGAAAGAATCGATTGCCATGAGGAGTAAAAGTAAGATGCACAGGAGGTGTAAAAAAGTTTGAATCCATATGTATTATTCATCAACCCATTAATTTAAATTAAAGTTATTGTTTTTTTTTTAAAAAAAAATCTGTTATTGTTAATGGAGAGAGGTGAAGGTAGAGCTGGTGTAGTGTTGAAAGGTGTTCCTGTGTATGATGGGAAGTATGTGCAGTATAGTGTTCTTGGAAACCTGTTTGAGGTTTCTTCTAAATATGTTCCTCCTATTCAACCTGTTGGTCGTGGGTATTAATTGGGTATTAATTGTTGTAGGTGGGTATTAAATGATGGATCTGGAAGTTTGTTGGATTAAATATTTATTATTGGATTAATATTAATATTTTTAGGATTTTGCTTTTAAAAAAAATCAGATTTTTTTTAAATTCAGCATCCTGCAGACGTTAACAAACAAACAGTCTTCTTCTTGCAGACTGCAGACCTTTGATCCACCTCTTCTCCTGCAGATGTCTGCAGATGTGGTCTGCAGACTGCAGACCTTTTCCTGCAGAAAAACAAACAGCACCTCAGACTATGGGTGCTATGAATTTAAATTTTGAATTTGTTATATATTTTGTTAAAACTTGAATTTTAGACAAGCCTCCTCGGCCTCATATCTCTGTCAAAGAGGCCTTCAATGACCCCAACATATGGGTGCTATGAATTTAAATTTTGAATTTGTTATATATTTTGTTAAAACTTGAATTTTAGGAATAATTAGGTCAGGATGATTGAAAAGAAAGTTTGAGCTCACAACTTATTCAAATAATACCCCTAAAAAATGATTTGGAAGATATAATAGATCTTTTTCAAAAGATAAAACTCGTAGGAAACAACTTTAAAAATTTGTAAGTTCTTTTTTTAATGACATCATATTTTATTGTGTTTTGAATCAGTAATGACTATATATTTTGTTATGATATTGTATTTTATTATGTTCTTAATCCCGCCACACCCCGAATGATGATCAACCCGAAAATTCTAACATTTGTTGTGAAAAATCTTGATACCGAAAAAACTGGACCCCATTAGGAAAAAAATCTTGGGTCCGCCACTGGCCACCCTCATAGATCATACGCCACACTTCGTCATATGGGATCCCGTTTTCTAATAGTGTAATCTTGCAAGCATACACCTAATGCTGCTTTTGGTGCATCGTTCACTGCCTCCTCCAATGTTGACAAAACCGATTCCAATCTGTTGGACAAACTAAAACTGCAACCAGTCCAATCTATAACTTATAATAAAAGAATTCAGTTTGTATGAGGTGGCATTTAATGGAGGCCTCAACCCCTCATTGAATGTGCCATGTGGCACTTTAAGGTGATAGTATTAAATTTATTATTAAAAAAAATATACCATGTGGCAAATTAAAAAAAACAAATAATAATATAAAACCTAATCTACTAAAATTAAATTGAGTTATTTTAGAAAAAAAAAATTTAAAAACAAATTTAAATTTTTCTCTTTTATGTTTCCTGCCATAATTTTTAAACATTAATATCCTTTATATACGAGAGTTTTTAAAGAAAAAAATTACACCAAATTAACGAGCGTTTTATTATCTTTCCAACGAGTACCATAGTGCTATATAAAAAACGGAGAAAAAAACGACTATTTTTTGTGGGGTTTCGTTCATATAGGAAAAAAAAACACAATGTGTTCTGGTTATTCATTAATCATGTTTTTTATTTTAAACGAGGTTCTTATCTATGATGTTGAAATTCAGCCTAATCGTCATGCTATCATTGGAATTTTACTCTTTAAAGATGCATAGGTCTAGGTATACTTAATCAAGAGAAGCTAGGAGAAAGAATCGCGCAACACTGCAACACATGGTGTCACCTTATAGAAAGGTTATTTTTTTATTTATTTAATTACAAGAGTAATAATTATAACTATTAGTATTAGTATATTAAAATTGTTATATTTTTCAACCCCGGGACGCTCCCGGGATAAAAGCTAGTTAGTTATAAGTCATCCAACAATTTAAAATGGATTTATCATTGAAAATTTACCTTTCAAGAAGGGAGTCTTGGGTTATGATTTCTTTATGGAGTTTAGTAAGATTGATGAGTAGTCCAGTAAGTAAATCCCAGTCCATGTCTTTCCTCTCAACATAATTGGTCACCCAAATGGATATCATACCCGGGTGCATTCAGATCTCTGATGCACGTGAAGACTTCCTTTTCGTTTCTTGCACTGCAAACAAAACAAAAAAATATTTCAGCCAAACAAAATAGAGTTGTGATAAAAACAAAAAATGATGTATTTCTTTATTCATTAATAATTAGACATAATTACATCAGAAATCTGAATAGAACATGTAGTAGTGGTAGATGGTACTGGCCTCAACTGACAAGTGATCTTCTTGCAAACGGCTGAATCCCATAATTCAAGTTCATTGAAAACGGATACTGAATCTTTTATACTTTCACTTTTGAGAACATGTTGATAGCAGCACTGGAAAAATAGTATTCGAAAAAAAGCCTGACTTTACAGACAAACAGAAGATTTGTTTACCCTTTGCTAAATCTTGAAAGCCAGAACACGTGGTCAATACTGAAGATATTGTAAATGCATCAGGTGAACAATTTTCTGTTCTCATCATACAGAACAAATTATAAGCCATTTCCTTGTGACCAGATTTACTGCAGCCTCCAATCATTGAATTCCATGAAATACAATCTCTTTCCTCCATATCAAGAAACACACCAAAAGCATAATCCACAAACCCATATTTACAATACATATCAATCAAAGAATTCCCAACAATAACCGAAGACAATGCCACACCTTTCGTTATCATATTACCATGAATTTCCATACCATAACAAACCGAAGTGCATGATACCCAAACCCATTATAAAAATACCCAGAAATCATAGAATTCCAACTCACAACATCTCGTTCAGGCATTTCATCAAACACTTGGTGCGAACACCTAATATCTCCAAAATCGATGAATACCCGCATGTAAATGTTCTAAGAAAACACATTTTTGTGATGTATAACATCAAATGCTAAAAGGGTGTCGTTAATTGTTCCAAGTTTTGAGTAAAGATCAAGACGATTACCCAGATAAGTATTGGTGTTACAGAGACTAAGCTTTATGAGTTAAGCATGAATAAGTTTATAAGGGCCAACAATATGGACACGCGGTAACGATGACTTATAATTTTCAGGCGCCTGCTCTCTATAACTCCACCAATACTGTTAGTTTACTATTTTACCCATGTAAGTACATTTTGAATTATTCCAACCATGAATACACAATTACTGCTGATTTTTTAAACTTAAAAATTTACAATTATAACTTCTTCATTTTAAGTACACCATTTTACCTCACAGTGAAGGTTCATGTACAGCTTAGAAAAGGTGTTGAAGAATACCAGCAGTAAAGTACAGACATGAACATTACCCGTATGACCAAAAAAAACTCGATCAAAAGGTGTACCTGCTCAAAGATCTAAAATTCAGCCACAAATAACGACCCGCGAAAGAAATAACGAACCCAAATGAAATTGAACCTGCATGACCAAAAACACTCTAGAAGTCAGAAAAATCGGCAGCACCTTACTATGGAAATTAGAACGTTTGAAATTAGTAGACATCTTGAACTCTCAGAAGCTAGAACCTTAAATATATAAGCTGAAGCACATAACCTGAAATTGGAATCAACAAACCAAGAATCGTGAGAGATATCAGGACAAATTATATTGATAAATTCACAGGGGAAAGTATTTTTTCCAAGCGGCGTATCCATATGTCAAAACATATGTATTAAAGATCTTAAAAAGATTTGGACTTTGTGCTCTTTGTACATACATATGCAGTGGCAACTAATCATATATTTAGTTATAAAGACACCCACTTTTATTACTGGTTAACGCGGCCTAAGGTCATTGTGCCACATTTTTCGCCACGACCTATAAAGAGAGAGGATAGAGGTATCCGGTGCATATGCAACCCAACTCAAGCTTGTGCGGTAATTAACCTGCACCATATCATTTCAACCACCAAATAATAATGCCCTCAAATAGTTTATCTAGGAGTGAGTGAGCAAGCAATAGAAACCAACCAATCCAAACCAAAGCAAGATAAGCTACCCAACCCAATAACTAACTGTTTTATTTCGTTTTTTTTAATTTGGAAAACCAAAGACTAAGTTTCGCTTTCTGTTTATTCCCATTACATAGTCCAACTAAACCATACCCAACTACAAAACGGAACATGTTCATTGCGTCGCGCCAAATGCTTTTCAACAACAAATATAAAACCTTTACACCAACCTAATAACTAACTGTTTTGTTTCGTTTATTTTTTTTATTTGGAAAACCAAAGACTAAGTTTCGCTTTCTGTTCATTCCCATTACAGAATCCAACTGAACCATACCCAACTACAAAACGGAACATGTTCATTGCGTCACGCCAAATGCTTTTCAACAACAAATATAAAACCTTTAAACCAAACATAGGCATACAAAAAAATTGGAAAACAGTTAAGCCGACATATACAGTAGTAATTTGATTCTTATAAAGATTTATCTAAAAAAGAATACCTTAGTTTTCCCAGCATTGGTTTGAGTAGCCCTTTCAATAACAATGGTTTTCATCTCCAAATCTCAGTATGGACAAAAAAATAATCGATTTAGCATCAATCATACCACAGTGTTATTCACCTTCTTAATTTGAGGTTTTAGTTATCCCACCATGACAATCTACACAAAATAACATAAATATACTATCTAATGAGAATTTGGAAAATCTTTACCCAAATTTATACCTTCAAACGAATACATGAGTTTAAAATGATGAGATTGAGAGGAATTGTATGAAGTATGAAACCTGACTCGAGGAGACGTAGTTGAACAATCACCGATAGATCTTTTCATGAGCGTTTGTCGGTTCGGTTTACGACCACCGACTTACAACCTGACGCTAACATTACATTCAAATTAATAAGTGTTCCGATGCCAGCGAAAAGTCGGTTTTAGAGTCGACGTAAGAAACAATCCAACGTCGTTTCAAAGGCTTTGATACGAAATCCTAATCCTCACCTGAAGGCGTAGCCGGTTAATCAGTGAACCACCGACACCATCATCAGAGCCCTAGAACCCACCGATCTACGCGGATATACCTGCATTCTAAAAACAACACAAAACCGAGTTTGAAGCAGAGTTAGAAGAGGAAAGAAAGAGAGGGAGAGAGACAACAACCTTGAAGAAGAAAGAGAAACAGTGAGAAATCGTGACTTAATATGCCAGCATAACACGCGTCCATCTCCTGCAACCCTAAGACGTGTGTCCAACTCCACACACGAAATGACCAAATCACCCCCAAGAAAATGCTAAATACCAAAAAGCTTACAAATCAGTTCCAATAAAAAAAAATTTGAAACAATCTACCCAGAAGATTCGAACCTGGGTAAACAGAAAAGCAGCACAACAGCTCAACCACCAGACCACTCACAACCAACTGAAATTTGTCCAACATAATAAGTATTTAACATATGAGAAAGAATAAAACAAAATAAAGTTATTGTTCAATATCAGTTGTCTATTAATATATTGTAATTATTAGAAAACTGAACTATATAACAAAAACATGATAAATATGTAAGAACTAGATTGCGCCCCCCGCGCGTTGCGGCGGGGGAATCTAGTGTTTGTGATTTAGCTGTATAGGATTTTATCATATGCCTTGATAGTTAACATTAACATTCTATCTTAAGTGCACAAAAATAGGTTTAACATGACCTAGCTTTACAAAAGCAAAGTTGTTAATATACACATACTATGATAGTTAACATTAACATCTTGGCTTATGTGTTATGACCTAGCTTTACAAAAGGGAACTTGTTAAAATAGCACGCTTTACAAAAGAGGTTTTGGTTGGCCTTATAAAGGACCATGCTTCACAAAAGAGGTTGGATGAACCTCGCAAAATAGCATGTTTCATAAAAGAAGTCTTGGTCAGTGTTACGAAGAACCATGCTTCACAAAAGAGGTTATGTGTGACGTCAAGCTGCATTCTAGTGATTGGTTTTCCTTGACTTGTAGCTTACATCTGCATAAAAAAACAATCTTGAATAAGAATTCGGAGATGAAGAACATGGACAAATTTCATTTCATAGGACAATAAAACAGCAAATGGCCAGTTGCCACATTAAAGAAACCAAAAAAACATAACTGCAACCCAAACAAAAAAAAGGGACAGAAGCACAACAAACTAACAAAACTACATTATCTCAAACTTTCACACATGTTCAACAGTTAAAAATGCATAGTAACACAAAAAAGACAACATAGTGTGAAAATTAACTCACATGAAAGATTAAGACTCTTGTGACTTTTTTCGATTGTATGGTTAAATGCTTTAAGGAAATGCAATGAACTCACATAAAAGCACAACATAAAATAATTAACGAACTAACCATGAGGCCTTGTGCTTGGTATAAAATAAAGATAAAAGACTGTGCAAGTATTGGCATCATATAAATTACAAATCCTTAGTTGTCACCATGAGTTGGCTGAAGAAAACTCCCGACAGCTAGTAGTAGTTGAAACACGCAAATATTACCCTACATCATATATATCACAAATCCTAAAGCACAACTAAAAAGAAAGTAGACATAATTACAGTATATGGAACACCAATTTGATTTAATTGTCAAAAACTATGATGAATAAAAAGCTACTAAATCACGGAATCACTTAAAGCCGACAGGTGCAGGTGGCGTTTGTGCTCGTTGAACACCCAAATAGCGAATGCAATGGCATTCAGATGTGCTGGTTTCTGCAAATCCACAAAAATCAAATTTGACTTGTTTCTGACTTTTTATATAAATCAAACACTAAAGCAATTATAAATCAATCGTAAACCATACCCACAAACAGATTCCTACAGACGAACACCATGTTGTGCAATCGGAACCATACCGAGTCATCTATATCTGGCCTCAACTGTAACTCCGGCCACATTACAGTGGTTTGAAACCGATGAAAAAATGTTAGTGGAGCATCAACCACCTCGTCACACCACACACTTTCACGATTCGAGGTAATGTTCGTACCCATGACCCATCTACTTGTTTTCTTTTTTCCAAACGGAAGCCCTATAGTTCTGTAACACCCTACCCGTAATACGGACAATTAAGCGATAATATACTTGGTTTGGAAATTGAAAATCCAAAACATTTCATAATTTACTTTAAAACATTAACATCTAGTCACTGCACGGTTTAGTACAACATAGTAGATTAAATGTTTTATTGTAAAACATTTCATATTCGTGTTCAAAAGTCGCGGAAGCGATCGAGTCTCGAGCGTTCGGTTCTTGATTTATGATGTGATCGTTTTCCGACTTCAATTCTTCTTACCTAAGAGTTTTTACAAGACATTTAAGCCATTAAACATATATAGGATTGAAAATGATTGGATATAAATGATCAAAATGAGAAAAATTGGATCCTGATGTTCGTCGCGTAGCGCGACGAGCTCGTCACGTAGCGCGACGGGTCGTCGCGTAACGCGACGATAATGCACTTCCCGGGTCACGCAGCGCTACGGGTCAAAATGACCAGAAAGTTGCCATCTTCATCCTTTTTTTTTATACTTAGCCAATTTTCCACTTTATCACAACTTACTTAGACATTATTTTGGCCATACTTTGATGCAAAATTGGTTGAGTTTTCAAGCCTAATACCATGGTATTTGGTATCCCTTGACGATCAAGACTACAATGATTCACACGTTCGGTTTCCCCTACCTTAATCGGTATGAATCAATTGACCCGTTAAGGTGGATTTCGACTACTTTCATGCTTCGTTTTAAATGTGGAACTACAATATGCCTATATAGTTTATCCAAAGCCCTTTTTAATGATATATATGATCACATTTCAACTACATTACCCCATAGGATAATTATGCATTTAATGACAACTTTTAACGACTTCAAGACATTCAAGACTCAACACCCATGGTTTGACCTCCTATGATTCCCACTAAGACTTGTAATCCTCGCATGTTTGTACACCCAATATTTTGAGTTTAATTACGAATTCACCCTGCACATGTTGCCGTTGTGGCGATACCGTCGTGTCTATGACTCCATGAGCCATTTTTACTTGGTTTTACTTGCCCGGCCCACACGTTCTCAAGGTTTACCAATATTTCCAATTTACACATGTCTAAGAGGACCATGGCATTCCATAAACTAACAGAAACATTCAATCACAATAATATCAAGTTCAAAGTCATGATTATGACATACCTTGGCTCGCGCCCTTTTTTGCTTCTAGACTAGCTTGAAGTAGATAACATTGAGTCTATGAATACACTCAAGCAACTAGCATAAATTCGTTACCGGCTTAATGTTAACTCTTGGCCTAAGCTATTGTCTATCTAGCATTTTACCCAATTGACCCGATAGTCTAATTGGGATATTAACAACCTTCATCTAAGGCCATCTTCTATGAATCGTTTATCTTATTTATGCTTCTTTTTGTGACATTTCAATGTCAAATCCCCAAATGCATATACAAAGGTATAATTAAGCATATACACATACTAGAGACATATTAAGAATCAAGTCATCGAGTGACTTACCTTATGCGTGCTTCCTCTTTACCTCAACCCGAGACTCCTTGGCTATCTAAAGTCTCTTGTATCTGCACCTATGAGGTGAATGATCACTTAGGTTGTTAGAACCTAATCTTTACTTGTCTACACACATTTTTGGTCGTGTTTCACCAATATACAAGTTTTCATAAATTATCTATGCCCAAATGAAATCGAGTTTCATTGAGGCATTTTATCAAACACTTGGTAGGCGTGATTTTCCTAGCTTTAATTTTAAGACTTGGGGACATCATGGATCCATCCTTAACCAAGATTATCAATACTAGCATTCCTATAGATATTTTAATCATAGTTTATAACTAGTATTTCGTGGTTTAAAGGTGGTTCCTACCAATCCACCAAAAACCCAATTTGTTTCATAACATGAACTACAAGGTTATTACCTTCTCACAAGGATTTTGTTTAACAAACACAAACTAACATGTTTTATGATTTTCTTATACAAGATTAACCATTACAGGTCCTTAATTCATGTTTTTATAACCACCCATGATTTTCATCATACCCAAGCATGAACATACCCTCAAATTTAGTCAAATAAAAGGTTACCTTGATGTGTATTATGCTTGGATGATTCATTTTAGGGCTAATGCAATCAAAATCCCCATGATTCCACCTTGATTTAGGCTTGTTCTTGAGTTTCTTTAGGGTTTGGTGTGTGTGTGTTATGAACGAATTTGGGGATATGTAGTTTATCTCCGTATTTTGTTTTTAATATTAACCGAACTCAAGTTTGGTCATTTGTCAAATATGGCCCCTCCCATCTTTTGTCAAGTATTTTCTAGTTAAAAGCCTCGTGTGCTTATATTATCATAATATACGGTTTAGAAATTTTGGGGTGTTACAAGTTCGACCCTTCACTCTAGAAAAAGTGTAACAAAAAACATGAAGTTCAGGTCCCAAAAGCCTAAACCTCCTCACAGAGTTGAGTGACATATTTCCTTTAGGAACTTATCAAGAGGACTGTGACAACGCGCTAGCTAATATATAAAAATTAATCGATCAATTGTTTTCGTACATTTTTGAACCTCTTCGCAGCAACAGGTTCACCGAAAACCTGGGTCCGTTCCCAGACAACATAGGTGGTTGAACCCTGGTCCGTTCCCTAACCCATTCGTGGATTTGTGTGCACGCAGATTGATTTCATTTAAAAACCAAATGCTCACCAACTGAAGAACGGTCCTGTAACATAATCTGAACTTCCTATTTTTTAAACTTTAACCTGGAAAACCATATCCCATTTAATTAAAATCTTGACCGGTCCTTTTGGTTCAAAAACAATAAAGACTTCAAATAAAAGAACTTTACTAAACTTGTAAAGACAGTCCAAATATAATTAAATACTATGATTTCTCACCTCTATTATATTAGCATTGTGCTAACGTTTGTAATATTCTGAACACCACTGAGAAGAAGATAACGTTAGGCACATGTAAGAGTAGCAGTATAAACTGTAAAGTGTCATGTCCAAACCTGCATTAAATAAACAAAAAGAAACCTGAGATCACAGATAAGTTGCTAAAATAATTCACATATATGCTGGTAAAATAAATCACAACTGCAAGAAACAACTGAACCAAAATTGTTACTATATTCTAATAATTAATTTAATTAAAGAAAAAATCAAACCAATTATATCAAAGTGAAATCTAAACCCTAGCTATATCACTGATATAGCTGAGATCTTTACAAAACAACTGTCGATGTAGGCATTTGTACAATGGGATGAAATCGGTTTCAGGAGTTTCAAGGTACTTACTATCGACGTCCATGAGCTTCATCTCAAAATCAGCAATCTTATCTTGAGCTGCAAAAATGGTCTTAGTAATTAAAAAACTCAGCAATCATATGATGTTTATAGTAGACAATCAGTGAACCAATTCCATAAATTCATTCATGACAGTAGATGTATATTTTGGATAATAAAGTGTACGGAAGAACAGAAAATTCACAATTTAAACAAACAAATGTTGATACAAAACCAAAAATGAGTCGGAGATCTAACCTGCAAAGATGGATTTGATAAACCTCTTTGGAATCATCTTTGAAATCGAATCACAGAACACGTATTCGAAGGTATAGTCGTCGTCATCTCCACCCACCTTTTAAACCCTACCTAACTTCTTGTATGAACACCATCTGTGCAACCCATCAGCAACAATTAAGGTTTGAAAACAAAATCGTAAAAAAAGGAATTAATAGCAAATATACGAACCTAGTGAAAAGAAGGAAAGATGAGCAGGTGGAAAAGGGAGGCGGAAGGGAATGAAGATCTAAAGATGATGTGAGACGAATGAGAAGGAGAGGTATTAGAATGAAAGCGGCGGTGATAGTGTCTAGGGTTTCAATCTATGAAGTAGGCTATTAATTTAAGATCCATTCAACATTTTATGCTTTAAATGGTTATACCATATGCTTCAAATGCTTGTACATGTGGTAAGGTGGAAGCATGGTGTGAGGAATGGCAGGGATGGTACAATCTTATCCAAAACATACAACCCTTATAGCATAAGTCACAACAAACCAAAACATGTGCAACCCTTAAAGAACAACTTACAACTCACCATTACATAAAACCTTTGGTTTTTAGAGATTATAAAATAAACTTATTCAAAAGTATCAAAATTGTGGATATTATTATTAACTCTATAATCAATGGTTCAACACCACTAGTTTTCTAGATTCTTGGAGTGAACCCATGAAAATAAAAAATTATTTAAATTCTTAGCCACGAAAAAACAAAAAAGTGCATTTAACAAATGGAATGTGAGACCCACTTAACAGTAGACCAAAACATGGCCACAAAAACTTGTGGCTCACAAACAACAAGTGTCTTCACCATTACACTCTGAATATTGGCCACATGACAAACTATCCTAAAGTGGAAAAAAGTGTCCCACTATCTTCGTTTACTTAAAGAAGACAAAACCCTTCAACACATTCATCATTCACGACACCTCAGTTGAAAGAAGTTGCAGTAATGTCTGACGCAAGAGATCCATCGATTAAGCTTTTAGGGAAGAGTATTCAGTCAGCTGATGATCAAAAAATGAAGTATATGAAGGGTGGCAAGGTATTTTAAATAATTCTGACTTAAATTTGTTGTTTTAAATGAGTTGTTTTTTAGATAAACCATGAATTTAGTTTTGTGTGATGAGTTGTGTTTGTGTTGTTTTTTTTATTAACGGTAAACAAATCAAACTCGAGCAGCACTCTCGGGCACCCTTTCGACCAATTCAGGTACTCCGAGAGTATCCGAGTTATCAAACACCAATTCTAAGAAAACCCTGTAACCCACCCGTCCATAGGCATGACGATGAAATTATCAGCAAAACTCGTCCAGCTAAAAAAAACCAGTTGTGTTGTTTTAGAGGGTAATTTTTTTGAAGGGATGTTGACCTTAGAGGAATATTGATTGATTTTTAACTTGTGTTTAAAAAAAATGTAAAATTATATTGTCCCATAATTTTGAACTTTGATGTATTAAAAGGAAGGTCTTGATGTTTTTTTATACTGTGTGTCCCGCTTAAAAATTGATTATTGGCATTAAGTTCAACCATAGAAGATCAAAAAACCATAAAGGATTGAATTTGCCACTTTTAGGCCCATATATAATTTAATTTGGCGGGTAACGGGTCAAAACATTTTTTAAGTAAGAAGAGTCATATCTAGTACGGGTCGGGTTGAAATGACCAGAAACACTTTTTGTTCAACTTTTGACAAATTTAATTCCTTTTAGTTAACTTTTTTTTATTTGACCCGTATGAGATAACATAGCCTGAATCAACTTATTCGTAAGTAAATTACTCAAAGTTAACACCTTTAATATGAAAACTCTTGCATGTTTCAGGCCTTTCGATACGACGGTGATGGAACCGAATTCGGTAAGAACGCGTTGGCCAATTTGAGAGCAAACCCTGCGGCCATGTCAAGATCAATGAAGTTCCATGAGACATCATAGTTATGAACACAGAACAAGATTCAATAATGAAGTGTGTTCTTTGACATAATGATTAATCAAGATGGTTTTTTGATGACTTTGGGTTGTTAATTTGACAAGTTTTTGTTGTAGATAAGATAACTATGTAAAATAAATCATTTGAACAAAGGGGAGGGGGAGAGATAGGTTCTTGAAGTTATCAAGATTAAGTGCTAATGGTGATGAGTATGTGAAGTGTTGACCAATAATTGTTCATAATCTTCTACTAGTTCTTATCAATCTATATGACTTGAGCTTGTTTTTATGCCTAAGTTGCATTTTTTTTGAACGCATGTTTAATAACTTGCCTTGTTAAGGTGATTAAATTTCTTGATTAGCATGAAGCCATGAATAACTTCATTCTTAAATACTAAGTGCACAAATTTTTCACTAACTTTTTATATAGTCTTGGATAATGATTAATGAAACTAATATTTTTCACTAACTTTTTATAAAACCTGCTTTTTAAGCTAATTATAAAAGTGAAAAAGCCTTGAGTGAGAATGGATATAGTCTTGAATAATGAATTGCCTGTTTTATAAATTGACTCTAAGAATTTAGTTGACTTAGATTAAAAAAAACGACATTTTTTTCCCAACCAGAAGGAAATAAAACTGTATTGCTAAAACTTTGGGAGAATCATCAAGAATACACGGTAAAGTTGGTGTCAAGTGACATATATATGCTGGGTTAGTAGAGAGGGCTTTGCCCTTTAAGCCCCAAATATGGTGGAGGGAGCGTTTTTTTTTTTTTTTTTTTTTAATTTATATTTTAAAAAACAAATCAATTAAATTAAAAGGTACATTTATAGTAAATAAAACAATAACATTACACAAAATTAAAAAAATACTAAAAATAATAAAAACACAATTGAAAAAATACTGAAAATAAAAAGGGTGGCGGCGCAGCTTGTTGCCCGCCTACCCGTTATCTTGATGTAATTTTCTTTGTCCTGGAATGAAAGATATTTATTAAAAAAAATGTGAATTTCTTGCGTGTCCATTTTACCGCAATTCGGTCAACGCTTTTCTTATCATCCTCAGTTTTCTTCTCGTGGCTTCTTTTTTAACCTTTCAACCCAACGGTTCACCAACATCTTGTAGTTGGGTTCCCGACACGAAGTCGGGGGCAAGGTCCGTGGATGTATAGAAATGGGTTGTTGGTAACGGATGTTTGGTAGTGGAAATTGAGACGGGATATAGGAACGAGTTGTTTGTCAAAAGGACATCGTGGATAAAACATGTTGGTTAAAATATGTGCGAACGCCGCTAGGTCTTGTGAATTTCCCAGAATATGTAGATTATGGATTTGAGACAAACTAGAATTGAGGGTTTCAGGTCGGTCAAATGGGTTGTTTGGGTCAAAGGAATGGGGGTATGGATGCATTTTTTTTTTAAATAGTAGAAGAATATTATAATGTTTGGGGTGGAGTAGAAGAGATTTGTGAAACATGTAATGAATATGGGTTAATTTATATAGCAAGTGAGTAAATAAATTTTTTAATTAAGATTAAATAGCCATACCAACCACATCTGGCCATGTCACCAACCCCAATTGCCCCCAACGCCCGTCGATATCTCCAACCCCCCCCCCCCCCCCTCCCTCCACACCATCACACCGTGTGGTCTAAGGTCTAAATCGAAGTGTTACATGATATGGTAGGTGAGATATTTCGTCCATTCATTTAGGACCCGTAACTCCAAAGGTTGCAAATATTCGTCTTTTGAAGTTATGTTTTGGTGTGCGACAACACAATTTAATATTAGTGACATGTGTGAAGTAAATGGGAAATGAGGGTATCTATCAACACATAAGTGAATGTAAATGCCTGCGGTTAAAAGTTGGGATTCAACTTTATAAACAGTGTGACAAACTTAATTTATAACAAAACGAAAAAGAGAAATTATTGACGAGTCAACCCTAACAAACTTGACCCGTTTAACTTTTAACAAAGGTTAACACATTGTCCAACCCAAAATTGATTCTTTTGTTCCAAAGGGTTTGACCCTGCTAAAGACGGATTAGTGTAATTTTGCTGGTTAAAAAGAATAGTTCAAATGATAAAAGTAAAAATAAAAGTTCTAGGCCATCGCCCATCGGTTTTTCTGATGTGGGCTAAAAACAAAAATCACGATGCCCATTTTCTAGTCTTTTATAAGTATGAGCTGGATTTTTAGTTGATAGAAGTTTGTTGGGCTTTGATATATTAAAGAATAAGCCCACTGCAAAATAATCATTTGTTTTTGAATGATTTGAACACATACTTGAAGTTGAATGTCGAGTTTTGAAAACTTTATAATTCGTATTGTTGTTTTCTAGAAGGTATATATTTTGGTTCATTTCTTCCCAAATGTTCATATAAACTATTAATGGTGTATAATATTTTTTTTTATGAAACAACTTACATTATGATGGTGTGGGTAAGCAGGCAACAAGCTGCGTCGCTACCCTTTTTAAATCGCAAAGTCTATCCTACTAAACACAAACCCTTGGTTCTTAGGGCTCCGCGAGTCACTGTGGACCACCTTCTGCACACGTGTCAGGAAACGCACAGCCTCAGGGGCAATGGATCCAAATGTGTCAAAGTAACCGGCAAGAACACGTGCTGATTTTCCAAATAGGTTGCTTCGTGCTTAGCGACATTCTTAGCTTCTGCTTCGTGCTTCATCTATACTACATTATAAAGGAGGAGAGATGGCTAAAATAGTCACTTCATATCAATTTTAAGATGGCATACAAAAGGTCACAAGCTAAACAACTATCTTTTTGTCAAATCCTTCCCTTTATGCCCCTATATGCAATATTTGTTTACAATTGTACAAATGACTAATGCAAGTCATCTATATTATATTTGCTTCACCTTTTGATTTTCTTATCTTTAATGAATTCAATTTGAGATTCAATGCCTCACCTTTTACTTTTCTCATCTTCAATGATGAATTAAAATCAACATCCCTCAATTTAATCTAACCCCTCATACCATCGCCTTATCACACCATTTTCTTTATTTTTCTTGGAAGCAGTCATCGAATGATATTATTCAACACTTGTAGTCTTCCACTATCGATTATTATGTTGGTAAGCCAACACTTGTAATCTTGTATATTCTTTTTGTATATTTATATATTTATTTAGTTATTTAGTTTTTAAGTTTTTTGTTAGTTCTTATATATGTTTTTTCATTATTTTGTCCATGTTTTCTTTTACATTCTTTTTATTTCAATTTCTGTAAATTGTGGTTTCATATTTATCATTCAATTGAATTGTTTATTTTTTATGATCAAATCTGTTTTGTTTTGGAGACATCACAGCTCATTAACCCATTTCCATGTACATACATATTTTAGTTTATGTTATATTCTCTAAAGTACACTTATTTTCTTCTACGGTTATAATGTGATATTCGCTTCCAATTGTCATTTTCGTTTTACCCACATGGTTTACAATAAGGAGAGGGAAGCGAATCCCAGGTTATTGACACTTGATAGTGATGTGTGTGAAAGATTTATATTGTAATCTATCTTGTCAAGGCGCATAAGCACACTCATAAGAGCTAGAAACCATGTCTTTCAGTTAACTACTCATATGGTGCGTTGAGCTGACCTTGAGCACTGCGCCCCTGGCGCACCTTTGACAACTTAGATTATAATTGGTGCTCACAGTCATGCATTCCTATGTCATCATTTGAGTATAAATTTGAAGTTTTGTTGATTTCACTTGAAATTTTAAAAATAAATTACAAATTTTTCTCAATTTACTTTCAATGATAACATTAGAGCTTTAATGGCAATTTTCATTTTTTATAGATCCTAACATTATTAGGGGATGGCAAAACAATCCGAGCCTGATAGGAAGTTTGAAATATAACGACTGTATATCGCATTGGCGTGTTCGATGGGATGTTCGGTTGGGCAAATTGTGACTGTGTATCGCATAAGTGTGTTCGACAGGAAGTTTGGTTGGGCCAACTTATGGGAAAAATAATCTTTGTTGTGTTAAGAAAAACATTACAACCAAAGAATAAGATTACAACTACGACTCACCTATGTAAATAAAAGAAGAGACATAAATGATCAAATAAGACATCTTACAATCAATTTCATCGCAACTGTAAATACTCGAGGTTGTTTTTTTAAGTTTGGGTTCAAATGTTCTGTGAAAAATTACCCTCTTCTAATTTGGAACTAATGCTTTAATGATTTTGATACTCTTATTTGACATCTTTGTGTTTTTTAATTTACAAGTATGTGTATTGGATCTTTATGAAACTAAAGTTGACTTTGCCAGGTAAAATTTGTTTCTAGAAGGGTTTTCCTCTCAAATTCTGGTGTTGCTTTAATTGATCAGTGATTGTGTATGTATATAAGCAAGAGGAGGACTTGCTTAAGAAGCGTCAAGAACTACGCTTCCCATATCATTTTCTTAGAACTTTATACAATAAGTCGACCAATACGAACCAAACTTTAAGGAATACATTTTTGTCGACAGGATTTACCCGCTGCAATGCGCGGTTGGAAAACTGCTAGCATATTACAAGTTTTTTTGGATCCCACCGCAACGCGCGGGTAAACCCACTAGTATCTATATATATATATAAAAGAAAGCATATATGCCCATTGAGAGTGCCAAGTGGCTTAATAATTGAGTGTTTTTGGTGTTTTTGAGTATTTTTCTAAATTTATCTCTCTATCTCTTAATTCTCAATTACTAAAATTAAATTGAGTTATTTTAGGAAAAAAGAATTTAAAAACAAATTTAAATTTTTCTCTCTTATCTTCCTCCCATAATTTTTAAACATAAATATCTTTTATATTCGAGATTTTTTAAATAAAAAAATTACACCAAATTAACGAGCGTTTTATTATCTTTCCAACGAGTACCATAGTGCTATATAAAAACGAAAAAAAAAACGACTATTTTTTGTGGGGTTATATTCATACAGAAAAAAACACAAAGTGTTCAGGTTATTCATTAATCAAATTGTAACATATTTTAATTTGCGTGAAGATGATTATATGTTGAAGGTTATCCTTTTAATACTTTATTATGTTTAATATGGTTTATGCTTTTTATTTTTTTAACTTTTTAAATAAATGTTTTTTAACTAAGATTGATTATGTTTAAGTTATTTACTCTTTTCGTGATTTGAGTTTTCTTTTTTTTTATCATTTTTTATTAAATCATATTAAATTTTTCAACCCCGGGACCTTCCCGGGGTAATCGGCTAGTGTATAATAAACTAATAGATTATCTGGTAACCTATTCATACATTAGCCAAACTTTTATTACATAAAAAGTTATATTATTTAAAAGAGTATAGTTGTATAACTCTAGTTAAATGCTAATGCTTTAAAATCGAAACTTGATACATTGAGATTGAGTAGAACTGTTAAAATACATAAGTTTTCCACAAAAGTTATTTGGCCAAGTACAAAAATGCATATAAAACTACATATTAGCATACTTCCTTTTGTCATATCCATATTTTTATTATAATAAAAATTAATATTCAATTAATCTATGTACCAAATACCCTAAAGGCCTAAACATAGTAGGACGAAAGCTACATGCCACGTCTCGAATAATACTATATTTTAATCTTATAATAATAAGGGAAAATGACCGATATAGCCCGTTGACCGGGCCATTTGCACAAATAACCCTTGCACCCCCCTTAGGAGAGACGGGACACGGCTCCCAATGAGCCTGAACCGTCTCCCAAGGGGGCTTACCGTTTCAGCCAACAGACGACCGCCACGTGGCGTTGTTGATCCCGAGGCTGTCCCTGCCGTCTGAAGCCGTCTTGGGAACCGTCTGAACCGGCTCAAAGTGTTTCGGGAACCGGCTTTCGGGTCTTTCGGGAACCGGCTTTTTCAGCCGGGTCACATTTTACAATGGTGACTCGCCGTCTCCCGAGACGTCGTCTCCGGTGAGTCCCGATGGTTCGACCGACGCTTCGGTGTCCAGGTCACCACCTATAAATACCGTCTCCCGTCTCCCGTCAGAACATCCAAACCACCACCACCGTCTAACAGTAGCAGCATCCAAACCACCACCACCACCGTCTAACAGTAACAGCACCACCACACAACCACACCGTCCACCACCACCGTCTAACAGAAATGGCACCCCAAAGATGGACCGAAGAACAAGAGATTGCACTTGTATCGGCTTGGCGCCACGTTGAAGAGAGCACCCACCAAACGAACAAATGGTTTCGTATCCAACACGAGTATAACCGGCTGGTTGGAGGGTCTGACCGGACAACGGACTCACTTAGCCGGAAATTGAATGATTTGACAACGAAATGTCAAATCTTCAACTCGTACCACAACGCGACACTTCAGGATGTACCCCGTGGCTTTCCCGAAGACACGTCAATTCGACACTCCAAAAGACAATATAAAAACGGGCAGGGCAAAGAATTTAAACATTTGTCCGCCTGGCAAATGATGAGGGATTATCTTAATTAGTTTATTTTGTAATCGAATTTTATTTAATGTTTATTAATGTTTATTTATGTTTTTTTAGTGTTTATTTATGTTTTTTTTATTAATGTTTATTTATGTTTTTTTTAGTGTTTTTTTTATATAAAAGTAAATATTTCGTTAATATTACAATAACAATATTATTACAAAAACAATAAACAAACTATACTATTACAACAAACTTCCCAAACTATACTATTACAACAAACTTCCTAAATTTACTTGCTAAGAACTAAGAACTTTGTTTGAATGGTGTATGTGCGCTACATAGACAAAGAACTCTTCTTGCAAATAAAATAGACTACCACATTGTCAATGCAAATTACACGGGTTAACCCACGCGCAGATGCAACAACAATCCAAGTAGTCGTACGCAGATGAAACAACAATCCAAGTAATCGGCCATTATTTTCGTAAGCCGGTAGGCTTCGGTTGGCAAACCAAAAAACATTTTGGAAGATGAAAGGTTTGGACGGTGCAAGTTTTGTTAAATGAAATCCGGTATTTATATACAATTTTCAGACGGTTCAGCCGGTTCAGACGGTTCCCAAGACGGCTTCAGACGGCAGGGACAGCCTCGGGATCAACAACGCCACGTGGCGGTCGTCTGTTGGCTGAAACGGTAAGCCCCCTTGGGAGACGGTTCAGGCTCATTGGGAGCCGTGTCCCGTCTCTCCTAAGGGGGGTGCAAGGTTTATTTTTGCAAATGGCCCGGTCAACGGGCTATATCGGTCATTTTCCCTAATAATAATGGTTGGACAATGAGATATTGGGTCAAAGATTCTTCTTATTTATGGGATTTGAGGCATTCCACTATTCCCAAGTGACCTTTACTTGCTGCATAACTGATCTTGTTGACCATTTCTCACTAGTACCTAGGCACCAGTCTTCTTGTGACGAGACCCGGTCCATCAAATCATAACCAATTAAGGCTAGACGGGCTTGAAATGGGCCGTGTAGACCTTCCATACCAGCCCATCACACTGTGGTGTATGTAGAGTATGGTGTGGGGTAGATTGGAGGTATTTCTACCGGCGTGAGGCAATTATTAATGCAACCGTGATGTATGTTCATTCGTAGTCAAAACTAGCTGTTTTCAAACGGCTAGTTTACTTAAAAAAAAATTATATGTTACATATATGTAACAATATATAAACCTAGTATATTCATCCATGCAAATACATTTTCACTAAAATTCATCAAAAAAAACTTATCATTTCCATCATTTATATGCAATGGAACATCATAGGTTATTATCATCTTCGTCATTATGTTATATCGAGTCGAGGCTTCTAACAGGGTCGGTCCGATAGCTTAAGCAAATCAGGCAAAAGCCTAGGGCCTCAAAAAAAAAAAGAGCCTCCATTTTTTTCCTTCATGTATTACCTGTGTGTGAGTTACTTGTTTAAAGTGAGTTAGAGACGTCTTCAATGTTTAGTTCTGTAAATACCATTGGTCAATGTTCATTTGGTGACTTTCCCGTCTGATTAATACTTTGAAATCAAATGGAGCTCTTGAAGGATAGGCAGGATAGATTTGAACGGCCACAAAGTTGAGATCGAGATGACGTTGAGGGACAATCAAGATGGACATGGAGGATTTGTGGTCCATGTCCTTTACACTTGAGTCACCTTGTGTAACCGTTGTAGTTATTGGTCTTTTTTTTTGAACGGCTAACAAATCAATCCTAAGCACTCTGGTCAACCAATAATTTCACACCAGTTCTCGGGAAAAACCCGTTACCCAAAGGCCCACTGCGGTAAAACCCGGCCGACCAGCAACATTTTGCTGCCGATAGGACTCCAACTCCCGACCTCAAATAAGAAAAGCAAAGAAGGTGTCACTCTATCATAAAAGCATTGGCTATACTTGGTCATATTATATCAAAATATTTTATAGAGATTGACCAATAAACAAACTAGCTTATGTCGTAATTTTGAAACACAAATTTAAAGCAACAATAACTTCCAACGTCATTAATAGATGCATTTCATGTATTACATTAAATAGCACACCAAACACTTAACTTATGATAGTGTAGTCACCTTCCATTACTAATAAAAACCCTAAATTTACAACTCAAGACCTCATAAAACCAAAAATACTGCAAACAAAAGACACCACAATATCTTAACCTAATCCCAAAACCCACCCACAAGGGCAAAAACGTCAAATCCTCTTCTGGCGGGTGCAAAAGACCACCACTGCCCTTCAACACCAAAACCAACTTTTAAAAACTAGGGGTACCTTTCTTAATAATAAGGCAACCCTAAAAAACAAAATGACTAAAAGGCCCTTGTAAATTAAGCCCATAGTCATATTGTAGTACCTATTGTAGTAGCTAAAAAGTTACAATAGTAAATACTAGGTGACCACTAAACCTACTACCCATTAAGGGTAAAAATGTCTTTTTAACGAAATTGGGCACCCGTGAAGGTCTGCCCAAACGACCAGCCAGCAGGGACCACGTTGTTGGAAATAACGGTTTTGCCATCACTTGTAGTGACCTTAAACGATAGGGACTGCCCGTTCAAATAAGTGTTGGATTGCCAATTTTGCCCCCAGTTTCTTGACATTTGTTGCCAACCGGTCTTCGACCCTTTAACCGCCACCGCATGAACATCACCCGCACCACCAACATTTGTAATCAACACCAAATTGAAGTACGAATGACCGTTGATTTGGAACCTGATTCCACCTCTTCTCAAACATGGCACCCTACAGCAAAACAAAAGAAAAATATATTAATAAATTACTAAAATACCCTTATGACTTTAATAAAAGTTTTAATGAATTTTACTAAAATACCCTTACTTTGTTGTTTACTTTACTAAATACCTGTAACAAAATTTTACTAAAATACCATTACTTGGTTGTTTTCTTTTGTACTTTCAAAATAATCGGCTAATAATTTAACTCAATAATACTTTACTTTTATTTAAACAAATCTCTTGAATTTACTAAAATACCCTTTAATTTTGCCCAAATTACCGAAATAGTTTAATATAATACAACTACAAAATTACAAAACTAGCAACGTACAATTACAAAAACAATCATGTAAAACAAATGTATATAAAAAGACAAAAAATACCCTTGTCGAATGAGGGTATTTTAGGAAGAAAAAAACACTCTTACCTTCTGTAAGCAACAGGAACAATTCCAGCTTTGTACTGAGCAATATGTTGGAACACAGGTTGAGAGAGGTCAAAATGTTGTTGAGGAGGGTTACACCAGCCACCGTTGTTGTTAGGTAAGGCATTGTTGGGTGGACAGAAGTTGGTAGCGGTCACCTTAATGGAACCAGGCAAACACCATTTGTTGTCATTCACACACTTGATTTCGAAACATGACCCACAACTTAACCCGTTGTTGAATAGAGCTGTACTTAATGCTGCTGTGTTTGTACCGTAACCTTGACTGTATAAATTCCCATACCCACATGCACCACCTGTTCATTTCCAAATGACAATAATAATATTATTATTAGTCACTTAGTCAAACTAATTTTATAAAATGTATTGAAAACTAGCTAAGCCCGAGCTTTTTAGAAAAATAAATTTGCATAAATTTATAATTATTATTTTTATAAAAATATATTATTTAGTTAATTTTATTATAATTTAATTATGCGAGTCTGATTGAGCACGATAAATGACTTTTGGGCTCGGGCTAAAGCTCATTTAAGCTCGGATTGGCTCGAGCTTTTAACAAGCTAAACTTGAGCAGCTACAAGCGGGTTTGGCTCATTAACACCTCATGTGTATACATTATCTCTAAATAAAAGAAGAATGGGTACCCATTGTGCCGGCAGCATCTCCGCCGCCGTAGAAGGTGGCGTGAGCGTTGACCCAGCCGCCGTCAGCGTTGACGGCTGGAGAAATGGAGAGGAAACCCATAAACAAAAGCCCTAAAGTTGTGAAGGCGGCCATGGATATCAGGTAATGAGAATGTGGGTTGAGTGTGTGTGTGTGTGTAAGTGAGAGGCTAAGTTGGTGGTGAAGAAAACTGGTGCGGTGGGTTGCATATAAATAGAGGGTTTGGGAATTTAGGGTTGAAGGGGGTAACCCAGTGGCCCACTTGGAAAATATTCAAAATATTGTCGCGGGCCGTCTTTTAAATATTTCATGATTATTAATTCTGTCGTATGAGTCACGAGTGTAAAAGCCAAAAGGATTAAAGGATTCCCATCCTGCGAATGTAAGACCACATTTAGTCGTACAGGAAAAAAACGCCCCATTCACCGGGGCTAATTTGATTGGCTCACAAAAGAAAAGTAATTTTACGCTTAAATGTAGCGTTTTTTTTTTTTGAACGGCCAACAAAACTTTTATTGCTCCAGCTAGCAAGAAGCTAGCACAAACCAAATTGTCCGAATACACCGAATACATCAAACAAAGTACATCCCGAAAAAACTAAACACAGAAAAACTCACACACCGTAAAAACTATCCCATTTTTGTTGTATCGAACCTGCACCACGCCTCCCAAGTCATATCCGTCATTCTACCTCGGTTCTTTATCCATAGAAAACTCATGGTCTTTATCTCGTCTACCGTATTCCGAAGCGAAGGTTGTTTCTGGCGGAAGACAGCTTCATTTCGGACCCTCCATATACTCCACATTGCCGTCAGAACAACCGCGTAAAGGGCTTTTTTGCTTCTAGGTGCAGCCATCATCGTATCGTGCAGAACGAGCAGATCCTGAACGTGAAACAGGAAAAAATTGGGGAGGTTACACCATAAGGAAAGCTGCTGCCAGACGTCATTAGAGAACGGACAGGCCGTAAAAAGATGTTCCACGTCCTCCACCTGTGCTGAGCAGAACTTGCATAAAACGCAGGGGACATGAATGTTTCGCCGAACCAGATTTGCAGCGGTGGGAAGCCTATCAAGGTTTGCTCTCCAGGCTACCACACAGACCTTTTTAGGGACCCAATTTGACCAGGCGAACTTAGGACGATCCTGTATAGTAGAGGCTGCAACCAACTGCTGTTTTACACTGCTAACCGAGAACCCATTAGAGCCAGCCAAGTTCCAGTGCCATCTATCCTGACCCGAATTAAGAGTAACCTGCCCCAACTTTGAAGAATAACACCTTTGAAGAATAACACCTCGAGAGCAGTGTTGGGGAGTTTGTAGAAAAGTATGATTCTAAACTAATCAAAGATAAACAACCACAAACACACAATATAAACACAACGATAAGCGACAGAAAACGGTGACAAAATCTTATTATTACCAACCTAAAAAATACCCAACCAAACCCTAGATCTCTACAATCGTAGAGATCTGAAAGTAATACAAGGTTAGGGATCAACTGATTGATAAGATCAGTTGAGCTCCTAACTAAGGAAATATAAGAGTTCGTACAAAGACAAATACAGAAAACCCTAGAAAGGGTGTAAAGAAAACGAAGGATACAATAAAAGAAAATACAAAAAACTGAGCTGCCAAACTGTGAACGAGAGATGACACTCGTTTATATACTACTCGTAGAACCTTCCAGAGAAGAAACACACTTTCAACAAGTGTGCACCGTCAGATCAATTCTCACACGGATCATCAATATGAACGGCTACGATTAACTCTCGTAATTAAACTGGGCTCAAGTCTTTACATCAGCCCAACTCAACCTGCAATAATATGTCACAAGCCCAAAATGTTTTGTACAAAATATAAACTTTGTGAATATAAGCCCAATAACATTTGACCACATTATTTCAACACGCCCCCTTGGCTCAAATGTTAAACATATCCAGCATTCCAAGTTGCTTACAAAGAGTTTGGTGTTGACTAACACTCAATCCCTTTGTAAAAATGTCAGCAACTTGCTTATCAGAGCTGACTTTTAAGGCATGAATTATGCCTTTAGAAATCTTTTCTCTAATGAAGTGCAAATCAATCTCAAAGTGTTTGATTTTATCGTGAAATACTGGATTTGCAGCTGTTGGGACAAAGAGGATTGACGAAACCACCTTTTGATAACCTTAGTCTATTTCATATCTGCCTAAGTATAGAACTGCTGAAGAACAAAAGAAGAAGTGCTGAAGAACAAACACCAAAGTACTGAAGAGTAAACTCATCAGAAGTTCTGAAGTCTAACCAGACATTTCACTGAAGAACTGCTGAAGACAAACTGCTCATCAGCAGTTTGTCACTCATCAGCACTTTGCATCAGAAGCTTCTAACCGACTGAAGATCAGCAGTTTTACTTATTATATTGTTTTGTTAAAGTCTTGATTTCAAGTTTCAATGTACAGACTGTTGTAAGCTTATCTTAGCATAATATCTTTGTTAAATATCTTAGATTACTTCAGACTTCAGTTTAGTACATTAGTCTATAAATAGATGAGTTTGTTCATCTATTTTGATATGTGATTTTGTGTAATATCTTTGAACATAAATTGAAATCCTTCGGGCTTTAAACTTATAATTCCATTTCACATCTGAGAAACATAAATTGCTATTACTGCTTTATACTTAAACTGTTTATTGTTTCTCATTTGTTGTTCAGTCAAGGGGGAGTAATAACTCCTCATCAAAGTGATCTTTTAGACCTTTGAACACTTGTATTTCCGCTGCTTAATAACTCATATATAAATCTGATAACACATAAGTGTTCATAAACATAGCCACTGATCCAACAATTGGTATCAGAGCATCTGGTTAATCTGATCAAAATCAATCTAACAAATTGAGATTCAGACACAGGCTCAATATTGATATTCAATAAAGGATAAAAGGCTCACTTTTTAATCCATCACTTTAAGGAAGTATTGACAAATCCAAACTTCTTAAAAATGGATCCCTACAATACTGGATCTGCCAACAAACCTCTTATGTTAGTCAAAAATGAAAATAACATATGGTCTAAGAGGTTGGCACATACTATTTCCCAAACAAACACTGGATGTTGGAGGTCTGTAGTTTTTGGACCTCACAAACCAGTTGTTAGTGATCCAGAGGGAAAGACTGAAAGACCAAAAGACCCAAAAGAATACACGGAGGAAGATTTCCAAAAGTTTGAGCTTGATGCAAAAGCTTTCTCCATGTTGGCTATGGCTCTCCCAAATGAAATTTATGCTGGCCTTTTACACTGTGAAAGTGCCAAAGAGCTGTGGGATTGCCTAAAAGAGCAGTTTGCAGGAACTGCTGAGGTGATAGCCAACATCAGAGAAATATTGGCTCAACAATATGAAACTTTTACTCACATAGAGGGTGAATCTTTAACACAACAATTTGAAAGATTTTCTTCACTCATCTCTGAGTTAAAAATAAACAATCAGACCTATTCAAATGAGTCTATGTTGCATAGATTTTTAAGGTCTTTACCTTCAAAATGGGAAACTTACTCTATAGTCCTCAGAACAAGTTCAGATTTTAACACCTTGAACCTAACTAGGTTACATGGTAAATTACTAACTTTTGAGAGAGAAATCAATCAAAAGAAAAAGTTGCAAGAATCTGGTAAAACTGCTGATGACTATACTCCGGGTAGCACAGCCTTATTAGGACATGACTCACCATCCTGTTCTAATAATTTTGGTTCTTTTGACCACATTGACATAACAGCTGGGATCTCATCAGATGGATCTTTCCCAGCTTATGACAATGAAGAACTAAGTCAAACTGCTGACAACATGTGTTTCATCATGGATGATTTAAAATATTTTAGCAGTGATGACTTAGAAGAAATGGAAATATTGCACCAACTGGCCTTGTTAAGCTTAAAAACTAACAAATTTTATAAAAGGTCAGGAAGGAAATTTCCAGGACTAAACAATTCAACAAAAGTTGGTTTCGACAAATCTAAACTGAGATGTCATAAGTGTCAAAAGTTGGGACACTTTGCTAGAGAATGTAGAAGCTCTAGCTATAACCAACCAATGTCCTCTGGAAATCAATTTAATCCCTCATATAATAGGAATAATGGAACTCAAGGGAGTGCTCATTTTGTACAGGCACAAGCTCCACATGTCCAATATGTGCCACAAGTACAATATGTTCAGATGCCTGCTCAACAACAACAGCAGCTCATGCCTCCATTTCCAACTGCTCAACAACCTCCACAAACTCAACAACCCCCTCAGCAACAAAGCTTATTTACCTCAGGGTATGTTGACTGGAGCAGTCTTCCTTATGACACATCAGAATGCAGTCAGGATGCAGACAATAAGGTCTATGATGTCAACTGGGGAGAACCTGATAATGGCAGAAAGAACTTTGCCTTAATGGCTTTTGAAGGATACTCTTCAAATTCTGCTCTCCCACAGGTATCATAACAATCTCTGTTAAAGCTTTGCACTAAATCTTGCAAAGAATCATTTGCTTTAATTAGAGAAACTAATGTGCATTTACAAGGCAAATCCAATGACATGGAAAGAAAATACACACAAATGAAGTGTGATTTGGAAAGAAAAATTGTTTTGAAAAACAAAGAAATTTCCAAACTGAATGATAAATCCATTGAAACAGAAGCACAAATTAAAACAATGATAGACAGCCTAGGAAATGTCAGACAAGAGCTTGCTGACACCAAGGTTGATTGTGAAAAATGGGTTGAGTCTTGTAAAGGGTATCAAATGTTACTTAACAAACAAACTGCAGCCAATGTTAAGTTTGGCATTGGATATACCCACACTGAATCACCAACAGATTTCACCCACAAAACTGATAATGATGGGAAGAAATTGATTCAAACTTCTGATATGGAGGAGTGCACATCCTACCATCAGAACTTCCTCAAAAAGGGAAGTACTGCAGAAGTTAAAACTACTGACAATAAGCCATCAGCAGTTTCAACTACATCAGGAGTTGAGACCCTGAAAACTGCTGATGACCTATTTCAAAAATCAGATTTTGTCAGTAAATTGCCTTCCAGTTCTCTTGACTTATCTAAAAAGAAAGAGAAGGCAAAAGCATGTGAAATATGTGGTCTGTTTAACCACATAACTGAACTTTGCAGATTTAGAAAGGTAAATCAGTTAAATAAACAAAGACAACAATTGATTGTGGGAAAACAGATAAAACAAGATTATCAAAATACCTTTTTTCCCAACAAACAACAATCAAACAAAACCCTTTCTAAGAAGAGACCTTTATCTCAACAAAGGTCACCTTCTCAAAGTTCAATTTCAGAAGTTTCACCTAACTCATCAGCAGTTTCACAAACTGCTGAAGTTAAAGATTTGATAAACCTGGTTAAACTTCTGATGACCAAAGTTGATGGTGGAAACCAAAAAGAACCCACCATTGTTCTTAATGACAAATCCATTGCCAAAAAGACATGGATTACTAAAAATGGTCCACAACAAGCTGCACCTGTTCTCAAGAGCAAACCCAAAGCCAAATTGGCTTGGGTTGCCAAAACTAACTAATTTGCTATCTTGTGCAAAGAGTCTCCAGAGGTTTGAATAGCATATGGTATGTGGATAGTGGAGGCTCAATGCACATGACTGGATGCAGATACCTGATAAACAATTTTATCAGTCAAAGAGAAGGATCTGTGTCCTTTGGGAACAATGCCAAGGGATATGTGCTAGGATATGGCAATGTATCCTCAGGCAAAATGCAGTTTGACAAGGTCAATCTGGTTGAAAACCTTGAGTACAACTTGCTGAGTGTCTCTCAAATGTGTGACAAAGGATATTCTTCCTTTTTCACAAAGACAGCATGCAAGATCATATCACCAGAAGGCCAGAAGTTGATAGAGAAGATTATTGAAGATCATACTTTGCTGATTGCCAAAAGGTGTGGCAATGTCTATGCAGTGGACATTGAAAAGGACAAAGTATTGAACAAGACTGCCTGTTTCTTCTCAAAGGCATCAACTTCAGAAAATGATCTCTGGCATAGGAGACTTGGCCATGTGAACTTTAAAACCATCAATAAAGTCACAAAAATGGGCTTGGTCAGAGGTCTACCTTTGAAGGAATATCAGTGCAAAGAACACTGTGTTTCCTGTCTTAAAGGTAAACAGCATAAGTCCTCATATAAGTCTATTGAAGAATCAAAAACAACTGCATGTCTTCAACTACTCCATATGGACTTATTTGGACCAGTCAAGATTATGAGCCTTGGTAAGAAGAAGTACTGCTTGGTCATGATTGATGACTACTCAAGATTCACATGGGTCTTCTTCTTATATTCCAAGGATGAGGCAGCTGAAATCATCAAGTTCTTTATTCTACAAGTAGAGAAGCAATACTCTCTATCTGTCAAAGTCATCAGGAGTGACAATGGGACAGAGTTCAGGAACAAAACTCTAGATGAATTCTGTCTGTCTAAAGGGATTGTTAGACAGTTCAGCATTCCCAGAACTCCTGAACAAAATGGTGTGGTAGAAAGAAAGAACAGAACATTAATTGAAGCAGCCAGAACAATGTTAGCTGATTCAGGCCTACCTTTGTATTTTTGGGCTGAAGCAGTCAACACTGCATGTTATGTTCAGAATAGAGTTCTTATCAACAAAAGACATACCAAGACTGCCTATGAAATTCTTCATGGCATTAAGCCCCTTATCTCCTTCTTCAGGGCTTTTGGATGTCAATGTTTTATCCTCAACATCAAAGACTCTATTTCTAAGTTTGCTGCAAAAGTTGACACAGGTTATTTTCTTGGTTATTCTCCTTTGAGAAAAGCTTACAAAGTTTTTAATTCAAGAACCAAGATAGTAGAAGAAACACTGAATGTCAAGTTCAATGAATCAAAACACACTCTTATTCCAGCAAATCCTGCTGAATTATTTGATCTTGACAATTTTCATTTCGGACCTGAAAAGACTGTTGAATCATCCAAACCTCCTCAAAATGGTTTTCAAGGATTTGAAGATGATAGTCCTGCACCATGGACTCCAAACACAGTCAAAAGATCAACTATTAAACCTTCAGAAGTTTCAATAGCTTCAACTTCAGGAACTACTGATGAACATTTTGAAACTACTAATTCAGCTGAACCTAAAACTCCTGAAGTTCAAATAACAGCTGAACCAGATATTATCAATCTCAGTGGTTTATTTGAAGAACCTGTAGAGCCATCATCCAGTACAGGTTTACAACAACTGATTGAACACAAGGATCATCCACTGGATCAAATCATGGGTGATATTGCATCAGGGTTTCTCACAAGAAACCAGCTTTCCAACTTTTGCTTATTCTCAGCATTCATCTCTCAGTTGGAACCAAAGAAGTATCAAGAAGCCCTCAAAGACAACAATTGGGTGCAAGCAATGCAAGAAGAGTTGCTTCAATTCAAGAAACAACAGGTTTGGGAAATCTGTCCCTTACCTGAAAACAAGCAACCAATTGGAACAAGATGGGTCTTCAGAAACAAATCAGATGAGGCTGGTATGATGATCAAGAACAAAGCAAGACTAGTGGTACAAGGTTATTCCAAAGAGGAAGGAATTGATTATGATGAAACCTCTGCACCAGTTGCAAGACTTGAAGCTATCAGGTTATTTTTAGCTTATGCAATTTCCAACAACATTAAAGTTTATCAAATGGATGTCAAAAGTGCATTTTTGTATGGAAAAATAAAAGAGGAAGTGTATGTCTGTCAACCTCCAGGGTTTGAGGATCCTTCTCATCCTGATTGGGTTTACAGACTTGACAAAGCTCTTTATGGGCTAAAACAGGCTCCAAGAGCCTGGTATGAAACACTTTCAAACTTTTTACTTAAGAATCACTTCTCAAGGGGATCCATTGATAAAACTCTTTTCATAAAACATGTTGGAAATCATGTCTTACCTGTTCAAATCTATGTTGATGATATCATATTTGGTTCAACAAATTCAAAACTGTGTGAAGAATTTAAGAAACTCATGCAATCAAAATTTGAAATGAGTACAATGGGAGAATTGCAGTACTTTTTGGGACTGCAAATCAAGCAACAGTCAAATGGAACATTTATACATCAATCAAAATATGTTAAAGAATTATTGAACAAATTTTCTTTACAAGACTGTAAAACATGTTCTACTCCCATGACACCAATCACACAAGTTGAACCAGATGATCAAGGGAAACATATTGATCAAACCATGTATAGATGTATGATAGGTTCTCTTTTATATCTAACTGCTTCTAGACCAGATATCATGTTTTCAACTTGTGTCTGTGCTAGATACCAATCTGCACCAAGAGAATCTCATCTAATTGCAGTCAAAAGAATCTTCAGATATCTGAAAGGAACTCCTACTTTAGGAATTTGGTATCCTGCTTCAAGCAATACCAAGTTAACTGCTTTTTCAGATAGTGACTATGCAGGCTGCAAAATGTCAAGAAAATCAACATCTGGTGGTTGTCAATTTTTAGGAAACTGTCTGGTGTCTTGGCAATCAAAGAAACAAACATCTGTGGCAACTTCAACAGCTGAAGCTGAATACATTGCTGCTGCAAGCTGTACTTCACAGATACAATGGCTCCAATATCAACTGCTTGATTATGGAATCAAAGAAACCAAGACCCCACTTTTATTAGACAGCAAATCTGCCATTAGCATCATTCAAAATCCTGTTCAGTTTTCAAAGACTAAACACATTGAAATCAGGTATCATTTCATAAGAGATTGCTATGAAAAAGGCAAGATTGAGGTGAAGCATGTCACAACAGCTAATCAAATAGCTGACATTTTCACCAAACCCCTTGATTCAACAACTTTTCAGAGGTTAGTATCCATGCTTGGGATGTTAAACTTAGAAGAAAGTCTGTAAGTGTTTCACTTTTTAGTTCTGCACATATTTTATTTTTCACTTACATACTTATCTGTCACAAACCTCTGAAGACCAAAAATTTGAGAAAGAGAAAGTTCTGATGAACAAATTCTGAAAACTACTGATAAACATCAAAAATGGGATATTTTCAAAATGGATATAACTACTGATGAAAATCAGAAGTTAGAAAAGTGTTTTAAAAGTCATTTGCATCAGCAGTTGAAACTGCTGATGAGATAACTAAAACCACTGATGAAGAAACCTTTCTTCTTCAGCAGTTTGACTAAAAGGGTAAAACAGACTTTTCACTCATCAGAAGTTTGACCTAGTCGGTTAAAAACTTCTGATAAATACCCTGTTCCAACACTTATCCATTCAAAAAGCAAAATTCCCTCTCTCTCTCTCAAATTCAAAGCAAAACCCCTTCTCTAACCTAAAAATTACTGTTCGATCAAAAACAACCATGGCTCTCGTGTTAAAACAGGGACACAACCAAAGAGGCTACTTTGTTAAAGATGAAGCCTGGTCCCAGTATGATGAGATACTTGATCTCATCATGAAATCCCAATACTATGATGCTTTCACCATCGATCCACCCATTCATGAAGAAACTCTTAATGAGTTCTGGGCAAATTCAGAGACGGTGAAGGTAAACAATGAAGTAATTTCCCTCAAATCTTCCATAAAAGGGAAACTAATGGCCATCTCACCAGAAACACTAAGCATCAGGCGTGGTTTGAAGGATTCTGAGGCACCTGAGCATATTCCAACCTCAGATATTCATCTAACCATGACAGAGTGTGGCTATCAAGGTACTTTGGCACAAGCAACAGTTTACAAAAAATACTTTGACCCACAATATAAACTGTTATTTCATTATATTATTATGTGTCTTAGTCCAAAAACTGGGTCAATAGATCAGATGCCTTCAACTTTTCAACCTATTTTTCATTCCATCATAAATGAAACTTCTTTCAAGGCATCAAAATTATTTTTCAATGAACTGGTTTTACATCATGAGAATGATAAAAAGAAATTTTTGTTGTATCCAAGATTTGTTATGCAATGCATAATAAAAGAGCTTGGAGAGGGAGTACTTGAGGGAGAAACAACAACTTTAAACCCTTTAACTGCTCAAGTATTCTCTAGGCACAACAAACCAGCACTTTTGCTAGAAGATGACCAAGGGGAAGAACAACCCATCCCCAAGGAACCCACATCTTCCAAACCCAAAAAGAAAACTCAAAAGCCTAAACAACAAAAACCAAAAACAACCAAGTCACTGAAAAAGAAAGTTCAGGAAGTGGAGAAACCTGAAACTACTGATGTGCAATCTGCACTTGAAAAGGAAGTGGCTGAAACATCCTCTCAGCACACTCCTTCTCCGCCAACCAAAAGAAAACCAGTCACAGTTATCTTTCAAAGAAAAAGATTTAAGAAACCAATAACTGTTGACCCTGCCTTTGAAACTGCTGAAACCATCCCTGAACCCATCAAAACTCCTGAACACCAACCCATCACAACTACTGAACCTGAACCCTCACACACAACAATAGAAATTGCCCAACTTCTCTCAGGACTAAAAGGAACCCATTCACCACATGTCACTCCCCTTGCAACACATCAAATTGGGGAGATGCCTTCAGAAGTTGACATGAATGTGGATCCTCTTAGCCCAACCCAGAGAGATGAGGATGAACAAGAGTTTGTAAGCCCAAACTTGCAAACTTTTGATACTTTTGAGGCTGCTACTACTCACTTATCACCCAGTGGTGAACTTGAGGACAGTAGTAACATAGCTAAGACCTCAAACTTGGCAACTACTGATGAAGGCCTAAGGCCAGAAGTAGGAAAACCTCAGTACCAAGACAAAGAGGTTCATGAGACTACTGGTTTGGGTCCAGCTCATGATATAACTGATCCTGCCCTCTCTGAGGACACTATCAGGGATTCAGATGATTCCATTAAGTTGGTTGATGAATCAAACATTCCACAAACTGAATTGACGGTTGATATTGAAGGTCCTGCATCTAAGGTATCCAAGCTCAAGAAGCTGGTCACCAAGGATCAGGTTAAAGACCAGTTAGCCCAAAGTTCCCCAAAACTGGCATCTTCAGAGCAATCTGAAGATCACCCAAAAAGCACCCCTTCACCAAAACAACCTACCCAATTCACTGGGCTCACAAGCATAGACTTGAACCAACTATGCAGCCCAGATGGTCCCCTGTATTAGGCACTCAAACAAATCATAACTGATCAACTCAAACCTTTCACAACTGCTTGGGAGTTAAAAGCTAACAATCAGTTTGGGTTGATCAACTCGAGACTTGCTGAGTTGAACAAGAAGATGGATCAAACACAAGATCAACTAGCAAGGTTGTCTGCTGCAACATCTCATTCTATTAGGCTTCCAGAAGTGGATGAAGCCAAAAAGGGGGAGATGATTAAGGAACCAACTGAAGTTGCTACACAAAGACAAACTCCTGATCCAGAAGCTGATATGCCAAAACAAAGACCAGGAAAAGAAGTAGCACCAGAGTTCAAATTGTCTAAGGCATCAGAGGGAACTGCTGATCCCATTTCTCAAACTACTGAAGACAATCCTTCAGCAGTTGTGACTCCAATTACCACATCAGCAGTTTTACCTCCTAAACCATCATCAGAAGTTCCTAAGGCAACTGAAAAAGAACCTGCTCCCACTCCTTTGCCTACAACAACTTCCACAACTGTTTTGAACCCTACTCCCATCAGCATGTCAAAAGATTTATTGGAGAAGAGTTTAAAAGAGGCGGCAAAGAAGGCAAAAGAAGATAGAGTATGGAACAGCCTAGAAACCAGAGATGATTTGAGCTTTGAAGAAAAATTGATCAAGTACCAAGAGAAACTTGATGAGCTTGAGGCTGAAGAGAGAGCACTTGAAGCTGCTGCTGAAGAAGACAAAAGAGCACAACTTATAACATTCATTACAAAGAACTCCAAATCAAAGCAAGTGGCCCTCAAAAGACTCTCAACACAAGAGCTGACCAGAAGAGCACAAATGCTATCTGATAGAATAGCAACAGAAGATGAGAGGAAAGCCAAAAGGGCTGAAGTGATTGAAGAATTAGTGGCAAATGGCTATGGTTCAAAAGCCTCAATCAGCAAATGGAAAGAACAAACTCTTTATGAGGCTTACAAAAAATTCAAAGCAAAGAAAGTTGCTGAACCAGAAAGATTTGAAACTCCAGAAGTCCAAACAACTTCTATTGTCAAGAGATCATCTGGTGCATTAAGAAGGCCAGCCACCAAGAGAAAAGCAGATGGAGATCCCATTGTCAAGACTGACTTCAAAATGATATTGCTAGAAGGAGATCAGTTAGTACATGGTGATTTTGATGTTGAAGAGAAACCCATCTTAACCCAATTCAGAGACAAGGCTACCTATGCTTATCAGTTACAACAATCCATCCAAGAGAAGACACATACAAGGGTTGTTACAGAGCATCACCTGCCCAACATGCCTATTCAAGGTGCTGCTGAACTTCAAGGAAGTCAAGAATCTCACCTGAGAGTCACTGAAATAGAAGACATCCCTCAATCAGGTCAACCTAAGGAAACAGGCTTGGTTTCCTATGCCTCTGACTTTGACAGGTCAAAGGTAAACATTGTTAAGTGGTCATTTACTGAATCCAACTCAGTACTTGTGACCAGAAGAGACCGTTCAAGTAAGGTCTATAGAAAGTCAAAGGAGTTGAGTGTTTTATCGTCCAAAGACCTTCTCACCATTCAACATTTAACACCTGAACTTGGTCCTCTCACTGAGCAACAAAGATGTACTCTTACTACCCGGATGACAGCAGAGATCTGGAGGATACTAGAAGAGAGAAAAGGACAACAATAAAGGATAGATAAGGTTTTGGCTTCATCAATCCAGGGGGAGATTGTTGGGACAAAGAGGATTGACGAAACCACCTTTTGATAACCTTAGTCTATTTCATATCTGCCTAAGTATAGAACTGCTGAAGAACAAAAGAAGAAGTGCTGAAGAACAAACACCAAAGTACTGAAGAGTAAACTCATCAGAAGTTCTGAAGTCTAACCAGACATTTCACTGAAGAACTGCTGAAGACAAACTGCTCATCAGCAGTTTGTCACTCATCAGCACTTTGCATCAGAAGCTTCTAACCGACTGAAGATCAGCAGTTTTACTTATTATATTGTTTTGTTAAAGTCTTGATTTCAAGTTTCAATGTACAGACTGTTGTAAGCTTATCTTAGCATAATATCTTTGTTAAATATCTTAGATTACTTCAGACTTCAGTTTAGTACATTAGTCTATAAATAGATGAGTTTGTTCATCTATTTTGATATGTGATTTTGTGTAATATCTTTGAACATAAATTGAAATCCTTCGGGCTTTAAACTTATAATTCCATTTCACATCTGAGAAACATAAATTGCTATTACTGCTTTATACTTAAACTGTTTATTGTTTCTCATTTGTTGTTCAGTCAAGGGGGAGTAATAACTCCTCATCAAAGTGATCTTTTAGACCTTTGAACACTTGTATTTCCGCTGCTTAATAACTCATATATAAATCTGATAACACATAAGTGTTCATAAACATAGCCACTGATCCAACAGCAGCAATAGATAATGCTGCTTTACTATCACTATACAGTTTTACAGGAAGTTCAACATTGACTTTTAACTCTTTAAGCAAGTTAATAAGCCAAATGACTTCACATGAGGCTGAACACGTTGCACGATATTCAGCCTCTGCACTGGACCTTGAGACAGTGCTTTGTTTTTTCGATTTCCAGGATATTAAGGACTGACCTAAGAAAACACAGAATCCTGTAACAGATTTTCTAGTTACCAGGCACTTAGCCCAGTCAGAATCAACATATGCACTTAAAGTAAACTGTTCAGATTTTCTGAACAATATACCTTTACCAGGAGATAGTTTGAGATATCCCAACAATCTCAAAGCAATCCTTAAGTGAACTTTAAAAGGTTTGTGCATAAATTGACTAAGAAATTGAACAGTGTAACTTATATCTGGTCTTGTCAGAGACAAGTATATAAGCTTTCCTATCAACTTCTGATATCCAGAAACATTTTCTAACACCTCATCTTCTTTTGAAGTTTTAGCAGTTACCAAATAACTTTGTTCAATTGGAGTGTTAATAGGTTTACACCCCAAGTAACCAAAATCACTTAGTAACTCAAGACAATACTTCCTTTGGGATAAACATATCCCTTTTTCAGAATAGAGAACTTCTATCCCAAGGAAGTACTTCAACTTCCCTAAATCTTTAATTTGGAAATTTGACTTAAGAGATTCTTTAACTCTAAGTATTTCTTTATCATCATTACCAGTCACTACTATATCATCAACATACACAAGCAAAACAGTAATAGAATCATTACTGGACTTAACAAACATAGAGTAATCACAAAGACTTTGAACAAAGCCCATATTAAGAAGCACATTAACTAACTTTTCATTCCATTTTCTTGGGGCTTGTTTCAGCCCATAAAGAGACTTTACTAACTTACACACTTTGGTCTCTTCCTTTGAATAGTATCCTTCTGGTAATGTCATATAGACATCTTCAGAAATGGACCCATAAAGGAAGGCATTGTTTATATCAAGCTGATATAAAGACCAATTATACTGAACAGCTAGACTAAGAACACACCTAAAGGAAACCATCTTGACAACTGGTGAGAAGGTTTCACCAAAGTCTAGACCTTCCCTTTGATTGTACCCTTTGGCAACAAGTCTAGCTTTGTACCTCTCAACCTCACCATTTGCTTTGTATTTGATCTTATAAACCCATCTGCACCCTATGGGTTTTCTACCAGCTGGTAAGTCTGACAGAACCCAAGTGTTGTTCCTATATAAGGCCTCCATTTCAGAGTTCATTGCTTCAACCCATCTAGGGTCTTTAGCAGCCTCATAATAGGAACTGGGTTCAATGGTTTTATTTAAAACAGACACAAAAGACAAGTTTTCACAAGACAAGTTAGAATAGTTTACTACTTTATCCAGGCTATACTTGACTTTCCCTTCAACAACAAAATCCTTAAAATGTTTAGGAAAAGTGGACACTCTATCAGACTGCCTTAGACTAGACTGTCTTACACTTCCCTCAGATTGGGTTTGCTCATCATTAATAGACCCCACATCCTGGTCTACCCTACTAGAACTCCTATATCCTGGACTGCCAGGCTGCTGACTAAGGTCAACCCCCCCCCAGCAGTCCTGGGAGGAGACTCTGTTTGCAGACTAGTAGGATCTATTTGAGACATAGTTGGTTCCCCTTCATCATCGGGAAGATTATAATCTTGACCATTGTCAACACTTTGACTATTTATTTCAATATTATCAAAAAAAATTTAGATGAGTTATATTTTTGTCTAAATGATCAAATTCCTTTTCAGCAAGAAGTGTTTGTTTAAAAGGAAAGATTGCTTCATAAAATCTTACATCTCTTGAGAAAAGAATTTGTTTTGTTTCAATACACCACAACATATATCTTTTTTTAAAATTGGAATACCCAATTAGAACACAATTTTCTGCTCTACTAGACATTTTATCAGATTCATTTAACTTTGTATTGAAACAAAGACAGCCAAAGTTTTTTAAATGGTCAAGAACAAGGGGGAAACCATAGACTAACTCATAGGGACTTTTACCTAACAAAACTGAAGAAGGAACCCTGTTGATTAGATAAGTTGAAGTTAGAACACAGTCAGCCCAGAATTTAAGTGGCAGCCCACTTTGAAAAAGTAAAGCCCTGGCTGTGTTCAACAAGTGTCTGTGCTTCCTCTCAGCAATGCCATTTTGCTGAGGGGTATAAGCACAAGATGTCTGGTGTAATATACCATTATTATTACAAAAATTTTGCATTTGTTTATTAACAAACTCAGTTCCATTGTCACTTCTAATCATTTTAACACACTTATTAAACTGAGTTTTAATTAACATATAAAAAGACATCAAATTCTCAAAAACTTCAGTTTTATTTTTCAACATATAACACCAGACAGTTCTAGAGTAATCATCAACCACAGTAAGAAAATACTTAAACCCTTCTCTACTAGTGACTCTATAAGGCCCCCAAACATCAAGGTGAACCAGATCACTTATTTGTTTGGACTTATGGTCACTAATAGAAAATGGAACTCTAACCTGTTTTGCCTTATGACACACATCACAAGGTTGTGAGTTCCTCTGTCCAAGTTTCAAGTCTTTCCTTAACACAGCCAGGACTTGATCAGAGGGGTGACCAAGCCTGCTATGCCAAAGATTGGCATCACTTATACTACTAAAACAAGAATAGTTAGCACTTACACTTGTGCCAACAAAATAGAGGCCATCACTCTGTTTACCAGTCACCAGGACTTTCTTGGACCTGGAATCCTGGATAAAACAGTTTTCCTCATCAAATAATACACTAAGTTTGTTATCCCTAGACAACTTATGGACAGACACCAGATTCACACAATAGTCAGGAACAAGGAAAACATCATATAGAACAACACCATCGGCTAACTTAATATCTCCTATCTTAGTCACCTTGGCACTTGTTCCATTTGGATGTTTAACCTGAATATTGTATTCAGAGACCTCAACACAATTAACCATGTCTTTATCACTATGGGTCATGTGTTGATTGGCTCCAGAATCTGTTATCCACCCTTGACTAAGAGCATATTTAACAAAACTGGAACAACTACTAAAGTTTTCTAGGACTCTAGTCAAGTTTGAAAGTTTAGACAAACATGAAAAACCATTAATGAACACACTTTTATCTCCAGTATTGGAGCTTTGTGTATCATTTCCACCCTTGTCACTGATCAGACTCATGAGTTTTGTAATCTGTTCAGGTGAGAAAGGTAACACAGAAGAAGATCCACTAGGCATGGTAGTTGATGGACTACCTTGCTTAGGGTTAGATGCATTATAAGACATATTAGACCTAGATACCTGACCACCAGGTTTCTTTTTGTAACCTGGAGGATACTCAACTAACTCATAACATCTGTCAACTGTGTGTCCTAGCATATTACAATGTGTGCATTTTAAGTTGGGATTAGGACCTCTATTTGTGACTTTCCTTCTATTATCAACAGCCTGATTACTTTTAGACACAAGTGCAACATTATGTCCTTTGGTATTTGTACCTGAACCTCGGTGAGATTCTTCTCTTGATACAATAGCAAAGGCATTTTTAATAGAAGGTAATGGTTCCCTAGATAACAGATTGGACCTAATAGGTTGATAGACTTCATCCAAACCCATGAGGAACTGCATTAACTTTATCAGACTATTAAAGTCATTAAAGTCCTTTGATGCTTGACAGGTGCAAGAGGGTAATTGCACAGTAGCATCCAACTGCTTCCACATGGTGTTCAGTTTATGATAGTATTCAGCAACTGTACTACCATTTTGGCTTAGTGAATTAATCTTCTGATAAAGATTAAACACTACAGAGCCATCAACCTTGTCATAGGTTTCTTTTAGATCTTCCCAAACCTCAGTAGCAAGTTTTGAGAAGACCTGTCCTAGATACAACTCTTCACTAACAGAGTTTAGTAACCAATTTAGAACCACAGAATTACACCTATCCCATTGTTTACTTAACACTTCATCATTAATAGGTTTAACACATGTACCATCTATGAAACCTGCTTTATTTTTAGTTTCTAAGGCAAGTCTCATAGAACTAGACCAGACAGAGTAGTTTTCAGTACCTTTTACTTTTATACTAATAATGGATAAACTGGAGGTGTCACTTGGATGTAAGTACAAGGGGTCACTTATATCCAATTTACTGATGAGTGTTACATCAGCACCTCCATTGTTGGGAGCCCCTCCACCAGGGTTCACAACATCACCCATGATAACACAACAAGATAAACAGACAAGAACAGCACAGAGAACAACAACAACCAAGAATAAACAGTAGCAATATGTAACCCTAAGAGGTCGAAGCTGTGTCAGGGGTCAGATAGTGGGTTCGTCACTCAAAAGGTGCCCACCCAGATCTTAACACAGGAGACCTTTATTAACTATATGTATAATACAGTATAAACAAGAACAAGAAACACACAACACAGATATCAAGACAAAGACAGACAGCAAGTAGTTGGCACAATTCCGGTCCTCCTAACCCGGGCCTTTGCCCTAGACACAACAATACCAAAGACAAAGAGTAAGAACAATCTCACAGAGGGGGGAACCCAAGTTAGGGTTTCGCCAAACTCACAACCTATACCTTCACTTAGGGTATAGTGTTGTGAGTGCAATTGAAGCAATATTTCTCCAATCCAACACCGATGATCCAAGAACCAAGCCAACAATGATTGACCAAGTACAACACCTGTATCACAAGATCACAAACAACAATACAAGATAATAGATCAGATGTATCACCTTCAAGACACAAAGAAGAACCAGATCTACAAAACAGATCAGATCCTTCACAAAGACACTTTTGTTTTAATAAAAGTTTTAGACCAAGACAGCTCAGGTTTGCAGCGGAAGACACAAGAATCAAAAAACAAAACGATGATACCAAGCCTTAGGCTCTGATACCATGTAGAAAAGTATGATTCTAAACTAATCAAAGATAAACAACCACAAACACACAATATAAACACAACGATAAGCGACAGACAACGGTGACAAAATCTTATTATTACCAACCCAAAAAATACCCAACCAAACCCTAGATCTCTACAATCGTAGAGATCTGAAAGTAATACAAGGTTTGGGATCAACTGATTGATAAGATCAGTTGAGCTCCTAACTAAGGAAATACAAGAGTTCGTGCAAAGACAAATACAGAAAACCCTAGAAAGGGTGTAAAGAAGACGAAGGATACAATAAAAGAAAATACAAAAAACTGAGCTGCCAAACTGTGAACGAGAGATGACACTCGTTTATATACTACTCGTAGAACCTTCCAGAGAAGAAACACACTTTCAACAAGTGTGCACCGTCAGATCAATTCTCACACGGATCATCAATATGAACGGCTACGATTAACTCTCGTAATTAAACTGGGCTCAAGTCCTTACATCAGCCCAACTCAACCTGCAATAATATGTCACAAGCCCAAAATGTTTTGTACAAAATATAAACTTTGTGAATATAAGCCCAATAACATTTGACCACATTATTTCAACAGAGTTATTAGGGAAACTTCACGTCCAATTTAGTTGCCATTATGGGTGGTCTAAAAGATGTACATAAAGATATCACTCAATCTAAATCTGAATCTGAATCCAAGTATGTTTAGGAATGGGGAAGATTTACAAGTTAGAGAGATAAATTTAAGGAAGTATAAATTTAGTAAAAAGCTAAGAATTAATAGAAGGAATGTTTAATATACAAGTCTTAGATTTATACATAATACATTAAGCTCAATCACAAACCAAAACAAGCTTGTATGTGTGTATATAATACCTTTCAAACACATGAATATCGTATAAATATTTAGTTGTAGAAATGGTTACATAAATAAATCACTAATTAATTATGAGACTTAGCACTTGAGGTTGGTTGAGCTCGATGTTTAGATATCTAGGTTGAAACGAATTGAATTATAGCTTGGTTAAGCTAAACAAGGGCCGAGCTAATGTGAGCTTGGGCTCGACTCCTGCTAATATGTTATGACAGTCTATTAATAATAAATACCCAATTTTAAGTTTATAATGGAATATTTTTTTTTTGTATAATGCAATTCTATAATTGAACTTTTATGGATAATATAATGGTATAATCGAAAATTTTTGTATAATGTAATGTAATTGTATTGTTTGATTTGGTGTGATACACAATTTCGGTATAGAACCATTTATCCTACCCTCACTATAAACTTAAATATATTTTGTGTCCAACAGTGTCCATATGCGATGAGATTCTTCTAATTTACTTAAGACTAGGATGTTTATGAGCCGAACCAAGCTGAGTTAGGTTAAGCTCGTGTTTGGCTTGGTTATAAACTGAGTCAGCTCAGATTTTAAACCGAGCTGAAAATCAAAGCTCAAGCTCGGCTTGGTTTTAAACCGAGTTGGCTCGGCTCGGCTTGGTTTGGCTCGAATTTAAAAAGAAAAATGGCTTTCAAAATTCAATAATCTAAAATATTATTCAATAGTAAAAATAACACATTTAAAATTAGTTCAACCTAATATATTACAAACTAAAATCAAGTTCAACCAAATACAAAATAAGTCTCAAATTTCAACGGAATACGGTATAAGTTTATCAGCATACGAATTAACCCCCTAAATATGCAATGGATGTCTGTTTGAACTCCTAAATACTGACCTTGTTGAAATTAAAAGCAATAATAAGTTTGATAACTTGAGTACTTAGACAATTATTATCATGATATGGTTTATTTAAATAACTTGATTAGTTGTAACTTCAATCTCAAACACACAAACTTCATGCCACTATTATCAAATATTAAATATTTAACATGTTTCCCGTCTTTTTATCATTTTTATAGAATATTAGAGCATTCATAATAGCTTCTCCAAATTTTCTTCATCTATATCCATTCACAATCACTCACAACCACATATTACACTAAAAATCATCTCATTTCTCTCTCCTTTTCTATTTAATGATACTTATTTTATACTTTTATCATTATCTTTTCTCTCTCCTCTACTCACAACCACTTTTAAAAATATTAAAAAATCATATATGGTGAACAGTATCTCCTCCAAATTTACTGGGTGAACAGTAACTTTTCTCTCTCCTCCACTCACAACCATTTACTACCACTTATCAAATTATGAAGTCTTCTCTCACATAAATTTAGAGAAGCTATTGTGAATGCTCTTATGTGTATATATAAAATGTATATATATATATATATATTAAAAACTTGAATTATCCAAGCCAGCTCGGCTCATTACGAACTGACCCAAGCTAGGCTAAGTTTCTAAACGATCCGAGCTGGCTTGGCTATACTTCAAACCAACCCATATCGAGTGAACCTTTTTCGAGTTAAATCCGAACGAGCTCCGAGCCACGAGCTTTTTAAACAACAATACTTAAAACTGATTTTATGTATAGGGTAGGGTTCCTGTAGGAAAATGGTTTTGTGTAGGAAATGTAGGAAGTGTTTTGAACCATTAGATATAAAGATGGATGGTGGAGATTAAAAGATAGGATGGTGTTTAAAATCTAATTAATATATTAAAGAAATTAGGGTAGGATTGTCAATATGTGTTTTAAATGAGGGTATCAAGGTCATTATGTATCAAGTTTTTTAGAAACTATTTAAATGCTTCCTACATTTATGGTACCTCTATCTCTCTCCTAATTATTGTTTTCAATAATATCATTCAAAGTCAAACATTTATCTTCACAAAACAAAAGCAACCATGCACTTTATTTAGAGAAAACCAATTTCTCTCTCCTATTAGTTTTGAAACCATTCCCATAATTCCTTAATTAATGCACACTATTTTCTCTCTCATATCAGTTTTAAAACACTTCTACCATTTTAAAACACTTCTACTTTGTTTAGTTTCAATATAAAACTCTCTTGATGTTATTATAAAACACTCCCAATGATATTATAAAACCCTCCTTATTAATGCATACTAGTTTCTCTTTCATTATAAAACACTCCTGACATTATTATAAAACACTCCTGATGTTAACCTTCTGCCATGACTTGAATAATCGAACAAGTGATAGAGATGGGTTATATGTTTGAAGAATCGAACAGTTTTCGGGTATTGATCAACTTATTTGATATGAATATCTTATGATTCTTATGAAAAATAATGACTAATTAGTTAATTTAGGATAATTAATCTTCATAAATATCTAGATGTTAGTTGCTAATTTAGTGGGTTTGTAATAAATAAAAAATGGACAAAAAGTCTATAATGCCTTTCATCTAAAGATTTAATCAGATTTGATCTAATGGTTGAAAATACTTCCTACACTTCCCACACAAAACAATTTTCCTACCGGATCCTCTACCTTTATGTATATTCGATAAAGAATTGAGTACATTGAAAAGTAGGCGAGACGGTTAAACGTTTGTCGTTGGACATGAATATTTATTTAATAATAATATGGACCACACTATGATGGCTTACCTTTTGGCCACATTCAAACACGGGGCAAACCGTACTCTCTCTCTCTTTTTATTCGTGTCTCTATATCACTATCTCTAATTTGTCTCTCGTTCAGTCGCACAGATTCGATAAAAATGTTAAGGTGTCGACCTAATTTTTAAATTTAGCAATTAAAATATAAAAAAATTCTAACCACTTACTCATAGTTTCTCCTCTTTATCCCTTTTTTTTTTTTTTTTGTATGTGTAGGTATATATAGGAAGGTTTTTTTACAAATATGTTTTATCCTATAAATAACCCTTAACTGATAAGTGAATGAGTGAATTTTTTTTAATTTTGTTAAACATGTATTTTAGTATTGAAATCTAAAAAAAATTAGTGTAGAGTAATTACTCATGTCAGTAATTACGTAATTACTCTAATGACATAATTACGCAAACAAAAATTTAATTTTTTTTAATATTATTCATCTAATAGCATGTATAAGCAGATGAAATTTTTTTTAAAAAAAATCCCCCTTCACTTATGATGTTTAGTAGATAAAGTTCATTTGTATTTATGATGTTTAGTAGATAAAGTTCATGGTAATTAGGATTCATACACCCCCTTTTTAGGATTCATACACCTTGGCCCACATCATATACCAATAAGAGGCTGCCACATACCCCAGAATGTGATGTCACACCCCCAGAATGTGACGTCACAGGGTGTATGAATCCCATAACCCAAAGTTCATTTGTATTTATTTTTTTTTTAAAAACTCTCCCTTCAGTTTTCATCAACTAGTATACACACACACGTGGAATTTGTATATGAGATGTCGTCGTATCTGAATTTCGATGTGACAACTTTAGTTGAAAATGTTTTCTATCATACAATGTTGTGATGAATCGAACAAATACCGCAGATTGTCCGCCACATGTGGTGGCGGAAAATCCATCTAGTTATTCAATGAAGTTGATAAATAGCTTATGGTCATTTGTTTCTTAACTTGATAATTGTGACATTGTGAGTCTAACACATCTCTTTATTAACTTTAAATTCCAATTATGTTTTCCTCGTTAGCAACAGCAATCAACCAACCACCTTATACCATGCAGCCATGTAATTGAACATGTAAGTATCTTAATATGTGATTTCTTTTGAAATGCTTAGTCGTGATATTGTATATTAACCCACTAACAAATGAGTGGAGTCTGAGCTTAAAGAAAAGCACTCACTCAATAGTCAAGCTCCTTTACACCATAGTTTTAGTCCCGAGGTAGACATTGATGTAGTTTATGAGCAAGTTTAAAGGGTATATAAGTTAGTCGCTCTAATACAAAATCAATTTTAAACTGTGAATTGTGATAGCAATAAAAACAATTGTACCCGATGTTTTAAATGCGATACATAAGGTGATAAAGTAACCATTTATCACACTTCTCTAGCTATTATTTTATACCAATAGCGTTAAGCCATCCGTAATACCCTCGGGTTAGGCTGCTTGGGAGCCAGATGTCCTTGTGAGATGGTGAGGCACAACGCGCCACCCTCCCAATCTCCAACAAGTTCCAGGAGCCTTGGGGACATGGTCTCAATCAGGGCGTTAAACCGGTTGTCTGTGAGCTAAGATGAATATAATGGAAGGCCTTAGGTGAGCTTGTAACTTATACTTAATTATTACATAAACTTAAAAAAAAGGTTGAAGTAATTATACCAAGTTACCAACCATTGTTATGTGTTAATTATTTACAAATGAGTTTCAGCTAAGATTATTATTTATTTATTATTTGTTTCGTCAATGCTAAATTGGCTCATAATTTTTTAATGATAGCGATATTAGTAATCCCGAAATGAAGTTTGACTATTGACATTATTTAATTTTACATACTTGTTAAATAAATTAATTATGACTCAATATGTATTGACTTTTTTCATTAAAAATAATATAACAACCATTTTTTAGCTCTTTAGGTTTATTCTAATAGATTTATAATTGCGATCCGACATTGGTGATATAAAAATGCAAAAGAGATGTATATAAAACATCCCCGTATTTTCAACTAGCCTACTTACAAGATTTAAAAACAAAAAAATCAGGACCAAAGGTAAAAAAGCATGATTAACATAATTAAAAAAAAGTTAAAAAAAGGTCCTATCTTTACTTCTTACGAAGACTATTTTTTTAGGTTTATTCTAATAGAATTATAATTATGATCCGGCAATAGAATTACATGATTTAAAAAAAATGAGGACTAAAAGTTAAAAGCATGATAAACATAAAAAAAGGTTGAAAAAGGGGGGGTTTTTTAACGTTGAGACTCATTTGGATAATAACATTATCTTATTACACACTAAATGTATTCATGTAAATATATTTTATCCAAAAGTACTTTTAATTTAAATTTACAAAATACTTATATTTATATTTATATGTATATAAAGATAAATAAAGGTTATGATAAAGGGTATGATTTGCAAAATTAGTTGGTGGCTGTAGCTTTTTAAATATATTTTGGTCTTTGACAGAGTAGCTGAAGCTTTTAATAAAATATATAAAATGACCAAAATGGGCTTTAACTAAAAGTTTGTATGAATGTTTTTTTTTAATTTTTTTATAATAGAATGTGTATTTGTGTTATTTACTCATTAAAAACTTGTAGCTAGTAGGAGTTTTTTTTCTTAAACGCTAGTACTAGTAGCTTTTCAATACAGAACTTTTTCTATCAACCTAAAAGCTTCAAGCTCCTTCAATCAAATAAGCATTTTTATTAAATATGAGTTTTTTTTTAAGTTTGAAGCTTGAAGCTTATAAAAGCTCCTTGTCAAGCATACACAAAACTTATTTGAGTTGTGAAAACCCTATTAAAATTTGTTATCTTTTTTTTTTTTTTAAAATATTTGGGCGCCTAATATAAGCATTTTAAGCATTCTTATCATAAATATTTTAAAAGTGTCAAAACTATTTTTTTTTGAAAAAAAAAAACTTAAGAACACCCCTATGTAACAGTTATGTTACACTAAAGAATATAAATTTTACATATTTTAAAAAACAAGCTTGCCAATGATGTTTTGTTAAAAATGGTTTAAAGAGTATGTCTGGCAAAACTAGTTGGTAGCTGTAGCTTTTTAAATATATTTTGGTGTTTGGCAAAGTAACTGAAGCTTTTAATAAAATGAACAAAATTAGTATAACTAAAAGTTTGTATACATGTTTTTTTTATTTGTTTTTTTATGGTAGAATGGGTATTTGTAACAGTTTTGTTACACTAATAGCGTTTCAATACAAAGCTTTTTCTCCTAACCTAATAGTTTCAAACTCCTTCACCAAACAAGATTTTTTTATTAATTAAGAGCTTTTTCTTATTAGTTTGAAGCTAAAAACACCTAAAAGTTCATTACCAATTGTTTATATTACATGCCCAATTTTTTTTAAAGAAATAGAAATAATAATTTTTGATAGGTTTTTTCACAACTCAAAAAGGATTTGCAATATAAGCCTTCTAATACACAAACACACACACACACACACACATATATATATATATATGTATGTATGTATGTATATATGGATGAGCATGTTGTACCGAATACCAAACCGATACCGATCTCGAACTGATCCCGTATCTATCATGTACCAAACCGAGGGTGTTCGATATCGGTACTCACATTTAGAGGTTTTCGGTTTCGGTATTCCCGTATTGGTACTAGATCGGTATGGTATCGGTATCGGTATTAGTTTTGGGAGTTGTCGGGATTGGTATTTTTGGGATCGGTATCGGTTGGTACCGATACTGTTCCGAGCTCATCCCTACATATATGCATTACGTTACGTTACGTGTAAGACTATGTGTTATGGCCCGCCCCCACAAAACCCAATCTCACCACGAAGTTGGACCATGGAGGAAGAACTCGCGTTGGTCAACAGTTATGTTACCACATTTCAAGAAGGAGGACATGAGCGAAGACAAATTTTTTGGAGCATGGTCGTGACCAGATTTTATCAACAAATGGGTGACAACTTTCATTTAAAGTATGCGATATATGGAAAATTTGTAGCTTTACGGACAAAGTGCACAATATTTGAGGGGTTCTTCGTAAGTGCGTTGAACAACAATGCGGGTTTAAACAAAGATGAGACGATTGAGGAGGCCCATAACCACTACCGTGTCATACACATTGATAACTACCCAAGCGTTGCGGTTTAGAGAGCTATGAGACTACGCTTTCAACAATAGTCGCATTTCTAATATTTAGTTATGGTTTTTAATATTTATGTGATGTTTTGGTGTGATGTTATTCTAATATTTATGTAATGTTTATTTTAATATTTATGCAATGTCTTACAGAAACAAAAAATAAAAAATATAAAAAAAGGATAAAGTTGTCGCTTAAGGTGAGCCACAACAGGATTAAATGAGTAGGATTGACACTTTAGCCAATGACACGTCAGCGCTTAATTGTCTTTTTATTTTATAAAATAAAGTCTTAGCTAGACATGGTTTAAGGGTATGTTTGGCAAAACTAGCTGGAGGCTGGTAGCTGCAAGCTGTTAGCTGGAAGCTGGAAGCTTTTTAAATATATTTTGGTGTTTGGCAGAGTAGCTGGAGCTTTTAATAAAACGTACATAATGACCAAAATGGACATAATTAAAATCTTGTAAAGAATGTTTTTATTTTATTTTTAAAATAGAATGGGTATTTGTGTCATTTACTAACTAAAAGCTTGTAGCTAGTAGAGTTTTTTCTTAAAAGCTACTACTAGTAGCTTTTCACTATAGAGCTTTTTCTCCAACCTAAAAGCTTCTAGCTCCTTCAACCAAACAAGGCTTTTTATTGAGTAGGAGCTTTTTATTAAAAGCTTGAAGCTTGAAGCTCCTTGTCAAACATACCCTAAGAAATAACATATAAATAAAGTGTGAAATGAATAAAATATTTTATGGGTGAGTTGAAAAAGGAGGGTACTTTGGACGGTTGCGAGGCGGGAAATCTGTTATAAATATTTTGTGGGTCCCATTGATTGCCGGACCACATGCGGATGCAACGACTTATTAACCACCATTTTGCCACAACTGCCACTTTTTTTTTATATATATTACAAATTAAAAAATATGGTTATATATTTCTGATTTTCTCTCTTGTGAGTCGTACTTTCTCTTTTTATCTTATTTATTTATTATTATATATCCTTTTTATTTAACAAGAACAGCATATTGGTAACCATTTTATGGGAAGATTTAGACTGCATGAGTAACTTATGTAGTCATGATGGGCATGGAGTGACATGTGATAAGTACAACATTTCTCTTTTAACCAAAAAAAAAAAACTATGGGGTGGTGGTGGCATAAAGGATTTTTTTTAAATCAACCAACCAATAAAAAATCATCCATAACACAAAAACCAAGTACAACCATTCATCTCACTATCACTTTTTTCTTACGCCCGTAGTAATCTCCACCCAACCTACACGACGCCATCTTTCACGACCCATACGGGTGGTGGTTGTGACGTGGAAGGGCTTCACATCCCCTTCCCAGGCCCGGCTCAAGCCCAAGCCAAATAAGGCTTGTGCTTTGGGCCTCCAACTTCTAAGGGCCTCATAATTTTTTTAATTTTGATGATATATAATAAAAATAAACCTGTATAATAACATATAGATAGAATAGATCAGTTGGTTTGAGCATAGGGCTGTTAATTACATGGTTGGAGGTTCAATCCCTCCTTCTAGCGAATTTTATAATTATTTTTAGTATTTTATTTTTTATAAATAGGGCCCCGGATTTTTATTTCGCTTTAGGCCCCAATATGGTTGAGCCGGCCCTGCCCCTTCCACGCCCCACACCGCGCAGCATTAGAAGAACATAAGACCTACATGGCTATAGTTATAATCAACATATATAGATCATAAAACAAACAAGAATATAATATTGTCTATCATCGAGAATATTGGGGACTTATATTTTTTCACATAACCGAATCAGTTAGTGTCTTTTTTAGTTTGAGTTTATTTATTTATTTAATTGATTTTTTTATATGGAGTCATAATCTTATACTTTTGCGTCAAGATTGAGTCTTAAGTTAGTTTTCTATTTGAGCAGTTTGGTTTCTTGTTTTTTAAGATGTTTGATTATTATAAATAGATTATAATTCGTATACTTTGCTTTATGTAGTTAAAAAGAGTCAAGCAATTCAGCTTGCTCAATCTTGCGTTTTGGCGTTCTTGTTTTAACCGATCTTTAATTTGCCTTTATAAAAGAGATAGGAAATTACTTTAAGAATTAAGACCATAATTTTTGGACAAAAGAGAACCACATACAACATTGGAGATAAGACAGAAGTTTGACGTGACGATTCATTAAACTCTTGATTTGGAATGAGGGAATTTGAGAACTGCTTGTTTTTTATCCAAGAATAAGAGAATATTAAATAAGATATTTTTCAACTATGGTTTTTTTTTTTGTCGATATCACATAATACTGTTAGGAAAATAAGGTTTAATGAATGTTATGGATTTATTATAATCCCTTGTTTTGATGTTCGGAGTTAATAACTTGTAGTAAATTTTGTCGGTTAAAGATGTGCATGTAGCACATACATGTCACCAAATACTCAATGAATCACAAGGTACAAAGATCAAAGATCAAATTGTGAATATATTGAGGATTAGAGACATACTCAAACAAGGTTCAGTAATAACATAATTAAAAATAAGTTTTCTTAAAACATGAGTGTTTTCTTTAATCAGATTTAGTGAAGTCCAAATCCCAAAAGGAATTATTTAGTACAAAGGTGGTTTGACCCAAAAAAGCAAACGCAAAAGTGTATTGTATAAAAAAATTAGTGTAGTTAAACTTAAGCGAGCTGAATTTTAACTTTAACTTGCACACCAATGTTTAGGCTGGAACGCAAAGGAGGGCTCGTGCCCCTGTCACCTCAGTCTTTCTTCAAAGAATAGTGCCCTCTACCCTTTTTCCCCGACACCATTGAGGGGCATTATTCAAGCCTCGTTCGCACAATAATAATGATGACCAACGACCATTTTTTGTCGGCCACTAAATAATTTGACTGTTGAACTATCAACTTTATAAAAAAAATTAACACTCTATAAAAACCAACCAACATTTTATATTTTTTACACACAACTCTTCACTCTCCTCTCTCATTAAAAAAAGAATTTCCTTTCACAGTCCAAAAAATCTCATTTCAAAACACTTCCACTATGTTTCCGTATAACAACGAACCAAACGCATTTGATCCCAACAACCCGCGTAACATATAAACCCAAGAATCCCCGTGGGTGACGAATCCCAATGCCGTGCTTGGCGAATATCATCCACTACCCACCGATAATTCACAACGATGGGACATGTCATTGTCACAACCCCCAATGACTCAATAGATGGCAATGCCCGGGTTTGTATATTATTTTACACAACCTCAATGTATCCCTTTATGTTTTAGTCTCAAACTATACCCAAATCCCAATCCCAATCTGCCCTCTTTTGACGTGGTGCTTTTATGACGCTAAGGTGACGGAATGGAGTACACCGACTTTGTGTTTTGTGTGTTTCTACATATATGCCTATAATTTTTTATAATAAATTAATTTTGTGAAAAAAAAAAGTTTTTCTTACCAAATCACCTGTTGATGATATTTATTTTGACATCTACACTTCATATAATGTCAAGACAAAATATATGATCTATCACGCAACAAGATATGATCATGTAACATGATATTGTCATTAATTTTGATATGACAAAATTCAAGATATGTCATGAATGATATAAACGGATAACGAAAATAATAAACAATTCATAAATGATATAACATGATACGAACGTGAATCTAAAAGCGATGGTTTGTGTCCCATCAACATGCATGCATGCATATTCAAAAGTGGGGAATTTTAGTTAGATCGTGGAGCGCCTTACATCACAAAATCCCGTTACATACGTTTCTTTTTATTAAAACTAAGTGTAATCCCGTGTGAAAATACGGAAAGTCTATAAAAGGTAAATAGAGTTTACAATAACCAAGGTCTGTTGTAAGAAAAAAGTTGATTTAAGTTATGTTGGAGTGAACAGACGTTGAAGGTAAAACAAATGATAATCGCTCAGCAAATATTGAAAGCACTGCAAAGAGTTGAAAGTACTAAAGAATGATTTGAATAGATGGCCACTGTACAGACCAACTCACCAGACGCACCGAAAGGTCTGTTGGATAAAACAGACTTTTAGAAAAAAAGTTGATGAAAACTTAGCAGATGTTGAAAGAATTGATGAAAGTTGAAATCACAAAAGGATAATTACAACAGATGGTCAGTGCACATCTGTGACATGTACAATAATAAATATCAAATGAACAAACTTCTTTGTATAATATATTAGTGTGGTTGTATAAAGTTGTACAAATTTGTAATGGTTAACTTGTAATCAATCTGTGTAGATGAATATATAAAAAGTTATTATAAGATCTAACTTCAATATTAATGTTTCATAGTTCAACAAACAACATAAACAATTAAACTTAAATAATAACAATGATTATTGTTTGTGCTAATATTATTGTAATCCATATTATTATGCACATTTACTTTAGTTAACAACATCTTTTATTAGATGAACCAATTCGTTCTTAAGATATATATTTAAACTATAGAAGTTTTTTCAACTTCATGATTACAATCTTGAACCGTGTAATAAATGACGAAACTTAACCGCCAAAACATTGGTAATAATTACTCAAGATTTTACATATAATAAACACTAGCTTTTATCCCGGGAGCGTCCCAGGGTTGAAATATCTAATATGACATAATAAAATATCTAATATGATAATATAATTAATGATTTGCCAATACGTGATTAATGAATAATAGTAATAATAATAATAATATTATTATTATTATTATTATTATTTATTTATTTTGAACAAATCTCTGTCATAAGTTGTCATATTCAAATATAAAAAAGGAATCTTTGCCTATGAAGTTATGTTTATCGTTTCTTATTCAAATATAAAAAACCCTAAGTACTGAGTTTTTAGTCGAGTAAAATATGTATGAAAACGAAAACCCACAAAATAGTCGTTTTTTTCTCCATTTTTTATATAGAACTATGGTACTCGTTGGAAAGATAATAAAACGATCGTTAATTTGGTGTAATTTTTTTCTTTAAAAAATCTCGTATATAAAAGATATAAACATTTAAAAGTTATGGAAGGAAACACGAGGGAGAAAATTTAATTTTGTTTTTAAATTCTTATTTTTTTCCTAAAATAATTATCTATAACTATATATATAGATTTATTAAAAAAAACTCAAAAATTAAAAAATCTCACATGATGCCACATGGCACATTCAAATAGGGGGTTGAGGCCTCAACTGAATGACACATCATCAGTCAATTGTTTTATTAATAGTTACTAGATTATACCCCGAGAACGTCCCGGGGTTGAGAAATCTAATATGACATATTAATTTTACATATGAAATAAAACGATTCGCTTTACAGTTATATGCAATAAAGCTTCGGGTAGCACCTAACCTAAAACAATTAAAAATGTATCTCCAATGTTAACGCCTAACCTTAAACAATGTATAACTCCAATGTTAACACATGTTGAAAATAAAATTCATATTTACTAATTTGAACATAATTAGTGACTTGCTTATGTATGATTAATGATTTACCTGAACACTTTGTGTTTTTTTTTCCTGTATGAACAAAACCCCACAAAAATAATCGTTTTTTTCCTCCGTTTTTTATATAGCACTATGGTACTCGTTGGAAAGATAATAAAACGCTTGTTATTAATGTTTAAAAATTTATGGGAGGAAACATAAGAGAGAAAAATTCAATTTTATTTTTAAATTTTTTTCCCTAAAATATCTCAATGACACATGACACACTCAATGAGGAGAATGACTCTTTGAGTGTCATGTCATTAAAATAGCTTTGGTTGTATCTTCAATGTTAACGCCTAACCTTAAACAATGTATAACTTTAATTAATATCTAAACTAAAACAATGTATAACTCCAATGTTAACACATGTTAAAAATAGAATTCATATTTACTAATTTGAACATAATTAGTTACTTGCCTATATATGATTAATGAATAACCTGAACACTTTGTGTTTTTTTTCCTGTATGAACAAAACCCCACGAAAAATAGTCGTTTTTTTCTCCGTTTTTTATATAGCACTATGGTACTCGTTGGAAAGATAATAAAACGCTCGTTAATTTGGTGTAATTTTTTTCTTTAAAAAATATCTTATATAAAAGATATTGACGTTTAAAAATTATGGGAGGAACACATAAGTGAGAAAATGCGTGATTTTTAAATATTTTTTCCTAAAATATCTCAATGCCACATGGTATGACACATGGCACACTTAAGGAGGAGAATGCCTCTTTGAGTGCCATGTCATTAAAAATGCTTTCTTTTATTATATACATAACTAGCCGATTACCCCGGGAAGGTCCCGGGGTTGAAAAATTTAATATGATTTAATAAAAAATGATAAAAAAAAAGAAAACTCAAATCACGAAAAGAGTAAATAACTTAAATATAATCAATTTTAGTTAAAAAACATTTATTTAAAAAGTTAAAAAAATAAAAAGCATAAACCATATTAAACATAATAAAGTATTAAAAGGATAACCTTCAACATATAATCATCTTCACGTAAATTAAAATATGTTACAATTTGATTAATGAATAACCTGAACACTTTGTGTTTTTTTCTGTATGAATATAACCCCACAAAAAATAGTCGTTTTTTTTTCGTTTTTATATAGCACTATGGTACTCGTTGGAAAGATAATAAAACGCTCGTTAATCTGGTGTAATTTTTTTATTTAAAAAATCTCAAATATAAAAGATATTTATGTTTAAAAAATATGGGAGGAAGATAAGAGAGAAAAATTTAAATTTGTTTTTAAATTCTTTTTTCCTAAAATAACTCAATTTAATTTTAGTAATTGAGAATTAAGAGATAGAGAGATAAATTTAGAAAAATACTCAAAAACACCAAAAACACTCAATTATTAAGCCACGTGGCACTCTCAATGGGCATATATGCTTTCTTTTATATATATATATATAGATTTATTTAATTTAATTTGTTATCAATAGAAAAGGTAATGGAACGAACCACATATTCAAACAAAACATAGATAATAACCGTCTAGCTTAACATTAATATTTTTCAATCACAAAGCATAAACATTATAAACAAAATAATCACATTATAAAAATATTTATATTTGAAAATGCAAGCATATAAAAACATTTAAATTTCATCATCTTCATCACTTAAACTCCAATAAGGAAATGACTCTTCCATAACTTGTTGGTGGCTGCTCCATCAAATACATTATCCTTTCCCTGATCATTTGTTCCAGATTAAGATGAAATGTATTCCGATGAATGTTACTCATCCTTTTCCAGTCCAGTTCTTCAAGAAACTTCAAGTTGTTTGAATACTCTATCTTCTCTCGGTGAATTAACTTCTCTGAACCTTTGTCATAGTTAACAATTGCTATTTCAAACTCATGAGAGTAAAACCAATTTACAACATGATATGGCTTAACCAATTCTTCATCAACAATAGTTTGCTACAACATTTCCATTAAGAGCATTTCATCTAAATACCTAAATTCATTGTTCTTACCAATTTCATACATTTGCCTCTATAAATCTAAATCCATCTATGCTATTGTTTCTTTTGGTAATTGATAATGATAAGATACATTATTATTTGCAGTCAAGACACCTAAAAGTCTATGATGCCCACTGTACAAATGAAGGATCTAGATTATTATTTACAAAAACGACGCTTATTTATTGTGTATAGTACTTATTTTTACTATTAAGCAACTAAAAAATGTTACCCTTTAACTAAACATTAAGAATTATTTAATTTTACAAAATTAATCTTTAAATCATTTGGACCCTTTCATTTTTCCTATAGTTATTACTTGTAACTATTACACTTATTATTGGTATGACATTTTTTAATTGAAAATATATTTTATAACAATAAAACTTCTAAAAGAATATCATCCTCTATAAAATGTCTAATTATAGTTTATCATCATTTATAAAATGTGTAATTATGGTTTCTATTCACGATATATTATATTTAAAATTAATAATATTTTCATGATATAGTTTTTTAAATCATCCTCTATAAAATGTCTAATTACAATTACTTATTGCTTACTCATTGTAAGTAATATTTTTAAGAAACTATAGCAATTTGTACAATTAAATCATTTGACTTCTTTTACTTTTCCTATAATTATTACTTATAACCATAACACTTATTTTTCTTACTAAATAATTAGAATAAAAATACATTTTATAACAACTAAATTTCTAAATGAAGCATGCAGGATAACAATATAAAATGCTATATTGCAAAGTAACATTCACAACATCCTAGTTATTCTATACTATGTTTAGATGTTGTCAAACAACTGTTATAGCAATCAAACTAATTATTGAAATTCTATAATTTCATTGAAAATATCCGAGGTAACAAACTAGATACCAAATAGAAGTCTTCTAAAAGAACTCTGGATATCCCTACAAAACTGCATTGATGCCAAGTAACACATTTACAATATCCGAGTTAAGAAACTATTTACAAAATACAAGCTAACATAAAAAAAAGTCTTTTAACAAAACAAAACGTAGAGGATGATCTTGGCTACCATTCATTAAATAAATCGAGACATGTGGGTTTCGCTATAAACCCATCTCGTATTTAGACAGGCTCTGGATGTGGAAATGATAGAATAATATTTTTCTTTGATTGTAAGAATCTTCCAAGAACACCAATTCCAACTTCATTACCAACGAATTGTTGGCAATACATTTTTCTTTGATTGTAATAATTTTCTAGAAGACTGATAGGAGAACATTTGAACGTAATATCATTACGCATATGGGATGTAAAGTTGGAAAGTGACAATGTTTCGAGGGATATAGAGTTGCAAATTGACAATGGGGATTTCCTCCCCTTTTATAGGTGAATAAAGCATCTATACTTTTACTATAATTTGGCTTTTCAACAATAATTTTATAGAGTGAAACACAATTGAAGCACACAAATAATAAATTATATTTTTAATAATTTAAAATTATTGTTATTATTATAATTAACATTCAGCCAATATAAATTAAATAAACTAAGTTTTAAAATCCTATTCATTAACTTTGGCATTCGAACTTATGTTGAGATAAAGTAACTATCTCTTTAACTAAGTCTACAGTATTTAAAGGTATCCACATTTTAGTCTATATACTCTGTTTTACACCATCTCTTGACTTGTCAACAGATGTTCTAAACAACTGTCATCCATTACAAATTTCCAATTAAAGATTACCATTTGGAACGGATCCTGACCAGTTACTTACTATAATAGGGATTTTAGGCTCTTTTATAGAATGAAACATAAATGGAAACACAAATAATAGAATAATATTTTTTATAATTCAAAATTATTGTTACTATTATTATTAACATTCAACTAATATAAATGTGAATAAATTAAGTTTCAAAATCTTACCCTTTACTTTGGCACTCAAGCTTCTACTGATATAAAATAACTGCCTGTTTGACCAAAGTCTATCAGTGTTTAAGGTATCCTCACTTTGTTTTATATCCTGGTTTACAACATCTGTTGACTTCTCTACAGATGTTCACAAACAATTGTCATCCATTAATATTTTCCTATCAGAATTGACCATGTGGAACATATATTGACTATATACTAACTACAATAACGATTTTCAGTCCGTTTATAAAGTAAAACACAAATGGAAACACAAATAATAGAATAATCTTTTTAATAATTTAAAATTACTGTTACTGTTATTATTAACATTCAAATAATATAAACATGAATAAACAAAATTTCAAAATCGTAATCATTACTTTGGCAGTCAAGCCGCTGTTGACATAAAATAACCATTTATTTGACCAATGTCTATAAGTGTTGAAAGTTATCCCATTTTATTCTATATACTCTGTTTTACAACACCTGTTGACTAGTCAACTGATGTTATCAAACAATTGTCATTCATTACCATTTCCCAATTAAGAGATTACAAGGTAAAGATGACAGATCTTGGCCATAATACTTACTATAATACGGATATTGCGCCCTTTTATAGAGCGAAACACAAATGAAAACACAAATAATAGAAAAGTCTTTTTAATAATTTAAAATTGCTGTAACTATTATTATTAACATTCAAGTAATATAAACGTAAATTAACTAAGTTCTACGTCCGTAGTCATTACTTTGGCTATCGAAACTCCGTTGAATAAAATAACAATATGTTTGACAAAGTCTATCTGTGTTGAAAGCTATCCTCATTTTATTCTATATACTCTGTTTTAAAACATTTGTTGATTTGTCAACGGACGTTCTCAAACAACTCTTGGCCATGTCAGCATCAATTTTGGGGATGTCAGCATCACTTTTTCATATATAAAACCCCCATTTCATCCAGCTAGAGATTTTGTCTTATTATATTCAAAATACAGAAAAGCGCTTCGTTATCAATTACGATCTAAATCCATTCAACTTCGAAACTTTCAATTTTTTGTCTACCTAAATCCAGTTCACTTATTCTCTTCAATCATCTGCATGGATCTTCAAGTAAACCCTCCCCCCCCCATAACTATCTACCATATCTGATAAAAAAACACAAAATAACCGTCCATTTCACTCCATAATCGATGTGCTCTACAAATCAAAATATCTATGCATCTTCACCGCTGATGCTCCAGTATATGTGGATACGCTGAAAACATTCTAGCTTAAAGCTGAGTGTCTTATGCAATTGTCTCCAAAATTAGAGATACAGATATCCAGATAATGCCACAATCCATCTCCACTACATTATCTTACTCGGTTAGCTACAGCACAAGGCGCATTTCCCCAAGGGTGCCCTAAAGTTCCTCCACCGAACTGTAGTACGGAATCATCCCCAAAGATCTCGGTTAGAGCAGGCATATGTGATTCTTTTCTGAAAAGTGAACCCCACACAGAGTTCATTGAGATAGGGTATGAGGGTCAAATGATTGGCACAACAATTTTCAAACCACAGTTTCCCCAGCAATGAAGTTTTTTTTATACCCTTCTTATATGTAGTGTGTCAAAATACTAAGTTCGCATCGGAGGTGAATGGAGGAGGGTCTCTAAGGTGGAGGACGTCGACGCTGGAAGGTGGAGACATATAATGAGCGTGGATACTAAAAATAGGTTTATTGATCTGATATAGTTGTATATTAACCTCACATGTATTATTTATTTATTCGTGTAAAATAAATAAAAATAAAATAAAATAAAAAATATAAGAATTGAAAACCCTATTAAACTATCGAACATATATGAACACGTTACCGAACGTTCATGAACATAAACAAACGAACGGGACCTCTGTTCATGTTCATTCGTTTAACTAAATGAACAATTGTTTTTATCTGTATTTGTTCATTTATGAAACGAATGAATACAAACAAACTTTCCGCTAAACGGTTCATACATAGTCCGTAACCCGTGAAAGAAACCACCACAAGCCGGAGTCGAACCTCCGACCTATGAAGTAAAACCTCCACACCTCACTGTGTAACCAATTGGTCCACGGATAATTGGCTGTATTAATTAAATATTAGTGGCCAGAAACCAAGCTGTGGTCAACATCAAGCCGTCACTTTAGACGATAACGGTTTTAAGGGCTTTAATCCCAGCCGTCCATGTAACATAGACAAAAGTTTGTTGTCCAAACAGCTACGGCTTTCCAGATTCTTTGCTTCTTCATATCTATGCCTTTTAACTTTTGCCAAAACAACTACCGCTCATTACCCAAAAATTCAAAATCAAATTTCATTTTGTGACAAGTAATATAACATTTCAATAATAACACTATATTCAATGCTAAATGAGTCTTTAAACGCCTTTAGTTCTCACATCATTTGCCATGTAATATCATTACAAATCCTTAAAAACCTTAATATTTTTTTCAACCTTATAAATATCCTTACAATTCTTAATTTCCACCATATCACTTAACCATTAGACCACCAGTAATGGGCGGTAATTAGGACGTGAAAGCCATTTTAGCACCGATTAAGGCCCCAAACACACCCCAGCGCCAATTCCCCAAATCCGGTTCAAGCGTTAAATTTTTAACGCTACAAACCATTTTGAATCCACCAATCACATTAGAGAGAGAAAGGAAGGGATGAGAGGAAGGGTAGAAGAAGAAAGGGTAGGTGGTGGTTCAGATTTGTGACTAGGCATGTACGGTGGTGGTGATGGTGATCGGTGGTGGCTGACGTGTACGATGCTGGTGGTGGGGTCTTGTACCATCATTGGTAGCGGTGGTGGTGATTGGTGCGTGTGTGTGTGTGTGGGGGGGGGGGTGAGAGGTAGAAAGGGTAAAAAAAAGAAGAAGAAAGGATAGGTGGCATTTGTTTTAATTTAAAAATAAAATAAAATAGGTGGCATTTGTTTTAATTTTAAAAAAAATAAAATAATAATTAGGTAATCATTGGGGGGATTATGGGGCTTAAATCACTACACTCAATTGTCTTTTAATGTCTACTAGTGGGAATGCCCGCGCGTTGCGGCGGGTGCATCCGTATTGTCACCTCGTAGTTGTTGGGTTTGTGGTGTGTGTATGGGGTTAGTGGATCACAAAATCACGTAAGTCATAAAGTATACCATGACCCATTGCAAATGTATTGTGAGACTTTGAAATTTAACGCAAATGTATGAATTATATAATTTGAATATAAGTATCATTACCTTGTTATACGAAGATCAATATCGTAACATGTGTGTTGTTGCGTATAATGCGATTCAACAACTCTGCATAATGAAATATAAATGTCAAGCCGATGTATATCCATTTGGGTGGAAAATAAAATCAACACTATGTAGCCTATAAAGTAATATTAGATGATTAAATAAACCAACCACATGTAAATATTAGTATTAGTCAGACACATAATATAGGTAGTTGTTAGAATGCAATTTTGTTCATCTATAATATTATGAACTGATATCAAGTAAAACTTTGATTTTTACTCTATTGTTTAAACCATCCACCACTTCAGAAATATAATGTGGTAATAACAATGGAAAAATATGCAATTTCAACTTAACGTGTAGGCATAGAATTTTTTTTATTTTTATTTTGTGCATTAAATAGGAACTCCTGAAATCACAGCATATATTTTGGGATGGAGTGCAGAAGAGTAAAAATAAGTAAAACAGTAAAGACACCAGAAGATAGTGGACACTAATTGATTGAGTCATCATACCTTTATCTTTTCTTTTATTACATGTTTCAGAGAGCGTTTACACCAAATGACGGCTAACACTAACCAAACAAAGCAGGAAGCTCTAACCGCAATACCAACATAAGCAATCTTGTTGTTCTTCTTTCCACCAACTAAACAAGTTTTGAAATCTGCCAACAAAAAGTTAGTCAAATGTAATATCAGCATGCTAATAAAAAATCACAATTGTACAAGGCAACAAGAAAAATATTAATTGTGCATATTCTAGTTATTTATACTACTTGACCATTTAGAACTGAGAACCCCTGCTCACTTGACTTATTTGACTTACTAACTAAATTAGTTATCACTAACTCTAACTGATACAAACCATTTCACTTAAATACTAAAAGAAATACACACATCAGATTATGAATTTCTAGGTGGGTGGCTAAAGGTTCATCAGTAGTTCTATTAGACTTGGTAATTGTGTTCAATCTTTTGGGTTAGGTTCTAATAAATATGTGCATCAGCATACTCCCTGTAGTTGACAAAACATATAAATAAAATGATTATAAACATTACAATCCATCAGACATGCAAATTTCCTCTGAGCTTATAATGAAGACAGTAAAACAAGAGAAGCTAACCTTTGGTAGATACGAAGTTAGCTACGAGTGCGCTTCCGAACCAGGCGCAGGCGCGAAACCGAGGAACGAGGAAATCACAGAAGCCTTCAACTTCCTCCTCAACGCAATCGTCAACCTAACAGCCCTCAAAATCCGACGACAACAACATTAGTTGGCGTGATCTCTTAAACATCACAAATTAATGAAACTGTGTATATAACTTTTGAGGCAATTAGAAAAAATGAAACCATCATCAAATGGCCATGGCATTGATGCTTCCAGATTCATGTGTGATCCATAATATATATATATATATATATATATATATATATATATATATATATAATACTAATGATAAAAGCTTAATGAAACTGTGTTAATAACTTTTGAGGCAATTTATAAAAATGAAACCAACATCAAATGCCATGGCATTGATGCTTCCGGATTCAACATGTGTGATCCATATATATATAATACTAATGATAAAAGCTATGGTTTTTATACGCTAAACATAGACTTCGGCCCACTTCCAACTCATTTAACATACTACTCTTTTAGCTATTTTATATATTTGACCCGTTTAAGATAAAACACAATCCAATTTTCGTTTTAATTAATTGACCCATTTGGTCCATTTACTTATAAATGGGTCATAATAACCTCTTCTAATTGATCAGCCATGGCTAAAATGTCAATGACCTCGAAAGATAAAACAAGTAAACACAAAAATGTTAATTTAAATTTACCTGTAATAATCTGTAGAGAAGTGTGAAAGTTTGTCTTCTAACCAGTTCACAGGGATCCCGAAGACTTTTGGTGATGTTTGGTATATAACTATGAGATTAAAAAAACACAAGTGTTAATGCCTTATGATATATACAATACAAGAGTGCATTTAAATGAGAATCGACTTTAGACAAGTTTTAACATGTTTGACCCATCTGATTTTCCCTTTTGAGAGAATCACGACCGAATTCAACCGGTTGAAATGTGAATGGTCGAAATTGCTAGCTTTAGAGGTGGGTTCAAGTGACGGGTTGAAACGGGCCATTTCAGCATACGAGTAAACAGGTTGTGCCAAATTGGTTTGACCCACAAACATTTAGTCTTGCATTTCCGAAAAGATAGATAACTAACTTGTTAATCAATATTGAAAAACAATAACAGTAAGGTGATTAAGGCTCTGTACAGACCTGAAGAGCCTCCTTGGCTAAAGATCCGTCTGGGAAATAAGCTTTAAAGCTCTTAAATGGCTTCTGATCCTTATTATAGCTCGAGTTAACACAAAAATCCGGCGGTCAAAAAGCGAAAATTCCATATAATATTCACTTCAAAAACAACTGAAAACAAAACTGACACAGTTACACAAACGCAGAACAGAGCAAGAACAATTACAAAAATGGAGAACGAACTGACCTCAAATCGTTACAGATTTCAGTAGAAGCAAGATCATATGACAATTGGAGAAAATAGATGGCAATTGAGGAGTAATCAATCTTGTATATGATAAATAAGAAAATTTTGTAGAAGGAGAGTCCATAGCGTAGGGCTTAAATAGGCTTCAATCGAAATAGATAGGGGTTTAATCGCCTGTAATCGGTTACGGGTATGATAGGGTTAAAGCAATAAGTTGACATTAAAACATTAAATTGGCTGGGGGTTAGGAAGTTGAATAAGCCTGTATGATTTAGGAGGAGATAGTATTATAAGGGCATTAAGGGAAACAATTTTCTACTTTTAACTAAAATGTCATTACAAATTGTCTATTATACCCTTTTAAGTGTCTTAATGTTCCACAAAGTTCCAATTATACCCTCATTATGCAAGCATAAATCACTTGTGCATGTTGCTTCTTAACTTGTACGGAATTGAAAATTACTATCCTAGCCGTCACTCTTCCTTAATAAGATAATATAGATATGTTGACTATAATGCCACATGTCGTAATTTGTCCAAGTAAGGACTTTAAGATTAAAGTTCATTACACATGCTCTTACCACAATTAAATAAATTTTTTTTAAACTTTGGATTCACCCATTGCATAAATCGAGACAAATACATGCCTTTTATATTCATCCAAAAGCTCATTCAAGATGGTCTAATAATAGTGCTCATCAAAAAAAAAAAAAAATCCGTTAAAAAAAAAAAATCAAATCGATTTTCTGAGTTATTTTGTTTATTAACCAAGTATGTTCATTTTAAAAGTGAATATTAATTTAAACAAATATAATATAAATTATATAATTATAATTGGGCTTGTGATTTGAACAGTAACATTAAATCTGATGTATTTTGTCAGCTAATAAATACTATTGTTTGTGGTAAGAAAACAAGTATTCTCTTATGGCATGGTGGTTGGGTTGGTTGTGTGTTATCCAAAAGGGGCCGGTTCGAATCCTGGAGCAGGCCGGCTGGTGGCTTTTTTTTTTTTTTTTTTTTTTGGTGTCTTGACACGTGGCTTTCCATTAGAGAACACATCTGTTTTCCACCTGTCTCTCTTTTGTTATAATGTTTATTCACATAAATACTAATTTGCATGTCATTTCTTAAGCTTCCTCTCACCGTTTTTTCTTCATTGCGTACTATCGTTCTATCGTTCAAGTGGCAGTATTCCTCTATCGTTCAAGTGGCAGGTAACTGGCCCTTTTTTATAACGATCACATGATAAATGCGTTTTCTTTATCTGTTTCTAACTGCTGTTTGATTAAACATGTGTTAAAGTTGATGAATTTTTCATATTGATGAATCGGTAAATGTTATGTGTTATGTTTTTAGTCAAATGCTGGTGTTTGATCTGCCTGCATGTCAGTTTGTGATGAATGTTTACCTTCTTTTTTAACAATCGGTCTGTATGTTATGTTTTTGGTCAAATGGTTATATTTTCTTTGTAAATTTTTTGTGGTTTTTATGTTTTTGAATTTTTTAGTTGTTTGAAGTTGTATGAAATAGTTTTAGAGTAGGTTTGTGCAAAGTATATCTTTTGGTCAGAATTTTATGGAGTTTTTATGATTATTGTGTAATGATGTAAGCTTGCTATGTTTTTTATGTTTTGTAGTATAGGTTTGGCATTCTCAGAATTTTTTTCATGTTTTTGTGTTTGTTACAGGTTTTGTTGCGGATTTTGCTGCTGTTTATGTCGGTAAGTTTTTAGTATGTTTATATTTGTTTCATAGTATGGTGTAGGTTGTATTGTTTTGCCAAAAAAAAAAAAAATGAAGTGTTTGGTTCTGTCGCTATTTGGACTGGTTTACATCAGTTTGGATTAGCAATGCGATCTATTCCCAGTGTTACTTACGTTTTATAGTGGTGTTTTGGTCACTTAAGGTTAGCATTAATTAGTAATATGGTAGATTCGGAAGCAGTAGTACCTTCTATGGTCATATTTGGGTTATTTGAGGTGGTGGAATGAGTTTAGGCAACTGTTAATAGTCGCTAACAGTGGGTCGCCTGGCTGTTAATTAACAGTAATGTGGCATATATGTAATTTATTTCGAGTTGGATGCGGAATTTAGGGATGATCCGGCCGAATGATATAAAGAAAGCAAGTAAGACGGATGAGCTGCAGCAGGGTTATTGCAGCAGAAACGGCCCGGGCCAGCGAACAGGTGACCGAACAAAAAGTGGCAAAATGAAAAAGAATGCATCTACTTCTGAAAGAAAAGATAATGTTCTCTTTTATTGGAAGTCACGATTGAAAGTCATCAGGGCTGCACGACTGCTGGTTCGTCTTTGGTGGTGGTTCGTGTCTGGTGAATGTAGTCGCACGATTGAAAGTAATCAGAGCTGCACGTCTGCTGATTTGTATCCTGCGGACGTGGTCGGAACTGCATGATTGAAAGCGATGAGAGTGTATAATAATCAAAATAAGAGACTTAAGAATACCTGGAAAATTGAGACCGGAGGAGCGCAACCGTGAGACGCCTCTGGCAGACAACAGTGGGCGGCGTTTGGTGTTGGACAGAGCTGGAAAGAGTAAGCAACAGAGAGTTTTGAAGAATTGCCTATGTGCATATTCGGTTAGGCGCATAGGCGCTTATTCGTCTAATAATAGTTAGATGGTAGTTAGTGTGACGTTTAATCTCCAGGCTGTCAAAAAAACCCGGTAGAAACATGATAGGTACTGATCTTACTGCCTCAATAATCAACCGAGCCTAGGAAGTCAGGTTAAGACGTCGACACGTTGTGGCAGATGGTTGTTAATAATTAGCAGTATTGTGTCTTGAATGGCGATAGTATGTTGTTAGGTAAGGGCAATTGTGGCTGCATACATAACCGTTGGTGATGAAGCGATAATTGCATAACATGAGCGATCAGTTTAGTAGAAATTTTTGTATTAAAGTCAAGCAAAAAGTAATGAATGGCTGGAAATGGTGAAATTGGGTGACGAAATGGTAAGCAACTTAAGGTATTACTCATGTGATGGTGATGAATAAAAGTTATTAAGAAATTACTAGGAGCTGCAGGTATGATTCGTATAAGTTTAGGACTGATCTGTCATTGCGATGAGATATGAGGTGTTATTAAACCACTAGCGTTGGCGTTGTGGCTGCAATTGCTGTTGTTATGAATCAAGGGTACTGTGCTGGCTGCAGCAACTTAGCTACTGTCGTTTAGTACAGAACTGAGCTGATTTTTCCGGCCTGAGACAGCTACAATCAGAAAGCATGCGCGTGAACAGTGACAGTTGTGTATCATAGTCAGTAGCTAGATATCAATAAGGGGGCAAAGCATATAAGTAAAGACTGAAACATATGTGTAGAATTAGAAATAGGCTTTATAAACCAAATATGAATTAGGCTGAAACACTAGCTGTGTATTGAATTAGGAATAAGATGGTTTATTACTGCCTGAATTTGACTTGAATAGCCAGCTTTTCTTCATAAGGTTGATTGCTAATGACGGTTAAATTTATAATGGTCATGTATCTTAGAAGTTGGTTATAGGAGTTTAAATAATGATTAGCGAAGTTTTTACAAAATGTATAATCTGCGAAATCAATAATATCTGGTTTCTAGGAAGTTGATTATAAGTATTTAGATAATGATTGGTCAAGTTTTGACTGTTGTTTAAGAATAGGTTTTTTTTCCCTGCTTTGGAATGTGATTGTAACCTTAGAATGGTATTTATGGTTGTACTCCCTATGTATGTGTGGTAAGGTAATATATATTTTGTATATTGGGTATTTGATTACCATTTGTTTGTTCTCAGTCTTCAAGGTCAAAGCGACGTCGGCCTGATGTGGCGTCCACGTCTGGCGTAAATTTACCGTCTTTAGAGACTGATGTTGCTTCGACCTCAACATCAGAGTTGTCTGTGTCGCGACCAACTCGCCAACAAACATCATACAGAAATACAATGTTACGACGACGTCGTGGTGTTCAACCTGTTGCATCGCATATTAATGCTGATGCAATCGAAGATGTCAATACGTTAACAACTTCTCCTTTCTATATCGATTTTGGTGACTGTACAGAGGTTTGTGAATTTTGCGGGGCACTATTTTGGCTGGAAGAGCGTCTAACAGGTTATCCTGTTAGTGCCCGCCCCCGTTATAATCGTTGTTGTCGGGGTGGCAAAGTCGAATTGCAATATCCTTCTGATCCACCGCAAGTATTAAAAGATCTTTTCTTAAATTCTGAGTTTATGTCTAACATAAGAGCTTATAATGCAATGTTTTCTATGACCTCATTTGGTGCAAAAGTGAATGAGGAAATAAACCAAGGCAGTGCACCCTATGTTTTTAAAGTGGCCGGGCAAGTTTCGCATTGGCTTGGTTCTGTATGTCCTTTATCTGGTGATGCCCCGCGCTTTTTGCAAATGTACATTTTTGATGGTGAAAATGAGGTTGCCAATCGTGTTAGATTCTTCCAAAATTTGGATTCTTCTGGTGCAGTTTTTAATATAGTATCAACTTTGACACAAATGTTTGATGAGGTAAATGAATATGTACAACTTTTTCGTATGGCGAAGGATATGTGTGCACATTCTGAGGTTCCAAACTTCCAAATCCGTCTTTACAATCGCTCTTCAGACAAACGTTATGATGTGCCGTCTGCAAATTGTTTGGGTGCCATTTTATGTGATACAGATCAGGTATCATCACAGTTTGATGTCATTATTAGAAGTAAAGATGGCATGCCACATAGGGTTAGTAAATTACACTCATCGTATATGCCATTACAATACCCTATTCTTTTCCCTCGTGGAGAACAAGGTTGGTCGCCAGATTTGCGCTTAAAAATCCCGATTGCTAATATTGAGAACATTGACGCTTCTGTTACGATTGATGCAGACGTAGGCGAAATGCCAACAACTACAGTCACAACATCTGATGATTCAAAATTAACACCAATAATGTTCTATAGTTATCAAATACATGATCGTAAAGATATATACACACATTTGCTTAAGGCAACCAGATTATTGCAACAATATTTGGTTGATGCTTACATATGTGTTGAACATTGTCGGCTTGATTATTATAGACTGCATCAAGATGAATTTCGTTGTGAGTTTTTGGAAGGAGTGCATGATGCCATATCTCGAGGTGATAATGACGCTAATAGTATCGGAAAACGAGTGATTTTGCCTGCGTCTTTTACGGGTGGACCACGATATATGTATAAGCATTATCAAGATGCCTTGGCTATATGTCGTGTGCATGGTAACCCTCAATATTTTATTACTTTCACATGTAATGTGCGTTGGCCTGAAATCAAAAGGCATTTAGCCCGTGTTGGTGCTTCCAATGCGCAAGATCGGCCGGATATAATTGCAAGAGTGTTCCAGTTGAAAGTGCGTGCCTTTATGAAACACCTACGAAAAGCCAAGCCGTTTGGTGATGTGGTAGCAGGTATATGTTGTTTATATACCACTTCCATATTTTGGATTATTTGACGGTGTACATATGTATACAATCTTATATTGTTTTACATGTGTTCAGATTTGTACACTATTGAGTTCCAAAAAAGGGGCCTTCCACACTGTCACACATTGCTTTGGGTGTCAAGTGCTTATGCTATACGTGATGCAAGCCAAGTGGATCAATATATTTCTGCTGTTATTCCAGATGTGTCTACTGATCCAGCTTTGCATAAGATTGTTACTGATTTTATGTTACATGGACCGTGTGGTTTAGCTCGTCTAAATTCGCCATGTATGAAAGATAAAGTTTGTAGTAAGAAGTTTCCAAAACCATATGAAAATGTGACACGTTTTGACAGTGCTGGGTATGTACAATACAAAAGGCCTTCAGATGGCGTACCTTTTCTAAAAAATGGTGTGCCGCTTGATAATGGATTTGTTGTGCCATATAACGCGAATTTGCTGTTGCATTTTGATGCGCATATAAATGTTGAGTATTGTGGGTGGACAATGCTAATTAAATACTTATTTAAATACATTTCCAAAGGTGCAGACAGAATTCGATATGCTATATCTCAGGATACAACACATTCCAATACTGAAGCAAACAGTAAACCAGAAGTTGTGGATGAGATTAGTAATTATGTAGAAGCTCGGTTTATTTGCCCTCATGAGGCAATGTGGCGAATTTTTGGTTTTCACATTCATAGCAGAAATCCAGCTGTCCAAGTTTTGGCTGTTCATCTTGAAGGAAAACAAAACCTAACTTTTAGGCAATCACAACGCCTAACTGATATTGCATCAAATCCTAATGTTGGTAAAACAACACTCACAGAATGGTTTGCAAATAATATCAAACAGATGGCTAATAGTCAAACGTCGATGCCTGTGGGGGTTGATTTACGTTACATTGATTACTTAACAAAATTTCGTTGGGATGCGTCATCCAAATCATGGGAAATTCGAAAAAGCAAAAGAGAACCTGCGATAGGCAGACTGGCATATGTACACCCAACAAGTGGGGAGTTGTTTTATCTTCGGTTGTTACTAACTTACCAAAGAGGATGTTGCTCTTATGCGGATTTAAGAACTGTGTCTGGGGTTACCTTGCCAACTTTTAGAGAAGCATGTGAGGCTTTAGGTTTAATAGGAAATGACAGAGAATGGGAAACTGCTTTGACTGAGGCTGCAGAATGGGCCACATCTGTAGAGTTAAGATCTTTATTTGTTTGCATGCTGCTTTTTTGTGATGTTTCTAATCCGCGTAAATTATGGGACACTAATTGGAAATGCATGTCTGATGATATAAATCGTAATATCAATCAGAGTATCACAGGTAATTTCAATGCAACAAATGATTCAGATTTACAACAATATGTGTTACATGAGCTACAACTTTTATTAGATTCGAATTCTAATCCACGTACATTAACAGAATTTGGTCTTCCAAATCCAGACCCAGCTGTTTTTTCAGCATTAGGTAATGCTTTGCTCTTGGAAGAAAAGAATTATGATAGAAATGCTCTTTGCATTGAATATGAAAATTTGCATGCAAGTTTGCATAGTGAACAATTAGTCGTGTTTGATGCTGTAATGAACGCAATTACAAACTCAACACAACTACTGGCGTTTGTTTATGGCCATGGTGGTACTGGCAAAACGTATATATGGAAAACCTTAATTTCACGTTTACGATCAGCTGGTATGATTGTTCTTGCTGTTGCAGCCTCAGGCATTGCATCTCTATTATTACCAGCAGGTCGTACAGCTCATTCAAGGTTTAAAATACCGTTGGAACTAACTGAAGAATCTGTATGTCACATTAAAAAGAAAACAAACCTTGCAGAACTTCTTTTAGAAACGACGCTTATTATTTGGGATGAAGCACCCATGAGTGATCGTAAATGTTTTGAATCATTAGATAAAACTTTAAAAGATCTTACTGGAAATACCTCACAATTATTTGGCGGGAAATCAGTGCTATTAGGTGGTGATTTTAGACAAACATTACCAGTTAAGCCTAAATGCAGCAAAAGTGAGATTCTAGCCTCCTGCCTCCCTCGATCATATCTATGGAAACATTTTGTTGTTTACACACTTCATGAGAACATGCGTATTAGAACAAATGAGGGCGGTATTTGTGACAAGACAGAAATAGAGGCTTTTTCAAATTGGCTTTTAAGGATAGGAGATGGAAAGGAAGGTGTTGTTATTGATGCTGAACATGCAGATATCAAAGAAATTGAAATACCTGCAACTTTGTTACTTAAACAGTCTGAAAATAGTCTTGCAGAATTGATTCATTTTATTTATGACATTAATTTGCTCACAAATCCCACACCTGCAAGAATATCTGAGCGTGCCATCATTTGCCCCAAAAATGAAACCGTTCATGTTATAAATGAAATGGTTCAGGAATTATCATTAGGAGAATGTGTTTCTTATTTAAGTACTGACTCTATGATTCCACATTCCAAAGATGGTGGTGAAATAGATGCAATGTACCCAACTGAGTATTTAAATGTACTTAATTTTCCAGGCATTCCAAACCATTCTTTAAATTTAAAAGTAAATAATCCAATTATGTTGATGCGTAATATAGATCCCAAAAATGGTTTGTGTAACGGAACTAGATTATTAGTGTCACAATTACTACCGCGTGTTATTGAGGCGCGAATTATTACTGGCACAGCAATTGGAAATAGAGTTTATATACCAAGAATTAATTTTGTACATAATTCAAAAGAGTTACCATTTGTTTTTACACGTCGTCAATTTCCAATAAAATTGTGTTATGCTATGACAATTAATAAAAGCCAAGGTCAATCTTTGAAAAAGGTTGGTTTATATTTGCCAGAACCAATTTTCGGACATGGTCAATTATATGTGGCCTTATCAAGAGCCACATCTCCGAACTCATTAAAAATACTTTTAGGTGGTAATGATACGCAAGATAAAAAAACGACATTAAACATTGTGTATTCTGAATTGTTACATGAAATCAGTTCTCAGCAGGTTGTCTATTTTTTTGCTATATAAGTTTTAATTATATACATGTGTTTTTACATATTACATCAAAATGTATAACTAACTTTTGACTTTGTATTGAACAGGCTGATAATTATGGAGTATAAAGGGGTAGCGGAGTTGACTGCTAAACAGGCTACAATGTTAATTGAAATAAGAGTTATTAAAAAATGGGTGCCAGCGTTTCGGGATGAAGAAATTCATTACGTGTTTGTTGATTCTGAGGTAAAAGTATTTAAAATAACATTATAATATACATTTACACTACATGTATTAGCCTTGTAAAATTTTTTAACATTAATATAATGTGTGTACAGGGAATGGGGATTCAAGCTATGGCCAAAGGAAAGAACAAAAAGGCTGTTGAGCCTAAACTGAAGCCTGGCTTGTGTTATCAAATTGAGAAGTATGCATGTGTAGCACCAGATAACTACACTAATACCCTCACGCATTCGTGTGTAATATTTCTTGCGCAATCAACTGTTATTACACCCATTCCAGACTGCACATCCATACAAGATTACTTCTTCGACATCGCTACCCGTCAAAGAGCTGAAACAGTTGCGCCTCATGAAGGCATTGTTGGTATGTTATATTATTCTTATACCTCTAATTTGACTTTCTCATGAAATACCAAACTTGTATAATTATTTAAAAGACAACACATTTTTCATAACAGATTATATCGGGATTTTGCGTGGGATGACAGACAAAAGGACTTCTGCAAATCAGCCATACGTTGTGATGACATTAAGGGATTGCAGGTACAATTTTTATAACTTGATTTTCCAAACATACGCTGCAATATTTCATTTGTTTTTATGAAATATAGCAACCAAGACGTTACAATCGCCATTTGGGAGGAGATGCTCAAATCAAAAACAAGGTTCAACCGAGTTGAATATGAAAAGGCTGCCCCACCCGTTATTTTAGCACTCACTGCGCTGAAAAGCAGAGACTATTTCGGTTAGTGTTGCTGAAAACAAGATTCGCATAGTTTCTGAATACTATAGCATGTTGGCAATTTAATATTTGATATCATAATAATATGTCATATATCAATTTTGTTTTACATAGGTACTCTTCAGTTTCAGACGACAAACGCAACTTACATATATCGAGATCCTAAGACACCAGAAACACAACAATTACTCGATATGTACGTGAAAATAATATTTATGTTAACATTACACATTACTTCCACAAAAAAAAATTTATAGGTGCCAGTTTTATATGTTTGCTTAGAACGTGCATTCTCGCGTGTTATTATAGGTATGCAAATGAGGGGGTCGAAAATCAACCAGCTGTGCAACCGATTGGACAAAGAATTTCTATTGCAGAACTCAAAAAACTGCCCGCTAATAGGCTGAATGTAAGTTACAGTTTAAACAAATCTGGTATTTTTCCCGTTGTTGTTACTAATATATTTACATTTAATAGGGCGCAAGTTTCATATTAAACTGCACAATAGATCACATATCAGCAACAGTGCCATGGTATTACACCGCATGCGCCGAATGTAATCAATTTGTCTTGGAAGTTGCTCCGCTTTGGTTCTGCTCAGAGCACGCAAACGTGGCTGATGTTAAATACGTGTAAGTTTACACATTTTTATCCGCCGTATAAAAAACCTAACAAATGAGTCAATGCTCAGGCCTACTAATATTGTTTTTAATGAGACAAAAGACTATGCATAACTCAATTCACTTAGACTGGATGAAATTTGCAGCATACAGTCTTAAATGTACAGTCAAATAGGTTATTCTTTTGGCTGTCTTTAAGGTTACTTAAGGTATTAGACAACATTAATAACTGTCCCTAAATGACAAGAAGAATTTTTAGACTGTCATTTAGTCAGATTATTTAGCTACAAGCTATAAATTTCATTGTAAAGTGTTGGTTGGACGATCTAGGTATGACCTGTAATTTTGATTGTAGAGTGTCGTTTTGTGGTTATATTTGGTTATTTTTGATATTATGACGTTTTTAAAGCCTGAATAATTATAAGCTTGGCTGCAACTATATGTAGGTTAGTGTTCAGTTTATGCGCGTCTTAGTTTTAGTTTGTAAACTGCAGTGCAAATCAGTTCTAAATAGTCAGAAGGTTGGACAAACGACCAAACAATGAGATGGGTAATTTATCATTAGAATTAAAAACCAGGATTTAAAGAGATTTAGTAGCGACATTTCACGGATGAGGAGATCCGAAAGGATCTGATCCAAAAGAGAAAGTGCAGTTGAATGTTGGGTTATCGTTAGGTGAGAAATTTGGTGTAAATAAGAATAACCTAACAGGATTGTTTTTTATTGCTGGTATATTGGTTATAATAAAAAATGACGACATTTTGGGGAATAATAATAATAACAATAATAATAAACAGAAAACGAGTCAAGGTGGATCTTATTCTGCTGGTATATTGGTTACGTATTCAGACAACTAGATTTGTTGTGTAAAAGGTTTAAAAGACGAGTTATTAAATTAATCGGTAACCTTTACAGTTAAACGCCTTTTCCTGTTTGCTCACATATTTCTATATGTCGTTATAGTTTTTTAAGACTGAATGCTTACTTAGATAAGCGCTGATGTGATTTGTTTTACCAGTCGGTTCTTACTAGCTCTGTCTGAAAAAACCCCACATTTCATAACACTTTCATTCGCAAATACCAGTGTACTTTTTTACTAATTATATGATACAAATGTCGAAACAGGTACCGCATTCAGGCGACACTGTCTGACAATTCAGAAACAATTGAAACGACATTCTTCGACAGGACAGTCAGCCAGTTGTTAAATATGTCATGTGCTGAGATGATGCTGCAACAAAATAAAGATACATTGGTGTACAGTATCATAGGCGAAGACTTAGAGCTCCAAGTGCAAGCAAACAGAGATAGAAAAGGGATTACACGTTGTACGGTCAGCAGTGGCAGGTTCATTACTCCACGCACTCAAAAACCTTCGCAAGACATGCCAACAGCAAGCACACCTGCGCCAAAAACTCCAGCTGCAAAGACTTCTTCTGCGCAAACTGTGCACTCTACTTCATCGTCAGGTACTGACAAACCAACCAAGCGCAGTCTAATGCAATCTGAAGGTATGTTCTATGTTTGTGTGTTTAGTATTAATAACACTTCTCCTATTAACCTTTAATATTGTAGCATTTCAGCACGCACCAGCAACCAAAAAACCAGCAGCGGATCCAAAAGACTAGGCGCAAAACTAACCAATGGTGATTATGGTAATGGTGATATTGGCAACACCGGCTCAATCAAGTATTAAGTAAACAAATTCTGATATTGCGTTAGCAAATCAGAAACTTATGTAAGCATATTTGTGTGATAACTTATTAGGACACTATGTAAACATATTAGGATGTTACGTAAACTCCTTATCGTATTATGCTTTCTCAACCAGTTAGAATTTGATGTTCTTGGTGTTTGAAAACCGAGGGACGGTCTTGACTTTATTGATTTGGAAGATCGCCACACCTATTTCTTAAACAAGTGGCGAATTCGTTCAAGACTGTCAAACGGGTCGAGGTGGATTTGGGTAGGGCTATCAAATGAGTCGTGGGGAACGGGGTGGGCATTCTGTTTTCGTTAGATTGCTGGTCAGGGGATTATCCTTTGGCCGCTTTCAATTGCGAATTGGGTTCATCATTCAGGTTCGGCTTCAGTTTGGGATTGGAAACATGCTCCTGTGCAGCGAGTTGAATGGCCTGAACTCGCGTCCCTGCTACTGCAGGTCCCCGTCCCTTCTGCTCCTGTACTAACAATACCCAATAAACAGAGTCAAATTTTATAAAAGGAATCACCCTAAAGTGATGCACACAGTAAACGCCCATAGTAAAAGGGACTGGGTGGTATCATGGCAAATAAGAAAATCAGATACTATAGCAAGCACTTTAATCATTATTGCAATAAGCCAATTGTATGAGAGGACAATATAAGCAGTTGTAGAACTTTAAAGCTGATAATTATGTTAGTGTGGATAATAGTCATTAGAAAAAGCTACAAAATTGAGAGCAACACCAGTTTTGTTATTAGAAATCAGAGTGAAAGCTTTAATAATAGTCACACAACTAAACTGGGCAGAAACCTTATGAACTGATACAAATTCAGAATACAAAGGCGCCTCCCATTCAGGCGAAAAATGAGGGAAAACAAAGTTTTGGTTACATATTTAACGCGCAGTCAACAGGCTCAGGCAAACAACGGGATGTCGATCGGTTGCGCAGTAGAGGCGCCATCACAGTCGATAGCCGCGTCGTAAACGTTAACATCATAGAAAGACAGTAATTGAAAGGAAAATACGTGGAAGAAGGTTGACCCATTCACAGATTATAAGACAGCAGATTAGGGAGCAGTACGACAGCGTGGAATGAATGTACTAAGCGGAACAGTACAGTCTCATTCACAAAAACAAGTCAGCAGCATGACCAACAGTCACTGCTGCTTCTGCCGACACAATAGTAGCATAAGCTACCGAATACGCATGTTTCGTACGTTCATTCAACGGTAACTACCTAGGACTAAAAGCCGTAGGGGTCTCAGGTTGGGAAGCATTCACGATTTTAACCTTGCAATGATATCGTCAAAATTTCTTATCCTGGTTTGTGGAAAGAGATAGGTAAGGTGGATGGGGAGTTGGCGACTGTGGGAATTAATATTAACAACCATCTCAAAGTTGCTGTTTGTAATGGGTCATTGACGAAATTCTGTAAAAACCGTTGGTCGTGTTCTGACCCGTTTTATTCTATGTTTCCTAATCTGTTTTCACTGACGGCCAATAAGGACGCTACTGTGTCGCAAATGATGATAAAAAATGCGAGTAATGCTCAGTGGGATGGCAACTGGAAAAGAAACTTTAACTCCCTTCAAAAGTGGACCGATTTCGCTGCTATGCTGGCCAAAATCAGCAACGCCGCTTTCTGCAGCAACAAGAATAGGAATGTCTGGGACTGAAGCAAAGACGATAGTGCACATTACCACCGCTTTCCTCCTTGCACCATCAACTTTCCATGAACATTATACCCATCACAGTCCAAACCATCACTGAGTCGAAACTTAAATAAGCGCATACACACTCAGCCAAATCAGCGAATACACATTCCCAACATAATTAACGCCTACACAACTAATCTAAACCTCTGTTTATATTGACAGTAAACTGTTACTGTTGATAATTAGTTTTTTTTTTTACCACAATTTCACGCATAGTAAGGTAACAGTTTCATAGTTCCATAAACTGCGTTCAAAAGCTTCCAATTTTGTATGCTTGAATGCGTTATACGCCAGACCAGAAATAAGACTGTATTAAGCTGTCTAGCAAACCAAATGATAACATTAAATCTACTTGCTAGAATAACTAAATCAACTGAAAAACACACATCTGATACAATAATGAGTCAATACACAAACAGCCAATTATGCATAACCCATAAATATTTATATATTCAAAATTAGCCGGCTTTAATAATAGTTAGGCAACCAGCTTACATACGTCCGAGAATCACCAAGTTCATATCACACTTAATACTTCATAAAAAAACTTAAAAACGCTAAAAACAACACAAGAACACCAAACGCTTTAACAAAAGCTGCCTCATAACCATCCAATTTTAACTTCAAACCTGTGACCTCCTTTTCCAACAAACATTTCTCCCTACCCATCTTCTCATTCTCCTTTTCCAACAAACATTTCTCCCTATCCATCTTCTCATTCTCAGTTTGTAACGCAGTTTTCTCAACAAAGCACGCCTCATACGCATCAGCTTTCGGCTTCAAACTCGCAACCTCTCTTTCTAACAACGCTTTTTCCATTTGCAGCCTCTCAAATTGATTTTGAAGTGCTCTTCTTTCGCTTGGTTCCAACATCACATTCTCAACCTCATACTTCCATACAAACGTATCACAGTGATACCTTCCCTGCCAACATAAAAATAAAATTTATTAGTCGTGCTTATAACAAAAAATACACCAACCGCATAACATACCAACGCATACGGGCATTCATAGAACTCTTCACCCGGTCTCGCACTGCAGCTTCCACCTAACCGCAGGGCTGCCAGCAGATTATGGTTACAATACACCTTTCCATTCACACCAACCTTAAAAGTTCTAACTGCTGGTACAGATCGTGTTCTAGAACCCATATCTTTGAAGCCAAAACAAGTGAAAAAAACAATACAAATTCAGGTTCTTAATAGTCCTTTTGCCATAAATGTATACCAACTGTCTAAAACTTAAAAGGTATTTATTAGTACAAAGCGTATGTCCAAGTGCAAAAGCTTATCATTCGTATCAATAAATGCCTATATGTCTATATAAAGAGAAACTGCAACATATTAATACAGATATCATCTCAATAAATGCCTATAATCCATAACTACAACATATTAATACAAATAACGTTTATGTTTTATATCTTACTTTTTTTTTGGACTAACAAAACATACTTTCTTAGGTAAACAAACACAATGTCACAAAAATATTTACATTACAGGCAGATTACACCAACGCGCAACGCGCGTCCGATTATCAACCTAGTTAATATAAAAACTTGATTCGAATCCGTCTCCATTCGAACATAAAAAAGTTATGTCGTAATTTATAAACTTAGTAGTTAAAATCATATAAAACCATTAACTATCCAAATTTATTACAACTATATAAAATCTTTTAAAAAACATATAATCTTTTACATTATTTTTTAACGTCAAACAAAAGTCGGCCACTCGAATACACATAGGCAACAGGTCACCAACACCCGCAATCGCATACAACGCTAGTGACGTAGCCTGTCACCAATTCCATAAGAAACCACCGCCTGAAGTATGGTAAAACCCATGGCTCATGCATGACATTTTGGCATGAACAGATTCCAGTCGGCAACCTATACTGGATAACGTCATTCGGATACTATTGTACCAAGTATAATAAGAGCTAATACACATTTCATCAATGTGGTTTTCTCTAAAGTAAAAAGGTTGGATACTAAGATGTGAAATGATGAAACTACCCTAAGGTAGCGTTCATCTTATATAATGTAATTGGATTAGAATTCGTGTGCAACAAACAATATAAGAAATGGAATACACATTCCAATCCCATGCAGATTCTATTCCATTCAGTGAAAGAAACGTTACCAAAATTTTCAGTTACTTTTTAGTGGCCATTAGCCGGCCTTAGGATGTTACAAAATCAAACGTTAAAACCTCACTGTTTGTGACACCCGGCAAACTCAGGTTAATAACATTGCTTGGGTCAAAGTCTACCTTAGCGAGTCACGTGTACATTATACTTAACTAGGTCGGTTGAGTCGTGTTATGGTTCGGGAGTCGTTACTACAACCTAGAGGATCGTTAGATGTCAACCATTAACAAGGTATGCAAGGATTGACGATTCGTGGAATCGTCAAACCTTAGTAAAAACACAAGTCTCGAGTCCCGGGGATTGGTGAATGAGTAAGAACGTGTTGGTTTCCATGGATTATGTATTTATAATCTTTATGTGACTTGTTGGTATGTGTATACGTGTTTACATATGTTAAAACGGTGATTACACGCGATTGCATGACATTATAGGTGATTGCGCAGCTTAAGGGGCGATTGGGAGCCTTAGCAGGCGATTAGGCAGGCTAATCGCCTATAGTGACAGGCGATTAGGCCTAATCGCTAGCTAAGGAGGGCGATTAGCTTCCCTAATCGCCTGGTAGTGCTGCACAATCGCCTGACGTGTTTTAAACGCCTATAAATACCACTCTTGACCTCCAAAACACCCCTAGTGCAACCCTAGTCGTCCCATAACATATCCCAACTCACAAACACCCCCTGGAACACGTTTTTGCATCAAAACACACATTTTCAAGCTTTACACATCAATTTCTCATAAACCCAAGGTGTGTTCTTCATCCCCAAACCTTTGAATGATTATGTTTTGCTCCCTAAAGGTCCAGACCTGATTTATAAACCTTTGTGTCTTTGAAAACCTATTAAAATCGTTTTTAAACAAGTCCAAACCATTATGCATGTTGTATGTGTTGAATATGATTAAAAGATAGGATTTTTATGATTTAAAAAGGGTTGTTATTGTGTTGTTAAGGTGTTTACAGCTTGTTTGTATTAGGGTGATGATGTCTTAGGAGTTTAGATGGTTTTGGAAGTGTATTGTGGATATTTGGTATTTTGACCCATTTGAATGACTTTGAATGATTTCGAATGATATGAGGTGTTTTGCTAGTTGTATGATGTTAGGGTTTGTTATAGAATGATGCTAGAGCAGTAGGGAATGATCGGACAACGTTGTTACATGAAGAAATCTGAGTATTTGCTATTTAGGGTAAAAGTTGTGCATGTTGATGTGATGTTTTCATGCTAAGTGTACTATTTTGGGAAAATGCTTGCATTCGGGACTGGTAGAACGATGATAAGCTAGGGGTTTTGCTTGAAATATGTTTGATATTGTTGTATGATTGATATTTGGTGTTTCCACACGTTCCGGATCTGATTTGGAGGGTTAAACTCGCGAAAAACCGGAACAGCCCTGCAGGGGGCGATTGGGGACCCTAATCGCCTATGCTATAGGCGATTGGGAGCCCAATCGCCTGCTAAGGGAACCTAATCGCCTTCATGACATGCGATTACGATCCTAATCACTAGTGAAGCCCTGAATTGCATACCTTATGACCCTAATCGCCTGTTAAGCACCAGAATAGGCCTAATCGCCTATCTTAAGGGGCGATTAGCCTCCACAATCGCCTGTTGACCTCCCTAATCGCTACTTGACTTTTCCTAATCGCCTGTACTGCTGCTGTAAGTGTATTTTGGTGTTCCGAGACCAGAGTTGACACCTAGGAGCATGCTAGGAACCCCGTATCATACCTAGTAACTTGGTAACACGTGCTCAGACTTATTTATGTGCTGTTTGAACTATGTGCTAGACTTGTTGAACTTTAACACATGTTAAACATGATTTCATGATTTGTATGACTTAGAGTACAAGGATAACACGTGGAGTCTCGGGTCACCAATGGGATGTCGAGTCTTGTACATTTGGTCGGTTTAACAGTCAACGTGTTTTCAAACGAACCTGGTTATGGTCTGGACATCTAGGGACTAACTAACCTACGGGTTATTAGTCTAAGTACTTGTAACTGTCATATGTTAGGTCGCCGCTTTACGGGGTTAGCATAGCTTGCTGATTTTAATCATTTATTGAAGTAACGCAACCTAAGGTGAGTTCACGGCCCCACTTTAACTGGTTTTACTTTTGGGGGAGAAAACATGCGTTAAACTTGTGTTTGGTAACAACTGTCATACTATGGGTTACTATACGATCTTTGGAAGTCCCGGGGGAAACCATGAATGTGCGGTGTAGCACAACGGGGAAATGTGGATAGATCTAATGGGCGTGACCTGCCCCACTCGTCGGCTTGGAGCCGGGCGGGTGCATATTGTCTCAAACAGGAACGGTACATCATTCGGGCAATGCTTATGGGTTTGCGAGTTAGTAATGGTTTTCCAATCGTAGTAGTGACAAAACATACACCTAGCTAGCGTACTTTGGTTTACATATTTGCATAGTATGGACAGGGTGAATTTGGTACTTTTATTACAAACCTGTGAACTTACCAGCATTTTGTGCTGACGTACTTTTGGCATGTTTTCTCAGGTCGCTAAGGTAGCATTCCAGGACTAGGGCGCACGCGTCTGCACGACGTCTAGTTTAGGATTCATGTTTTCGTATGTTGAACGATTTGGATTACTTTTGGATTTTGGTTTGTAAACAAAGCTTCCGCTACTGTTTAATGGTTTTAAAATTATGTTTTTAAATATGCATGCGTTCATATAGTGTTGTTTATTGTGACCGTTGACTTGGATCCTGGTTTGTCACGCGCCTCGCGGTAAAACCCCGCAGGTGGAATTTGAGGGTGTGACACTGTTATGTGAGACTCGTTTTTTTTAACATAAGGATAATATAAAAACATCCATTATATACATACCCAAAACGTCTTGTCCATCGACATACCAACAACCTTGGCGACACTAGTTACGTTTACAAAAGACAATGCCCAAGTTGGCTACCATGTGAATCTTTGACCCATATTCAAAACCATGTACAAAACATTAACAACTTGTTTAAATGACTCAAAGATCCTAATACTACCATGGTACCCAACCCAAAAGAAACGTGAGCGTGCATAACCCATCCTTGCTTGAGACTTGATCTTCATTCATGTGCTTTACCTATTACAAATCAACAAGGCAAACATTTAGTATGCTATAAACAATATCATCATCTTATCCAAGGAACCCAAGGAGTCAATGGAACCATGATGAAATCCTTACTTCTACCATTTGACCCGTTAAGGGTATTTCCACCATTTTGACCCGTTAAGGGTACTTCCACCATATTGACCCGTCAAGGGTGTTCCTACTATTTTGACCCGTTAAGGGTACTTCCACCATATTGACCCGTCAAGGGTGTTCCTACTATTTTGACCCGTTAAGGGTGCTTCCACCATTTAAACCATTCTACCAATTTGCACCTTTGTGTAGCCACAAGGGTACTTCATACTACTTCCATTCTACCAAATTCAACCACAACAATGCATACATAACAATTATGACTAATATACTCGTTAACTACATAGTTGGTAGTAACCAACTTACCTTTGTTGTGTGCACCTTGCTCCTTGTGATCGCTTCTACCTTCCACCTTCACACCTACATAGTGAAGGAATTCATACTTTAGCTTTTCGTAATTTACCCTTTACCATTCTTGGTTCAAGGTAGATAAACTAGCATAATCACATAGCTACAACCTCTACAATCATATTTATCATGCATTTTTCACAATTTCACCTATTGTAAGATACTAGGCATTTCATCATACAATTGGTGTGCATATTCATACATTCAAGTGGTTATACCATTCCATGACACAACACCCCCAATCCTACACTTATATTTACTATTTACCCTTAAATTTAGCAACAATACTAAATCACATAGAGCTTTCTTGGTGTTGAGGTCCTGTTGACTTTTAAAAGTCAACATAAAACCTTCATCCCAACACCCAATTAGCCCTTTTTACAATTCAGCCCTAAAACAAGAATTAACATACAATCTCTTTAAATTTACACTACTTCACATAGCAAGTATGCCTTTCTAACCACAACAAGTAATTATCATAACATAATCATACAATCCATCCTACTACATACAAACTCATTAAACTTGATTCTACAACCTACCAAGATGATTAGCACCACTAGAGGGTTAATAATTCAAGAACATGCAGGGACTCAAGGGTGATTTCTTACTCTAATTTGTAGCTATGGAAGCTGATTTGGAGACCTCTTTGTCGCCTCCCTCTCTCTCCCTGCGTACTCTTTTCTTTTCTTTTCTAAAACCCCCAATTTTTCCTTCTAACCCCTTATTTAGTTAGCCTTTCAAATCTTCCCAAGACCCACCCCTCAAGATGAGTGTTGATTCATGTTTAACCCCTCCCCTTTTACCAACTAAGTTTCTACCAACTAACTAAGTAGCTAACTTGGTTAGTTTTATTTTTGTTACATGTACAACTACCAATGCACTACTTACAACTAGGGGTACACACATATACATACATATATCCACACATACATACATACTCGCAATAACGTGTATATATATATACACATATATATATATATACTTACCATACTACCATTAATTTAATATTTTTGGGGTGTTACATGTTACTTTTCACGAACGATATGACTACCTATGCAATTAAATCATAAACTACACACACAATAGTTAAGCCACGAGAAAAATAAATCTTAGCTGAGAGTGCGGCTCGCTCACCCCTTAAGCCGACCTTGATCTTTGTCTTGATTTAATATATATACATACACACACATATATATATATAAAGAGTAAGTGGCATGAATAGTGGGATTGGAAAAAGTGAGTTGTCGCCCTCTGATTGGTTTAGAAGGGTTGTTTTGGGTAATCGGGTTGGGTACACCCAATCCCATACCCGATCCAAACTCGCAATCCCAAACCCTGTCCATGTCCGTCTGGTTTCTACCTGTCCCAAATGTGTCGGGTTTATGGTACACCCGTCCATCATGCTCGGGTCTTTTTTGTCATCCCTATTTGGGCTTTGTTGAATAGTGAAACAAAAATCTTAATTACTTTTTTCCTACCAAAAATATTTTGTTTTATCCTCGTATCACCTTATTTATTTTTCACTATAGTGAATGAAACCAACTTTGACTGAATAATAGTGATACCAGTACTGACATGTTTTTTTATGGCTACCGTATCAATACTGTAATGAATTGAAACTATACCGAAAACATGCATGCCACTAACACATAGGAAATCAAATTAGTATACATGAAAACCAAGAAGAATCTTCAATTAAAAGTAATAATAAAAATAAGGGAGAATACTTATCTCTTAGCATAACACTAATGTCTATGTTTTTTGAATGACATGGAACGAGACGTCTTAACTACCGTAATACCGGGCGTTGTGGTCAAGGTCTACTATTCGACCGCCACCAGCTCCTTTGCTTTCTCAGATGCGCGAAAACCCGATATTCACCTGCCCGAAGGCACGAGAGTGTAATAATCGGTAAAACCTCGCTTCCCATCCGAGTCAAACCGGCGCCACCCGTACGCTCTTCACCTGGATGCCGTAGAAAATAATGGGGAGTGTGGGAATTGAACTTGGTGTAACAACCCGGGCCAGACCCCTGAAAATTTTTCGCGTTTTAATACGGTTTTATAATAAATGATAACTAAATAAATATTAAAAGCAAATATAGTAAGCAAGACGATTATGAACGGAACTGAAAACCGAACCAAATAATATAATGATATTATTATAATACACGTTATGTGACCGAGTTAATACACGATAACGAACCCAACCCGCACCCGATCGAACCGGGTGAGTCACCAAAGAGGAGGACACTTGTCCTCCCCTCTTAGTGACACCCATTCCTTTCATTTTTATTATAAACACACACATACATCTGGATATCAATCCATAACACACACACATATGAAGTTAAGAGAGAGTGAACCAGAGAGAGAGGGAGACCGGAGGTCTCCTCCGCCAGTGGCGGAGCTCCGACCAAGCAGTCCCCAGCAACCCATACCCACAACCCTTTACCTATGTTTAGATCTGTGGAGAAAGAATCGAGCAGAGGAGAGAGAGAGAGAGGTATAGAGAGAGAAAGTGACGAGCAGAGAGAGAGAGAGAGAAGAAAGCCGGAGGAGGAAGAAGGAAGCAGCGGCGGTGGTCCCTATGTCTCCGAAACAAACTGAGGTAAAACCCCCTTCGACACATAGGCTGATTATGTAGATGATAGTTTGTATGGTGATGATGGTGAGGGTAACGGTGGTCAGGTAGTAGGTTCGGGTCAGGGGTTCGGGTCAAAGGTGGGGTTCGGTTGATAGTCGTGATGGTCACAGGTAGCAGCGGTGGTGATGGTTTCTGTGATGGAGCTTCGGTGGTGGTTGGTCAGAGGTGGTGCGGCGGTGATGGTCAAGGTGATGGTCCAAAGGATTCTGGTGTTGGGGTGATAGTGATTGAGGGTTGATGAGTGTCGGGTCAGGTCCAGAAGCGAGATATGAAGACGGGTCAAAACGTTGGTCAACACGAACTGAAGGTATAACCGACTTATGAGACTCGACAAGTTTAGATAATTATTAACACTTATATTATATTTGAATCTCGTGTGGGACTTGACGGGTTGATAAACGGACTATACATAAGAGTATACTAATATAAATATATGTTGGATTGGATACTTGGATCATCGGACTAGTTATATGGTTATTAGATAAACTTACGGACTAGTGGTACGAACCTTAGATAACTCGAGGCCTTGAATATTGAATATACAAATTGGGATAATAATTATAAACTACATAGTTGACGACTATATTAGCACTTAAGAACACATCTCACCTCGACGCCTTGGATGATTTGGACACTGGAGACTTGATGCAAGAACGTGGACAAACAAACGCTTAGAATACGAACTCAACAACTATAGCTTGGACCTTGGACCATTGCTTCGGACATTAGTTTATAATACCTTAACAATAAATTAGAAGGAGTGACACATGAACTTGATATTCGGACAACGGACTTGACAACAATAGGATGGTATAATGCAAACTCGGATAATTGGACTAGTCTCATAAACCTTAGCTAGTATTGAACATTGGAACCATATGACCCTTGATGCAAAGAACACTTAGGACATCAAAAGTGTTGTTACTAATAACTTGGAATTGGAAATTAAGACTTAAGACGTGACCTAGACGAAACTAATATGTGTCGCATAAATATATAAAACCGTTACTAAGCTATATTAATGATAACTCATAACATAGAACGGATACCGGTCGATAACTATTAGACCCGTGACACTGGATTATGATCCGACAACATAGATTCGAATATATAACATTTAGATAATATACTTGACGACCAAGGTCGGACATAGATACTAGACGATATCATAATGGAAACATAGAACCATTGACACGAGTGAATGTATATTAAACCTTGGACGACTAGAACCAAATGGTTTAATAGAAACCATACGCTCGAGCTCGTCCCCACGCGTAACCATTATGAATAAAACTAAAGACTAATAATAATAATGTGTGTCGACATAGGGCCCAAGCAGGAGGATGTTAGTATTCGATATCGAGCACCGGTTTTTATATTTTGAGCTATGCTACCAGGTGAGTTTCGTGAACTCCCTTCTTTTTACTTTTAACTGTTTTGGGGTGACGCATGCTTCTAAACTGTTTTGTACATTATTATGGTGTTAGTTTTACAGAGCGTGATTACCTGCTTGCTTGTTATGCATACTGAACCAGGCTCTCATTAACTCTAGGATAGAGCCGACTTAATATATGGGTAGTACTACTTGGGGAATCCCCCACGCACAGTGGTCCGGCCTAGACCCGGAAACCCCCACTGAGACCGACGGGTCCTTTGCAATCCATGAAACAAACGCTACCTAGGTCTTTCCCCAACCACTCGACTACTACCTCACTGGCAACATCAATGCTATTAGTCTATAAGGTTTTTTTTTTTGAACGACAAATTTCTATTCCTTGTAGGACTTGAACCCATGATCTCTCTCTTAGGTGTTCCTAGAAGCTTTTCCTTCTACCATTGGGCCACCAACCCCAATATTTTAGTCTAAGGTAATTTTGAATTTGTAAGACCTCTTATCAATATGTTCATTAATTTTTGTACTTATTATATATAGAAAGAGCCGAAAAGAGGTGATGTGTGTAATGCCCATCATTAGCGGAAGTTTTGTTTGAGGAAAGTTAATGAGATCTTTGTGGCTAGATTGTGTTTTAATTTGTAAAGACTTTCCATTATAAATGTGACTCTTCAACCATTTATATATAAGTTAATATTTTTAAAAGGTAAAATATAGCCCTCATATCGATTTTAGAACTTAACGTTAACCTCATTCGACTTTACCTCCACAATGATTTACTCGGCTTTTTCTTCTTGAATATCCACTCACTAGATTATATCCTGGGAGCGTCCCGGGTTGAGAAATATAATTTGAAATATCAATTTTAGACCTGAAATAGACTGATGCGTTTTACAGTTACATGCAGGAAAGCTTCGGGTAGCACTTAACCTAAAACAATTAACAATGTATCTCCAATATTAGTGCATACCTTAAACAATGTGTAATTCTAATATTAAAACCTAACCTAAAACAATGTACAACTCCAATGCTAACACATGTTGTAAATAAAATTCATATTTACTGGTCTGAATATAATTAATTCTTTGCATATACATGATTAATGAATAACTTAAACACTTTGTGTTGTTTTCCTGTATGAACAAAACCACACAAAAATATAGTGTTTTTTTCTCCGTTTTTTATATAGCATTATGGTACCCGTTGGAAAGAAAATAAAACGCTCGTTAATTTGGTGTAATTTTTTTCTTTAAAAAATCTCATGTATAAAAGATATTAAAGTTTAAAATTTATGGGAGGAAACATTAGAGATAAAAATCCTATTTTGTTTTTAAATTTTAAATTATTATTTTCCTAAAATAAAGCTCTTGCCATATGGGATGACACATGACACACTCAATGAAGAGAATACCATCTTTGAGTGTCATGTTATTAAAATGATTTTGGTTTATTATATGTATAGATTTTTAGCCTTCTATTTCCTCCGACAAGCCACGATAATGAACAATTCTCTCTCTAGAGTTTGACTTAAGAAACAAGATGTGGATGGTAATCAAGACATTTATTAACTATTGTTTCTACTTTGTTCTATGTCGTGTGATTCTAAATCCTAATAGGTAATATGTAGCTTGTTGATCTTCATGATTTTTGTTAGGTTTGATTTCTCTTACAAATATTTTATCATTTTAATTATTGCATGCATTAACACTTTTGTTTCTAACTCTGTAATTTATATTTTTGTAGATGGCAACACCGGTTTTTATGGGGTGTTTGGGATTTGATTATTTAAAATAGATTATCTGTGTTTTCAAAACGCAATCTCAAACACTAAAAACTGAATCTAAAAATCAGATCAAAACACAATCCCAAACACCCTCTTAATATTGATGAAGAACCCATGAGTGAGCCAGTTGTTTTGAGCTGCTTTTAGTCATGCCCACACATTTTATGACTCATTATATTTCACGGTCAACTGACTGGTAATCGACTACTATATATAACTAATTGCCGATTAACCAAAATCGCCACAACCAATTGGTTACGATTATCATATTCATTTACCTATATCTCAGTTATGCTTATGTTTTTTTTTAATCTAAAACCGACTCAAACTTATCTACACACACTTGTCTAGGTGGTCATTTTCATCAATGTGTTTCTCAGACATTGGTTGTGGACGACGGCAAAATAACTCAAACATTTTACAACTAAAAATAACTTGAGTGATAGCAATTCATGATGAGTGACTTTGTAGTCGCCACTTTACAACTAAAAATAAATATATGAGCTTCGCATGGCAAAAAAAAGATATAGATGGTATAAACTATGAAGAATCGAATATTGTATTTATGAAGTGCCTGTTGGAATAAAAATATATACCTTATATTTATTATATTTATCTATCGTCATCATTATCATTTATAAATATTGATCATTTACTATAATATTTCTTTTTTTATAATTGATATTTCCTTGTTGGATGGAATTATCTTTACCAACATTAATATGGTGTTCCTAGGGTGTATATATAGAGAGAGATAAATAGAGGTTAACGGGTTGACATAATTATAACACCATAACTCTAAAGAATCTGGCCCCATCTTTTCTCACTCTCTCAATATGTTCACTCAAGAAATTATTAAGCCATCAATATGATACAACCTAATGGGAACTCGATTATACTGACAAGATGTCATCTACCATTACTCTCTTTGCATCTGTTGCTGGACTGACCAACCTATCATGTATCACCTTTATTATGTTTCCATTATATACTTACAGAACTGATCAACTTTGCATTAATAAATGTACGCTTAGCAGAAGTAAGAAAACCCATTTTTAAGATATTTACTAGTATTTAATCTGTCATGCGTTACGGCGGCGACGAAGCTTAAAATAGCTCGAATTATACCGTTAAATGTTTGACTTGATTCATTTCCGAACAAAATTTACATCAAAATGTAAACCAACTGAAAGCACACATAAAAATAAGAAGGGAAAAATATTATGTTTGACTTGGCTCATTACCGAGGAACTTACGTCGAAACGTCACAAACTTGGATTTATATCGTAACATATTTAAAAGTAAGCAAGTAAGAAAATAGTGTTTTTAAGTAAAGGAATGGCACTGCGCGTTGCGATGCCATCAAAACGTAAAGTAACGCAAATTTATACCGTCTAGTGAAAACATATTATATATGACTCGACTCATTTTTGAACAAAATTAAGTTAAAAAATAGACTACCGGAAACATCCATTAATATAAGCAAGAAAACGTTTATATTTGATCCACGTATATAAAAATAAAGACGTAAAATTCGAAGGTGTCAAATTAACATTTTACAAAGTTTTTAGAAAGATAAGAATGCAAGACTCAATATTGAAAATTGAGAGGTTGAAGTAACACAACAAGAAAGAAAAAAACTAAACGTAAAAAGATAAAAAAGAACATTGTAACTAGCGTACAGTAAAAGTTCACACTCACCTTTCACACATAAATGTTATAATAGAAATGATTATATAAATTAAATATCTTTAAGTAAAGCTACAGATTAAATAAAACTGCATTGTTTAAGATAACAAAGTTGTATAAAGTTAATTAACATCTGCACTTGAGCTAGTGGGGAGATGCTTTTAAAAAGTTTCAATCTTCTTGTAATTATGATTTTGAATGCAATGAATATTGGATTCTTCTAAAGCAAACACATTCTCCATTGATTAAGCAATCAAAGACATTTTTTAATTCTAACAATGGAGGGTGCAGAAGTTGACATAATATTTTTGAAAGAGACCAGGAGATCAAAGATTAAAATTCTCTAAAACATTATCCTTTTGTATTATAAATATATTATATTTGATAGATGAATTATACAATTTTTAGTTTAATATAAGCAGCTGAGTTAAACAATATAAACTTACATTGGAGTTTATAACTATAATAGATTGTATAATTGCTTGCATTCTCATTAAACATAACGGGTATAAATAATACAAAACAAATCTTCTAAATGAAGAGGAAATATTATCTACTAAAGATACAATAGTTTCCTAATCTGTAAATAGTCTATTACACCCCCGCAGTCGAAGCTAAGGGTGGACGAATGCTTAGACTGGATCGAAAATCATCGAAGAGAACACGCGGCAAGCCTTTGGTGAGGATGTAGACAATCTGATGACGGGAGGAAACGTGCAAAACACGAACATTTCCCTTATGTACCTGTTCCCGAACAAAATGAATGTTTAACTCAATGTGTTTCGTACGTTGATGTTGGACTGGGTTGCCGGATAGATATATAGCACTGACATTATCACAATAAATAAGAGTTGCATGAGTAAGTGGGCGATGAAGCTCTAAGAGAAGGTTACGAAGCCAACATATCTCAGCGACGACAATAGCAACCCCACGGTATTCTGCTTCTGCACTGGAGCGACTAATGGTGGACTGACGTTTAGACGACCAGGATGGTTGTCACCAAGATAGACGCAGTAACCCGAGGTGGAGCGTCTTGTGTCCGGGCAGCCTGCCCAATCAGCATCAGTGTAAGCAAGTAGAGAACCGGTATCAGAGGGACCCATGTGAAGACCAAGATCAGGAGTGCCTTGGATATAGCGAATGATTCGTTTCAAGGCATTCCAGTGAGCGACCCGAGGAGCATGCATGTGCATGCATATTTGTTGCACAGCATATGAGATGTCATGTCGTGTAAAGGTTAAGTACTGAAGAGCACCTGCAAGGGAACGAAAAGATGTGGGATCATCATGAAACGGGCCTGTGTCTGCACTGAGCTTAGGTTGTGTGTCGAATGGTGTGGCAACTGGCTTACAAGAATCCATAGCAGCACGATGGATGATATCTTTGTTGTAAGCCGATTGTGAGAGAAAGAGATAGTTGCATGTACGAGTAACCTGAATGCCCAGAAAACATGACAATGGACCCAAGTCTTTCATCGAAAACTCACCTGCAAGACTGTTCATTAACCGAAGTCTAAGATTTTCATTCGATGTTGTGAGAATAATGTCATCAACGTATATCAACAGATAAGCAATGTCACGTCCCTGATTGTAGATAAACAAAGAATTATCTGATTTACTCTGCCGAAAACCCTGTAAAAGAACAAAATCTGTGAACCGTTGATACCACGCTTGTGGTGCTTGTTTAAGACCATATACTGACTTCTTTAGACGACACACGTGGTCTGGATAGTCACTGTTGCGAAACCCCATGGTTGATACATGTAGACTGTCTCATGTAAGGTGCCATGTAAAAAGGCATTAGTAACATCCAACTGGTTGATCTGCCAGGATTGAGTCACTGCCAGTGATAAAATAAGCCGAATGGTAGCCGGTTTGACAACCGGACTAAATGTTTCCCCACAATCGATACCTGCTTGCTGACCACGACCGTCACAAACCAGCCGTGCCTTGTACCGTTCCAATGTACCATCAGAGCTGAATTTATATTTAAAAAGCCACATACTACAAAAAATATTAATATCAGGGGTGCGAGGTACAAGCTCCCAGGTCTTATTTTAATAAGAGGACTAAATTCGTCGGTCATGGCATTATACCACTCTGGAGTGTACAAGGCAACCTTAGGGTTTTTGGGAATAGGTTGGAGAGTGGTGGTGTTGAGGTTAAACAGTTGTTTGGGTTTGACGATCCTACTCATGGAGCGAGTGCGATTGGTACGAGGATGGACCGTGGTAGTGTCAGGGGGAGGTGCATGGACCAGACTTGGGGCTGGAACAGAGATATTTTGGGTTGGTGAAGAGTAGGATGGGCCGGTTGGTGGTGTAGTACTAGGTAGGCTCGAAGGAGAAGGGTTAGGGGCCGTGTCTGGGCTGGGCGAATGGGCCGAAGGGGGAGACAGTGGGCCTGGTGAGGCAGAATGTTGGTTTGGGTCGGTGAGAGGGGAGGTTTGTGGGGTAGGGCCGGGTGATGTGTAACATCGCATATTTTCCCCAAATTTTTAATTAATAAAAAAAATGTGTGTTTGTTTTAAACAATATATATTTTAAACACCTTAAACTAATAATTATTTGATAAAATTGTTGGATTCCTGACGTTTTGAATAATTTAAAAATTATTCGTAACATTTTTTTTAATCTTGTGTAATCATAATAATATAGTTTATATATAAGGAAATGCTCAAAAAAAGTGTTGTTAACGGGGCTTGACCCGAGTCCAACCTGGTCCAACGTTTTAACACAAACCCACAACCAGCTGAGCCACACGTTTTTTTGGTGAATATGAACCAAGACAAACAAACTTAACACCTTCCTAAATTATCCCGAGTCAACAACAAAAGTCAAACACTGATCGAACCCATTCAATTGAATCATGATCCCGCGTTTTGATTCGTGATTATGTATAGAATGTTTTAACCGACCTTACAGCGTATTCCTCACGCCAATCTCAATCAAAATTACCAACAAATCCGATTGATACGCGGCTATAGTTTATGGATGGGTCAAACATTCAAATTCGTTCAATCCGTTTATTTTGGTATAAATTGAACATTCGATTTGTGACTAAGAGTGCCGAATATACTTCCCCAAACGTCAAAACCCTCTGCCGTTCTTTATAATTCACGAAATCAAGCCCCGTTGACTTTCTATTTTGACTTATCGTTCTACATCAATTCCAATCCGTAAGTTTTAAATTTTATTTTGTTTTAATTAGTCTACAGCATACGAATAATAACCCAATCATTTCAGGGGTTATTGTTTGTTGATTTGATCAATTGATATAGCTAGGGTTCATAGATCGAATTGGGGAAGATGACACTGTGCAGACATCATATTTAATTTATACGATCTGAAAATAATCACCACTGATCTATAGCCCAGCTGGTGATATACTTTGGGTTAAAAATGTGAACCGGCTCGTGTCTGGGTTAGAATCCAAGAAAAAGTTTTTTATTTCTTTGACAATTAATGATTTAACCTAAGAAGTATTTATAAGTAATTAAAACTAAATCTAAAGGTTCTCAGTGTTTAGACCCGTTGGTCTAGGCTTGTGATTTAAAACCACCTACCTACCTGACCTCGGGTTCGATCCCTAGCACAATCAAACATTTTTTTTCCTTTCAATCCCTTCTTTTGTATTGTTTGGTTATTATCTATAAAAACTATTTAGAAATACCAAAAGAGGTTTTTAAATTCTATAAAAATTATTTTATGTTATTCTAATGGTAAAGTTTATCATACAATTTTTAGTTTTTCAAAAATCATTTATTTAATATATATAAACTATATTACAAGTTTATTCATTTATAAGTTAAAAATTCTATAAAAATATCTAAACGATTTTATAAAATTTCACAAAAATGATTTTAAACTTAAAATCAATAAATGTTCCAGAAATGAATTTTTATTTCAGAAAAAAGTTTATTTAATATTTTTAGTTAATTTATGCTATTTTAATCATAAATAATTCATAATAAATTCATTTGATTATTTTTACATCAAAACTTCAGATAAATTATTTTTGTTCATTTGGATCAGAAATATAATTTTATGATTTGAAATATATAAATTTTAATATTTTTAGATATTAATATTATATTTTGACAAATAAATATTAATGTATTATATTTTCATTAATTAAGAAAATAATTTTATAAAAATTATTTTCACATTTACAACATTTTAATACAACTACCTTTAATTAAGAATTGTCAAAAATCCTTTTTATTAATTATTTCTTTATTTATTATGTCATTAACAGTTATCCTAAATTAATCATTAATCAATTATCAATCCCGAAATTAGGAACCCTAGAATACCTTTAGGCTAGAAAACTTAGACATATTTTATTGCCTTGAATTTAGGGTAATACTTGGAATCGTTTGTGCCACATTTAGATTATTTCAAAGGATTCAAGACTTGTGCTTAGGTGAGTTTACATAGCCCCTTTTTCATTTTCACTATTTTGGGGTGAAACATTTTACAACATCAATTTACAATTCAACATAAGTGTCTATGTGTTATTCTATGTTGCATTATATCTTAAACATTACTAGGGTAAGCACAATTATTCTAGCATAATCATTAACATTGATCAGCCGACGATATACAATGATAGATCTATTGGACTGACAACCCCACCCGGATATGTGTACCTCCTACATAGGTAGCGTGGGTGATTGTTATCGAACATATAACAAAATCGAGTGAACCATATGCGTATGGGATGGACCACAATATTCTAGTCACAAGGTTTGATTATGCACTCGATTTACCTAATAGTTTTGTTTTCACATATGGACTAGACTTGCCATGACACTCCAATTGTACAAATTTTATTCAATATTCAAACCTATGTAATTATCACCAAATTTTGTTGACCCAAAATATTTTCAAACTTAACATGTTTCAGGTTATAGCTTGCTTGAAGATTTGAGTTAATGCTTGAAGATTTACATTTAGTGTTTCTCATTTGATGTACAAATTTCTTTTAGAACGATTGTATGTAACTTATGTAATCAGTTATTGTAACTTATTATTTACCATGAGCTACTGAACAATCATCAATACGTGACATCCCGATGTTTCCGCCATCGGTTGGGGTGTTACATGATGTTTGTGGTGTTGAGGTATTGGACTGGATTCGGCCGGTGGTGGCAGACGAGGAGACATGGGGCCAAAGGAGAGGATTTAAGGTGGGGTTTAAGAAATCGTAAGTATTGGGTTTGGCAGGGGATTGGATGGCGTATGGGAAAATTGATTCCTCGAATTGGGCGTGTCGAGAAATAAAAATTTGATTGGTGGAGAGTTTTAGACATTTGTATCCACAGTTATTAGAGGGATAACCAAGGAAAACACAAGGGTGAGAACGGTTTGTAAGTTTGTTGATGGTTGTGGAGGGGGTGATGGGGTAACATAGACAGTAAAAAACACGAAGGTTGTCGTATTCCGGTTAACAGTGATAAAATAGGGAGGTGGGTGATTTAAATTTCAGGTTTTTGGTGGATAGTATGTTTAGCAAATAAGTGGCGGTTACAAGTGCATGGTGCCAAAGGTTGGGAGGTAAAGATGCTTAGGCAAGTATAGTGCGAAGCATGTTGTTAATGATGCGGATTTTGCGTTCCGCTTTGCCATTTTGGGATGAGGTGTGGGGACATGAAAACCTGAAATGCATGCCATTGGTATTACAAAAATTGTAAAAATTATTGTTTGCAAATTCGGTTCCATTGTCACATTGGAACTGTTTATTTTTTCTTTCAAATTGGGTGGTGATGTGATTGTAAAAGGTTGCAAAGACTTGTAATTTATTTGAGGGTGGAAATGTCCACAAGAAATCTGTGTAATCATCAAGAAACAACACATAATAACGGTGACCTCCCGTGCTAAAGATGGGGGAGGTCTAAAGATCACTATGAATCACATCGAAAGGCGTGCAAGTAAAATTCATAGAATTAGAAAAAGGAAGTTTAGTACTCTTCCCAAACACACAAGGTTCACATAAAGTTTTCTTTATTTTGGAATAATCAATGTGTAACATCCGTCACCTTTCACTTTGCACAAGAATACATTTTCGATCCCTAATCTATCTTAAAACTTCCATTATAAACCCTCGTTGCACTCACACACGAACCGGGCACAAATATTTTATAAACATAAAATATCTGACTCAAACATCGCAAGTTTCGGTCCTAAAAACAACCCGGAAATCAAAGAAATCAAGTCCGGGGGCTAAAACTAAAAATTCTGATTTTAAGGACGCGCCGCGGACCGCGGAGGATATCCTAATCCTTCCGCGGTACGCGACAACTTAACAAAACAAAAATAATTTAATTTAGCCCCGCGGACCGCGGAGGAATTATTAAACCTCCCGCGGTCCGCGGCCCAGCTCCAGTTCAGCAAACCCACCTGTGTTTTTAAAACGCGAGTTCTTCAATGATTGAAGCTACTTTCGGCCATAAATCGTGCATAATGGACGACCAAACTTTCCTCCACTCGTTCCACTCACCAATTGTCGTTTTATTGGTCATGATTATAATCAATCATTCAAATCTTTTTATAAAACCAACCTTATACTTGACCATTTCAATTGGTACCTCAAATGACATTGTTATCGCAATTAAATTCACACACACACTCCTCTCATATGGTCTATCATTGAGCCTTCGGGATTCACCCTGCTTTCACTCGCCGCTTAGCAAACTTAGCGAAAGTGAGTATATATTTCCCCTTTTTCATGTTTTACTTTTGGGGCTATTCATGTACAAATCATTTACAAAGTACAAATCATTTACAAAGTGCAAATCATTTACAAAGTACAAATCAATTACAAAGTGCAATTCTTATGTGTGTTTACTTGTGTTCAATGTGTGTACTCATGACTTGTTGACTTTACATGTTCTAGTATTTATCTATGTGTGAACCATACTGTGTTATTTACTTTTATGTCTCAATGTGTGCAATTATTATCAATTATCAGCAGTTGTCGAGCATTACCATTAGAGTAGCGGATTAGCTCCGTGAAATAATACATTATCCATCAGTTGTTGAGCATTATTATTAGAGTAGCGGATTAGCTCCGTGAAATAATATTTCAAGTATTATATATCATTACTGTGTACATATTATACATAAACATTGGTACAAATCTTTACATACAGTACACAACATACGAATTGCTAACGCTTTTCCTACTATACATAATCAAAACAGGGTATGCTCACCAATACATTTTTGTATTGACATATACTACTTTTCGTACATGTTTCAGGTTGTCTTTGAGACGTATTTCTTTAAGCCTTGGACTAGTATTTGGATTTTATTATCATTGTATTTTCAAGTTTACTTGTTTTGTTTTGGAACCTTTGTATCACTCATTTTTCCTTTCATGTAATAAACTATTAAATCAATGTATCAAGTTACACTTTAGTACCATGAGCTATTGAACAATCGTCACTACGTGGCATCCCGATGTTTCCGCCATCGGTCGGGGTGTTACACAATGAAAGACAACAATTTTAAAGACTGTAAAAAATTGTTGCCTGGGTATCCAAGACGTTGATGCCAACGATCTTGTGTGATAGTGGTGAAGGCGGATGGTTGATTAAATGTTGTGGAGAATTGAGCGGTCAGTGGATAACGATCGTCGGTGCTGTTGCATCTAAGGATGGGCGCCTGAGTTTTGAGATCATTCACAAGAAAACCAAAAGGGTTAAACTCAACTGAAACTAGGTTATCAGTGGTTAGTCGTCTAATAGAAATTAAGTTTTTAATAATGTGGGGGGGCAAAAAGGACGTTGTTTAGTTTTAAGGGTGGGAAGGGTGGTGGGAGGACTTGGTTACCTTGTGCCACAACGGGGATAGAGTGACCATTACCAGCAATTATAAATTTATTAGTGCACGTATTAAACTTAGACGGGGAGTATATACTTTGCTGGTTGGCCGAGTGAGAAAATGCGTCAGCGTCCATGACGCCATGATCGGGTGGGTTGAGAGCCATGGTGTAAAGGGCTTGCTCTATGTCTGTGGGTGTGTATGTGTAGTTAACCTGATCCGGATTAGAGCCCAAGATTCCTTGACTTTGCTGCTGAACAGGCCGTGAAGGGTAAGGATACGGTGGTCAAGCAGAGGAGCCCGAAGTTGTTGCCCATGGCTGAGAGGAGTTGTTCATGAGGTTGGACCATTGGTTTGCAGTCCAAGAACTTGGGAAGACAATATATGGGTGGTTGGGAGGGTTTGTTGACTGACGGTTCCTGCTGTTGTTGTAGCCACGGCTACGACCCTTGCCCCGTCCCCGAGAACGGTTCCGAGCACCACCTGAGTCGTCCGTGGTTGGCTGTGAAGCGGCCACAGCTGCCAGGGTTGTGGCAAAGTGCTGGGCAGCGACTGCAGTCTGTCTTTTCTTCTTTGCTTCTTCATTAGTAAGACGCGATCGAACCTCAGAAAAATCAGGGAGTGGGTCACGGTTCTGTAGTACTGTGGAGATACTGTCAAACTGTTCAGTCAAGCCGGTTAAAACCTGAAGAACAAGCATGCGATTGTCTAGGGGAGAGCCGAGGCCGTTTAACTGGTCAGCAAGTAATTTAGCATGCTGCAGGTATGCAGTCATGAAGGGGAAGTTTGCAAGGTTCAGGTTAGCGAACTCTTGGCCAAGGAAGATGGCACGAGTATTACTATTATCATTAAACTCGTGTTGAAGGGTGGTCCAGGCCTGATAACCAGATTGGCCGGGAACACACATGATATGAAAAAGGTCACTATAGATGGTCCCATATATCCACTGGAGCACAAGAGAGTCCAGCCGAGACCACATGGCTTCTTTCGGGTCGGCTTCTTTCTTTTCAGAGGAGGATGAGGCAACAGTTTCAGATGATTTAGGAGAGAGATGGTCAAGCACCTCATAGGCGCGACCGTGAATTTGAAAGAGCTCTAACCAGATTGTGTAGTGGGGTGATTCTTTTTCGAGGATAAGGGGAATGAAGTTGCGGATGTTGGAGATAGTCATTGCCGGATGGAGTTTGTTATCCATGAGGTTCGAAGAGGGGTAGGGGAAGAAAAAAAAATCGAAGGCAGGGAGAAGAAGAGGACTGGCAGCAATGGAGGTAGGGTTACGCTGTGTTCCCGAGTTAACTTAAGAGGAGAAAAGAAAGGAAATGGAAGGAAAGAAAAAAGAGAGGTGTATTCCCGAGTTTTTTTTAAAGGAGGGAAATGGAAGGAAAGTGTGAAATGTGTGTTCCAGAGTTTATTTTTGGGAGGAAAGGAAAGGAAAAGAGAGGGAAAATAGACTAAATCTAATCCTTTCAAATTGGGAGGAAATGGAAGGAAAAGAAAGGAAGAAAAAATAGAGGAAAAGAAAAGAAAGGGAAGGATTTTCCTTCCTTTCTTTTCTTTTCCACCCATTAGTGAACTCGGGAACATAGCGTTAGGGTAGGATCATAAGGGTGATACCATATAAGAGATTGTATAATTTCTTGCATTCTCATTAAACATGATGGGCATAAAACTATAAATAATACAAAACAAATCTCCTAAAGGGAGAGGAAATATTATCTATTAAAGATATAATAGTTTCCTAATCTGTACATAGTCTAATACAATAGTTTCCTAATTTGTACATAGTCTATTATTAACATTGAGGTGACTTGGCTCGTAATTTTCAAATCAACAGAGCTCATAGTTATGTCGAGTCAACTTGTGGTTCGGCGAGTTTACTATTTTTATAGTTTTGATGATTTGTATGCTTTTAATACCAAGTTAACCAAGATCTCAAAATATACAAGTCTCAAATGAGATAATACCTGAAGAAACAATAACCTGCACGGCTGGCCGGTGTATGCCTCGACGGTGTTGAATAGGAGAACCACAACTCGATCTTCGTCTTCTCCGGTGAGATCCAGACCTGCAAGAGAGAAAGGAAAGGTGGGGTGTGGAGGTGACTGCTAGGAAACCACGAATGGAGTCCAACGTACAGACACAAAAAGTGATGGCGGCGGTGGCAGCCATGTGTTATCAGGGGGTAAACTCATGTGTGATAACTTGTGCCCTAATGAGAGGTGAAGACCTCTTATATAGGGCTTCTCATGGGCCTTAATGGGCCGGACATCATGGACCCCTAACTATATGGGCACATAGCCCATTGGCACAAAGCCCAGTTAGGGGGTTACCTCCACACCCCAATATTAGTAAATAATATAAGAAGTAATAAGTAATAAAGATGGTATGTTGGGTCAAGCACCATACCTCTACAAGTCCCCCTAGTCTAGTGTTGCTCCCAGGTGTAAGCGTTGGGTGGAGCGCTAGACTAATTAGGAGTGCTCGGGAATGAAGATTAAGAGCTTTATCTTCTTGGTGGACCAATGACTCGAACATTTCATCTTCTTGTTTCGATGTGTGTGGTAGGTTGCTCGTTGCGCTTGTTACCGACTAAGTGTCACCTTTTAGGCTAATTGTCGCCGGCGCGCGAGCGTCCAATAGTTGCAGGTGTTACTGTGGCTCGTTGCCAAACCTGCAAGTATCTCAATCATATAATATGGGTGTATTATGAGGCGCCCAGCCTTGCATTAGTATATCTTAACTTGTAATAAGTTGTTAGATAGTAAATAATGCTAAATATAAAAAGATTGTACCAAAACCTTGAGCGTCCAATGCTATGGCGCGCGTGCGGATTTTATGGCGCGCGGTGAACCAACAACACTTTCTCGGGGGGTGAAATCATACGGCGCATCATGGTATGAGATCCATCTAAAGTGGTGTTATACCATGCCATCCCCCCAGTTCATTGTTGCTAAGTGTAATGCTTAGGGGCGTTGGAACTTATAATAAGAGTATCCTTTGTTGATGGATCGTTTGACGTGCCAAAGTTGTCGTCCGCGGATTGCTTTAAGTAGGCAATAGTATGCTCCGCGAAAGACGCCACTTCAAGGCTTACTTCAGTCAGAAGCAATGCTCCACGATGTTCGTGAAGTGCTTTGCGGTGGCATATGATAGCCATCGACTGCGCGAAGTGCTTGCTGTTGACGGATGAAAGCAATCCGCGGAGAACGTCTTTTAAAGTATTTACATCAACCCAAAGCGGGGTAATGACGTTGCGGCGCGTTCTTGAAAAGGAGAAACGCGCAAAGTGTAGCACGTTCCTGAAAAGGAGACGTGGTGGCGCGTTCCTGAAAAGGATATGCTTGAGAAGTGTAGCACGTTCCTGAAGAGGAGACGTGGCGTCGCGTTCCTGAAAAGGAGACGCGCGCGAAGTGTAGCACGTTCCTGAAAAGGAGACGTGGTGGCGCGTTCCTGAAAAGGATATGCGCGAGAAGTGTAGCACGTTCCTAAAAAGGAGACGTGGCGTCGCGTTCCTGAAAAGGAGACGTGGCGGCGGAGCAGGCCTCCGCGGAGCTGCTGAGGCGGCGCGTTCCTAAAAAGGAGACGCGCACGAAGTGGTAGCACGTTCCTAAAAAGGAAACGTGGCGTAGCGGCAGGCCTCCGCGGAGCTGCTGAGGCGGCGCGTTCCTGAAAAGGAGACGCGCACGAAGTGTTAGCACGTTCCTGAAAAGGAGACGTGGCGGCGGAGCAGGCCTCCGTGGAGCTGCTGAGGCGGCGCGTTCCTGAAAAGGAGACGCGCACGAAGTGGTAGCACGTTCCTGAAAAGGACACGTGGCGTAGGGGCAGGCCTCCGCGGAGCTGCTGAGGCGGCGCGTTTCTGAAAAGGAGACGCGCACGAAGTGGTAGCACGTTCCTGAAAAGGAAACGTGGCGGCGCGTTCCTGAAAAGGAGACGTGCGCGAAGTTGTAGCACGTTCCTGAAAAGGAAACGTGTATGAAGTTGCGGGACGCCTCTGACGTTAACGCTATATGCGGAACGTCTCTGACGCCCACGCGATATGCGGAACGCCTCTGACGCCCACGCAATATGCGGAACGCCTCTGACGCCCAAGCCATATGCGGAACGCCTCTGACGCCCACGCGAGATGCGAAACGCCTCTGACGGACACGCGAGATGCGGAACGCCTCTGACGAACACGCTAGATGCGGAACGCCTCTGACGGACACGCGAGATGCGGAACGCCTCTGACGAACACGCGAGATGCGGAACGCCTCTGACGAACACGCTAGATGCGGAACGCCTCTGACGGACACGCGAGATGCGGAACGCCTCTGACGAACATGCTAGCTGCGGAACGCCTCTGACGAACACGCGAGATGCGGAACGCCTCTGACGAACACGCGAGATGCGGAACGCCTCTGACGAACATTCGAGATGCGGAACGCCTCTGACGAACACGCTAGATGCGGAACGCCTCTGACGGACACGCGAGGTGCCATTGCGTAGGGAGTTACCGACAAGCGGGGTTACCCGTAGCGTTGAGTTATCGGCTTGCGCAGGGTTACCGTTGCGTAGGGAGTTACTGACAAGCGGGATTACCCGTTAGCGTGGAGTTACCGGCTTTCCGCGGGTTTACCGTTGCGTAGGGAGTTACCGTCAAGCGGGGTTACCCGTAAGCGTGGAGTTACCGGCTTTGCACGGGGTTACCGTTGCGTAAGGAGTTACCGACAAGCGGGGTTACCCGTTAGCGTGGAGTTACCGGCTTTGCACGGGTTTACCGTTGCGTAGGGAGTTACCGACAAGCGGGGTTACCCGTTAGCGTGGAGTTACCGGCTTTGCGCGGGTTTACCGTTGCGTAGGGAGTTACCGACAAGCGGGGTTACCCGTAAGCGTGGCTGAACCTGCAAAAATCAGTCATATAATGTGGGTGTATTATGAGGTGCCCAACCTTGCGTTAGTGTATCTTGAACTTTAAAATAAGTTACTAGATATAAAGAACGCCAAATATAAAAAGATTGTACCAAAGCCTTGTATTCGAAGCTGGATCATTTGGCTTATTGTGATATAAGAACCATCTAAAGTGGTCTTGTACGACGCCAGTCCCCCCAGTTCTTGCGGCTACATATAATGTTAGTAGCATTGAACGCATAATAATAAGTTATTGCACGCTTTGTACAATCATGATAAGCGAGACGGGTTAATTTTAAACCGCCCCATAGCCGTATTGTGCACATTTAGATGCGCTTCTTATCATAACATACAACAGTGAGCCCAGATAGTTCATGGGTGCATGAAAATAGTGTCATTTTTCTATCTATCACAATCACGTGTTTTTAAAAAATGTAAGAATGTGAGATTTTCAAATGATATGTGCTTTATGCATATTAATGATAATTATATGCATTTGCATTATGTTAAAAATATCATCAAGTGGGCATGCACGTGTTTAGGACATCAATATTTGATAGTAACTTGCATACGTGGATAAAAAGACAACATGACAAGTCTTTATTATTCAAGATGACACGTGCATTTGTTCATCTCTTTCAAGTACCCGACCATATAAAAGGAAAGTTGAGATTTAGAACCTGGGTATTAGGATGTCATCTCGTCATCATATAAATAAACGAAATGTTATGAAACAGAACCCTCCAAGGATGATGGCACCAGCAAGGCGTACGCCAGAGATGGCGGAGCCGGTGTGTGATCTGTCGCGGACTACAACTTGTGATGGGCGCGGCGCGGCATGGCGGGGCATACCCATAACACGCGACCGCCTGAGCATGTACGTGTTTAGGAAACTCGTGCGGAGTATGTCCGTAATGCACGAAGCGGAATGGACAATCCCTACGCGAAGATATTTGCGCGGCAAGCGAATGAACATCATCTTCCATCGGTGCACGAAGGGCTTGGCGCTGGCGGATGACTTTTTAGATTCTAGCCGTACTCCGCAGAAGTGGCATGCGGAGAGATTTTCCTTGGCGAGTAAAAACCCTGTTGAGCTTGGCGCCGGCGGAGGAAGGCTTGCTCCGCGAGTGACGTCTTTATATGTTTTACGTCAGGCGGAAGCCATGCTCCGCGTATACGGGAAGAGCTTGCGCTGGCTGATGAAAGCTTGCTCCGCGCGTGACGTTTTTGCACGTTTTACGTCAGGTGGAATCCATGCTCAGCGGGTTCACGAAAGCTGCCAATGTTTGAAGACCTGCTCTACGTAAGCGCGGAGAGCTTTGCTGGCTGGTGAAGACCTACTCCGGGGGTACGCAAAGAGCTTGTCGTGGCGGGTAAATACCATGCTCTGGCGGGTCGCGTGAGGAGCTTGGCCTGGAGGACACATGAAGAACGACGGAACAAGTCCATGCGTTCGGTTATGGCGGAGTGTGCTCTATGTTTGAATATGATGACAGCTCATTGTAGACTTTTGTCTGCCATGTCAGAATGTTGTCCCTGTGGAGAGAACAAGTGCAAAGTGTGGTTGTACAATACGCAACCCGAGTTGTACCCCTGTTATTTTTTGTGCTAGCTTCATCGTTTATACTGTGATGTATGGCTATGCATTATTAGCTTGTACATCACCTTTGAGAATATTTTAATCCCTTTCCACTGTCACCACAAATTGTTATTTTTGAGAAGGTAGTGGCTTGTGATAAATTTTGGGATTTGCAAACAAAACACTGGATTCCGAAGTACATATGTGGGGAAAATATCATGGGCTTATGAATGTAGATAGATCTAGAGGTTTTTGACCAGGATTAGTGCTTAGAGCTTGGATGAATACTGCTCTAAAAGTGCAGATAAGAAAACCCCTTAGAACCTATAAAACCCAGATCTATAATATTTTTCTTGGAAAGTGTAGAATTTCAGGAGAAGCAGATCTCAAGTACAAAATTTCCACAAAGACAGATCTTGAACATGAAGCAAAGAAAGGACAGATCCGAAGGTTTTGAGTGGAAGTTTCCACCATAAACAACTTCCTCTTTTTTTTTTTTCAACAGAACAGATCTGAGAGTTTCGATAGAGAAGAACAAAAACGAATCTCAGATCTAAAAAGTATTCCACCCGAGATAACCTTTTCAGCTATAATAAAGCAGATCTGGAGGTTTGGAGGAAGAGAAAACCGAGTGTAGTTCGTTGCCGGTCCCACGGATGGCGCCAATGAAGAAACAATAACCTGCACGGCTGGCCGGTGTATGCCTCGACGGTGTTGAATAGGAGAACCACAACTCGATCTTCGTCTTCTCCGGTGAGATCCAGACCTGCAAGAGAGAAAGGAAAGGTGGGGTGTGGAGGTGACTGCTAGGAAACCACGAATGGAGTCCAACGTACAGACACAAAAAGTGATGGCGGCGGTGGCAGCCATGTGTTATCAGGGGGTAAACTCATGTGTGATAACTTGTGCCCTAATGAGAGGTGAAGACCTCTTATATAGGGCTTCTCATGGGCCTTAATGGGCCGGACATCATGGACCCCTAACTATATGGGCACATAGCCCATTGGCACAAAGCCCAGTTAGGGGGTTACCTCCACACCCCAATATTAGTAAATAATATAAGAAGTAATAAGTAATAAAGATGGTATGTTGGGTCAAACACCATACCTCTACAATACCATATCTATAACTTATAATAAAAGAATTGAACTTTGATGATGTGGCATTCAATGGAGGTCTTAACCCCTTCTTGAATGTGCCACGTGGCATTATGTAGGATTTTTTAATTTTTGAGTTTTTTTAATAAATCTATATCTATTATAGTTATTTTAGGAAAAGATAAGAATTTAAAAACAAAATTAAATTTTCTCTCTAATGTTTCCTCCCATAACTTTTAAACGTTAATATCTTTTATATACGGGAGTTTTTAAAGAAAAAAATTACACCAAATTAACGAGCGTTTTATTATCTTTCCAACGAGTACCATAGTGCTATATAAAAAACGGAGAAAAAAACAACTATTTTTGTGGGGTTTTGTTTTCAAATATATTTTACTCTACTAATAAATCACAAACGATAAACATATCTTCATAGGCAGAGATTTTTTTTATATTTGAATATGATAACTTATGGCAGAAATTATTTTAAAATAAATAATAATAATAATAATAATATTATTATTATTCATTAATCATGTATTGACAAATCATTAATTATGTTATTATATTAGATATTTTATTATGTTATATTAGATATTTCAACCCGGGACACTCCCGGGATAAAAGCTAATTAACAATATAAAAAACAATTAAAGATGACAATGTAATTCAAGTAAACTAACCTTAGCTTGAAATTTATACAAGATAACCAGCTCGAGCCAATCATCCCCGGTAAAAGTCTAATTACAAACAAATTACGAGTTACGAATTAGTTTTCCATCCCTACATGATGATTGGCAGGGGCGAAGTATAGTTGGCGCTGGGGTGCCTTAGCGGCTTAGACGAGTGGGTGTGGGGCACGGCAAGGGGCCGGCATTGCCAAGCCGGGCCGGGCTACACCTCCCCCTTGGCGCGGCAACGGCAAGACCGGCGACCCTATGCCGTTTATGCCGGGCCTGATTAAATGTTGGGAGATGTGCCATTTGAACGTTGGGGACCGTTGGGGGGAATTATTTGACCGTTTAAAAAAAAAAAAAAACGAATTTATTTTTAAACATCTATTTAAACCACCACTTTTATACCATTTTTCATCAGAAATCAATACCACTTTTTATACCAAACACCTTATTTTATATAAAAATTACTTTATACATTTTTCAATGGATCCCAACCAAAACAACCCAAACCCGAATCAACCACCACAATATAACCAAAACAACCCGAATCCAAACCCGTTCACGATGCCAATGGATCCATCTTGGGCTACTTTTGCGGGTTTTCAACAAACTCCCAACCCTTTCACCCAATATCCTCAAATGCACCAAAGCCCTACTACCTTTAACCAATTCCATAATTTGCAAATGCATCATAACCCTCAATCCTTTACCCAACTTTTACAAACTCCGCCATTCCGTCAATCTCTACCACCACAACGACAACCCAATTTTGAACTCGAAGATGAAGAAGATGATGAGGTGGAGGTTGTCCCCGAAACACAAGTCCAACGTTCGAAGGCGAAGGCGAGTGCGAAGGGGAAGGGGAAAAAAAAGCCTACCGAACGAAGCCCATGGACGAAATTGGAAGAAGAAGCGTTAGCGAAGGCGTATCTGGCTAGTTCGAAAGATCCCATAGTTGGTAAAAAAAATTTATTTTTTTTGTAGTATACAATAAAAAAAAATTATTTTTTTTATTCTCTAATATATGTTTTATTTAAATGTAGGGACTAATCAAACGGGCGATAGTTTATACTCCCATGTACGAGATACATTTCACCAATTGATGGAGCAAGGAGAGTATCGCAAGCAGGAGGCTTTAAGTTCTAAATGGAGGAAAATGAGTACTACAATCGGGAAGTTCATCGCCTTTTATAATCCGTTGTATGTGCAACCTCCAAGCGGGTTTAACGAGGAAATGATTTTCAAGGAGGCGATGCGAAAATATGAAGACAAGTATGGTCATGTTTTTCATCATGTTCGAGCTTGGACGGTGTTGAAGACATCTCGCAAATGGGCACCGGTTCCAAACGAGGTTGCATACGCCAAACGAAGCAAGACTTCGGAGTCGGGCGATTATAGCGTGGGAGGCGGGTCGACCGGTCATTGTCAAATAAATATAAACGATGACCCAGACCCAGAGTTCGAGGATACTCCCGTTCAAGAGGAGCCACGACCCATAGGGAGGGACAAAGCAAAAAAACAAGCGGCGGCTGCAAAAAAACAAGCCGCGTCAGGGAGTGGGAGCGGGTCAATGTTAGACGGTTTGGTCGCTGAATTGGCATCCTTCAAAAAATACTTTTAGTGAAAGTCAAGCGGAGAAGAAGAAATTGAAGGAACGCGAAGTCGAAGAAAAGCTTCGCTTGAAGCAAAAGAGGGTGGAGGAAAACGTTCGCCAAAAGAACGAGGATAGGCAAATAGAAGAATGGCGAATAATGACGGCAAACATCAACGACTACCCCGAAGAAGACCATCCCGTGTTGTTGAAGATGAAGGAGAGCATCGCAAAAAAATATAATCCGTAGTTTATGTTTTTTTTTTATTTAAGTGTTTGTTTTTAATTGAAAATTGTACTTTTTTTTATTTAGGTGTATGTTTTTTTTAATTTAAGTGTTTGTTTTTAATTTAAATACATCTTCACATTTTATATTAATATTAATATGATAATATTATTTAATTAAAAAAAAAGAAAAAAAAAGAAATAGCATTAAATGATGTTGGGCCTCCTCCACACCCCTAGGAGCATCATCCCAAGGATGCTCCTACCCCACGCTGACGTGGCAGGTGAGGTGGAGGCAAGGCATGGATGTTGGGCCTCCTCCACACCTAATGGTCTTAGCCCTCACCGTTTTTTTGTTTAGTAGTGTAATTTATGCGTTTTCGTCCGTAAATTTTATACACATTGTGAGTCCACCCCCTCCGTTTTAAAGGTCCCACAACTTTCGGTCCACTAAAAAAAATTTCAAGCTCCGCCACTTATGGTGTTGATAGTTATAGCCTAACCAAAGGAAAATATATAAGAAACTAGCATTAAGCCCCCATCGCGTTGCGACGGGGACGTACATCTTGAAAAACAGTAATATTGAAACATTTTATCGAACCCGTATGTTGAAGAAACGTTGGACTCGCACTTTGCGGAGGAACTATTAAACCGAATGAAAAGTAGACGTAAAAACATTTAACCACGCAAGCTCATTGCGTGTTGACGCGCCAAAGTTAGAACAAAATGTAAAATATAGAAAAGAATAACAAAGTCGACTTAGGACCCATGTGTTGGACGGGGCCATTAAAGGGGAAAAATAGATGCAAAAATGTAGAACCACCCACACACGTGCATTGTAACGTGTTAACTCGTAAAATTTAGACCAAAACATTAAACATAAAAATTGAAAAGATGAAAAATATTGGGTTTAAAATGAAAAAAGTTTTGTGACAAATCGCAGCCGTCCGTTTTAGATCTGACGTTTGATATCTAAAGTTACTAATACTAATATAAAAAGATTTTTTTCTTGGTTGATTGTCTTCACAAGAACAGGTCCCACCACCTCTCTCTTCTTTTTTGCAGGTATCATCAACTAAGATTTGGCAACGTTTGTGGTTGATTTGCACGGGTGGCTTGGTATTTTAAAGACAAAGTGTAGAGTTTAGGGTTTTTAGAGAGAAGATAGAGAATGATGGTGGTCATCAACGAAGCAGATGGTGAGGACGATAGGAGTGATCGTGGTGCCCGGTGGGAGAGCCATGGCGGGGGAAGGCCGACATGAGAGAGTGAAGGAAGCCATGGCTCTTTTAGAGAAAGTTCAAGATACAGAGATATAGGGAGGAGTGACAAGGTTTTTTATGTTTTAGAAACCATGATATCTTGGTTGTTTTCAGAAACAAAAATATTTTTTAATCAAGAACCTGAATGAAAACATAAGGATAGTCCGAGTTATTTTTCACATGCGTAAATTCACTTTGTTGTTTTAGCATTTTTTTTCCCATTTTGATGTTCGTTTTCACCCCTTGAGTTTACGTGCTTATTTATATATATATATATATATGTGTGTGTGTGTGTGTGTCGGTATAAATTTAAGTTGTTTTACGTGTCAACATAATTTTTTTTTCAAATATAACACGTTTTATTAGACAATATAAATTCGAGTTACTTTACGTTTTATGAGTCATGTCACTATACTGCGTTTTAGTACTTATTTTTATTGACGTTTTCAATTGGTCTACATTTTTACATTTATGTACGTGTCGGCATAAATTCAAATTAGTCTATGACGCTGAAATGGCTCGGCAGAGGCCTTTCATATATGTTTATGCAAGGAACATTTGATTCAACTCATGAACAGGTTATGTTTTAGACAAATTAATAATGTAAAAACATTAGATATTTTTATAACTATTATACTTGGAAATTCACCATAAGAGGGGATACAAGGGAAATTTAATCGGTATCGCCCTCTTTATAATATACTAACATCTAGACTACTAGCACTTTATTTTATAATTTGTAAAATTATATACACGATACACAAACATGTAAATACATACGTACAAAGTGCCATATGGTCCATGTCACTAAAAGTGGGGGACTAAATACGTTACAAAATTCAAATCACATGGAACATCTGTGTACTTTTAGCAAATTTTTGTATAATGATTCGAAATCAATACATCTTTTCTTATATAAAGGTTACATATGTTATCAATGTCCCCTTCTACGCGGGTGCATTTTGTTCTAATTTTTTTCACGGTTTTGCATCCCCCCTCTTAGTGTACGTGTTCCCGCAACATGTCGTTGTTAGTTTCTTTTAATGGTTTTAACGTGTCCGCCGCAACGCGCGGAATCTCTTGCTCGTTTACTATATATAGTTACAAAATGGCCATGAATAGTAACTAACTAGGGTTTGGTTATACTTAACTAAACTACGGTCAGCTTCTTTTGTCTTCTTTACCATCCAAAGTTGACTGCTACGTTGACCAACGTTTAACATTTCTTCACCGACTCAACTTATTGGTATAATTTGCACTATTTTTAAGAATCAAATAAATTAAAGAATCATATACGTGGAGCCATTTCATGATATATATATATATATATATATATACACACACACATCTATACACTCCTAAAAACATACTTATTATTGACACTACTCCACGTGTGAATCTCCATGCAAACCCCAAAGTCACCATACATATTAGAATATAAATAAATATAAGGTACACCTTATGTTTCTTCTAATAACATATCCAACTACCACCACCACATCCAATCAACACAACAACCTACAATGGCAAAACTAACACTTGTCTTGCTCACCTTTGCCTCCCTTGTAGCCTTCGCTACAACCTACAAAGGCGGTGTAGCCAACGGTTACAAGGACAAAGGTTGTCTTTTAAGGTAACATTTCGCAAACTTTCAAAATGGATTAGCTTTCTTCATAAACAAATCCGATTACCACCATCCCCGCCGCAACGCGTGGGAAACCACCTAGTTAGTAAAATTTGAAAAGCATACGGGACGAAGGAAAAAAGAGATGAAGTACAACCATTTATGCACACCTTACAACTAACAATGCACCAACAATTTGTAAGTTAATATAGAGTAAATTAGTGGGGAATCTCTCACGTTTTGCTACCAACATTTTTAAATATTTATCATGTTTCAATTTGTTTTTGACAATTTCATATATTATCCTACTTTTTAATCTAATTAGAATATAATTATTTTGCCTGCTCAAGTAAATACCGTCTAGCCAATCAACTTAGAGTTTCAAAATGGTAATCAAGCAGATAAATTTTTTTATACAAATGATTATTAACATGCAAAGAATACAGAGCAAGGAGATAGCGCCACATGATCTTGGCCGTTTTAATTGTCAAGGATAATTTAGACCATTCGCCGCGAGCGAGCATAACAATCTTTGATTCACCCATTCTGATAAAAAAAACATCCTCTAACAACATCTGTCTCAATGAGACAGGGGATGAGCATTTTTAATCAATGCGCTAACTTGCGTGATTGTTAGCAGTGAACATGCGTGATTATCATAAAACATGTGTTATTAAAAAGCAAGCGTGATTATCAAAAAGCATGCGTTATTTTTTGTTTCAGGAAAGAAAGTCCGCATGAGTTCTTGGATCAACCATGCGTAATAATGGGTCCATACATGCATGATTAGGGATCTTCATTAAGTGTAGAAGCGTGATTTATAGTTTACATTTGCGTGATTAAGAATGAAAGCATGCGTAATTTCTAGGCTATAATTTATACATGCTATTTTGTTCGTTAACATGCGTGATTTATGGCCTATGTGATTTCTGATGGTTTAGCATGCCCTGTCACGTGAACAACCATGTAATACTAGTAGGTATGCCCGCGCGTTGCTGCGGGACCGGACCTCGAACCAGAGTCGCACCGGTCCCGCCGGCCCAACTAACCGCCCAAAAAGTCAAACCAAAACCCCCCAAAAAAAAGTTTAAAAACCGGTTCAATCGTTCAAAATCCCGGTCCAACCGGCCAAAATCCCGGTCTAACCGGTCAAAATCCCGGTTCAACTGGTAAAAATCCCGGTCCAACAGTCGGTTCGACTGTTTAACCTCCGGTCCTGGAACCCCACCCTTTACATGAATCTCATCACCTCTGAACACTTCTTCTTTCATAGCTTCGAAACATATGCATAAGCAACTGCAATAGTACATATAATCAGTACTCTAAACATTTAATTTATCTAATCCTATCCAACCAATACAATCAAAATCGCCGATCGTAACACATCATTAACCAACAATTTTATTAGGCGTCATGCAATTAAAAAATATTTTAAAATTTAAATGGGTCTATATCATAAAATAATTACATGTTTTGTTTCACTAAAGTTGTGTTGAAGCCTTATCTTTACAATAATTTTAATCCCACCAACGATACCATGTCTCAAATAGTTATGAAGACAATGATCAAAACACAGTACATGATCAAAACACACCAAGGATAACAACCTTAGCCAACCCGTTTATCAGAACCTACATGAACAATATTACAAAGTATTTAGTTTCTTTATAAAAAATTAAGTGGGATTATGAAATTCAATTGATAATATGTGGATTAATAAGGTTAGCTTTTTAAAAATTATTTAGCCCACCAAACATGAAGTAAAAAAAGAATCAAATACACATAACCAAATTCATATCGATATAATGACATTATGCTGTCATTACCTTAAATAAAATCACCCAAACAAATGAACCCCCAAAAAACTTATGTATAAGACCTCTAAAAATCACCCATTTATGTTGTCATTATATTAGATAAAACTTCCATATAATGGCATTCGTTGAGCCTCTAACATGTTTCCATTGCAAAAAAATGCATAAAAACTGTGTTTGGGTTCGAGTTGGAACGAGCCGATTAAAAAAAACTGTGTTCTGGTTTGGGTCCGAGCGGGATTGGGTCAGGTGGGGTTTGGTTCGGGTGGATTTGTACAGTGTCGAGTTGATTTAATTTTTTTTAACAGCAGTAGATCCTTAATCGGTACAGCCGCAGTCTCACCCACCGCCGCTACCCATATCGCGCTATGTGGATTTGAGACAACCTTAATGTATGAGTTTCATTCATAATTTGAACTCATATATAATTATCAACCATAACCTTTCCCTAATTCACATGCATTCAACCACAGACCACCATATGCTATACACAAAATGTCACATACTTGTTTTTTGGAGTGAATTGTTTGAAAGGTCATTTGCTGCTGCAACATCATCAAGTGTGTAAAGAGCCCTCTGTAAATTTACAATAAAAGAAAAGAACTTGATGATTATATCATTTGCCTATACACGCATATATGTATAAAATAAAGAATGCATAATATACCTTGTGCTGCAACATCATCAAGTGTGTAAAGAGCCCTCTATAAATTTACAATAAAAGAAAAGAACTTGGTGATTATATCATTTGCCTATACACGCATATATGTATAAAATAAAGAATGCATAATATACCTTGATAGTACACACTTACAAAGATAAATAGATTTGACCTTAACCTTTGAGAACGAAAAGAAATAATCAAACTTACAGTGCAAGGTGGCCCTTGAATCAAACTTATCGGCAGAACAACTTTAACAAAATCCACAATCAAACTTCAACCTAAAGCAAAATTCATAAGAAGATTTTAGTATAAAAATTTAAAACTCATACTATTCGGAATCTTACAAAGAAGGCTTAAAAAAAACTCACAATAAGAAGCCCTAGAAAGATCAAAACTCAGTAATAATGAGAGGCTATTTGAAACTGAAATGTTGGCATTGATAATGAGTTAACGATTGGAAGAAGAAGAAGCATACGGTTGGTTGAAGGTCTATTAATAATAGAATTAATTAATTAATATTAGAATTGCACCATTCAATACATTTAATTCACCAATATGGTACAAGCATACGGTTGGTTGGTGTTACTTGATCAGCTGGTAACATTATACTTGCTAGAATAAAAGTGTATATTATTACACAATTAATTACATAATTAATGGAAAAGTTAATGGAAAATGGTTGGTACAAGCATCTTAATGCATTATGGTACAAGCATCTTAATGCATTCAAGGGTAATTTGGGGAAGATTTACATGATATTTGAAGGTTAAAGCATATGGCTTTTCAAATGTCATCTTAAGTTTGCCAATATGGACACATTTAGCAATTACTCCTCCTTTATAATGTAGTAGAGATATAAGAAAAATAGAGCATGAACATATAAGAAGCTAATGGAAAGGATAATAGCATTCGTTGGTTACGTGATCCTTTTTTCTGATCGTAAAACTAATTAACGAGATTCGGAGGGCGCAATTTTGAACTTAATTAATTGAAATTTGATTTTGCAATCGGACGATTATGTCCTTTCCAATGTTAAGCCGTTTTTAATGACCCTTAATAATTATGATCGTGCCACGCCTATAAATTAATTATCGAACAAACCTAATCGACAGCTGAAAATCCTTTGTATGCTTTGTATGTCAATGTTGCAACCTTCCTCTTACAAACAAGATACGAGTTAGTTTTCCAAACATAGAAGGCTGTTGTCGATAGACAGTCAACCAAAGGAACTTAGATAAGTGATGAATATCTCACTATAATTATTTTTATGCAGTGGCGAAACTTGAACAAAAATACAGAAGAGGCCGAAAGTCATAGGACCCAATATAGAAGGGGGCTGGACTCAATACGTATAAAATTTTCGAATGAGATAAACATAAATTTACACTACTGCAAAAAAAAGATTGGGGGGGGGGGGGGGGGGGGATGCACCCCTGACCCTTTATATCCTTCACCCATGTTTTTATATGTAACTCAAACAAGTTACGAGTCACAAATTAGTTTTTTTTTCTACATGACGGTTGTTGATAGACATAACCGACCAAATAGATTTGAAAAAAAAAATGGGTTCTCGCCCTCTAGTACCAAAAATTTATATATTAATCATGCTTAAATTTCTTCCCAAAATTTTGAACGGAGTTAATTGCCAATTTAGTTCCTGTGGTTTGTTAAAAATTGCTACTTTCATCCAAATCTTTTTTTTGTTGTCAATTTAGTCCATATGGTTTCATCTTTTGTCATTTTAGTCCCTGAGGTTTGTCAAAAATTGTCACTTTCATCCAAATCTTGTTAGTCCACAGGGACTAAAATGACAAAAAATGAAACCACAGGGACTAAAATGACAAGAAAAAAAAATTTGGATGAAAGTGGCAATTTTTGACAAACCTTACTACCTTAGGGACTAAATTAGCAATTAACTCTTTTGAACGTTATCCTAACTTTTGACATGCTTAATGATATAATTATTTTTGTCTTCTTAATTAAAAATTATCATAAGTTATTAAGTTATTTGATAAAAAAAAACTCATAAGTTTTTGTTTGTTTGAAAACGAACGTGTTTAGTTGTAAGGTTTGAAAATAAACACAGCTACCATCATTGATTAATGAGTCACTTAACCACCTCCATGAAAGATGACGACGACTTTTAATATCATTACGTTATTTTTGTTGAATTGTTGTGGTAGAGTTTCAAGTGTAACTAATATATTTTCAAAAGTGTTTTCAGAATCAAATCACTGGTCGGACCAAACAACATCTTACATAAGATGTCTGATTAAGTTTTTTTTTTTTGAATGACTGATTTCCTCCCCTTTTTATTACACTATTTTTTGCCTCTTACACTCTGTTCCAGAGTTTCATTAAAAGATGGAAGAGAAAGAATCTCCCTCCTCTTCCTTTCTCTCAAATTCCTTCCAAATTGGAAAGATTGAAAATCACCCTAAAAACCTCTTTATTATCCCTCTCATTCCTTCCTTTTCCCTCCTACAAAAAACTCTGGAACACATTTTTTCCCCACTTCCTTCCCAATCATTTCTCTTCTATCCTTTAATGAAACTCTGGAACAGAGTGTTATGAGACTTGAACTCTTAACCTTCCATTTACAATCTCAACACCTTTATCACCACACCACGAGGGGTGGGATAGCGGTACTTACAAAATTGGCAAACCCTTACCCAATCAGTGGTTGGGCCATAAGCTTACAAAATTTAGACATTCGTATTTTCCATACTTACAAATCTATTCTTTTTCTTTTTTTTTGAACATTCAAAACGGAACTTTTATTCAACTAAAAAACGACACCCCCATAATCACCCAGGCACATTAAGCCAGAGGCTACATGGGCCATTTACATATCCAAAAGAGACATATCAAACAAAACACGAATTTTCCAACACCTATACAAGACCGACCCCAATCGCTAACCGTTATCAAAGTGGGAAAAATTCCACCACGCCTCCTTTTCAAGTCCCACGATCCTTGCTCTGTTAGTCATCCACCAGAAAGACTCTCAAGTTTAATCTCTTCAATCACCGACGGAGTTGTCTTGTTGACGTCCGAAAAGACCTTTGAGTTTCTTGCTAGCCACATCTTCCAAATTACCAAGAGCACCGTCGCATAAATAACCTCAACCTTTTTAGCCGGACCTTGCAGCTTCTTTATGTCTTCGAGCAGCCCTGGTAGTGACTGGGTTGAGAGCTGGATGTTTAGCCAGCTGCCCACATTCCACCAAACAGATCTGGCCCAGATGCAGGTTAAAAAAATATGGTCAAGTGTCTTGAATTCAAGTCCGCACCTTTTGCACAAACCATCCCCAATCTGAATCCCTCTATATCCCAAATTTTCTGCAGTTGGTATCTTGTTATCGATGGCCCTCCAAACAAAACAATTAACCTTTGGTGTCGCTATCTTACTCCAAACGAAGGCTTGATTCTGACCCGTAGCTGGCTGCACAATCTGCAGATCTAACCTGACAGATTTAACAGAGAAATCCACCACCGAGTTGCCACTGACCCACTTTCACACATCATCCGAGTCTGAAATCTTCTGACCCACTAACAGCAGCCACATTCTATTCGCTTCTTCAGTCTCAATTGATGACGAAGGCAACCTTGACCACGGGATATCCCACCAAATCAAGTTATTCAGTCTTCTATAACATTGATCAACCTTCGGCTCTTTCAGCTTGCATAACAGAAAAAGGTTCGGAAACTTGTCTTTAAGTCGACCCTCTGTACACCACACGTCCTCCCAGAATCTGATCGACTCACCTCTACCAACCAAGCTTCTGAATTTCAACTCTAAGTCTATGCCAAAACCTGCAAAAACCGAGTTAATTCTTGCAATGGTACACCATACACCATTCCCGGACCTCTTATACGGCACAAAACCGGAGTCCCTCATGCGTCCATGAATTGCATTAACGACCTTGCACCATAGTTGATCACCCGAGGTTTTGTACCTCCACCACCACTTTACCAACAAGCTAATATTAAGATCTTCGATACATCCGACACCCAAACCCCCACATTTTTTCGGTCTAACAATTTTTTCCCACGCCATCCATTTGATTTTATTTCTGGCTGATGATCCGCCCCAAAGAAATCTTCTTCTCAGCCCTTCCAATGTCTTGATAACTCCCGACGGTGCTTTAAAAAGTGATAAATAATAATTCGGAATTGCCCCCAATACTGCTTTGACAAGGACCGCTCTACCCGCGAATGATGACGTTCTTGCTTTCCAGTCAGATAGTCTCGCGTGGAATTTATCAATAACCGCTTTCCAGCTCTTAATACGATTCATATGTTCACCAACCGGTAAACCAAGATAGATAAACGGGAGTGAACCCTTTCGACATCTCGAAATACTAGCCAAACTATCCACCTCCGAGTTGTTTACGTTCAGCCCGAAAAAATAGCTTTTGGACAGATTAATATTAAGCCCAGAAGCCATGGAGAAACATCTCAAAATTCTGTTAAGATTTTTCGCATATACATCCGACCACGAACCAAAGAATAACGCATCATCGGCGTAAAATAAATGAGATATTTCAGGGCCATCATTAGGCAATTTGACCCCTTCGAATATTCCAGCTTGAACCGCATTTTGCACCATCACATGGAGAGCCTCCATAACCATAGTAAACAAGAAAGGCGACAGTGGGTCGCCTTGGCGGAGGGCTCTCTTCAGTTGGAATTCAGCCGTGGGCACTCCATTTAAAAGTATTGCAGCTTTACCCGTGACAAGCATCCCCATAACCCAATTCTTCCATTTTGTCGGGAAGCCCATGTGGTGCATAATATTGATGAGAAACTTCCACGACACACAGTCGTAGGCCTTCTCAAAGTCAACCTTGAACATAAAGATTTGTTTCTTTGCTTTTTTCGCCCAAGATACTACTTCGTTAGCGATGAGGGGGCCATCAAAAATGTTCCTTTCTTTTATGAAGGCCGATTGTTCCCGAGAGATCACACTACCGAGGACCTTATTAAGTCTCGCCACAAGAACCTTGGAAATTATTTTACCAATCACCCCGATTAGAGAGATTGGTCTAAAATCAGAGAGTGTCATTGGATCACTAACCTTTGGGATTAATGCCACATATGATGAATTGCAAGATGTATGTATTGACCCGTGTACAAAGAAATCCTCCATTATTTTTATCACATAGTTCTCCAAAGACGCCCAATAATGTTTCACAAAAGCGAATGAAAACCCATCCGGTCCAGGTGATTTTTCCCCTCCGCACTCCCACACCGCTGCTTTGATTTCTTCTTTCGTAAATGGAGTCACCAAGGTGTTTGCATCTTCATCCGATAGTCTTTTAAAACCAACGCCTGACATTCTTGGCCTATGATGCATTTGTTCATCAAATTTTTCTTTGAACATCGCCACCGTTTTTTCTTTAATAACAAGCGAATCCTCCACCCAACTACCATCAAACATAAGACCCGACACCTTATTTCTAACCTTCCTACTATTGATAATACCATGAAAATATGATGAGTTTTCATCCCCATTCATAATCCACTGAATTTTAGCCCTTTGTTGTAGATCCTTAAGTCTATCCCAATCCCATTTTTTGATTGACATTTTAACCCCCTTCCATTCCTCACTTTCCTCCTCACCCAGTTTAATTTTATTGATCATAGACTTGTATTATAATAACATTAGAAATTCACACCAATATAAAGTAATTAAATATCTTGTTTTGCTAGTTCGGACTCTATAATTTGTTTATTTTGGATTCAATAGCATTATAAACCCAAAAGGACAAAGTTTTTCTGATTTATTTGGTTCTCCAAAATCCAAACTTTAATTTTATTGATCATAGACTTGTATTATAATAACATTAGAAATTCACACCAATATAAAGTAATTAAATATCTTGTTTTGCTAATTCGGACTCTATAATTTGTTTATTTTGGGTTCAATAGCATTATAAACCCAAAAGGACAAAGTAGTTCCATAATATCTGAGTCATTTGTTTTTCTTTTTAAATCGCTCTGACCAATGGGTTAGTATAACAATCAATTTCATAATGATCTGGTTATAAAAACATTTGTTGGGTCTGCTGACCTGGAGAAGAACAGATGATTGAAAAGCTAAAATATACTAAGTGTTGATCCATAAATAAAACAGTTGTTATAAAGAAGCTTCCCCCAAAAGTCTGTTGATTCCTAACTGCTGCTGCTTCAATCAACTGTTAAAGACAACTGCTGTTGATGAAAGGTCTGATGAACAAAGGTCTGAAGAATAAAAGTCTGATGAAGAACAACTGCTGATCAAAGAACTGAAGAACAAAGGTCTGTTGAACCAACAGCACTTTGGTTCAACAGATGATAGAAGACATCAGAGTTTTACTTTACAGAGTTTTGTATTATCAATGTTTTCAATGTAACAGTAGTTATAGCTAGCAGATGTTAGAAGTTGTTAGTCAGTTAGAGGTCGCTGTCTTAGGTGATGTCAGCACTGATCATCAGAGGTTTGAGTCTGTCTATAAATAGAACAGTACTTGCACTGTTCTATTCATCACTCGTCATTCTCTTTCAGACAAACATTCTCTGAGTGATCAGGCTGAGGGGGAGTTCAGTTGTACAATTGTAATCTTTCGATTAATGAAAGCTTTCGATTAAAAACAATTATTCTCCATGTTTTGATTTATAGTTTATTCCGCTGCACTTTCCATTTATATTTCATTCCATTTATTCATACTTAATCAAACAATCAAAACAACCAGAACTCAGATCCTAACAACATTAATTTTGGATTATGTAGGTCTAATGATATTGGATTATGCAGGTTTAACAAATGTAGTTACAAAATATCATTATATCACATATATTTTATAAATGAGAAAGTATACGGTATAAAGTTGTTTAACGTAAGAAGCGTAAGAAGCCACCAAAATTCGCCACCTGTCCACTCTGGTTAGGTTTAATTAACCTAAATTTGGTTTATCCCAGGGGTAAAGTCGTCTATATACACGATCATTCAATTTCCTTCAATCACGTTTTAATTAACCTGATGATTCTCAAAAATTAATGAGATTCAAATCATATTCGTTTCAAATCATGATCGTCAACATCTAATCAATCTGTTATTCATCAAACCAAATCTTAATTATCGTTTTTTAATACTCTGTTTATCGAAGATTAAATTTAAATTTGATTTTGTTTTTTAAATTTGTAATTATATGTTTTGTTTTATTATTTTTTAATGTTTTTGAACGATTTTTATAAGATTTTCAGGTTTGATATAAAAAATTCAAGTTTCGATGGTTTTTCAGAAGTTGAAGATGAACAGAGTTTGAAGATGGTAGCAATGAATGCGTCTGAAGAATAACTGAGTGCGTCCGTTTTGAAGATGAACAGAGTTTGATAATACATCAGATGAAGAATAACTTACTGCGTATGAGAAGAACTGAGTGCGTCTGTTTTGAAAATGATCAGAAGATTGGATCAATGAATGCGTTTGATTTTTCGAATGAGTGCGTCTGTTTAAATTTTTAGTTGTGTCTGTTTATTTACTAATGCGTCTGTTTGTAATCATGAACGCGTCTGTTTTGTATATGTGTTTAATTACTGTTTACATGTGATTTTTTACAGATAAATTATTGGAATAAGACAAGAACAGTAATTCTCGTGATTTTTTATCTTTGTCACTTTGTTATTGTTTGTTTCTTTTTATCCTTTTTATATAAGGCTTTTCTTTTTGAAAATTGATTTGCACATTCAAGTTCATATACAGACTATAATTTGTTTTTTTCTCTAATGGCTTCATCATCTTCATCTGCAAGATCTGAAATGATCAAAAGGATGGAATATCAAATTGCAAAAGATTATGCTCTTCAGGGTCGGTTGGCTGATAATTTAAACAGGATAAATGATGGCATGAGTAAGAGAGATGAAATTTCCAAGCTTCTTTTGCGTATGCCTGACTCAAGTCTCCGTGAACTGTCGGTTATGTTCATGATTGATGCAAACAATGGCGATGTTAATATTGTCGAACAACTTACAAAATGCATGGCTCTTTTGAGGTGTTCTATTGAATTTAAGATTCAATTTTTAAAGTCTATGTAAACACAACTATGTATTTGTTTGTCTTTGTTACTACTTTGTGTTGTAGTTGCTGTTTTTTTCTAATAAAAGTGTGTTTTGAAGTTACATTTGTTAGAATTCAAAATCAGTTAGTGCGTCCAAAGTAAACAGACCAAAAACATGAGTGCGTCTAAACATTTACTGATAGTTATATAGAATAAAGCATAAGTGCGTCCAAATATATACTCATTTTCTGATGAGTGCGTCTAAACCAGTAAGTTAGAAAATACATCAGATAGTTAGCATTTAAAGAGTTCAAAATATAATGACATAAGAAAACCATTCAAATTGTTTATAAAGCAGCCACCCTCCTCTCTAATTTTGAAAGTGCATTCTCTAGCATTTTCATTCTTTGTTTTGCTGGCCTTTTTGCAAACTTCTCAGCTTCTTGACTTATTTCTCCCCTGAGTAGGTTGAATGGGGAGAGTATTATCTTTGCCACGTACTTGAGTCGTAATGCAATCAACTGCTTGTTTTGATACTCTGATTCGGCTGAAAACCCCGGGTTCCATGACTGATAACCTTTAAAGGTTTCGAGGGTTCTCATGGTGAAGACACCACAGTCTACATGTTTCTTTTCAGTCCTCCATGTCATCTCTCTTCTTGTTATAGGACCTGTTTTAAGTCCTTCAATTGCCGGTGTTTTCGGACATGTCTTTTGCCACACCCGGTACAAAGTGCCTCTCTATGAATATTTTTAGTCAAAAACCATTAGTTTATTTTTTAGTATATTAGTGTGCAGGTATAAGTTATAATTATATACCAATATTTCTGGCACGCCTTTATATCGTTCTGATGGGATCTTTCCTGCTTTAGAGTTGTCAAGCAAGTCTGTTGTCCCATTCTTCACATCAAAAGCCAATGCATAGAAATGCTTGTCCATCCACACCGGTTGAAGAATCAGGTCGAAGTCGTATAAAGAGTTTGCAGTTGTTGATTTTACATTTATTTTTCTGAAGATATCTTCAAGGTTGCTCATGTAGACCTTTTCAATTTTTTCCCAAGGAACACCTACCTCATAGAAGTTTGGAGGCTGAAAATAAAAAAAAATATACAGACAGTTAGAGAAGATGAGTGCGTTTGTTTTTGTTCTGGGTGCGTCTGTTTTGGTTTTTTATTTTTTTATAGTAATAGAGTGCGTCTGTTTATATGTACAAGTGCGTCTGTTTTGTTTCTATTATTTTTTTTGCAGTAATAGAGTGCGTCTGTTTGATGTATAAGTGCGTCTGTTTTTGTGTTTTGTAACTTACTATCATGCAACTACTCAGAAACAGTCTCTTTATAGGCCCATCCTTCTTCTCCTTCCTTCTCTCAGCCTCCTCATAGTTCAGAATGTCTGCCCATACGTCAATGACATTCGAACAAATCCATATCTCCGGAAATAAACTTTCAAAAACCACCTTCATCACCTCATTTCCACCTTCATCCCAGTAAACTATTTTCTGAAACATTGCATATGAAAACAAATTAGAAAATTGTATATGTTTTTATTAGAAACAAATTTGAAGAAAACACTTATATTTAACTCTCTAATTGGGGCAAACATATATTATGTAATCTTTGTTTCATCCGGAGATAGTTTTTCGATTGGACAGACTTGCCTCCCGGCGTATGGTGATCTTAATGCATAAGAAGGGTTTCTGTCCCTAGCTGGTTTATCATAACCAGCAAAGCCCTTCCCTTTTCCTTTCCCTTCTTCCTACACTGCTTCCTTTACCGGTGTTTCGTCTTCATGAGGATTCTTCTCTTCTTGGTGTTTCTTAATTGCTGCCTCAATCATTTCTTGTGTTTCTAATGATATTTGTGTTCTTTCCGCCTCCACTCCTTCCACAGGTTGGTCTTTTGTTATCTCATTCACATCTATAACCCTATAAACACCTGGTTAGACAGTTTGCAGCATGTTTAGTGCTGTATCACTTATATCAAACTCCTCATTTGTAGTTCCCAACCCTTCCTCGACAGCCCGAGCATCCATTTCCACCTCATTCCCCCCCTCATTCACATTTGAAGCTACAGGCACTTCAACATGTTCTTTGACAACCTCAGCTTCCTTCTCTTTAGCCGCTTCAACATGTTCTTTGACAACCTCAGCTTCCTTCTCTTTAGCCGCTTCAACATTTTCCACCCCATTCCCCTCCTCATTCAGGTTTGAAGATCCAGGCAATTCAACATCTTGCTTTTCAGCTTCAACATGTTGTTTTACAACTTCAGCTTCCTTAACTGAAGTGTTCAAGGCGTCCCACTTGCCGCACAATTGCATCAACTCTGGAACCCATAAATATCTGGTTCGTGCCTCCTTTACCATTTCCCCCATCTCTTTCTGTATTGCTTCGTATTTCTTTATGTTCTTTTCCATTGTTTTGATCCAAACCTGTGTTTTTTACAAAGATCAATGTATATATATTAAATGAGTGCGTCTGTTCAATCTATGGATGCGTCTGTTTTTAAACCAGTAGATTTTAAAAAGATCAGTTGTTTTTCTGTAAATGCGTCTGTTTATATATGAGTGCTTCTGTTTTTATAACAGTAGATTTTACAAAGATCATGTAGTTTTTTTGAATGCGTCTGTTTTTTATATGAGTGCGTCTGTTTTAAACCACTAGAGTTTACAAAGATCATTTTTTTGGGTTTTTTCAGTTAATGCGTCTGTTTGTGCAGTGGGTGCGTCTGTTTATAAAAAGGTTTTTTCAATGAATGCGTTTGTTATGTATGTGAATGCGTTTGTTGTACCTTTTTTGCCTTCATTGAAGCTTCATATTCTGCTTCTTTTCCCTTCTCAACCAAACTTAATTGTGGTTGAGTTTCTGAATACTCAAACATTTGTTGTGTTTGGGTACTCATTTCATACTGTCTCCAATCTCCTTATTCATCAACATCATCTTCTTCAATGGTGATCCTTTTTTGTGGAGTTCTCCCTAATGGCAAAGTGTAATCATCCTCAATTGGTTTCTCTTGCATTGTTACCAGCATGTTCACCACATCGACCTCCTCATCTCCTACACTTGCATCGACCTCATCATTCTTATCATCTTCAGCTTCATCATCTGCATCATCTTCTTCAACGTCGGTCAATGTAAAAATTTTCTGGTATGCTAATTCTTGCTGGGTATAAAGATGTTCTTCCATTGCCGCAAGTGAACTATTTGTAATGTAAGAAATTGCTGGTATGCTAATTCTTACTTTAGATGGATGCCTCTTGTTATATTCATGTGTGTAGATAACCTGCATGTGTTCAACATATCATATATTTTTTTTTGATAGAATTACAAATGCGTTTAAACTATCATTAATGCGTTTAATAATAAAAAAAGGTGTTTGAATGCTTATACTGAGCATTATAATTGGACCATTATACTGGTCTTCTTTCCATCCTGCTTTTGTCCTCTTAAGGCATTCGATCAGGTACGAGCACCAATCCATATTTGGAATCTCATCCTCATTATCCACACCATGCAAAAAGCTTTGATTGATTGTGGTTGATTTTGTGATCTCCCCGAAAACCGTGTTCCATAACACAAGAAAATTCAATCTAAACAGCCTTCCACCTTTTGGTTGTACCTTAACAACGTTTGTTACCATCTTGACAGTCACTTTTCTTCTATCGAATTGACCCTTGAACTCATCAATCGTAGAGTCAACACCCTTTCTTGCCCTTGTGTATTCTAGCACCTGCTTCTTTCCCATTGGTATCCCAAAAGCTTCATTCACCAATGCAGGTGTGATGTTGATTTTCCAATTTCCAGCATTCAGTTCATTTTTATCCTCATCATAGTTTACTAGCAGCCAGTAACCCAATGATGTTGAGATTTGATCAATCTTAATGTCCAACACCGACCCAAAACCCATCTTCCTTACCTCGGCTTTCTGTTCATCAGTGTACTCTTTCATGCTGTCAACAAATTCAGCAGGAGAGCATCTGATTTTTAACTTAATATCCCTGTATTCAACAAACTCTCGATCCTTTATTTTCTTCTTCTCATTCTTAGCTTTTTCCACTTTTTGCTTCTTAACATGCCTTTGGAAATCTTCGTCTGATGATTCCGAAAGTTCTTGTACAGCTTGTTGTTTTTTTTGCTGTAACTTTTGTGTCATTTTTTTAACATCTTCTCCCAACTTCTTTGCAGCTTCAGGGTTGACCTTTTCAACCCTTTTTTTTAATCTTAATTAGGTTTTTTATTGGTCCATCTTCAAAATCAGAAGCATTCCATGTTGAGTCTGTACATGAACAGACGCATTAAGACATATATACAGACGCATTCATAACTAAAGAGTGGAAAGAAACAGACGCACTCATTATGTCAAACAGACGCACTCTCTAAATGCAAAGTGGAAACAAACAGACGCACTCATTAACCTCAAACAGACGCATTCATTCAACTTAATTTAAACATTAGTAATCAGACGCATTTATGGAATACTTCAGACGCATTAATGTTTTTCCAGGTTCAAAATGAGTACACTACACTAGTTATACTTTGTCATACATACTAAGCATAAAACCCTAGTTATAGTAAATAGATTTGATTCAAATAGAATAATGATTTTTGTTCGTACCTGAAGATGTGTCATGTATGATTTTGCTTCCCTTTCTCCCTGTTTTACCTGTAATAATGATTTTGAAGGTTTTTCTGGTTCTAGAAGTTATAAATTGTAAGTCGATGTTAATTTTCAAAGTATAAATATAAGAAACGCACCTTCGTTTCTTTTGGAAGACATGTTGATCGTCTGTAATTTTGTGTTCGTGATCGTCTCTGTGTGTTTGTTTTTGTTGATTTCAATCGTCTGTGTGTGTTTTTTGTGTGTGTTTGATTTTGAAAAACCCTAATTAAATGAGACGTAATGATTTGTTTTACAATTTTAGTAACCGTCGACATTTTGGCGGTTCAAATTATGATTGTTTAAAGTATTTTTTGACTAATCTACCCCTGGTTTCATTTAAACGCTAGGGTTAGAAGGCGGGTTGGAGGATCTGATCTGGGTTTGGTCTAATGGTCCAGATTGCTTCTTATGCTTCTTATTTTAAGGGGCTTTATACAATATCTCTTCCCATTATAAATAAGTACTTTATATACTGATTTATAAAATAAGTGTGATATGATGTTAATCTAAAAATGATTTACTTTATTCATTCTCGAGTTAGATTCTTACTAGAAATTATTTAGCATTTATTCACTAGTTTAAGACAGAATTTTGTCGTCATTTTAATGCTAAATTTATATGAAAACGGTCCTTAATACATGATAAAGACAAAACATCGAAAGTTACAATTCTCTCTAAAGCTCATTATAAATAAACTCACGTAAGATTGTATGTATACTCTAAAACAAGAGTGAATAGCCAAAATCGTCTTTGTGGTTTTCCTATTATTGCTAGATCCATCCAAAGTTAATGCATACATTGAAAATTAATCAAAGGACCAACTAAACAAACCAAAAGACAAAAGAAAAATATCCAAATTCTTTCAGGTTTTAATATTTTTGTACTCGTAATTAGGGTTTAGGAATTTAGATTTTTTTTTGAGCTGATGAATCGTTGCGTTGATACAAGGGAAAATATCAAAATTAAATAAATAAAGAAAAAGACTAAACTACCACTCTAATTAAGTTAGTTTTTAACAATGTTAGTCATTTGGACGGATCTAGCAATAATTGAGAAACGTCAGTGGCTTAGATGAGAAAGAAAACTTTTTTGGATGGATCTAGCAATAATGGGAAAACCACAGGAGACAATTTTAGCTATTCACTCCTAAAACAATGAATTATGCCATGAATATACTTCAGTATTTCTTATTGTAAAAAGAGTATTACAAAGTTTTATTGATTTTAAATTTTAATGCTTGCGTATGGTAAAACAAAATAACAAGCTTCTATGAAACCTGTCCTAATATCATGGTCACGAACGTTGTTTAGATATATAATTACCACGGTATATATGTCTGCAGTGGAAGGGGTGGTAAATTTCATGAGAAAGAAAGTTAGAAATAGTAATGGTGATTTCTTTACGTAGAAATATTAAGTTTTATATAAGTTTAGTTGTATTATCCAAAGCTTTTCTATGTATGATTTGTTTATGTTATTTTTTTATTAAACATGGCACAATTTTCTTAATAATTCATATGTGCTGGTATTTAGATGCATTTTCTCTATCATGGAGGAGGAAGGTTTAACTACTGCACTGTTGATGTTTAATATGAGTAGGTTGAATGTAAGTTAGTTTGTCGTTAGAAAAATATGTATGTTCGTATCTGAATTTGTGTTCATAGGTTTTGTTAATTATTGTATGTTTGTGCTTGAACACGTTGAACATGCAAGTTGACAATCTTCAATTGCTGGATTGTAACCTATATATGCGTCTAACCTTGATTCGGAAATTCAGTAAAGAAATTCAATGTGAACGATAATTTGAGTAATTTTGACAAAAGGGGTGGCGGTCTAACCTGTTACCCGTTTGCCCGCTATTTTGATATAATGTTCGTTGTTATGGAATGAAATGCCCACATTAAAGTGAAAAAAAAAAGATGCAATTTGACATATTATAACATCAATGATATTATTATCTATATCATGATAAACTAATTTGAATGTTTTTATTCTTAATCATTTTTGGTTTTAGATATTTGCCAAAAGTTCAAAAGAAATTCATATTCATATGGTTTCTTTCAATTCAAAGATATCCGTGAACCTTTTTTGTTTTATTTATAATCCAATATGATTACTGAAGCGCATTACTTATGTATTTTGCGAACTTTGAATCTTTGATCATCATAGTTCATATCACATGGCATATGAAACATTGTTTACCCCTTTGAAACCATCTTACAACAATAATTCATGTTGCCCTTTTTCTTAGTTTATAGAACCCAACTTACGAGAGCTCATATTAGTAAAAAAAAGTAAACTGTGAATCGGTATTATGAATCAGTTTAGATGGGTTTGAAGGCTTAATTTACTAGTCAAAACCAAGACCAAACCGACACGGACCAATAACTAGGTTTGGTTCTAAATCTCTCACTCAATCCTAGTCTCGGGTCAACTTGATCTTAATGTTAGTTCAATCTGGTCTAAGATCGGTTCACACTCCTATTCATCATGATATTATTACTTATTTGTGTTCATCACTAATCCACCATGTGTAAAAATCATAAACACAAACACATACACATACAAATATGTAAAGAAACAAAACTATACGGAAAATCATAACCGCATACACAAATTAAATCCCTAAATCGAACTCAATAATATAAAAACCCGTAAAACTTTAAATCAAACCCACTTTTAAATATTTAACATTAAGCATAATAATACAATCTAAATTAACCTTATAAAAGTAAACAAAACTATAAGGATGATAGCATGATGCACAATGTTACACCAAGAATACACAAACACAAATATTAATTCAGGGACAAAATAAGTGCATTGAAAGTGGCTCCACTGGGCTAAGGAAAATAATGATGTTTTGTTTTGGGTCAAGTGTCAAATTCAAACAGATGTTATTTTTCGTGTTTTTAGTTGCTATTTTCTGCAACACAAATTTTTTTTTTTTTTTGAAAGTTAAAGCTTTATTAACAGAACCGACCACAGCCCAACCAAAAAGGGCAGGGCAGGGCAGCCGGGCCAACCTTACAACATAATCCATAGCCTTGTAGTAAAGTGGTATGTTCCCCAAGTAAATGGTTGTGAGCACTTGTGAGTTCATGTCCTGCAAAGAGCAGGAGCGGTGATTTTAGCCGTTAAAAAAAACGTAAGCATAAATATACACCAATATGACCATTCAGTAAATTTAAATTTTCGCCTATTTTTCAACCATAGAAAACCCAATGCCTTCACATCATCTATTATGTCCACCCTCTTAACCTGAAAATAGTTTCTCGTTCCGTGTTTACCATATTCTCCAACATGTGATAATAACAATCCCATAAAAATATGAGATGCCGATTCATTTCTTCCCTACATAGAACACAAATAAATGAATATTGCTTTATGCTAGGCTCACTTCAACATATTTTGCCCGTTTCAATCGGTATAGATATTATTCTTAAAGTTAACTTTCAATCTAATTTAATACCATTGTTCATACCAGGATTCGAAATATCGAGCTCATGTAAAGGACACCGATTTGCACACTTAGACTGTGTGTTGTGATAGAGTGAGCGGTGGGCGCGATCCACCTAAGAAGCCACGTGACTCGCTAACACCACAACGACGTGGGGTGAGCGGTGGTGCGAGTGAGCTAAGGTGAGCATACTCACAGGGCTTTAGCTAGGGGTTTGTCTTGGATTTTGAAACGGGGGGAGGGGGGGGGGGGGAGGGAGCGAGCAAGGGCCTTATCCACAACAGGGTCAGGGGCGGTTCTTAGTGAAGGCCAGACCAGGCCTCTGCCCACCCAGTTTTTTCTTTTCGTAGTGTAAATTGTACTAAAAATTTCCAAAAATTTTTATATGTATTGAGTCCGGCCACCAGATTAAGCCCGACCGAACTAGGTTTTTTGTTCAAGATCCGCCACTGAACAAAAGTCAAATGAGCGAGTAAAGGTTTTATTCAGTGTCCAGTCAGCATGAGGTGGCACAATATTATTAGATTAATCTAGGTGATAACCCCAACCACAACACACCGTCTTAGATACCATTAGACAAGATACCCTAGGTAAGTGACATAAATATAACTTTTGAGCCAGGGTTACAATAACTTCTTTTACTTCGGTTGAAGTATTTTACCGATGACAATTTTTGTGGATTAAATTATAAGATAATAGCGTTGTTAAATGGCAACGTAATAAAAAACAATATGGTATACTGGAAGATTAACACCAAGACATTACTGTGTCGTGTACCAGTGTGTACACAATATATACAGTATACTAATTCATCGCCCCACCCTTATGTTTGAGTAGTATGAGAAATGATGGGTAGACCCTAGCTTTCTTGAGGTGTCAGGTTTGATCCTTGATTCAACCAGGTTTTACTGATTTCTACTGTCGTGTCTTCGAGCGGGTGAGGATTCAGGTTTTCCCTGGAACTGGTGGTTTGATCGGTTTTGGCTACCCAACGTTACCTGTGGGCGGGCGGACACGTAAGAGTTGTTTTCACCCACGAGCATATGTTGTGCTTTTGTAACTAATTGGTAGGTATTCTGGGTGGTTAGGATATCGTTTGTTGGCAGTTAAAAAAGTATTTTAATTCATCAATGAACTAGCATTTAGACCCGCGCGCGTTGCCGCGCGGGTACATCGCAAACATAGAACGGATTAAGCAAATCGTCACGGAACCAACGGCCAGTGCACAATAGACACGTTCCGTGACTTGTGTCATGCGTTAAATAAACGAAAACGCATGTTAGTTCTGTGGTTTTATATTTTTACATTTGTGTGGCAATATTTAGCCGCCATAGCAGTACGCGACCACCCCTCGCTACCCGCCGGTACTCGTGACCATAACACAACCTCCGAAATTACAATCGCAACCTCAGCAGGTCAAAACCCAAGCGAAGAAGACAAAGTAATAGACAGCAGCAGCATGACAATGTCGTAGATAGGCGAAATAGCAGGATGATTATTAGGCGTGAACTGCTAATGTTGTGTTTGAAGTTAATACTCCTAATATCAAATGGAGAAGTATAAAAGAAAGTACTAAGATGAAAAGGAACGCACGTGAAGGTGCTGAGGTGGGCCACCGACGATTTTGACAATAAATAAAACCATTTAGTGGCTACCATTTAGTATATATATAAATAAATTATCATATGTACAACCCATTATGCATATGGTACAAGAGTACAAAGCATATAACACCTTTGATGCACATGGTACAACACCAAATTGCATAAGTTGTTTGTAATTTAATACTATATATAATGGTTTGTACTCATTAGGCGCAACAAACTTACAGGACTATTAAAGAATATTAAATGAGGTGAAGTGCAGCATGGTATTGGTAAGCACGTTTTATTTTTTATTTGTTTTTAATTTTTAATATAATGTAGTCGGCCGAACATTGGAGGTTGGACTGTTAATAAATTATCTTTATTTATTTTCTTAATGGGCCTGCATATAATTATGGGCTTTTTTGGGCTGAACAACGATAATGAGGTATTCAAATCGGCTTAAGGGATTGTCATAATAATTTATCCACCCTTGGTTAGAAGTTAGAACTAGATTATAAAATGCTACGGTTATAGAGTAGGTGTTGATAGTTATTAAGGGGGGAGGGGGCGCAACCAGAATTGGTCACAGGTACCCTATTACCAGCACGGTAACACTGCCGCCACCCATGCTGGTAGTGATCCTGTGAACCAAATTCTGTTTCTAGTTAACGGGCTGGTACCCGTGATTTTTCTCTCTTTGTCTCTATCTCTCTCTCTTTGATTGTGGGTAAATAATCAGTGAAGTTGCCTCCAAAAAAATGTTTCATTGAAGGAAATCAGTGATGTGATGTGGCAGTGTAGAATTTGTTGAAATCAGTGAAGTTGAAAAAACTCACGGGTAGTGCCCCATCCCCCTAAACACGGGAAGTAATTTACGTTAGTTCTGCTGAATTTGTCCCTGTTAGACTTTCTGTTGTGGAGGCGCAAGCAGCACGACGCGAACAAGGTTTCAGCGCCGGTGCTCATCCCCAGTCACAACAGCCCACGCGAATAGCCTCAGCGTGAGCACAGGCGATGGTGGTCACGTGAGTCAACGGGAGAAAGTGACGTTTGGTCGCACCGGTGCTCACCCCCAGCCACAAAGAGGGCCAAGTGACCGAATTACTTAATAGTCACGCCGGTGGTCGCTCGCGCGTCCACAAGGGACGGACTTTGTTATTTTGACATCAAGCACATTAAAATTAATAAAAGTTACATGCAATTTATATACTTTTTTATGTATAACTAGGATTCTACTACCCTGTGCTTCGTAGCGGGAGCTCCTGTTGCGTTGAGGGTTTGGTGGCCGTTAAAGATCGTGAATGGCTGTGGGAGCTCCTGTTGCATGGAGGGTTTCGTGGACCTAAAAGATAATATTAAGTGACTCTTATTCTCGCGTGTGCTTCAAAAAAATACTCATTGCTAAAAGCTAAAAGCTAGATGGTCAAAGTTTGGAGATCAAATTGCAAGAAATTAAAGTGTCTCAGGTTGACAGCGTATTTTATCAATTTCAAAGTGGGCATTATAGTAATTTAATATGGAGGGACACTGTAGAAGTGTCCCTCCTTTAATAGATAGTATAATTTTTATGTATAATATGCTAATAGCATGATTTTTTTTTTCATGTCCTATACGATTTTCAGACAAGATAGCAAATTTGGATTGCTTTCATTTCCACCAAGCCAAGATATTTTAATTTTCAAATTTGGAGGCGGTCATTGTCGATGTAAAATTCAAGCCTTTATGCCTTCCAAGCTCGCTATTTGGGGTCTCACCCCTTTGTTTTTTAGACGTTTGTTTTTTCACAATATATTAATTTTAAGGTTACCCTGGCTCAAGCTAGTACGACTTCCTTCCCCTTCCATTGATCCCATGTGCATTTGTAAGATGGGACCACAATTTTGTAAATAAGTATCATACAATGCTGGAAAATCATTATAAAAAATAGTTTTCATGTTGCTTGCCCAATTTGATTTTAAAATATAAAAACGTAATGCCAAACTTATTGAATCAATTTTAGTATAAACCCTCGTAGTATTTAAGCACGGGTTTAAAGCTAAAGCACACATAAAAACGTGTGGTATTTCTTTAAAATATTTTAGAAAATTTTCAAATATTAGGGGTATCACTTTCTCAAACAAATCATTTTTTTCCATCAAAGTCATATAATATTTGAACCATTAAATATAATTCTTGCACCGCTTTCAAACTAGTTGGATAATAAACCCCCAATACTTTTGAATGGCGTTTTTAAAAACCTCACGAAATTTCGTAAGTTGTTCAATACAAACCCAACACTCAATAGGAAACGATGTTGTAACCCGACCCGCCTAGCAAGCTTATCATGAAAATGTTGTAAAGTTTCTGTTTGTTTCAAAGCACTTTCAAACATTGTAAAAGTCGAATTCCATTTATTCGGTACGTCCCAATTCAGATCAAAGAAGGGACGGTTCGTATCCATATAATATTTGTTATATTTTCTATATAGTCCGCGACTTGATTTAAGAAATTCATGTAACATAAATCGAAAACCTCTTTGAATTCTTTAATAATGGGAACTCCAAACCCATCTTGCACAATTAAGTTAATAATGTGTGCAATACATCGTGTATGGAAAAAACACATTTGCAAATCGGGTTATAATTTAGTTTTAATTTTTCAACCGCGACATTGTTGTTTGACGCGTTGTCGAACGACACTGAAAATACTTTGCTTTCTAACTTATAAGTTTGTATTACATGATCTAAAACATAAAATATATTTTTGCCGGTGAGTGGATACACGAATAAGTCAAACGCAATTGTTCGTTTCATCATTTGCCAAGTCACTGGATCTATCCAATGAGCGGTGACACAAAGGTACGATTTCGGTAAATCGTGAGGTGCCGACCAAACATCGGTGGTTAAGTTCACACCGGTTTGTAAGTTTGCAAAAAAAAAAAAAAATCTTTTCTTACTTATTTCCATTATTTCATACATGTTTTAGAGTAGTACGACTTACGTGCTTGCAACGAGGTTGGAGCATGTTACGAATCAAGCTTGTTAAGCAAGGATTCTCGAAGTGGGAGAACGACAAACCTTCTTGAATCACAAACGTTGCCATTCGGTCTTGAACCTTGTTAAATCCCTAAAGAAAATCTCACCTTCAGTATCAATCGAAGTTTGAGCACTATCGACCGGGTTAACTTTAACTATCTTGCAATAACTTTACGATTTCTCATGGTGGAGTTTGCGCTTTGTTGAAGAAGTATACCCCACTTTCTACAACGTGCCTTTTGAGTGCCATTCGACATAAGACACAAGTCAAAAACTCGTTTTCTTCACTAAATAGATTGGGGTTTCGTGTTGTCTCAAGAATTAGAACAACGGCAAGATCCTTTGAGGACCTGTAATGGATGGGTTTGATGACGCCATGAAATGAAGGAGTAAAGCGGCAAAAGAAGCAAAGCGAACAAAAACAAATGTATACGAGAGCATGTTTCGCGTTTCCAGGTTTGTGTTTTTGTGTTTTTGCGTTTTTGAGTGACGTGATCAACCCAGAACATCTAAACCTATTATACTAAGGGTGGCAAAATGGTGATTTAGGTTGAAAAAAGGGTAATATAATGACTAGCTTGACCCCCAACGGTCAAAAAAAGCGTTTTTCTTTGTGCAGTAACAATCTGAACCGGTTCGGGACCGGTGTTTTTGGAATCGCTTTGAGGACCGGGCTCTATTGAAATCGGTTCGGGTAGGGTTTAAATTTGGAGATGGGGAATCGATCCAGATCATGGGTTTGATTATGGGACCGAACCCGGTTTGTAATACACCGGGCCCAGGCCGGTTCGGGTAGGGTTGGTTTCTAAAACCGGTTTTTTTGTGCACCTCTACGCATGAGTGAAGTCACTCGTGGCAAGCACTTTTATGGGCCACACTAGACGAACGCAGTGTTTAACGCGTAAACACGATGCCAAATCAGCTACGCAAGGAGTCGTAATAAGCGGTAGAGGTGCACAAAAAAACCGGAACAGGAATTGGAACCGAAAAAAAAACCCGGAACCGGGTATTAAAAAAACCGGAACCGTACCCGACCCTACCCGCCGGGTACCCATAGGGTATACATTTCTATGTAAAAAACCGGACCCGGAACCGGACCCAATTTATACCCGGTTGTACCCGGTTTTTTTAAATACCCAGAACCGGGTTTTTCGAATACCCGAAACCGGGTTTTTTTGACTACTCAAAAAGTATGTGTCAAGCGACGAGACTATTTGGCATTTTGATGTTGAGGCGGAACCGGGTATTAAAAACCAGAACCGGGTTTTCCGAATACTCAAAAAGTATACTCAAAGAAATCTATAACCGCGTTATAATCATCTAAATCGCACTACCATTCGACGTGATTGTATAAAAAGAATTCAATACCCAATATACCCGGTTTTTTAAATACCCAGTGTATCCGGTTTTTTTCAATACCCGATATACCCGAAACCGGTTCCATACCCGGAACCGGGTATTGAAAAAACCGGAACCGGGTATTGAAAAACCGGAACCGGTATACCGGGTATGGTTTTTTATGCTAGGAACTGGAACCGGAACTGTAACCGGTTCTTTCAATACCCGGTCGAAGTAATACCCGACTGTACCCGGAACCGGTTCCATACCCGAAACCGGGTATTAAAAAAACCCGATTTGTGCACCTCTAATAGGCGGCCTGCATTGTCTAAACGCCCCGTCCCAATGGCACCCGTAAAGGCGATGCTTTATGGGCCAGTTGGCCACTATATCATTTAATTGGGCCCCATCTACAGATACCAAATATAGCATCATCGATTGCTAAAATCATGTGGGCCCATTTTTGGTTCTTTTCACAGCAACTTTGCGGCCCACTATTTCCTGGTCGGCTACTGAACGCTAAAAACACTTTAATCATAAAAATTAAAAACATAAAATATATGCAATCATCACTAGTGATAAAGTTTGTCGTTTCCATATTTAGTATGCGATAATTTAAAATTATAAGTTGTGATAAATCGAATTGGTTCAAGTCAAATACTAGAAAAAGATTTTAATATGTTGAAATCGAATTGGTTCAAGTCAAATTGATTATTAGATGGACCGGATTATTATGTTTTTCATGTTTTAGTGTTACCTTATTCTTCATTCAAGAATTCATGATTTCGATGTGGTGTCATCTATGTATATTTTTATTTCAGATTGTTTTTGAGATCAACCTGATTAGTGGCGTGATTGGTTTGATGAGCGGTTCGTTTTCAAAAAATTGCATAAATGATAAACCCTTTCCTATCAATACGTTGTATTCCCGAATCTCATATGGAAGAAAAAGAAGAAAAAAGAAAGGAAAGTAAAAATGATTGTTCTTCTAGAGGAAAAAGAAAGGAAAGTAAAATTGATTGTTGTTCTAGAAAAAAAAATGATGAGCGGTTTTTTTTTTATTAAAGGAGGAAAAAGAAAGGAAACGGAAGGATATGTGTTCCAGAGTTTTTTGTAAGGAAGGAAAAAAAAGGAAATAAAGAGAAAAGTAGCTATTTTTCATCCTTCCAAATTGGAAAGATTTGGAGGGAAAGGAAAAGATGGAAAAAAAGAGGAAAAGAAAAGAAAGGAAGAGGAAGGTTTTATTTTTCTTTCATTTCTTATCTCTCATCAAGTAAACTCGAGAACATAACGTAAAAGAAAATATCGAAAATATCGAAAACATGTATAAAGAAGACGTCTTAATAGGTGGTGCAACAGTCATAGTGGTGATTGGTAGTGGTGGTGGTGAACGTGTAGTGATGCATGACAATGGTGATCAGGGTGGTGGTAGACTAGTAGTGGTGGTTTGTGGCAGCGTCAAAAGGTGGTTGTGTAGCTTTTTAAAATTTTGTAGAAATAGAGACCAACTTAAAAATGGAAAATGTATAGTTAATTTTAGAGTGTTTTCATAATTAGAGAAAAAAAAATATAAAGTCATAAACAAACAACCACAAAAAACCAAAAAACCCACAAAATCATGTTATCCAATAAAAAGGATTGAAATTGCAAGAATGCGATAAGATCTTGATAAAAGGTTAAATCTATTCCATAAAGGGGATGAGAAAGACCATAAAAGGGACCTCCCTCAACTTGCAAGATACCATGGGCTCTCCAAATCAAATGGCCACCATCATCTTTCATACATGCAACATTCAAATGTATAGGGTTAGGTTGGTTTGAGAATTCACTCCAGTTGTGAGATCCAAAATGACTAACTAAGAAATATCAAAAGAATGAAAAAAAATTAAATTACGACGTCCTTCCATCGGTCTAACAAAGTGATGTAAATTTGTCTTACATTTTTACATCAGTTTAAGATACTTTTAGCTACATCGGTGTACAGACGTCGTATTTTTTTTCTTTTTTTGTACATTTCTTAGTTAGCCTTTTTTACATCCCTATAGAATTATTTTTTAGAAAATCACATTTTACGTCGTAATTCTCACGGTTTTCACAACTGAAGTGGGTTCTCAACTGAACCGAATCCTATATATACACATATATAAAAACACACTTCTCTCCATTGTCACATTTCTTTTGTAGCCTAAAATTTTCCAAAGAAAAAGACCATTTGCACATTTAGAAATCAAGCTAGTCGCATTAGACTATTCTTCAACTTCATTTTTTTCCAAAACCGGAAACAATACTCCATGACTATATCATCATCTCGCTTATGACTTACTAGACCCATTCATGCACTTGATACATTCATCCAAGTTCTTGCATGTGAAGACAAGATATGCATAGTGCAGCCAAGGATGACTTGCCGGAGTACTCATTTATCTACCTTTGGGTTCGTTTTCTTTTCTTGAAACCCAGTAAACTACAATCAAAAGGCGATAATTTTGTTTTTTTGTCCAATGACACATCTATGAAAATCCATTGCCCCCCGTTAATTGTAAGTTTATGAACAAAGATTCATACTTTTGTTGCTTAAAGCGGTTTGAGCATTCGATGGAAAAACACACATCCATCTTCATAGTTCCTAAACGTTATTTACCTAAGTATTATTTAATATGGCCAATTTTTAGTCATGTTTTCATGAAATTAATTAATTAAAAGCATATATAACGTTTATTTATCGGCAAGTTTTACTTGGCTACAATATCTTTCTGGTTCTCACATTCTAGAACTATGGTGAGTTTGAGGAGGACAGAAATGAAGTACCATCTTAAGGTAAGTCTCGTTTCTCTCTTCTAGTAATTTGTCTTTATTATTAGTCATTATATACTCTTACATTTAGAATAGGCTCTTAAGAACAGGAAAAGAAAATCTGACTGGCAGGTGACTCACAGTCCAACCACAACATTTATTAGTGCTTTCAAATGGGCCCTCCTTGGTCAATTTTTGTTGATCACATTTTTGCTTCCTTTTAAGCATTATTTTTCACTGATGACTACGATTGATCACTAATTAAAAACTAGGGTTGTTCTGTGCGAACGATGAGAGTGATCAGTTGCACCACTAAAGTTTGTAGCTGGCTGGGTGATGAAATCTGGTGATGTGGGGGTCGAACAACCATGGCATGCAAAGATCCGGTGAGATGGTAACGTGTGAAATCCCTTGACAAATGGTAAGGTGCTTCGGCACCACCCCCCAGCATCGACACCAACGACCAAAAAACAACCGGTGGTTATAAACCAGGATATGAAACCGGCTGCAATCTGTTGCATTGACCTGAACAACAGCACACCAAACTCCACCATGTTACTCTCTCTTTATCTCCAAAAACCTCTAAGTTAGGGCTTTTTGAAAGAGAAAGAAAACACATAATCAGAGATAACAAACGTGGGAACCTGTAATGGTGGTGGATCCGGTCGTCGTACGGTGGTGGAAGTGATGTGCGGCAAAAGTGGTGTGCTGGTGGTGGTGAATAAAGTAGAGAGACACAGAGTTGAGTAATGGTAACAAAAAAAATTGTTTTTTTTACATCTTTCGTTTGATAAAGAAAACAAAATAATAGTATTGGTATAATTTAAAACGTCTCTTTAAATCACATTGAATTAGTCTTTGGTTTTTAAAATACGTTAAATCATACATCCAAAATCAAGTATAATAACAGTACCGTGACTATATTTTTTAGCTTTCTCTTTGGTTGATTATAGCGCGAATATCTGAAACCTTACCCAAACGCAACACCAATCGAGTCTTTGCTGCAATACCCGCGCAACGCGCGGGCAAACTCCTACTAGTTCTATATACATACAATTACAAACGTGAACAGTTCTAATTCACTAGTGGGCCACGCGTACATTACTTCTTGCTTCTTTTGCTGCCACGACGGCACGACCCATGTTTTTCATTTGCTTCTCACGCCACGAAGCCTCATCGAATTAACCTTCATCTTCTATTCAGTTTTATTTTTTTCCATTAAATTATGATTTTTTAATCAATTGGGTTTCGTCATCTCTTCATCGGTGATGTACACGAAGCCCCATGTTTTTCTTTGATCGATTGCAGGGGAAGGCGACTCTCGGAGCAGCGGTGATCGGTAGCGCTACAATTTGTGCCACCGCGGCTTTGTGTTTACACATGTTCGCCGCGCTACAATCCATAGCAAAAGGGTCAGGGAGGCTGAATTTAATGGCTAAGCTAAACTGTTTAGTGGTGATCGGTCGACAACAGTAATGGCGATGCATGCATTGGCGTCGAGTTGATTTCGCCACTTCATTGATTTCAGGTTAGTAGTATGTTTTCAATCACAACTTATTATTTGTCGGTCAGATCTTATTTAGGTTATAATATATCAGATTGTTTGGTTGGGATGAAATGTGATACTGAATCACAACTTATTATTTTAGGGTCTTTATTCGAAAAGCAAATCATATTGCAGAGGTTAGTTACATATTATTTAGGTTTATCCAATTATGTTGTTTGTAGTTAGGCTTTAAATTTCCTATTTTGAATGTAATCAACATTCTAATGTGCTTTAATTAATCAAATTGGTTTTGGCTCTAACCACATGTTCCCACTTTCGTTCTTTTTTGCAATTGCACCATTTTTACGTTTCAAACAGCAAAGTGCATAACAATGTGTATTAATAATATTGGTTTTGCTCACGTTTTATCGCATAATAATTGTTGTATTATTCTAATTATGTTTTATTTGGTTTTTAGGTTCTCGATCAATGAACATTGAATATTCACCCAAAGTAAAGTATGGGTCATCTAGGAAGAAAATGATGAAAAGAAGGACTTTAATGCAAATAAGGGAGATGCTGCAGAAGAAAATGATGGTGGTGGTGTCACTGGTGTGATTGTTTAGTGGAGAACAAGATTTATTAGAGGAATTACTTAGACTACCCTGATAAATGGTCAATTGCGAAAGGAGGTAAATTTATGAATTTTAACTGATTAATTGATTTGTGTTAAGTGCAGTAGTTAATTAATTAGATCTTGCAATTTATTTTGTGGTTAGCATTATTTGCATCATCTTTAAGCTGTTATTTAAGACTAAAAATGTCTTAGTAGGCTTTTTATATTAATCTGTTTTCTAATACAGGTTATATAAAAATTAAAATTGCAACATGTTCAAAAGTGTGGAAAACTTACTGTTGTAAGCTTTTTATCATTGTAGTTTATTGATTCTTTCATAGGAAGATTCAAATGGCTTTTTATCATTATGGTTTCTTGATTCTTTCATAGGACGATTCTAATAAATGGAATTTAGATATTGTTAGCATAGACTTCATTTGTTTTAGGACATTTCTTTGGCTCACGTGGCAATGCATCTTTCGATCTTACATTATCGAGATTAAGGAGCTAGTTAGCGAACATATTTAAAATGTAGGGAGTTTGAGTCACTACTAAAAAATGACTTCTAGTTAAGGTGGAATTCGTAGGTGATCACGGGCAGTTAAATTAGAACTAGGTTTTTCTCCCGCGCTACGCGGCGGGATTTTGTAGCGGCGGGATTTTGGTCGTTTTCCGTCGTGCTACGTGGCGTAACTTTAATCGTTACCAACTCAAATAATCGGAAACCATGAAAACGAATATCGATACCTATATTTTGGGTTGATTTTATCGTCGAATACCGTGTCGTAGCGGTACCCGACATACCGTACCGATCACTTTTAATGTCGATTCAATAGTGAGTTTGAAAGTCACAATGGAATCAATTAAATTACAAAAACAACATCAAAACTAAAAAGTATGGCGGTGTGGTCAATGTAGGACCATGGGCTAAAATTAACAAAAATAAGTAAATGGTGTTGGTCTGTGAATTAAACCAGACTTGCTTCTTTTAATTTGGTCACTTCTGATACGTGTTAAAAAGTTAACACATATAATACTAATCATGGTAGTTGTCACCCGCGAGTTATGACGAAAAACTATCGTGTCTACAGACAAGAAGCAAAGTCATGATTTCCGAAGTTAATGAACATCAAAAGCAGTCTGAATTCATTGACAAAACCAATTAAGCTTTCAAAATCACTAATAATGAGGGGACCTTTAAAACAATTAATAAAATGTTCAAAATCAAATTCAATAATCTATCTTCATCTTTATCCCTATCAGCCAGCTAAAGCTAAGCCTTACAATACAACTCAACCATCAAACAGTAGAATCAAAATCAAGACCCTGCAAGGCATGAACAAAAGGTTCGCTTCAAAAGTAAAACCATAAATAACAAAACTTACTTCATTTGCTGAAACAACATAGGAAGCTTTCATTCTTGCTTGAAACAACAGTTCGAGGAGTTGGCCGGATACGGATCGAACCCCTGTCTCGAAAAAGTCAGGACGTTTAGGCAGATTCCAGTATTCGACCCATCTCTTTCTATCCGATTCCCCAGGTTGTTGGAACCTCTGGTTCGATCAGGACCAGGAGTCCCTTTCAATCGTTTATGGGAGTAACTCTCTGTTCCCATTCTCCCAAACATCAAAAGAAAAACTATCAATCCCAGAACATACTTCATTTGATAGAAAGAATAAAAGCAACTTTCATTTTTGCTTGAACCCAAACATCATTCCCATCATATATGTGCAACCTGATTTCATTCCTCCTATTCACACCTATTTTTAAGCAGGTCACTCATACAAAATATGTTTTTAACGACCTGGTAAGCAACATATGAATCTTAGCCGATAATTATGCAAATAATTAGGAATTTATATTTATCATTTATTATTGATTGGTATTGTAATTATAGTATGATTGTAATTCCTTATTTAGATAGGGTTTCTATTCCCTATATAAAGGGACATAAGACATTGTATTATTCATTCAGAAATTTATCAATACCATGATTACTTTCATGGTATCAGAGCCTCGGTTCTGAGAAATCTTCTGTCCCGATTTCTTTTCTTTTCTGTTCTGTCTTCCGGTTTCTGCTTCGGCACCGGTTTCTGCTTCGGCACCGGTATTGCAGGATAATGAGACTTGGGAACTTGTACCCCGACCGGTTGACAACCCTGTCATACGCTGCATGTGGCTTTTTCGCCATAAATTCAAATCAGATGGTACATTAGAGAGATACAAGGCTCGACTTGTCGTAAATGGCAAATCACAGACCGTGGGCATTGATTGCGATGATACTTTTAGCCCGGTGGTTAAACCAGCCACCATTCGCACGGTTTTATCTATTGCGGTATCACGCTCTTGGCCTATACACCAATTGGATGTCAAGAATGCCTTCCTGCATGGACATTTAAATGAAACTGTTTTTATGCATCAACCAACAGGTTTTGTCGACAGGCGTTTTCCTAATCATGTTTGCAGGTTAAAGAAGTCTCTGTATGGCTTGAAACAAGCCCCTCGGGCGTGGTATACTCGGTTTGCCACATTTATTCTCTCTCAGGGTTTTCGTGGAAGTGTGTGTGATAACTCTTTGTTTATATACAAGCATGGCGAGCATACGGCGTATTTACTGCTTTATGTGGATGATATCGTGCTAACTGCCTCTTCGGTCACTCTGTTGAACAACATTATCACTACTTTATCCCGAGAATTTGCCATGACAGATTTGGGCTCTCTACATCATTTTCTAGGTATTCGCGTAACTAGACAAGCGAATGGTTTATTCCTAGATCAGAGTCAATATGCAAAGGACATCATCCAGCGTGCGTCCATGTCCAACTGCAAACCATGCACAACTCCAGTTGATTTATCATCTAAGCTAAGTGCCACTAATGGTCCTTTATTTCATGACCCCACTTTATATCGCAGTCTGGCAGGAGCATTACAATACCTCACGTTCACTCGTCCTGACATCTCTTATGCCGTTCAACAAGTGTGTTTATTTATGCACGAACCACATGAGCCGCACTTTGCGTTTTTAAAGCGCATCATTCGCTATCTGCAGGGTACTCTTGATTATGGTATTCGCATCATCAAATCCGAATCGCATTCTCTCATGGCTTATTCGGATGCTGATTGGGGTGGTTGTCCCGACACTCGTAGATCTACGAGCGGCTATTGTGTTTTCCTAGGGGACAATTTGATTTCATGGTCATCAAAGCGGCAGCCTACTATTTCCCGCTCCAGTGCTGAAGCGGAATATCACGGGGTTGCAAACGCAGTAGCTGAAGCCACTTGGATTCGAAATTTGCTTTTGGAGCTGCATCTTCCTCTTCGTCAGGCCTCGGTTGTTTATTGTGATAATGTTTCGGCGGTTTATTTATCTGATAATCCTGTTCAACATCAGCGAACGAAGCACATTGAGATCGACATTCACTTCGTTAGAGAAAAGGTTCGCGTGGGTGATATTCGCGTGCTTCATGTCCCTACTTCTCTGCAGTATGCTGATATTTTCACAAAAGGTCTCCCGCGGCAGTTATTTCAGTCTTTTCGTTCCAGCTTGAGCGTCTGTCCTACGCCCGCTCAAACTGCGGGGGAGTCTTAGCCGATAATTATGCAAATAATTAGGAATTTATATTTATCATTTATTATTGATTGGTATTGTAATTATAGTATGATTGTAATTCCTTATTTAGATAGGGTTTCTATTCCCTATATAAAGGGACATAAGACATTGTATTATTCATTCAGAAATTTATCAATACCATGATTACTTTCAATGAAGGCATCTTACTAATCACGTTTTTTGCTCAATTCGTTTTCACTGCCCATTGCAGCGTGGTACCCATACATGTTTTCCTAATAGAACATATTGCCTTTGCTAGCATAACCAATTAATAACCATGTATGAAAACCAAATTAATAAGTTACACTATAAGTTGATGTTTTTGTGATACTTGAATTAAATATCACAAAATGGATGTAGCGGTTTAACATTTAAATTTTGTTATCATATAAATAAAAATACATGCCTTACCAGCTTTGCAAAGAGCAGCACACTATGCATTTGCTTCAGAAAGAGCCTACATGAATACAGATTCAATATTTAAATAAGAAATGTGATTTTGACTTATCTATGCCAACGTTTCATTTATTTTTCTTTTTGACATTGTTACCTCAATGACAGGCACTCCCATAAGCCTGTGAAGTTTTTTTAATCCTCATTATGCTGTCTAGATACCTGAAAGCCAATAAAAATTAAACTTATAAACTCTGTTAAATTCTCATTTTGTTGCGTCTTGCTCATGACTTTTTACTTAGCTTTCACTCTGAGTTTACTAAATTTCTCTATATCTTCATTACAATAACATCAACAATATGTGAGGAATGATTAAGTGAAGAGTGAATATTACATGAAACAAATTAAAGAATGGAACAAATTAGAAAAATAAAATGAAAGCAACGGTCAAAACATTCAAATAAGCAGTCAAGAAGGAAAAAATGCCCAATTTTCCTTTACAGCCTCACCTAAGCTTCTAAGCCTCTCTATCCTTTAGTAATTGTATCAAACTCATAAAGCCATTTAAACCTTACGCAAAAGCTACTGATATTAATTTTACAAAAATCAGATTATTGGCATACTGTTTCAGTGTTTTGCAAGCTCTTGTTTCTAACTGTAAAGTAGTTTCCAGGTACCTGGTCACTTCACCGGCCTTGTTGGTCAACATTTCTACCCCACTTTGTCCAACAACAATCTACAACATCACAAAATTATCAATAAAACATACTCTGTGTCATATACGTTCAAATGAAACGAATGGAACACAAATTACGGTAACAGAAACGCTAGCATCAATAGCAATTTTCCAAACAAAATAACTTTCAGATTTTTGCTCGTTTATAGCATCCGGGGCATTATCCACTAAAAACCTCGTAAACTCTAATCAACAAATTTCTAGATAACAATTCAGTCCAATGTTCACCATTAAATACTTACCGCTGGAGCTAAGCATCATTAGTAATGGCGTCAGGAGCCGCTTAAAGATCATAAACTGGTGCTGGAGTTTATCAGCATCACCAATCGCCATAATAAAAAATAGAACAAAAAAACGCCTTGCTTGATCAGGAACTTAAATCGAGACTCAGATGAGCCAAGGTACGTCATCACTGCCTTCAAAACTCGAAAGTCTTAACAAATTCAATAACCTTACAGATAAGCTTACCTCATATCATCGAATCAAACATAACCATAAGATAAACAAAAAGGTTAGGGCTTACCTTTTTATATGGGGCTTTGTTCAGTATCATGTAGTCAACAATTACTAAACCAAAACCTTAAAACACATGTCTAAACGATAAGGAAGGGGGGGGGGGGATTTTGGATTCAAACGGAAAATTTATTCGACAAATCGAAAGAATGTACGCTACCAAATAACCCTCACAGATCATGAGCTTCAACATTAACGCAATCGAATTAGCTCACGTTTCATGAATTATACTAAATCGGTTCGAAGGTTAATCGTGTGAGAAAGGAGTGCACTGAGGTATGCATAAATGTTAAATTTTTATTATTTTTTCTGGTAGGATTGTATAAATCTCTAGCATGTTGATCTATTATTATCCTATAAATTTGTAGGAAACTAATAAGAAACAAACCAATAATAAACAACCTATTTCAATAGGCTCTGTTGGTCTAAAGAAACTTGTAATTACCTTCTAATTGGAGGTTGGATGATAAAAGTTACAACTATCGCCATTGCCATACATTCTAGTTCTCAATATATGTACACATTCGGATTCTCCAAGACAATCTGGACACACCTAGCAAAAAAAAGATGATCATATGATATAACTTACGCAGAAAGTGACTACAAAATACTGAAATCAAGATTGAAAACATTGCATATGTGTACCTTTGATATATAATCATAATGATATCCTGCATACAAAATATCAATCAAACGACAACCACAAAGTATCAAATAACAAAGAACGAAACTTACTAACGCAACAAAGAATCAACTCACCTGAGGAGGAAGTCATACTGACGCTACTCAATTCTTGAAAGATAATAGAAAACTGAATTGCTATTACTGAATAGTTAGGTTACAATTTGTAGAGATCACAATATCTAATACTCCCCCGCAGTCAGAGCGGAAGGAAACTAAAAGCTCAGACTGGAAAAAAACATAAAAAAATAATGATATTAAACGTTCTTCAATGTCGGTCAAAACTTCTGCCATAATCTCATAATCTTGCACTCCGTAATCTTCAATGAAAATCCACCACTAATTTAATGATCATGTAATCCGATATGAGGCAACCAATGCGGCGCGGCGGCGGCGGTGGATAGCGGCGCAGCGGCGGATCATAGTCCTGCAAGCGGCGCGGCAGTAGTCCAATAAGCGGCGACGAGGCGGCAAGGAGCGACATGACGGAGAAGCGAAATCAATAAAAAAAGAGGTGGCGGCAGCTTGATCATAATCAACGGTTGCGACAGATGAAACATATTCCTTCTGATTGTATGGATAATGGTTCATAAGAAAGATTTATGAAAACGGCGGGAATATGTCTAGAACCGATAATTGAAAATTTACTTAGAACTGGGAATAAGAAAAAAAATGAACGTAACACTAAAACGAAAACGAACGGAGGCCGGACAGGGCGGCGGCGGTGGTGATGGCACGCCGCCCTGTCTAGGGTTTTTCTCAAGTGGTGACGGCTGGGGTTTGGTTATTTATGTGTGGCGCAGCGGAATCGGTATAGAGCCTAGGCTGGCTCTGATACCATGTAAGATAATAGAATACTTCATTATTATTGAGGGATTGAGTTACAATATATAGACATCATAACAAACCCTAACTAACCTAACGGGCCCGTGGGCTTACACTAATAAACCCTAATCTGATATACTATCTAATAGAAAATAACAAAAATGATACCAAATTAGACCGAAAACAGAACATATAGAGAAGCGGTTGGGGTTAGGGTTTCATATTTGCAAGCGGCGGTGATACCAGGCGGCGGCGGTGGCGGTAAAATCGCCGCTGAACCAGCATTTGATTCCAGCATAACACCAAACCACCGCCATGACCCGAGCAAAACACTAAACCACCGTTATTGTCATACCTAATCAGGTGAACCTAAACCACCACCGGAGGAGAAGAAGAGAAACAAAAAAGGAATAGAGAGAGAAAGGCACATATGAGGAGTCTTCCACCTGAGGACACGTATGGTTGGTAGAGATGCGTGGCTGGCAGAGTCTTCCTCCTGAAGACGTGTGTAGTGGGTAGAAGATGCATGTAAAAGCCGACCATTTAAACCAATCACAGGTGACCACTCAAAATAACACTGTTCAACTTCAGTTGTTATTAATACATAGTATCCATAAGAAATAAAACTGAAAACTAATAGTTTATTAGTTGGTGTAGGCCACTTATTAAGAAATTAGAAAAGACAAGAAAATTAAAATTACAAACCATTGGGTTCATTTGTGTCGAAAATTACTAGTAGTATCTTGTAATATTCTCCTGATTTATTAGTGACTTTGAGATTATGAATTAGCCTCGAGGTAGTAAACAACCCAAAGCGTTTGTCTGTAAGTACATAGATAATAGATTTGAATATTGTAAATTAGCTGATTACCCCGGGAAGGTCCCGGGGTTGATAGGAAAAATCCTAAACTCTCATCACAGATCACACACCATTCCACTTAATACATGTATCAATTCTCTTAACAAATTAAACTAAACTGATATAATGGAACTTACATAACCACCAATACCTCTATCAAATATGTTAAGAGTAAACTTAAGTGACATAAATTAAGCTTAACTGAATGTAAGTAAACTCAACTTAAAGTAACTAATGAAACATGTAACTCAACTCAGCTTTAAGTACCTAATGAAACATAAATCTATTATACTATACAACTCAACTGACATTGAAACAGACCTATGAGTAATAGATGTAAACAATCTTCCAATACATATATCAATTCTCTTAACAAATTAAACTAAACTGATATAAATTAAACTTAACTCAACCTAACAAAACTCACCTCTCTACAAAAAATAAAAAAGAACAATAATCTATTATCTATTAATATATATATTATATATATATAAAGGAGAAGGGTGTTAACCTCAATAACAATCACTAAAAAAACAAAAACTAAATCTTTAAGCATGAAATAAGGTGAAATACCTGTGAGACCAATTATCCTTTCAAGGTCCATGGTCAACATGTCATAGCCAATAACTGATGAGCTGAAGCCAGGGGCATACTCGACAATTAAGTTGAAACCATATATACGCATCATTATAACAATCAAAATCCACATTATAAACGAAAATAATAATAATAATAATAATATTAATAATAAGAAACTTTACATCGTACTGATGAGGAGATCTGTACAATGTTTTTCTATTTAATTCTCTGTGTTTCTTCATCTACGATTTAGGCTGATGGAATTTGAATAAGATAGCGTCATGTTTTTCTTCATAGTAAGTAGTAATTAACACATATGTGCTGGCCGTCATATGGGGCGGCGAATGAAATTGTGATCACCTAAATAGCGCATATGACCTTTTTTTTGCCTTTAAACTTCCAAAACCAGGCCTCGCCGGTGTACTAAGCCTCTTAGACGATGACGGAACCAACGGTACGGCCAAAGGCGGTGCCGGTGTGTCGGTCACCACCACCTGCTGCATTACCGGTTGTTGCGTCACAGTCACACCTCTACCACCGGCTACAGCCAGTGACGACGCCGACGACGATGACGATGAACCTATCGAAACGTTCGAAAACTCTCGTGTCATGGAAGACTATACTCGACAATGAAGTTGAAACATCTTTTTGCAAATGCTTCCTACAGAAATAAGAATTAGTAATACACGATTAAAGGGTATTGAGAGGAGCAGAAGAGAGGCTGTAAGGTTTTTAGGGTTTGGGAGAGTGAATGAGGAGGTTAGGATTTAATAACTTTAGGGTTTTATCTTTTTCTTTTTTTTATTTAATTAAAAAAACAAAATAATTAAAAAACACCAAAAACATCCATTAAGGATGCCACGTGGCACTCAACCTCCTTTTCTTTTAACCAATGGACGCCACGTTAGCAAAAGGGCTTTGTTTTATATATATATATATAGATATAGATAAAGTTTATCATTAATTGTATGTTTATCTCTTCTTAAAATATGTGTGATTGTAATTAGTATTTATAGAGGGTTCAATGGAATAATAATCAAGCAATTGAACCATATCATTCTACATGGTATCAAGAGCCTAAACCCTATTTTTCTTCTGCCCTTTCTCTTATTGCCGTCACCTACCCTACATTCGAAATTCTTTCTGCCGATCCAAACCTCCTATTATTCGATCATGTCTAACCAACTACACCCAGCGGTAACCGTAACCAACATCAAGAATTTTATCCCGATAATCCTTGACAGTCAAACCGAACACTACAACACTTGGGCAGAGTTGTTTATCATTCATTGTAAGGCCTATGATGTCTACGATCATCTCCAACCTCGTATTGTCACCCAATCCTCGTCCTCGTCTGACAAAGAAAAAGAAGGTACTTCTAAACCCATTCACCTTGAATCATGGGATCGAATTGATGCCATAGTCCAATGGATCTATGGCACCATTACTAAAGACCTTGTCCACACTATTATGATAACCAACACCACTGCTTACGACGCCTGGTGTCGTCTCAAAAATCTTTTTCTTGAGAACCAAATTTTTTAATACCCGTCTTGATCGTTTTTCAAACATGTCTGATTACTGTCAGCACATGAAACTTCTCCATGACCAACTCACGAGTCTTGGTGCCAACGTATCTGAAAGTCAACTGGTTATGCAAATACTAACCGGTTTGACCGAACAATACGAAAGCATCAAACTCATCTTACAAAACACTCAACCCTTACCAGCTTTGTACAGTACCCGATCCCGTTTATGTCAATTCGAAGAACAAAAAAATGACCAAGCCAAACTATCCGCCCAAACGGCCGGCACGGCTTTACATACCACCACTGAACCTCCTGCTCCCAAACCCACTGAAACCCAACCCACTCGCACTGACAACAATGACCGAAACCATAACACTTTTAGGGGCAGGGGACGAGGCCGAGACAAACAAACATATGGTAGGGGTCGATTTCAACAAACCCATAATTTCCCTGGTACCTTTTGGCCGCTTACGTGGCCCAACAGCCAACAACAACCTACGTGGCCCAACACCCCACACCCAAATTCCTTTCCTTCACCTTGGGCCGGCTGGGCCTATCCTCCATGCCCATATCCATCTAACCCTATGCCACAAAATAATAACAGGTCCACTATACAAACTGCTAATAATACTGCTGGCCTGTTAGGCCCAAGACCAACTCAGCCAACCTCGGCCCAATCATATAATATCGGGTACTCGCCAACCGACATTGCACAGGCCCTCTACAACTTGGCGATTCATCACAATGATCCCTCTTGGACCATGGACACTGGCGCATCAGGTACAATGTCTCCTTGTTATGATAAGTTTCCGTCTATTTTTAATTCTGACATTATTCGTAACATTATTGTTGGCAATGGTAAAACCATTCCGGTTTTAGGACAAGGCAACATTACCCTCTCACCACCCTCTCCACCCTTTAAACTTAACAATGTCCTTTATGCCCCTAATCTAGTTAAAAACCATATTTTTGTTCGTCGTTTTACAACTGATAATCAATTATCTGTTGAATTTGACTCATTTGGTTTTACTGTGAAGGACCTTCTGACCAAGAAACCTATCCTACGGTGCAATAGCTCGGGGGACCTTTACACTCTCAGCCCGTCCAACATCACCAATCTCAACACTGCTTCCACCTATGCAGCTATCACTCAAAACATTTGGCATCAACGGCTCGGTCATCCAGGCCCGGCTATTTTGCAAAATTTAAAATCTTCTAGTTTTATTTCTTGTGATTCTTTACATAATAAAACTTGTTGTGCTTGTATTTTTGGGAAACACACTAGACTTCCTTTTATTAAATCTAATACAAGTACGTTTATGCCATTTGATCTTGTGCACAATGATGTTTGGACATCCCCTATTATTTCTAACGGGGGCCACCGATACTATGTCTTATTCTTAGATGATTACACCAATTTTCTTTGGACCTACCGAATAGCCCATAAATCCGACGTCTTTGCCATGTTTACGAAATTTAATAATTTTGTACAAACCCAATTTAACACCAAAATAAAACAACTCCAATGTGACAACGGACGTGAATATGCCAACAACCAATTTCATAATTTTTGTAATATGAATGGCATGCACTTTCGTTTCTCTTGCCTCCACACCTCATCCCAGAATGGCAAAGCCGAACGCAAAATCCGCACCATAAACAACCTCATGAGAACCATCTTAGCTCATTCCTCCACACCCAATACCTATTGGCATCATGCCCTTGAAACTGCCACTTACCTCTCAAACATCATCCCAAATAAAATTCACAAATTTCAAACCCCCACCCAACGCCTATACGGGTGCTTACCAACATACGATCACCTTCGTGTGGTTGGTTGCATGTGCTATCCTCTCATACCCCACACCACCATTCACAAACTTGCAAACCGCTCCTACCCATGTGTTTTTCTTGGGTACCCGTCGAACCACCGGGGATATAAATGTCTGGATCTAAAAACCCGCACCATCACCATTAGCCGCCACGTCATTTTTGACGAAACCATTTTCCCATTTTCCAAGAAAAACAAACCAACAACCAACTCCTACTCTTTCCTCGAAGACAACCTTCACCCGTACCTTATTCACCAACATACAGTACCTACAAATCCAAATACCACTCAACCAACCCACACCGATCCACAAAATCACCCTGATACCTCACCGGCCCAACAACCATCGGCCCAATCTCAACCAACAACCTCTACAGCCCACTCCCCACAACAACACATACCGCCCCAATCACCAACCCACCCTCTAACGCCAGCCCATCATTCTACCTCCGGCCCAAATTTCACCACACCACAAACCGTATCACTCTTACCCTCTACACTCACCTACTCGTCCGGCTCCATTGGTCCTATACCAAACCCACCACCATTACCACCCACTTGCACTATGACCACCCGAGCTATATCCGGCATCTCCAAACCCAAACAAATTTTCAACCTCTCCACCACCATCGTCGTACCTGTCCCTAAGAACCCCATTGATGCCTTGTCTAATCCGGAGGGGCATAACGCCATGCGAAACGAATTTAAAACCTTAATTAAAAACAAGACTTGGGAACTTGTCCCGAGACGTCCTGACATGCATATTATACGTAGCATGTGGCTATTTCGCCACAAATATAGGTCTGACGGTACTCTTGAAAGGTATAAATCTCGGTTGGTATGCGATGGTAGAAAACAGGAAGTCGGTATTGATTGTGGGGAAACCTTCAGTCCGGTGGTCAAGCCTGCTACCATTCGGACTGTTTTGACTTTAGCATTATCTCAGTCTTGGTCCATCCATCAATTGGATGTCACCAATGCTTTCCTTCACTGGAATCTCACAGAGACAGTTTATATGTACCAACCCGTGGGATTTCGTCATCGTGATTTTCCGGATCATGTTTGCAAGCTTCAAAAATCCTTATACGGGTTAAAACAGGCTCCGAGGGCATGGTACCAAAGATTCACAGATTTTGTCACTTCTATTGGTTTTGCGCAGAGTAGGTGTGATAATTCTCTTTTTACATACCATCACGGGGGTGACGTTGGCTACTTATTGATTTATGTGGATGATATCATTCTCACCACTTCTTCTGAGGCACTACGTATGAAACTCATGGGCAGCCTTGCGGCTGACTCTATACTTCTTGGGTATCTCAGTTACTTCTCAGTTACTATGTAACCCGCTCTGGAAGATCTTGGACCTCTCAGTTACTTCTTGGGTATCTCTGTAACCCGCTCTGGTGACTCTATGTTCCTCTCTCAACATTCTTATGCTCTCGATATTGTCAGTCGTGCAGGTATGGAAAATTGCAATCCAGTTGCTACTCCGGTTGACTCTAAACCGAAGCTTAGTGCCACCTCTAGTGCACCTTTTGATAACCCCACTCTCTACAGAAGTCTTGCCGGTGCTATTCAATACCTCACCTTTACGAGACCTGACATCAGTTATGCAGTCCAGGAAATCTTTATTCACATGCATCATCCGACCATCGATCACTGGAACGCTTTGAAGAGAATAATTCGTTACATTCGGGGCACATCTGACTATGGTCTTACATTGGCATCATGCGCCAATGTTTCTCTCCGGGCCTATACTGATGCAGACTGGGTTGGGTGTCCTGACACACGTCGATCCACTTCTGGTTATTGCGTGTATATGGGTTCAACCCTCTTATCTTGGTCATCCAAGCGACAGTCCACTATCTCTCGTTCTAGTGCCGAGGTAGAGTACCGTGCAGTCGCGAATGTCGTTGCTGAAATTTGTTGGATTCGTAATCTTCTCCTTGAGTTGCGCAAGCCCATATCTTCTGCTACGTTGGTATACTGCGACAACATCAGTGCTATTTAGCTATCCAACAACCCAGTTCAACATCAGCGTACCAAACATATCGAGCTTGACATTCATTTTGTTCGTGAGCATGTGCAGCGCGGTACCGTTCGGATTCTTTATACACCGACTCGTTTACAAATTGCTGACATCTTTACCAAAGGTCTACCACGAGTTCTGTTTGATGACTTCCGCTCCGGTCTCAACATCCGCCAACCTCATGCTTCGACTGTGGGGTTGTAATAGATAATAGATTTGAATATTGTAATATAGATAAAGTTTATCATTAATTGTATATTTATCTCTTCCCAAAATATGTGGGATTGTAATTAGTATTTATAGAGGGTTCATAGGAATAATAATCAAGCAATTGAACCATATCATTCTAAAGTACATATAGTTGTATCTATTGCATGTTATGGTGCTAAGACACAATAATATGTGACAACTTATTTACTTGAGAAAGTGAAAATAAATGCAAGTTGCAATATGTTTTGGCAGCGCTTATTGTGGTTGATAAATCACTATATAACTTTATTTTTCTTAAAAACACACTTCCGGTTTCTGTTTATCACAATGTCATATAAAACAGCAACAACAAACGTACCCAGTAAATCTCAGAAACAATAAAAACTACTGGCAGGGTTTGGAGAGAACGTGATGTAGACAAACCTTATCTCCATCCTTAAGGATAGAGAAACTGCTTTCAGAGAGACCCCAAGCTCCAAAACAAACAACGTACAAACAAATAGAACTACAATTGTTGAAGTAGAAAGTTGCCAAATAACAAATTAAAAAAAAGAAGTTGAGAGTAAGATAGTAAAATAGAAGCATATAGTTGTCAAAATAACTTTTATGCCTTATAGCTGTCAAATAATTTCACATAATAAGTTCGAAAGGGAACGTGGGGAGGCATAAATACAGAAAAACACTAAAAACATATAGTTGTCAAAATAACTTCACATAATAAGTTCCAAGACGGGGTTAGGATCAAATACACAAGACATGTTTTCTAGGAATGGTGAGAAGGATTGTGATCCATTGATCATATATTTGAAGGGTTGAGATTAGTTTGTTTGAAAGGAATAAATAATAAATTAGAGGAAGGGCATAAAAGGAAAACCACATTTGTTGACTTTCTCTCTCCATATGCAATGCACATGTCATTTCCCCCATCATTCTAAAACGTCTATAACTTTTTCATACGATATTTTTTTTTCAAAAAAATTTCACCATATTAACGAGCGTTTTTTTATCTTTAATATGAGTACCACATTGCTACATTAAAACTGAAAAAAAAATCCTGTTAAATGGGTTTTCTTCTCCGTTGTGTCTTCTTCTTGTTCATTGTGTTATAGTATGCACGTGTGCTTTATAAATACGTTATTTATGTTTTTTTAGTCTACACATGATTTAACTTTGTCCATTGTGTTTTTAGTATGCTTTTTATTGTGTTTTACGCAAATGATTTTTGTATTTAGGTGTACATTGTGTTTTATTATGTTGTTCATTGTGTTCAAGTCTATTATTCATTGTGTTTTAGTTTTCTGTTCATTGTGTCTTTAGTATGTCGTCCATTGTGTTTTATTAGACTGTTCATTGTGTTTTATACCCCATTGTTCATTGCATATTTAATTGGTACTCATTGTGTTTTACGTTATCTCCATTGTGTCTTACGCAACTGGGTTTTCAATTTTTTTTTTAAAAGTATTCATTATGTTTTAGTTTTCTATTCATTGTGTCCTTATTATGTCATCCATTGTGTTTTACACAACTTGGTTTTCGATTTTTTTTTCGAAAGTATTCATTGTGTTTTAGTCTTCTGTTCATTGTGCCTTTAGTATGTCGTCCATTGTGTCTTACGCAACTGGGTTTTCAACTTTTTTTTTCAAAAGTATTCATTGTGTTTTAGTCTTCTATTAATTGTGTCTTTGGTATGTCGTCCATTGTGTTTTATTAGATTGTTGATTATGTTTTATACACTATATTTAATTGGTGCTCATTGTATTTTACACTCCATTGTGTCTTACGCAAGTGGGTTTTTGACTTTTTTTTCGAAAGTATAACAATATGGTACTCATATTAAAGATAAAAAGACGCTCGATTTTATGGTATAATTTTTTTAAAAAAACGATGACGTATAAAAAAGTTACGGACATTTAAAAATGAAGGTAGAAATGGCATGTGACTTGCATGTGCATGTTTTTTTGACCAAATTACCCCTCCCACTTGTTTAATCCTTTGACACATGTCATTTTCTAGTGGCTTCTCACCCTTCTCATTTTTTGTAGCCTTTGTAGAATAACCCAACCCTATACTGTGGGGAGGCATAAACACAGAAAAACACTAAAAAATAATAACTTTTACGCCTTATAGTTGTCAAAATTATATTAGGATATTACCTTCACTAAATTATACCCCGGGAACGTCCCGGGGTTGAGAAATCTAATATAACATATTAATTTTACATATGAAATAGAATGATGCGCTTTACAGTTACATGCAGGAAAGCTTCGGGTAGCACCTAACCTAAAACAATTAAAAATGTATCTCCAATGTTAACGCCCAACCTTAAACAATGTATAACTCCAATGCTAACGCATGTTGAAAATAGACATCATATTTACTGATTTGAACATAATTAGTGACTTGCCTATACATGATTAATGATTTACCTGAACACTTTGTGTTTTTTTCCTGTATGAACGAAACCCCACAAAAAATAGTCGTTTTTTATATAGCACTATGGTACTCGTTGGAAAGATAATAAAACGTTCGTTAATTTAGTGTAATTTTTTTCTTTAAAAACTCTCGTATATAAAAGATATTAACGTTTAAAAATTATGGGAGGAAACATAAGAGAGAAAAATCCAATTTTGTTTTTAAATTGTTTTTTTTCCTAAAATATCTCAATGACACATGGGATGACACATGGCACACTCAAGGAGGAGAATGCCTCTTTAAGTGCCATGTCATTAAAATGGTTTTGATTTATTATATGTATAGATAATTAACAAAGCTTAATCCAATTTTGTTTATTTGACCTTTTTTATCATACATACAAATTACTATCTATTAATAATAGAACGGATTTACAATGAAATGGCCTACGTCACGTGCGCAAAAGTCGGTGACAATCTGTCAAAAGTCAGAGTATCTCCCACGATGGCTAGACGTGCTCTGTCATTTTCTTTCATTCTATATATTAATAATTTAACGTATTTAAATAGTGAAATGGCCTGCGTGCCAGTTTTATTTTATAAACCAAATTCCAAAGTTCACACGTGCGCAAAAGTCGGTGGCAATCCGTCAAAAGTCGAGTATCTCCCACGATGGCTAGACGTGCTCTGTCATTTTCTTTCATTCTATATATTAATAATTGAACGTATTTAAATAGTGAAATGGCCTGCGTGCCAGTTTTATTTTATAAACCAAATTCCAAAGTTCACACGTGCGCAAAAGTCAGTGGCAATCCCTCAAAAGTCGAGTATCTCCCACGATGGTTAGACGTGCTCCTTCATTTTCTTTCATTCATTGTCGGTTAGGCAAAATGAATCGCACCATTGTGAGAGAATGAAAAAAGTCGGTGGTGATCCCTCAAAAGTCGGAGTATCTCCCACGATGGCTGGACGTGCTCCGTCATTTTCTTTCATTCATTGTAGATTAGGGAAAATGAATCAGACCATTGTAAGAGAATGAAAAAAGTCGGTGGCAATCCCTCAAAAGTCGGAGTATCTCCCCCGATGGCTAGACGTGCTTCGTCATTTTCTTTCATCCATTACTATCTATTAATAACTGAACGGATTTAAATAGTGAAATTGTTTGCGTGTCAGTTTGATTTTATATACCAAATTTCAAAGTTCACAAGTGCCCAAAAGTCGGTGGCAATCCCTCAAAAGTCGGAGTATCTCCCATGATGGCTAGACGTGCTCCGTCATTTTCTTTCATTCATTGTAGGTTAGGAAAATGAATCGCACCATTGCGAGAGAATGAACAAAGTCGGTGGCAATCCTCAAAAGTAGGAGTATCTCCCACGATGGTTAGAGGTGCTCCGTCATTTTCTTTCATTCATTGTAGGTTCGGCAAAATGAATTGCAACATTGTGAAAGAATGAAAAAAGTCAATGGCAATCCCTCAAAAGTTGTTACGTCATTTTCTTTCATTCATTGTAGGTTAGGCAAAATGAATCGCACCATTGTGAGAGAATGAAAAAAGTCGATGGCAATCCCCCAAAAGTCAGAGTATTTCCCACGATGGCTAGACGTGCTCCGTTATTTTCTTTCATTCATTGTAGGTTAGGCGAAATGAATCGCACCATTAAGAGAGAATGAAAAAAAAATGATTTTTAGTTAGTTAACTGAATGACATAGCTCATTACAAATGGTATTTCACTCCTTCAAAATAAACCCATTCACCTCTGTTTTTATTAACTACATCCCCCTATCACACTTCACTAACTACACCGCAATCCACCACCACAAATCACAACCGTCACCACCTCCCACCTTCGTCGTCCATTGACACTGTCGCCACCACCAACCCCCACCGTCACCCACCCATCGTTTCCATCACCGCCATCGTCGTCGCTCACCTACCACCACATCCAACGTCACCAACCACCGGTGTTGCCTACCCACCCACCCACCCTCACCACCTACCTCCGTAGCCGCCCATCCATCACCACCATCGTCGCCAACAACCATTGCTACCGCCTACGACGGCCACAAACCACCACCGCCCGCCACCTCCTACCGTCGCCACCAACCACCCGTTAGACAAACCTTACCTTTATCCTAAGGATAGAGAAACTGCTTTTAGAGAGACCCCAAACTCCGAACAAACGACAGGCAAACAAATAGAACTACAATTGTAGAAGTAGAAATGTAGAAAGTTAACAAATAATAAATTAACAAAAGAAGTTGAAAAGTAAGATAGTAAAAACAGAAACATATATTTCATTATGAAACCGCATTTACCACAATGTCAAATCATGTTGCTTTTTTCTCCTTACCTCTTTTATTTTGAATATGGAACCGGCTCAGAAAATAGTAAAACTTATTGAAGTTTTAATATTCGCGTCTGAATATATGTTTATTGCCTTGAGCTTCAGGATTGATGGATGGTATGGGATTTTGAGTGAGTTCAATTTTCGATCTGAAACAAGATTAGTCTAGACGAACGCGAAACACCTGATACATACATTCATTCATTCATTTAGTAGCACCATCTGGTTCAAAATACTTGGTACACGCATATGTTTATTTAGGTATATTCAAATTACACAATGTGTCAAAAGTGGCTAATGGTGCTCTAGAAGTATTGTCCATTTTGAAAATCATGGGTGAAGGTTACAGACTTTCTTGCCTGAACAAGTGTCAGGTGTTGTAAACTGACTGTTGAAGTATTACTAAACTTAATTATTTTTATGGAAATTTACTGATTATTGTCTGCAAAAAAACAGGAGGCACTTGATGTATTTCAGCAACTTCTTCTTAAGCATTATAACACAGCATGGGTGCTCTCTCAGGTATATATTTGTTTTCAACTTATTGTTTAGTGAAGATATGATCTTGATTTTCCTGAAGTTGATATAATCAAATATTGATTTGTGGCATGGTGGTAACTGTTGTTGGTTTAATTCTAGGTTTGGGTGAAAAGTGAAAGGAGTCAAAAGTTCAAGGGTGGTTAAGATAATTCTTAGTGAATTAAGTTAAAGATAAATGTTAGTTTAATTAGGGGAATTGGATTTTAATAACCCAAACTATTCGAAATTGGCCACTGGCATCCTCATCTAAAAAATTGGCCATATATAACCTGAACTATTGACTTATTGGAATCTAGCACCCAACTAACTGACGCCGTTAGTTGGGTTGCTGACGCGACACAAGTTGCTGACGTGGCACGCTGATGTGTGCACACGTGGATTGACACGTCAGCATGCCACATCAGCAAATCTTGCCATGTCAGCGAACCCACTAACGGTGTTAGTGATTTAACCGTTAGTGGGTGTTAGATTCAAATAAGTCAATAGTTCAGGTTATATATTGCCAATTTTTTAGTTGGGGGTGCCAGTGGCCAATTTCAAATAGTTCGGGTTATTAAAATCCAATTCCCCGTTTAATTAAATAGTTTTAGTTTATTAGATAGATAAGTATTTGAGTTTTAGTATTGGTTTAGGAAAGTTTGTTTATGTTTAGTATAAATAGATTGATAGGGTTAATGTTTTATGTGTGGTTTTTGATTTCTTAGTGAAAAAGACTTTGTGTCTAATATTGTTCTTCGTTTTTATTGTGATCGATCCAATTGGTTCCAACAATTGGTATCAGAGCTAGGTTAAGCTCGAGGACGATTGAAGATTTTGTGTGAATCAACCGGTGAGGCCAAGGCCAAGACGAAGATCAACTTGAGAAGAAAGTATTTGAAGCCACCAAGACGTTTCTGTGTGAAATTGATAAGAACCAAAATTGAGGTGTGAAGATTCTGTGTGAATCAATTGAACAACCGAAGAGGACGACAATATATTGGGAGATACCTACAGGATAATCGAAGAAAATTAGAAGCAAAGAAAATTTATATGTGGCGGCTACTTACTTTCACAGCCACATCGAATGAAAGAAAAAACCATCCCACTTGTTTTGTTAATTCATGATTTTGTATTAGGAGGTGGAATTTATATTTTGGAAAAGCAAACAAGGAAACAAAGCAACTTGGTGGTTTAGTGCTGCTATACGGAGTTAAAAAAAATATATCTTATTTTGGATTAAATAAAAGTTAATTTGGTATCTTAGTGAAGCCGTAAGAGATCGTGTCGGTGTGAAATCAACTGAACTTTGTTCTGTGTGAAGTTAGGGTTGAACAAGTCTTCTGTGTGAAGCTAATCGGATTTCTAGCGGAAGCCGAAGTAGTGATTTTTTTTTCTGTGTGAAACCGTGGTGTATTCGGAATTTCTTAGTGAAGCCGATAAGTGTGATCGGATTCTGTGTGAAGGGCGATCAGGTTCTGTGTGTGACCAGGAAATAATCAGATGTTTTGTGTGAAACCGAGAGTTGACCGGAATTCTTAGTGAAACCGGAGAGGAGTTCTAAGTGAACCAAAATCTGTGTGATTGAAGAAGAAGAAGAAGAAGACCGCAATCTGTGTGGAAGGTGGTTAAAAAAAAGAACTGTGTGTTCGTTGAAGTTCTGGGTGAACTAAGAAGAAAGAAAAGTCGATTGAAATCCTTAGTGGAACTGTGTGAAATCGATCAAGAGAAGTCTTCGTGACGAGTTAAATCTAAGTGATTTAAAATAGTTAATCTGTGTGATTCAAGAGGGTGATTGAGTCTATGTGACAAAGGTGTTAGTACCAATGTGTGTTTGTGTTAATGCTAGAAGAAAAGAAGAGATGAAGATCATGACTGTTCTCATGATGATGATGATGATGAGCAAGATAGAGTTGTCAAGATCAATTATATCGGTAAAAGATAGTAGTCTTTGTGACCGATGGGTGGATCGAAAAGAAAAAAAAAAATATGTTAATCCAAGAGTTAAAGTTGAAGTGGCTCAATTTGCTCGAGTTGATGAGCTGGTACCGTTGATGTGAGGAACAAACGAGCGCAAACTAGGATTAAGGGGGTGAATGTTGGTTTAATCCTAGGTTTGGGTGAAAAGTGAAAGGAGTCAAAAGTTCAAGGGTCGTTAAGATAATTCTTAGTGAATTAAGTTAAAGATAAATGTTAGTTTAATTAAATAGTTTTAGTTTATTAGATATATAAGTATTTGAGTTTTAGTATTGGTTTAGGAAAGTTTGTTTATGTTTAGTATAAATAGATTGATAGGGTTAATGTTTTATGTGTGGTTTTTGATTTCTTAGTGAAAAAGACTTTGTGTCTAATATTGTTCTTCGTTTTTATCGTGATCGATCCAATTGGTTCCAACAACTGTGAGTGCAGGTTGGAAAAGCTCATTTTGAACTGGTTGATTATATAGAAGCTGAGTGTGCCTTTAGTAATGCTCGTTTGGCTTCTCTTTATAGCTTAAAAGGAATGGATATCTATTCTACTATTCTATATGTAAGTTTTTTCCTTATGTAATCTATACAATATTGTTCTTGCTATGCCAGTTGTTGCCACCATATCAAGTTAATTTTGCTCCATTTATTCTATTAATAATTGAGACCACATCACATGTCGAGTTAGTTTTCCATAAAATCATTTTCTTTGCATTATCATCAAAGTAGTTGAAAGTCAATATATTTTATAGAAGCAAAACTTTGCTGGAGCACTAATAAGGATCATGTATGTAAAATTTTGAAGTTTTGCTACATGTACATTTTCTCTGTGAATAAACTTTATACCAAGAATAATGAGCGATTCACGGTGTGGCTTAGGGAACAAGTAGGAGTATCCTTGTTGTGGGTGAATGATAATGGCACCATAAACCGTGGCTCCAACCCATGAGCTATATGTATGCTGCCACAATGTTCCTCCTGACCTGAAATTGTGAACGAGTAAGGACAACTCCCTCTTGGTTTAATCGGACATTATGTGATGAACTCTGGTCCGTCTGCGCATGCTGTCATCAGTTGTCTAACACCTTGCCTTAAAAATCACAAATTGTGAATGAGTAAGGGCAGCTTCCTCTTGGTTTAATCGGACATTGTGTGATGAACTCTGGTCCGTCTGTGCATGCTGTCATCAGTTGTCTAACACCTTGCCTTAAAAATCACAAACATAGGGGTTGTTTGGCGGGGGTCTGAATGACATCTGAATGAGGAAAAGGTCTGACCGAATAAGTGGTAGCGAGATTCAGATCGTTTGGCGCGGGCATCTGAATGGAGCGAGTGTCTGAATGGAGGTCTGAATGATTCAGACATGGCGACAAGTCTGAACGATTCAGACGCGAAGGAAAGCAGCAGCTGCTTCTCCTCCCCCAGCCACCTGCGCCGCCTTCTCCCTCCTCAGTCACCTGCACCGCCGCCGCCTCCCTCCGCAGCCTCATGAGCCGCCGCCTCCTCCTCCCCTTAACTCCTTCGCCGCCTCCCCATTCACAGCAGATCTCGTCCTTCGACGTGCTACTGCTCCCTGCTCCGATCACCTCCGATCACCCCTGCTCCAATCACCGCCGATCACCCCTGCTCCGATCACCCTTGCTCCGATCACCCCTATGTGAGTTAACTGTTAAAGAAAAAGAAAGAAAAAAAATAAAGAATCTAGGGTGAGTTAACTGTTAAAGAAAAAGAAAGAAAAAAATAAAGAAAAAGAAAGAAAAAATGAAGAATCTGGGAAAGAGGAAGAAAGACAAGAACGAGGATATGTGTGTGTTTCTTTGTTGTGTGGGTTAAAAAGAGAAGGCACCAACTAAATAAAGTATGTGATTTTTTTAATTAATTATTCAGATGTCCAACCAAACACCCCTTAATGATTCAGCACTTAATTATTCAGAACCTCTTAATCATTCAGACATCTTACTGGTTCAGCACTTAACCATTCAGACGTTGCCAAACGGCCCCATAAAACGTTAATAATTTAAGGGAAAATGGATTTAAATACTCCCAACTATAGCTTGTTGGCGGATAATGCTCTCAACTATCACTTTGGCCATTAGCACTCTCAACTTTCAACTTGTTTTCTTTTATCACTCCCGAACTAACTGAGGTCTAACCTGGTTAGTCTTCGTGGCCAAAATGTAAAAAACTAAACTTGAGGGACAATTTATGTGGCAAAAATGTAAAAACCTAAACATAAGGGACTTTTTTTAAACTTTTTTTTATTATTATTATTATAAACTCTTCTTCTTCTTCAGTTGACCACCACCCTCACCGGAAACCACCACCTCCTTCACCGGATGTAAAGAAAAATGGTGGGAAAACAACACACACGATCCATCACCACTGCCCTAACTCAACCAAGCTAACAACAACAACAACAATGGATGCAAACCTAAAACCGTCTTCGTCATCAACAGAATCATCGACTTGCTGGCGAAAAGAGTTGGATACAAATCTCAAGAGGCTTCAATCGCTTCTATTCGGAGCAGATATCGCTATCCAGAAAGGAGATTACAGTTACGCTCAACTACTCTCTCTCCGTCTCATCGGTTTCCTCGATTCTCAATCCGTTAATGATGTAGATGAAGCGTGTATTCGTCCTATTCGTTGTGAAGCTGTCTCGAAACTCGAGTCGGCTCACCAAGCACTCGTTGCCGACTCGGATCGGTATTATTTACGTCAACAGTTGTTTTTGTAATTGTGTGCACTGGATTCGTTGTTACTGATAAACTGTAACTTCTAGGTATTTGGTAGATGTAGTGATGTTCTAAGTTGTTTATGTTGTTCATCCTGTTACAGTGTTGCATTGCCGTAGAAATTTAGGTTGTTTCTGAAACTCGAGTCGGCTCTCCAGTCGCTCGTTTCTGATTCGGATCGGTATTTATATTAAAGCTTGGTTACTGAAGTCTTTTTTTTGTAGTCAAACTGTGTGTCGTTATTACTAATAAATTGTTACTTCCGGTGAAGGTGGTGGTGGTTTCCGGTGAAGGTGGTGGTTTCCGGTGAGGGTGGTGGTCAACTGAAGAAGAAGAGTTTATAATAATAATAATAATAATAATAATAATAATAATAATAATAATAATAAAAAGTTTCAAAAAAGTCCCTTATGTTTAGGTTTTAACATTTTTGCCACATAAATTGTCCCTCAAGTTTAGTTTTTTACATTTTGGCCACGAAGACTAACCAGGTTAGACCTCAGTTAGTTCGGGAGTGATAAAAGAAAATAAGTTGAAAGTTGGGAGTGCTAATGGCCAAAGTGATAGTTGGGAGTATTATCTGCCAACAGGCTATAGTTGGGAGTATTTAAATCCATTTCCCCATAATCTATCTATATAATAATTGAGGTCACTTGGGTTGAATCAAGGCCTTAGAGAGGGTTTGAGGTATCCAACAACTAATATGGAGCTCCAAATTATGACTATAAAAACCTTTTTTTTTTTTCATTCTCCATATCAAAACTCTCATATTCTTCCTAATTCCTAACAAATCTTTCAATCTTTCTTCTTCACCTTGCATCATTTGTTGATTATCCACAACTGATTAAAGGTAAACATCCAAACTACTCTTCTAATGTTGATTCCTATTATTATTTTGACTTTTTTTATTGTTAACATTATTAAGAACAAATCAAACCGAATGAAATTTCGTATTCTTTTACGTGGAAATCATTCTTGTTAAACACATGTTCTAATGAAACGGATTTGTGATAAATGGATTTGTGATAAACGGATTTGTGATAAACACATATTCAATCGGATTTATTATAAAGAGATAACAAAGATACTATCAATTCCTATTGTTATTTTTTTTATTCTTTTTAAGATTTCCTAATCTAATAACCATTTGAAATCAGTCTGTTGTTTATCACGTGTTCTAATGAAACGGATTTGTGATAAACAAAATATTCAATCGAATTTGTGATAAAGGGATAAAAAAGATACTATCGATTTCTATTGTTACTTTTTTTTATTCCTTTTAATATTTCATAATCTAATTACCATTTGAAATCATTCTTGTGTTTATCACATGTTCTAATGAAATAGATTTGTGATGAACGTATTTGTGATAAACACATATTCAATCGGATTTGTGATAAAGGGATAATAAGGATTGCGCTCAATCAGAATTATGTTAATTTTATTATTGTCATCACGGTTTTTTAGACATATATTGAATCGGATTTACTATTCGATCGGATTTAGTAATGCTATGTTTTAACATTTGAAAAACAGGATTTGATCCGAAGACACAAACGCTATTATGTGTTATCATAATGGTTCTCAATTCTTCAAGGTATTGCATGACCCTTCGGCAACAGTTTTGGTATATTTGTTATTTTCATGTACATATGCCTATTTAATTTTCAAAAATTATTCTTTATTTTTTAATGTTTTTTAACGTGTCAATTCAGAATGTGCTGAAGGCCATGAACAAATTTCTGTTGTCTAAAAACATACACAACAGGAACGTTACAGTTAATCACATTTATTTATATTACTGTTTTTCGAAATTATGTTTAATATTATTGTAATATTAGACCGAATTTAATATCATTAATTCTGAATTATTGTTATTTATTAACATTAATAATAATTGACCGAATTTAATGTCATTTAATCTGAAATTTGAATCTGAATTATTGTTATTTATTTACATTAATAATAATTGACTGATTTTAATGTTATTTATTACTATCTTTTAATAATTGACCGAATTTATATTAATATTAATATGAATTTCAGTTTACCATAATAAGCCTCATTTATTTTTGATTATTAATCAATTTAACATTTATTTATGAACGAAATAACTCTCATTTATTTTTAATATTACGATTTTAGTTTTACTATTCGTAAAAATAGTATTGTTGACCGAATATATTACTAATACTAATTGACATTAATAATAATTGACCGAATTGAAATGTTATTTATTACGATTTATTAATCACATTTATATATATTAATATTACTACGAAATTATGTTTAAACCATCTTTATGAATTATTATTGGTCTTGCCTGCAATTAATATGATTTATTTTATTTTTTAATGTTATTTACTATGAGTTTTTAATGACATTAATAATAATTGACCCAATTTAGTGTTATATGTTACGATTTTTAAGCTCATTTATTTATTATTGACCGAATTAAATTACGAATATACTACTAATACTAAAACTAATATTACAAATTATTATTGGTCTTGCTTGCAATTAATAGAATTTATTCATTTTTTAATGTTATTTAGTATGAGTTTTAATGACATTAATAATAATTGACCGAATTTAGTGTTATATATTACGATATTAAGCTCATTTGTTTATTACTAACACTAATACTAATATTACGATTTTTAATTTTAATCTGATTTATTTATTTTTGACCGAATTAATTTATGAATATATTACTAATACTAATACTAATATTACGTTTTTTAATTTTAATCTGATTTATTTATTATTGACCGAATTAAATTATGAATATATTACTAATACTAAAACTAATATTACGATTTTTAATTTTAATCTCATTTATATCTTATTGACCGAATTAAAATTTTCTATTACTATTTTTACGAATATATTACTAACTACTAAAACTAACTAATACTAATACTAATATTACGATTTTAGTTTGCTTCAATTAGAAGATATTTCTATTGGCACATATTGTGCCTTTAAATGGTGTTCAATCCAGCAAAGGTTGTTTGTTACAAAGGTTCCACTACAAGAAGTAATTGATTTTCAAATTAAAATTACGATTTTTTATGTTTGTAATGTAATTTATTTGAATTATTGATTACGATTTTGAGTTTATTTATTAAGATTTATAATCTCATTTATTTATATTACTATGTTTACGAATTATGATTAGTCTTGATTGCAATTAATAAGATTTATTCATTTTTACTGTTATTTATTAAGATGTTTAATATTATTTATTGAAATTAATAATAATTGACAGAATTTAATTTTATTTATTAAAATTATTAATCTCAATTATTTATATTACTTTTTTCGAATTTATGTTTAATAAGATTTAATTATTTTTAATGTATTTTTAGTATGTTAAAATTAATGTTATTTATTGACATTAATAATAATTGACCGAGTTGAATGTTATTTATTATGATTTTTTAATCTCATTTATTTATATTAATATTACTACGAAATTATGTTTAATCTATCTTTATGAAATTATGTTTAATATTATTTATATTACTATTCATTCGAATTATTATTGGTCTTGCCTGCAATTAATATGATTTATTTATTTTTTAATGATATTTATTATGAGTTTTAATGACATTAATAATTGTTGACCGAATTTAATGTTATATATTACGATTTTTAAGCTCATTTATTTATTATTGACCGAATTAATTTACGAATATATTACTAATACTAATACTAATATTACGATTTTTAATTTTAATATAATTTACTTATTATTGACCGAATTAAATTATGAATATATTACTAATACTAAAACTAATATTACGATTTTTAATTTAATCTCATTTATATCTTATTGACCGAATTAAAATTTTCTATTACTATTTTTTACGAATATATTACTAATTACTAATACTAACTAATACTAATACTAATATTATGATTTTACTTTGCTTCAATTAGAAGATATTTCAATTGGCGAATATTGTGTCTTTAAATGGTGTTCAATCCAGCACAGGCTGTTTGTTACAAAGGTTCCACCACAAGAACTTATTGATTTTCAAATTAAAATTACGATTTTTTATGTTTGTAATGTAATTTATTTGAATTAATGATTACGATTTTGAGTTTATTTATTAAGATTTATAATCTCAATTATTTATATTACTATGTTTATGAATTATGATTAGTCTTGATTGCAATTAATAAGATTTATTCATTTTTACTGTTATTTATTAAGATATTTAATATTATTTATTGACATTAATAATAATTGACCGAATTTAATGTTATTTATTAAAATTATTAATCTCATTTATTTATATTACTTTTGTCGAATTTATGTTTAATAAGATCTAATTATTTTTAATGTATTTTTAGTATGTTAGAATTAATGTTATTTATTGACATTAATAATAATTGACCGAGTTGAATGTTATTTATTATGATTTTTTAATCTCATTTATTTATATTAATATTACTACGAAATTATGTTTAATCAATCTTTATGAAATTATGTTTAATATTATTTATATTTCTATTCATTCGAATTATTATTGATCTTGCCTGCAATTAATAGGATTTATTTATTTTTTAATGATATTTATTATGAGTTTTAATGACATTAATAATTGTTGACCGAATTTAATGTTATATATTACGATTTTTAAGCTCATTTATTTATTATTGACCGAATTAATTTACGAATATATTACTAATACTAATACTAATATTACGATTTTTAATTTTAATATGATTTACTTATTATTGACCGAATTAAATTATGAATATATTACTAATACTAAAACTAATATTACGATTTTTAATATTAATCTCATTTATATCTTATTAACCGAATTAAAATTTTCTATTACTATTTTTTACGAATATATTACTAATTACTAATACTAACTAATACTAATACTAATATTATGATTTTACTTTGCTTCAATTAGAAGATATTTCAATTGGCGAATATTGTGTCTTTAAATGGTGTTCAATCCAGCACAGGCTGTTTGTTACAAAGGTTCCACCACAAGAACTTATTGATTTTCAAATTAAAATTACGATTTTTTATGTTTGTAATGTAATTTATTTGAATTAATGATTACGATTTTGAGTTTATTTATTAAGATTTATAATCTCAATTATTTATATTACTATGTTTATGAATTATGATTAGTCTTGATTGCAATTAATAAGATTTATTCATTTTTACGGTTATTTATTAAGATATTTAAAATTATTTATTGACATTAATAATAAATGACCGAATTTAATGTTATTTATTAAAATTATTAATCTCATTTATTTATATTACTTTTGTCGAATTTCTGTTTAATAAGATCTAATTATTTTTAATGTATTTTTAGTATGTTAGAATTAATGTTATTTATTGACATTAATAATAATTGACCGAGTTGAATGTTATTTATTATGATTTTTTAATCTCATTTATTTATATTAATATTACTACGAAATTATGTTTAATCAATCTTTATGAAATTATGTTTAATATTATTTATATTTCTATTCATTCGAATTATTATTGATCTTGCCTGCAATTAATATGATTTATTCATTTTTTAATGATATTTATTATGAGTTTTAATGACATTAATAATAGTTGACCGAATTTAATGTTATATATTACGATTTTTAAGCTCATTTATTTATTATTGACCGAATTGACCGAATTAATTTACGAATATATTACTAATACAAATACTAATATCACGATTTTTAATTTTAATCTGATTTATTTATTATTGACTGAATTAAATTAGGAATATATTACTAAAACTAAAACTAATATTACGATTTTTAATTTTACGTTTTTGTTAAATTGATGGAGGTCAATTCTTTGACTATATGTTTTTGAATTTGATTGTGCTAATTTTAAGTGTTGTTGAGCAATTCACGTCAATTACCAATCCTTCCCTTTTTTATACTTCAAAGACTTTCCTTTAATCAATTGTCATGAAACGATATTCTTTTAAACATATACGACTTTCCTTTAAACATTTATTTAAATCTATTTAACAATGTTAAATCTATTTAACATTTTATAATTTAAATATAATCCGAAGATGGGAGTGTACATTTATTTTCCTACACTTTTATTATTCTTTTAATAATAAATATAATTTAAATCTATTTAACAGATTCCTAAAATATATAATGTATTCAAGATAATTTTCATTGCTATTACTAATATTACGACATTAATTTTAATATTGTTGACTAAATCTGAGTAAAAACTTTTTACATTTTTGTTAATTTGATGGAGGTCAATTCTTTTACTTTATGTCTTTGAGTTTGATTGTGCTAATTTTAAGCGTTGTTGACTAATTCACGTCAATTACCAATCCTTTCATTTTTATAATTCAAAATATAAATAAATATTCCTACTCGATCACGTCAATCGAGGCACAATATTTCCAATTTTGCAGAATTGTTCAAGACACAGCAATACTATATAAACCTTAACAAATAATAAAATCATTTAATCGTCATACCAAATTTAACAACGAAATTAAATGATAATATAAATTTTCAAAATGTTACTTTCTGTACAACTAATAATGATTACTAAAGATGTCAATAATAAATTGTATATAATGGGTAAGGCAATTTGAGACGCGGATGATTTTAATGTCATTTATTTGAATGATTGATTACGATTTTGATGTTATTTATTAAGATTTTTAATCTTATTTATTGATGTTACTAATATTACGAATTTCATTTTAACATTGTTGACCGACTTTCATTTTGATATTACGACTTTCCTTTAATCAATTGTAACTAAACGATAATCATCATCTTGATTTCAATAAGTGTGCTAATTTTAAGTGTGCTAATTTTAAGATGTTAATAATAATTTGTATATAATGGGTAAGTCAATTTCAGACACGGATTATTTTAATGTCATTGATTTGAATGATTGATTATGATTTTGATGTTATTTATTAAGATTTTTAATTGTTAAGTACTATATTTACACAGTTTAAATAATGACATTTTTGGCGGCTTTTTGTAACATGTCAAAAGTTGCCTAAAGTGTGTGTACAATGGGTCATTTTGGCTACATGTTGAAATGGGTATGGGTTGATCCTTTTGGTGTCTATTTTTTTAATAAAATATAGGAAATTTATATTACAGCATGTGACATTGGACCCATTTTCTTATTAGTTGTTTTTTAGCTATGTAATCGGTTTGAACCATTGGAGAGATAACATGAAAATTTAAGCTACCCATTCAAGTAAGTGGGTTAAGGATTGTTTCTTGATTTACTTATCACCGTATCCATATCTTTACAACAACTATATTTTATGTAGAACACAAATATGGAATACAATAGTGGAGGTTTTCATAAATTATTGAAAATGAGCTGCACTCCGTGGATCGTGATGACAATGATAACAACTTCGAAGGTGAAAAATCAGCTATCAATGAGCAAAAGTTGGAAGATTTTGATTGAAGTAATGAAAATGGACCATTGGTTGAAGTTCGTTAAGCCCCAACTAAATGATAAGTGTTTTATGCTTAAGCTTAGTTATGATTATAATATAGATATTACCCTTACCCAAATGATGTAATGTGTGATATTGGTTGAAGTTCGTTAAGCCCCAACTAAATGATAAGTGTTCTATGCTTAAGCTTAATTATGATTAGAATATAGATATTACCCAAGTGATGTAATGTGTGATATTGTGATAGTATGCTATATAGTTTGCAGTTGTCAAATTAAACTTAACTTACTCGATATATCCATCATTTCGTTACATTAAATTGTTAGATGACATTTTGCATTTAACATCAAAATTCATACATATTGCATTATCGAACATTTAGTAACCAAAACAAATTGCATAATACAATTCTTATTTCCCTACTTTTTTTTCATTTTACTTTCGGGTGAACCGTTGGTCCCCACGGGACTCTAACCTAGTTTAATAATATAGTTGTATACCAGTGAATGGTGACATTATATCTAGCTTTGTTTATAACATGTGTCACTAAAGTATCGTCATTGTTCATTTCTACGGTCGATCCCGGGAACTACCCATTGACCATGATCATGGTTTCTGGCATTTACATATTATTTATTTTCTTTCAGGAGCATGCAAATGGTGGGAAATGTATACCGTTCACTCAATTGAAGTGCGATGCCGATCAGTTGGCATATGCATTGTAGAGGAGCTTCAGATGTGAAGCATTGCATGGAGACATTTCACAAAATCAAAGGGAGAGAACTTTTTCAGGATTTAGAGATGGACATTTTAATGTTTTAGTAGCCGCTGATGTTGATGCTCAGGGGCTTGATGTTCCTAATGTTGATCCAACGAGTCTTTTGGCTTATTTTATTTCAGATTTTTTCGTAGATCCTTCAAAAAATTTCCGGGTACCACGCAACATGTGTCAAAAACACACAACTACCCGCGACAACACGATGGCATAAATTGATCTTTTTTTTTCATTTAGACACGCCGAGTAAGATTTGAGTTCCATAACAATGTATCAGACTGTATACATATGTGGATGGATGGGGAACCTTAGAAACAACCTTGCCCAGTAGTAGACGATGACAGTGACACGACTATTGAATTTTCACACCCCCAACAGGTGAAGATTCTTGCAACAAAAAAAAATGCATTTCAAAAAGTGTTAAAGATTCATCAACAGCTCATTCTCATGATCAATATGTTGGGTTAGATTGTGCCCTCCTCAAGAACTTCGATAACACCCACTGCATCGTGCTGGCCAACCCACTAGTAAGTATAAACACAGAAAAACACTAAAAACTCAAAACTTTTACGCCTTATAGTTGTCAAACATTATATTAGGATAGCTTGTGTTTTTTTACTACAAGAAAGATTTCCTTCATAATTAACAAAAGCTTAATCCAATGTTGGTTATTTGACCTTTTATCATAGTTACAAATGACATTCAATCCATATAGCCTAGGCCTCTGTTAATAAAACACTCCAAACTAGGGGTGTAATCGAGCCGAGTCGAGCTAGGCTAAGCTCGAGCTCGAACTTAAACGATCCAGCTCGGCTCGGATCGTTTTTTTTGGTCGAGCTGAAAAGCCGAGCTCGAGCTCGGCTCGTAAATGTTCGAGCCAAGCTTGAACTCGTTTGAGCCAACTCGTTATTTTTTTTTAATATTTATAAAATAAAAAACAAAAAATAAATAAAATAAAATTACACATATACATGTATATTTTTTTATTTTTCTAATATTTTAATGAATGAAAGGCATACTAAAAGTATTATTTGTGTAATTTGTGTTTTTGTTCTATTATTTTTCATATTTTATTGATTAATTCAAAGTATTATTAAGTATATAAAAGATGTTTATCGAGCCATGAACCGAGCCACCGAGCCAAGCCACCGAGCCGAGCCACCGAGCCGAGCCACGAGCGAAGACCCCTAGCTCGAGCTCGGCTCTATTTGTAATCGAGATGGCTCGGCTTGGCTCGATAACAAAACGAGCATTTTTCGAGTCAAGCTTTTTTCAAGCGAGTTGCTAGCCGCGAGCATTTTGTACACTACTACTCCAAACAACATAAATTAGGTGTCAATGAAAAATGTTATATATGGATAATGTTTCTTAGGAATGTTTATAGATCATTAAAATCGATTGAAACATCTAAAGCGAATGAATCGTCCAGTTTGATCGATCTAAATCATGAACCATCTTTATCATATACTTTTTTAGATGCAGTCTGATGATTTAAAAAAGAATTAAAATAATTATTCAAACCGTCTAAATGAACTGTTATACCGGCCTATTAGGCCGACCCACCTTGGTCAATTTGGTGTGTTCTTTCTCAAAAACTGTAGTTAGCAATTTGACGCATAACATACACCGCCCTCTCAGGTAACGATTGTTGGTTGGGTATGGGTTTAGCTACCTGCTTGAGAGGAAGGGAGGGGGGGGGGGGAGAGAGCGCGTGTGCTACAGGTGTGCAGAGGAGAGAGAGAGAGAGAAAGCACACCGTGGGGGTGTGCGGGAGCACCTCCGTTGGGGGATGGGGATTCTGGGTAGTGTGTGCGAGTAATCGAGATTGGTAGGGTGGAGGGTATCAATGGGTTACCCCATCACCGTTAACCCTCTAAAGCTATGTGATATGGAATAACTAGCATCTCCAATAACTATCAAAAAGTATTGTTACCTCAGCATCACTTAAGCATGAGACAATAACTAAGCAACCCAATAACCAGGTCTTATGGTTTAACTACGCTTTAATCATTTCACGATTATTTTTTAATTATTCATTTAAATATATATATTTATTTTAATTATTTGTAATAACTTCATAAATAAAACTACATTATATTAAAATAAAATTAGAAATAGTACATAAAATCTAAAATTGCATTAAAATTAAAAAAGCCATAAATAAAGTTACACTAAAAGATAAAAAAAACTTAAAAGTCTATATATATAATAAAAAAAGCATGCTTTGCTAACATTACATTCCTTTAGACCCTCTTCCCTTTTGAGTGTGTCACATAGCATTAGGTATGACTTAAAATAATAGAATAAAAAAATATCCTTAAGTGACACCTGACACTTGATGAGGCTTCCTCACCCTTATTTCCCTTCAAAAGTCTTTTTCTCTCTAATGTTTCCTCTCACAAATTTTAAACGTTAACAATTTTATATACATGATTTTTTTTTTAAATTACACCAAATTAACAAGCGTTTTATTATCTTTCCAACGAGTACCGTAATGCTATAAAAACGAAGAAAAAACTAATTTTTTAGTGAGTTTTTGTTCATACAGGAAAAAACACAAGGTGTTTAGGTAATTCATTAATCATATCTAGGCAAGTCACTAATAATGCTAAAACCAGTAAATAAGAATTTTATTTTCATCCAGAGCAGAATATGTTAAAACCATTTCTTTCCAACAAATGTCACACCTTCAAGACCACCGTCTCAATCACGTCTTGCAATGGTTGCTTTTGCCTCTGCTCCTCATCCAAACGTACATTTTTTAATATACATTTTCATTCTCATTTACATGATTAAAATTGTTATTTTCTGATATTGTCATACATTATTTTCTATGTTACATCATAAAACACATTTTAACACTTCATACTATATTTATCTATCCCGGAAAACTTCCAGGATATAATCTAGTACTCTATAAATAAAACTACATTATTTTGTATAGGCGTCCGCGAAATTGAAGGCGTAAATGCTTTGCACAAAGTATATGTTTATTTATCCTAAAATAAATATTTTTATAAAATTTTTTTTTGAACAGCTAATTTTCCCCCCTTTAAATACATCTATTTTTGCCTCTTATGAGGCTTGAACCCCCAACCTCTCCTTTAAACACCAACACCTTTACCACCACACCACAAGGGGTGGGGCGAATATTTTTTTTTTTAAATTAAATTACCCAACCCAACAGTTCCCTCCCACCCCCAACGGCTAGTTTTCCTCGATCATACCCCTTCCCCACCATTCAAATCTTACCTAGCGCTTGTTATTGGAATCATGCTGGTGCCCTTGGCAATCGAGAATGGCGCCCTTGCGTGGTGTTTGGCGCTCTGGATCTCCGACGTGGCAATCGGCGCTATTTGACAACGGACAATCTAATTATTAAAACTTGTTAAAAAATAAAAAAAACATTACATATTGAAAGTTTCAAAGGGCTTTTATTGTAGAAAGGATTCAAAAGATTTTGCGTCTTTGATCTACAAAATCAATGGATGAGATTAAAAAATTCAATTAGGAAGAAAATCACACATGGAACAATTGAAGGAATGAGTTTGAAATGGTAAAATAGTTATGGCCTACAATTGTTAGACTTTTTTTTTCTAGTTTTACCCTATTTTTTAAACTTCTATAACTTTTTCATACTACATTATTTAAAAAAAATACATTATAAAACAAACATTTATTCTCTTTAATTTGCATACTATATTGCTATACTTTAAAAAAAATCAGTTGGTTTTATGTGGTGCATAATTATTATCTGAAACATGCATGCTTATGTAGCTTTTGTGTCCGGACGAAATTACCCTTCACCCTAAGGACACGTGTGGCACTCTTCTTCCTTTGTATCCTTTGTACATTAAACCCACTTTGTACAATTATCCACCCTATTCTATAAATCTTGGTTATTCATTATCATACAAATAAGTTCTAAAAAGCATACTCAAACACCCCTTGCAATACTTCTTTGGATTAAGATCTTTTGCAGGTATGAATCATAAGTTCATAAACAACATTCATGCTTGTGTTACACAGATAGACGGTGAAACTGAACATCGAAGCAACCACAACACTAAATTAATACCTTAGTCCGTAATCAAAATATCATTAAGAAGATGCTAAATTTTATACTAAAACATTATACGAGTTCTTATGAACGTGTTGAAACTTTAATCTTTAATCCATTTGCCATCGATAAAACTGTCATCATTCTGTACTCCACCACATGCCCTTTTACCAATTCAAACTTGAAAAATCTACACAGAATGGCGAGCGCCATTTTCATTTGCAGGTATGCTGAGTCTTTGCCTAGGCATATTCGTGGGCCTGCCTGTTTTAAAAAACGGTCACTTAAATTAATACGGTTTTTTTATTTAATGTAGAGGTGACAAAATAAACAATTCACACTAACAAAATAAAGGTTAATTACTTTATATACACATTCAACAAAAAACCATAGATTTTGTTTTTGACATTTGTGATACGCCATCCATTTTCGTCTGCATGACTAACACAGGGACGAAAATGACATAAAATGGATGGGTTACTCATGTGGACCAAAGTGGCAAGATTTTAAAACCATAAGGACCCATATGCGGAAAAAAAACATTTTAGATGAAACTCGTAAAAGTGACTAAACCAAAGGGAAAATAGCAATTTCATCAAAATAATATAGAATACTTTTTATCACACTAGTCGATTTTCAACCTATCTACTTGTTTCCATTTAAGCTATTTTTTCTAGTTTTATTGTTTAGCAATAAAAGACAACTCAAATTAATCAACAAGATCATATTTATATGGTTGTTTTATCACTTACTTGAAATGCAGTGAACTTAAATGGAGATGCGTTTTGGAATAACCCATCTTTAAGCCATCTTTCAGGCTTAAATTCATTTGCATCGGGCCCCCAATTGTACTCCATTCGACCCATTGAGTAAGGCACATATGTCACCATACCACCTGCCTTTACTTTCGTTCCATCAGGCAAAATATCATCGTTTAAGATTCCTTTCGGGTCCTTTCAAAAATAAGCCCAAAAAAAAAAAAAAAAAAACTTTAGCGATATCATCAAGTTTCCAACAATCCCTTTTAGTTTCTTTCCCCAAATTGAGGGGTTAATTTATTCTATAGTAACTACTTAGAGCTGTTCACGGTCCGATTCAATCAGTTTTGACAAAAAATATTGAAACAAACCGCAACTACGGTTTTGAGACAAGGTAGACATAACCGGTTTGGTTAGGTGGTCGGCCAGACTAGTCAGTTTGCGGTTTAACGGTTTGAACTACTTATTATGTTTTTTATGTACTAAAACATATAAAGATATATATGGTTCGTGATTACTTTTTTTTTTAACGGCAAAATTTACATCTCTATACTATTTTACCAATAATTCTAAATTACAATACCCTTGCCAAGGATTGAAGCCTGAACCTCCCCTCTAAGAGACATATGCCTCGACCAAGTGAGCTAGCCTCACTATGTATTTTAAAAATGAAAAAGAAAATACACAAATAATAAGTTAAATGTCCAACTCCAAGTTTCAAACTAGACTCGACCTTGAACCAGTCCATCTGGGCCTTAAAATAGCCAGATCGGCTGACGTGCTTCAGTTTCGCCTGCTTTATAAAACCCTAAGAACTAATTATCCATTTTGTGTGTAAATTTACGACACGATACGAACCTTACACGAAATTCCCAAGTTTGGGTTTTGTCTAAATGGGTTTGACAATTCCGAATCAAAGGTGTGAACACGCTTAGCTAAATGGGCTGGTTTTGGATTGACATGGGACTATGGGAGGTTCATGGGGATTACTCATTTAAATGGGCCGTGTTCATGTTACTTATGAATATTCGCCATGTGTTCAAATTCACATGTCTAACATGATTTTCATATTCATGTCGGGTTCAACCCACCAACCCACTAACATAGCTAGTTTAACACCCATAGTTGATACTAAAAAAAAAAAGAATAATGACTTACTTGAGGTACAGCAGGATACAATCGAAGTGTTTCTGTGATGACCGCATGCAAATAATACAACTTTCCTAACGTATCATAATTCATAAGTTCAGCATACTGCTTTGTTCTTTGTTCAAAAGATTCACGATCTTCTGTTTCACAAGGTGTCAAACATACATTCTCTTCTTGTGCACGATCTTTCTCAAAAGATTTGAGTTCTTCATACAATTTCTCAGCAACATGATCATGAGTCATGATCATGTAAATGGCCCAAGAAAGAGTCGTTGCTGTCGTGTCTCTTCCAGCAATCACAAAGTTCAATACGACGTCTCTTAGACTCTTGTCGTTAATGTTGTTTTCTGGATCTTTTCCTAACTCGATGAACCTTGATAGTATATCGTGCTTCATCTACCATATACATGAATATTGATTAAATAAATAAATGTACGAGAGTTGGATAACAAGAGAAAATGAGTACAAGATTTTGTTTTTTGAAATATGTAAGTGGTTAATGTATTTATATGATTATAAAACTAATATTATAAATAATAGAAAATATTTTTTACTGTATTAAAGATGTTGTAAGATATGTATAACATGTAGTGGGTTTATTATACGAACATGATGCAAGAGTTAGCCGACTCATAGTTGAACGACATAGAAACATGGGCAAGAACATGGTCGGATTTTGGAAGGACATAATTTGATTTTTTTTGCCAAAATAGTGCTACAGGATGGGATTTTTGTGCATTTGGGGGTGTCAGATCAGGATTTGAACTTTTGGTGAAACCGCAACTTGAAGTTGCGGTTTATGCTTATGTGTCGATGACTAGGAGGGAGGTTGTCTATGGATGATGACATTAGGAGGGAAGTTGTATGAGAGACGATGACATGGAAAAGGAAACCTCAAGTTCAACTTGCGGTTTCTCTCTCCTACTCACCAAAAGTGCATGATCCTCCCTCCTAGTCACCGACACATAAGCATAAACTGCAACTTCAAGTTGCGGTTTCACCAAAAGTTTAAATCTTGATCTGACACCCCCCATTTGTACAAAAAATTCTCACTGTAGCACTAACGCTATGTTCCTGAGTTAACTAAATAAGAGAAAAGAAAGGAAATGAAAGGAGAAAAAAATTGATTGTGTTCCCGAGTTTCATTAAAGGAAGGAAAAGAAAGGAAAACAAAATATGGTGTGTTCCCGAGTTTCATTAAAGGAAGGAAAAGAAAGGAAATGGAAGGAAAACTAGGCAAAATCCTTTAGTTTAGTTTTCCTTCCGATTTGGAAGGAAATGGAAGGAAATGACACTTATCCTTTCCTTTCCTTTCCATTCCTTTCCTTCTATTATTTTCCCTCTTTAAGTTAACTCGGGAACACTATGTAATTCATCAAAAAATCGACATAATTTGGGTTACAACTAGATTTGTGTGGCCCATAAGTAAGGGAGGGCACGTCTCAATAGGTAGCTAAACATCATAGACAGTTTGTCCCAATGGTTGAACCCATATTTTATCATCTAGAGCCTCGATTCATACCAAACCTTTTTTCTCAAATTTTACTAAGTTTGGATTTATTTTATTTTATATGTAAACACGTGTGAGTCTTTGATTTTAGTAATTTAAGCGTTTACTAAGAAGTCAATTACCTATCAAATTTAAATTTATTAAGTTTTTTTTGGAAGGCGAATTTTCTATGTTGCGGCAGAGATCATCGCAACCCCCCATAAGGGGAGTCCCCTAGCCACTCTACAATGGTCAGACTATGTTGTCTTAACCGGGTCCACGCTGACGCGAGAGTGGCCGGCCCACAAGCGAGTCGAGGCTGCGCATAAGGGGCACTAAGGCTTCCACCCGGAAAATTTCCCGCCACCTGCCACTTGACAGATGTTGCACCCTCCACAAGAGGCAAGCCTCTCTGGAGTAAATGCACGGTAGTAGAAAACCGGGGGGGCATCAGAATCGAACCTGGCACCTGCAAGCAGGCTAGTTTCGACCATCACTTGGCAATACCCCCAAATGGAGCTTATGGGAATCGAACTCAAAATCTCCCAAAGGAGATTTGAGCTGACAACCATTGAGCCACAAGTGGGGGATAAATTTATTAAGTAAAAAGAGAGTTTGATCTAATGGTTTAATAATTAAAATAATATAAATTTTGTTTTGAAATAACTTTCTTTGTTATATTGGCTGCTTTATGTTATTTTTACCCTTTTCATTACTTATTGTTTCCACTAAACGTGTTTGACTAGTTATTAGTTAACTATAAACCAAGTGACATATAACAATAACTAAACAATTAGTACATTATTTAGGATTTACCTTGCCGTTATTAGGACCCTCTTGAGTCTCTTCTATCTCTTTCTTTCTTCTATGGATGACCGAATACGTAAAATCATCGATAATCTTCATGCTTTGGTCAAGAACGGCCTCAGAACCAACCCCTAGAAATTTTTTAATTTTCCATAAAGGATCGATGAACCGAAGAGTGACTATAATGTTTGCAGCATCGAATGCTTTGGCGAACCGATTGTCGGGTAAGTTAGGACTTAGTGTCCCTATCTCTACTCCAAATCCTACCTTACATATGGAGTCCAAAGTCATCCTCATCAATAATTCCTAAAGAGAGAAAAAAAAACGTAACTTTTAGCACATAAAGAATATTGATTTATGTGATTTATTTGATTGTGATGGATTACCAAAAAGATATTTTTCTAAGAGTTTTCTTTGGTGGTCCTTCTGTGATTGGTGATGAATTACCAACGATTATGCCCTTCACCGAGGGACCACCAAAGATATGTCTGTCACTGAAGGTACTCTGATTTGTAGTGCGTGTTACCTGAATTTCTAGTTGTTTATGTTCAAATGCGGCTTGACTTAAAATAGAAGAGAGTTTGAGGCTATACTCTCTAAAAACCACAGTGCTAAAGTCCCTTAAGTTCTTAGAAGCAAACTCAAAACTTGATGTTTTCCTTTGTTTCCTCCAATTCTCACCATCTGAATTGAAAATGCCATCCCCAAGCAACACCTCCATATACGAATGGTACACGTCGCCCTTCAAAAACACGAAAGAAAGCTGAAAACTTTAGGCGAAAATCTTATGCTTGTATAAACCTTGAAATTAAATGCAACAAGTTGAATTAATTTGTGCATAGAAGTTGTATACCTTTGGGTAGTTTGCAAAGTTGGTTTTAAGAACATGTTCTACATTAGCCGGATCGGCTATGTAAGTGTAGGTTGTGAAGGGCATTGGAACCACAACGGTTCTTGACTTGGATAGGTAATTGACTAGCCAATCGTGCATCCGGTTATAGTTCATTAGTTGCTCGATAGCGGCTCCAACAAATGGCCAAGTTTTCGGGCCTTTGTTGGATCTTTGGTTCCATCGATGAAGGAAGAACCAAGCAAAGATTGAACATGCCAAGATCAAGATTTCTGTTTCCATCTTTTGAGTTGAAAATGTATGAGTTTCTTTAAATTCTAATGGCATTAACTTCTTATATGTGAAAATAGGTGAAAGTAAATTAAAGAAATATATAAGTTGCTGTAATATGGGTTACTAGTGAATCAACTATACATTAGTGAACAATCTTTGTATGAGAATTAGGTAATAATTTAAAATGGTTTCATAATCTTGGTGTCTTTAACCTACACAGTTCCAAACTTTTAAGTAGTTGAAGTTATGTGTCTCTTGTTCATATTTTGTAATTACATAATTTTGTATGTTTTGAGAAAAAAAAAATGAAGTTACTAGTGAGGTCGGTTTAAATGAAAAAAAAAATAAATCATTATATAAACTATTTATAAAGTTATCCGGTTATAATCATCACCATAGTTGTTACAAACAATATAAAAAAGTTCAATTTACCAGGAACAACATACACAGATAAAAGTGGCACTAATGTTTCTATATGTGAACAAGTTCATATTATATATTATAAAATCAAAGAACTCTAGAACTGCCAGATGAGTTTCAATGAGAATACCCACCTACGGCTTTTTTGATTGTTATTACTTTTGCAAGAGCTATGACGCCGTTCCTTGCGGCAGCTCCTGGAATATTACAGAACGATCTAAAGAGGGTCATGGCTTATTCAACTTGCAGTCAATTAGGCTATATGATATTTGCTTGCGGCATCTCTAACTATTCGGTTAGATAATCCAGTCTGATGGTTGCCTCTCCCATCGTCGATATACAATATGTCGAAGCTATTGACTCGGAAGTGTGAGACTGTGAGCCTTCAATTAGCTCCTTTCATAAAAAGTATTGGAATGAAAAAAAAAAACTGCATTGAAAAGAGAATGAGATTGAGGTATAATAACACATTAGAGATAGCACGGAAGCGTGGTGGATAAGTGATGACATGGGTAGCTTAAGGCTAAAAGCTGATTATAACACACAAACTGCTTGAAAGGTTAAAAAGGCTTAGAAGGCTCAAAAGATGACAAATGTCATCTGCAAAAGGAACAAGCCAATGACATGTCTTGTCATTACTTTCTCGGTTGACCCTCCACATCTGGCCACAACTACCACGTGTGGAGAACACATGCTTTTACCCGCAGGTTTCAAGCCTTCCTTAGGCTAAACTGGAAAGTCCCTTATTGCAACCTAAGATCAAGAGTGCTGCCATTCCTCTTATAGAAGATGCTATGCCTATAAATCTGGCCCTGATCACCATCAAAGATCACACCTTACACACTTTTATTCTCTCTCTCGTAGCTTATACTTTACGTATGATCGTGTCTTTACATCACATCTTCAAATTAACAATACTCTAAACAACATTCTGACTTTAAGTTCATCTCAAATCAGAATCATAACAACAAAACAAAAAACATCTGAATCTCCCATCTACGTTTGCAACGTAGAGGGACTCCACAGCCTGCGTTTAGCTTATTTAAACCCATTAACCCTTTTACTCCTGTGAGACTCATCATCTACGTTCGTCATATATTTGTTGTTGCTACAACAAGGAAACCATGAATTTCTAAAATACCACAAAAGAGAACTTAATAGAAAATGGAAGTATACGACTATTAACAAAAATTTTAAGCCACGAGTAAGAAAAAGGAAAAGATATTACAAAAAAAGTATAAATAATCCTATCATATTAAAATTAGAAAAATTTGGTCTCATAGGAGAAGATATAACAAAATCATACGTATTTAAACTTTAAATCACCATTCGACATACTTTTGCTTATACTTGAAATATGGACTAATTTATATGACTTTAGAAAAGAAAACCATGTGTTTATGCAAATAGGAGTTCAAATTTTAACATTTTCAGATGTTTTAAAACTTAAAGAAATCAAAAAATCTCTAAATCAAGTGTTAATATAGAGATTTCAAATTAAGGCAAATAAACGGCTTTCTTTCTTTGACAATGATAGTTGCATGTGTCGGACGCTTATGCATGTGAATTTATTATGGATCATTGGATCGTGACATATTTCTTATTCATGTAAATTACCCATGTTATCCCGAAAACCAAAATTTTTTCTATGGATCCCTAACATAAAACTATCCACAATATATAGCATTCCTTGTTTCAAAAGAGCAAATATTGTATATGAAAGTTTACTTGACCTATGAAAAAACACTAGGTATCATGTTTACATTAAGTTTTAATCAGATTCAAGAAAATAGATTCAAACTAAGCGCTTGCATCCCTTTCCTCAAACTTTTTGAATTGACAAGAGACGAGTCGCTATGCTTCACTACGAAAATAGAAGCATATGCGCTAATCAATTCGGGCTGATTTACTCATCCCACCTCGAACTCTCATTTAGCGCATTGACTCTAGCACCACTTAACTACTTAACATGTAAGGTATTTTTGATTCATTCGGTGGAAGGCGGGCCAAAACTACTGCCTGGAAAAGTATAGCTTAGAGCTCTCTTCCCTCTTCTTTCACTCGAGTATCATCTCCTTCCAGGTACTTTGGTTGGCTAGTGTTATGAAACAGATAAGTCATTCTGAATCCTTGACTGAGTCAAATATGTTTGATACGTACCGTAGGCTCACTATGTTCAACTAAGCCATTCCTTTTAGTCGGGCTGAATTACATTCTCAGCTCATACTGCCTTTCTTTCTTTGCCAGAAGGGGTGGGCCAATCAATAATGGATATCTTAATGAAAGCCTCATTATGTCTAAAGGAAATTTCTTAGGTTTAGGTGGATCCAATTAATTATGTGATTTGGTAGATGATTCAGAAGTCGGTTCAGCGATAGATTATGTTGTAAAACAAGGTCTACACAGACGAGTAATCTTCGAGTAATCGTTATAAGGTACGGTGCTGAGGTGATTTTCTTCAACTCCGCCTAATTACTCGAAATCGATCAAAGACAATCAACCTCATTTAGAATCGGATTTAGTCAGTCCTCGGGACGAGTTTGACTTACAAAAGTAAATTCATAATTTCCATGTCTATAATATTAATGAAGGAATATCTATTTTAAAATACTTTAGTATTTGAACCTGTATCTTTTATATTTAAATTGATATTCACGTATTTCGTTATAAACATTAGTAAAATTATGATATTTGACATATATACAATTTCTCAAAAAATCAATTTCTTTATAATTACTATGTTCGAGTACCATCAACTCAAATACTCTCCGCTTAGGCCTAATACTCACAACTATGATCTTCACGTATAAATTTTCCAAAAATTAATTTCTTTATAGATAATTTTGGCTCTCAATTCCTGAAACATAATTATCATACTTATGAATTCATAATAACGTACAATGGTCTTTCCAAACCCATTTGAAAAAAATTATATTTGTCTAGTTTTGCATAACACTTTTAGTTTTCAATCACCATTCCTAGTTCATGGTATAAATCTAACAAACAAGTTTATGAGATTTATAAACAAAATCCTACACATGGTTTTCCAACATACATGGTATCAAACATTTAAGTGTAATCAAAACCCAACACATCACTGAAACAAATTATAACTTAATCATAAAGATTAACATAAAATATCACAATGAGTAATCATCACTTTAACAATAGTTTTATCATAATCTAGATAATGAATGTGTATAGCCCATAAGGCCTACAAGAGCTAGAACAATGCTTGCTAAACTACCAAAATTTATGATTAGAAATCAAGCGATTTAAACCATAAGCAAGCAAGGAAGTAGGATGGTTGGTTGATGCTCTAAGGTTCTTCAATGCCTTCACAAGACCCTTAGGAATATTAGAAATCGTCCTATGTGACAGTGGAATTTTGTCCCCAAGACCAACAACCCGAAATTAGAGCTAAAATTGGGGGTTTTATACAACCATGATGCACCGACTCTCTTCGTTTTCCTCACGTGGGTTGCTTCGTGCTGCATTCTCACAAAAAGAAAATCCCATTAATGAGTATCGAATTCATTGAAAACACAACCTAAACATAAAAAAAACGAGGGACAAATACCGAAAAACATGTATAAATCTTGATATATCACTAACCATACCCGATTTGAAGTACCTAAAAACTCTTGTCCCACCCTTGTACAACAATAATAATAAAAAAAACTCAAGTTAAATAATAGTATGAACCAGGTGACGGAGAGCTTTGTCACTCCAGACCTGAATGGTGTTTTGAACGATGGAGCTGGTGATCAAAGTACGTCGGAGATTGGAGTTGAAGTGGCGGAAACGGTGAAACTTGGTAACGAATTGGGAGTAGAAGAGTTTGAGAATTTTAGCGCTTTTGTAGCTAATGTTATCCAGGAGGAAGGCTTACAACGGGTTTCTCGATGAATGTTCTTTCCTGGAATATTCGAGGACTTGGTTCGGATGGTAAAAGTGGGTGGTGTAGGAAGCTAAAAGCGGAGAACGAGGTGGGTTGTATTTTAATTCAGGAGACCCAATTCGAGTCTCTGGATAATATTGATGTTAGTAGGTTCTGGGGCATTTCCGAGTTCGAGTATGCGCATGTGGATGCTACCGGGAGATCTGGAGGTCTAATTTCATTGTGGAATCCTAAGATTTTCAGCATGTCTACTGTTTTGAAGAGGAGATATGTTCTGGTCGTTTCGGGGTTTTTAAAAGGCGACGGTAGAAAGGTGACGATTATTAACGTGTATTGCCCGCAAAGAATTCAGGAAAAACGTGAGGTATGGGATTATTTAAAGTCGATTATTTCTGATGATGGGGGTTTATGGATTGTGGGTGGCGATTTTAATTGTGTGCGTGATCGTGATGAACGGAGAAATTCTAATTTTAATTTGTTAGAGACGAATGATTTTAACGATTTTGTTGAAGATGTGGGTTTGCATGAGTATGGGCTTAAAGGGAGAAAGTTTACATATCTTTCGGGAGATAAACTGAGCCGAATTGATAGGATATTCGTTGATTGGTCGTTTTTTAACGAATGGCCTAACGCGGAGTATCGGGTTTTAGACCGGGATGGATCGGATCACTGTCCTCTAGTTTTGAAGATTGAGTCGAGTAATTTCGGTCCTAAACCTTTTAAGTTTTTCAACTCTTGGCTTTTGCGAGATGGATTTGACGATTTGGTGAAAGATATGATTAGTAATGTTGTTATTGAAGGGCCGCCAGATTTGAGATTGTTACAGAAGTTCAAAATGTTGAGATCTAGATTAAAAATATGGAAGGAGGACATGGTTAATGCAGAAATGGAGGAAGAAAGGTGTCTTTCGAGTGAAGTGAAAGAGTTGGAAGTTATATTGGAGGAGAGGGATTTATCGGAAGAGGAGGTGTGGATTATTGAGGAAGCGAGAAGGAGGTTGAAGCAACTCGAGTATTTCAAAGCTAAAGACTTGAAACAGAAATCTAGAGTGCGTTGGGCGAAAGAGGGGGACGAGAATTCTAGCTTCTTTCATGGAGCGGTAAATAATAGAAGATGCACCAATGCGATTACGGGTTTGACAGTGGATGGGGTGTGGGTTAGCAAGCCGAAGGAAATTAAAAAGGAGGTGTTGCGCTTTTTCAGTAGTAAGTTTGTGGAAGATGTTGATGTCCGGCCTAGTTTGAAGTGCTTTGGTTTAAAAAGTATTAGTCACGAAGAGGCTGATTTGTTAACGAGCCCGTTCTTGGAAAAGGAAATCAAGGAGGCGGTTTTTCAGTGTGGTAGCAACAAGGCTCCAGGACCTGATGGCTTCAACTTCCGATTTGTTAAGAGGTACTGGGATTTATTTGCTAACGATTTTCTTGATATTCTTAATAAATTTGCAGAGACCGGGGAAATTAGTTGTGGTGCGGCGTCGAGTTTTATTACGTTGATCCCTAAGGTAAAAGATCCGGTTACTCTTGGGGAATACCGCCCCATTAATTTGATAGGGGTGGTGTCTAAAGTGATCTCGAAAGTGATGGCGAACAGGTTGAAGTTGGTCATGGATAGTATCATTAATGAGACTCAATCGGCGTTTGTGGCGGGTAGATATATTCTTGATAGCCCATTAATTATTAATGAGATATTATCGTGGTCGAAGAGGAGAGGAACGGACCTGTTTATGTTTAAGATCGACTTTGAAAAGGCCTATGACAATGTTAATTGGGCCTTTTTGATTTCGGTTATGAAGCAAATGAATTTCCCGGATACGTGGTGTAAATGGATCGATGGCATCTTGAGATCGGCACAGTCTTCTGTTCTTGTTAATGGGTTGCCGACTTTTGAATTTGCTTGTGGGAAAGGGATTCGTCAAGGTGACCTGTTATCGCCGTTTTTATTTATTATTCTTATGGAAGCTTTTTCGGGTCTTATTAAAAAAGCGATTGACATGGGCCACTTTCGGGGGGTCACTCTCCCTAATGACGGGCCGGTTGTGTCGCATCTTTTATACGCGGATGACGCGTTGGTGATGGGTGAATGGGTGGATAGCAATTTTGTGTGTTTGAGACGGTTGCTTCGGATATTTCATATGTGCTCGGGTCTCAAGATTAACATTCAAAAATCCACTTTATATGGGGTTGGGAAGAATATGGAGGAGGTGGGGTGTACGACCATAGAGATGGGGTGTAGAGCGGGGGAATCGCCATTCACGTACTTGGGTATCCAAGTTGGTGCGAATATGAATAGAATTAACAATTGGGATCCGGTGGTGAAAGTGTTCAAAACTAGACTCTCGAAGTGGAAAGCTAAAGTTTTATCGATTGGAGGAAGGCATACTCTTATTAAGTCGGTGTTGGAGAGTCTTCCCTCCTATTATTTTTCTTTTTTTAAGGCGCCCATTGGTATCATAAATACGCTAGAGGGATTGATTAGACGTTTTTTACGGGGAGGTAATGTTGACTCCAAAAAACTACATTGGGTAAATTGGGAGGTGGTGACTCGACCCATCAAACAAGGAGGATTGGGTATTAAAAGGCTAGAAGAGTGTAACAATGCTTTCTTGGTTAAATGGTTGTGGCGTTTTAGACATGAAGATGGAGCGCTTTGGAAAAGAGTGGTGAAGGCGATTCACGGATCGAGTAGAAAATGGGACGTTTATCCTAGTAACTCGACGTTTGCCGGTACTTGGTCCAAACTGGTTAATAACGGGTATCGTCTAAACGTGGATGGGTTTAACAGTTTAAGTATGATTCGAGGTGTGCTGGGAAACGGTAGGAATATCCGTTTTTGGATAGACCCTTGGATTTCCCGTATCCCGTTAAAATGCTTGTTTCCGGACCTTTTTCGGCTTGAGACAGAAAAGGATTGCAAGGTGTATCAACGTCTCCAGCTGAGTGATACGGGTTGGACGTTAAACTGGAACTGGCGGCGCATTCCAGATTCTAATGCAGAGGAAGATCAAATAGAGGATTGTGTTCAGTTGATTGATGGTATCGCTTTAGGGGAAAACAATGACCGGTGGGTGTGGGATTCGGACTCGGGAGATGATTTTTCGGTTTCTGTGGTTAGGAAGTGGCTGGGTAGTGGTCGTTTGGTTCAGCAGTCTTCGGTGTTTGAATGGTGTAGATGTCTTCCGATTAAGTGTAATGTCTTTATGTGGCGTATGTTGTTGGATAGAATACCGACCAAAACGGCATTACAAAGAAGAGGCATTGATTGTGGGGACTTATCATGCAAGTTATGCGAAGAACAGGTGGATTGTACTGAACACCTTTTCACGGCGTGTGCGTTAACATGTGGTGTATGGAATGGGATCGCTTCATGGGTCAAGCTTCCTCAGTTCTACTTCTTTTCTATTAATGACATTTTGCAGATTTATTCGTCTTCTGGTTGGTCGAAAGCGAAGAAAACAGCTTTACATGGCGTACTTATTCTGACTTGTTGGCGGATTTGGAAGGCTAGGAACGATCTCATCTTCAGGGGTATTCGGCGAAATGTAGTTGAGATTGTTTCGGACCTCAAAGCGTTAGGTTTCATTTGGTTTTCTAGTAGATACAATAAGGGGTCGTTGGGTTGGAAGGATTAGCAAAGTTTTAGTTTTGATGTGATGTAATCTTTTGGTTGGGGTCTCCGCCTTGAAGATTTTCCCTCGTTGTGTTTAATAAAGTTTGCCTTCCAAAAAAAAAAAATAGTATAAGGACCATTCATACAATTATTCATTTTACACACTTCCATCCCCTTCATGTTTACTCACCCGTTAAGATCGAACAAACACAAATACAAACGCAATTGAAATCCAATTGACTCATACTCCACTTCACTTTTTAATTCTTCATATATTCAATAACCCACAAAAAAAAAAGCTTCAATCATCAACATCTCTATAAAAAAAATGAAGCTTCAAAGATTTGTCATCTGTATATTAGCAATGATAATGGGTCTTTTATGCTCAACGGGTCAGTCAGTACGGTTCGAGGTGGAATCGGGTCAAATGAAGTGCATAGCAGAAGATATTAAGAGCAATTCGATGACAGTTGGTCATTACTCCGTCGTTAATCCCAATGATGGACACCCTTTACCTGAATCCCACAGAATTTCTCTCAAGGTTAGTTTAATTACTACTTTTACATGTTAATTTAGTTATTTGTCTAATTGTTTTGTTCTTGATTATATATCTTGTATACAACCTGTAGCGGAGTTATTTCATGTTTAGCGGTACACTAGAAGTTTAAGAAATGTCAAAAAACTAAAAAAAAAAAGAAGTATTTATAATTTTATATGTATATTTTATCAAAAATATTTAAAATTTTAAAAAATAAAAAATCTCGCTACTTGTCGCTAAATCCTATATAGTGCCATCAATCCGCTTCGCTATGTACCACACTATAGCACTCGCTACGGGCGCTATTGACAACTATGATAACGTGGTTCAAAAAGCTTGCGAGAAAAGCTTGAAATTGGCTTGTTTGTAAATGAGCCGAGCCCAAGCCAGAGCCAAGGTAAGATAGCCTCATTGGTACGTTTAAATTAAAGCCAAAATTTAGTGATTTAGTCTATATAATTATAACCTAAATTGCAGTTTATATATTAATTATATAGTTTGAATTTTATAACTTCTGCATTATGTGTGTGTTAAAACTTATATTTTTGTTTTTATATATTGATCAATATGTGTATAAGAACACAAATACTAAAATTTTATAAAAGTAAGCAAACTTGCACTAGAATTTTGTGTGCCGAGCTTGTGCTCAAGTCTCAACCTTTCAGCTTGTAAAGATAAACAATTCGAGCCTGCACGGCTCGCTTACAGCCTGGTTTAATATAGGTCTAGGTAAACCTTGTGTGAATTTTAGAATTTTGTTTACACACTTTCGTGTAATCTTTGTTGGATTATTGTGAAATTCAGTCTTGGACTTTTGGTACACATATAATGATCCTTTAGTTGTTTTTTTTTTTTTTTTTTTTTTTGACTTATAGCAGACAGTTGAATCAAAATGTTGCATTGGTTGCTGTTTTTATGTAATGCAGGTGACTTCGGCTTTTGGGAATAGCTATCACTCTTCTGAAAACGTGCAGTCGGGTCAATTTGCTTTTCAGGCTGTTGAGGCTGGAGATTATATGGCTTGCTTTTTTGCTGTTGAACATCAACCGCCGCTTAAAATCCCTATTGAATTCGATTGGAGGTCTGGTGTTGCAGCTAAAGATTGGTCCAATGTTGCAAAGAAAGGTTCAGTAGATGTAAGCTTATTTATCTCTCTTTTCTTATTATGTATAATGTTATGCATTTGTGTTATTATTTCCTTCCTGTTTCTTTCTACATGAATATGTCTTGTTATGCAAATGATCTTAGTTGCTAATTAACAACTTCCATTTCTTTTATGGCGAATGTCGGAATACTAGCTGTGACGGATCTTTCATCATCATCATCATCATACTCAGTTAATCCCACCTATAGCAAAGCTAAGGTAGGGTCTGAGGAGGGTAAGATGTAGACAGCCTTACCTCTATCCCCTGAGAATAGAGAGGCTGCTTCCAGTGAGACCCTCGGCTCGATGTGGTTTTGTATCAAGCCTTGGACATAAGGCACATAACACTTAGCAATCGGGACAAACTCGATTAGTGCATGTACCCCCTTGTCTTTTGGCTATCAACGCCACCACATGATGCATGATTAACCGTCCGTCGTTTTTAACGTTATTTTCACGAAATTAGTAAAATAACGTTAAAACTAGTGCAACTTTACTTTTGCCCCCCTATGGCCACACATATATACATTATATGCGCACACCGTAAGTGGGGCGTGGTGTGACGGATCTTTAAGTGAGTTATTTTCTAGAGAGAAACAGAGAGAGAGAGAGAGAGAGACATGGGGGGTTTTCTAGAGAGAGAAACATTGAAAAATGGGTGTTGAACCGCTGTTACCTGTGGTTCCAGCCGTCAATGACAGCAACAGACTTCCACTTAGCCGTCTGAGAATGTATATGGCTTGACGACGACTCTGACATAGCTATGGCAGCGCCTGATTTGATCAACCCAATGACGGTGGTGTTTTGTGTTGGATTTTTGTGTATCTCTTTGTTGAGGGTTTTAGTCAGCGACGATGGTGGCTGCTACTTGGCATGGCAGCTTTGGCTGCAGCCGTGGCGGTGCTGAGCCGTGCTTTGTTGGTGATGACGAATTTTGTATCTGAGCCTTTTTCTTGAATAAAATTATTTAGGACGATCTATGCAATAAAATTATTTTGCGTCTGGCCCGCTTACGGCTATGCGCATATAATGTATATATGTGTCGCCCTCGGGAGCAAAAAGTATAGTTGCACTAATTTTAATGTTATTTTACTAATTTCATGAAAATAACGTTAAAAAAGGATGGACGGTTGGCGATGTTGATAGCTAAAAGACAAGAGGGTACATGCACCGATCCGGTTTGTCCCTATTGCTAAGTGTTATGTACTTATGTGCCTTATGTCCAAGGCTTGATACAAAACTACTATCGAGCCGGGGGTCTCACTGGAAGCAGCCTCTCTATCCCTACGGGGTAGAGGTAAGGCTGTCTACATCTTACCCTCCTCAGACCCTACTTTAGTGTTTGCTATTACTGGGATTAACTGAGTATGATGATGATGATATGCAATAATAACACACCTTGGATGATTTTAAAACCATTTACTTGTTATCTAAGTTCTTGTAATACCTGCCAATGATAAAAACATAACCGCAATTAACCATTTGTTCATTTTTGTTTTGGCAACTTTTCTTAATTTTCAGGCAATGGAATATGAGCTGAAGAAACTTGCAGATACCATCACTTCGATTCACGAAGAAATGTTTTATCTCCGAGAAAGGTTCGTACTTAATCCACCAAAATATTCATAGTCCTGACATGGACAAAGTAGTCCATCTCTATATTTGGCCTTTAAAAGTTGAAAGTTATGTGGACTTAAATTGTAGCTTACCCTCTTAAAAAAACCATTGTTATTTTGCTTGTAGTACTAATCTGTTGTAGTGAGCTGAAAAATTGAATAACCTAATCAATTAAGAAACCGGTGGCTCGGTTATGATATTTTTGATAAGCGATTTTTTATGATTCGGTCATGGTTATACGTGTGTAAGTAACCAATTAACTGAACAAGATGGATACCAACCTTTATATTTTTTTTTATCTTTTTTTATAAACAGCATGTCATGTGTCTAAAAAGTTTTGCTTTCTTTTTTTAACAACATATAAGTTTCTGAAAGGATTTTAATGTTTTATTTGACCCATATATTTGGTTTTTGATTGAAGTTAGCTTCAATTCACCACATCCAAAGTCGGAGGGTAGCTGATCCGTTAAAAACTGAAATCGATCAGTTATAAAAACTTAAAACCGAATCATCTGTTACAGGGCCAGTTTTACCCCATACCGAACAACTCAAACCATGCTAACTTTTATGAATTCTTTTCTTAACATACTTGGAAAGATCTAAAGTTACAGTTTCATGTCACGTAATCAACGAATGATGGATCATGAACTTCTCAAACTAATATATTCGAATATTTAATTTTCGTTGCAAACAAACCCTTGGTTCATAATAGACTTAATTATACAAGAGTGAGTATTTCGCGCATCATGTTAATACTAGCTAGGCTCAGCTATATGTTAAATACTGGCTCGGCTCGTGGCATTTTAACACCTCATTTAAGTGTATCTTTGTCGTTTTGAATTTTGACCCGTAACATGTTGACGCCTCTTAAAAAACATTATTAATACATATTTTGTATGCTTACTGCAGGGAAAGAGAGATGCAAGAGCTTAACAAAGTCACAAATTCAAGAATGGCGTGGTTGAGTATTCTTTCGCTTTTTATATGCTTATCAGTCGCGGGGATGCAGATTTGGCACTTGAAATCTTTCTTTGAAAAAAAGAAGCTCATCTGATTTCGATCTTTGGTTATGTCTGTGGATTATAATTCATATATTTGTAGCATCTCGGCTTCGACGAATTCCCAAAGTTGAGAAAATCTAATGACTGGTATGTTGTGTTATTTGGTAATCTATGATCGTTATTAGGTTCCTTATTTTATTACTCAGTGTTTTGATAACTGGACTATACCAAAATTGGATTGGGCTTGGTTTTGAATATGGGCGAGATGATCAGCATAAAAAACCAGGGCCTTGAGGTGTTACTTCATGAAGTTCATGTACATGTGAGTATGTGACCGGGTCGAAATCCTTTATTTATAGGATCAAAAGGCAATATAAAATGATCAAAAGGGGCAATATGCAATATACATAGTTTACTTGATTAGAAGGGGATGAGAGCATTCACAACCCGTCCACCAAATTATGTGAGGGGTTCCCTCAAATTATATGGGGTGGGTGTGAGTGGTTGTGAGTTGAGGATAGAGAGAATATTTGATGAAAACACTGTTCACCCCTATATTTGAAAAGCTATTGTTCACCCCTATATATATTTTAATATTTTTGTAAGTGGTTGTGAATGAAGAGCGAAAATATAATGATAAAAGTATGAAAAAATATTATTATTTTAATTAGGAGAGAGAAGATTTAGGGGTTGAGTGATGATTTTTAGTGTAACTTGATCGAGGAGATTTGGTGGACGGGCTGTGAATGCTCTGATATGTAAAAATGGTTTGATTTTTTAACCGGTTCATAGACTAGTCTGGTGGCGAGTGAGCGAGTTCATTTGGACATTTGGTCTATAAATCTCATATTACTTGCCCATACAACCAATATGAGATGAGTGTCATATCTTACAATACTTTGTCCCTAACAAAAGCTAACGTTTCATGTACGCGAAGCCCTTGCCTCACACCTAAGGCTTTTGGGACCTAAATGTCTGAAAGTGCCTATCGCCTTTTGTAACTAAGGGATTGAACTCTGTTGAATGTTAATCCTAAAACATGTATGGGTTAAAAGTTCAAGGACCAAATTCAAAGGTTGATTTAATTAGTAGAGATAATAATGTGAATTAGTATTAGATTATAATTGCTAAAAGTACTTGAGTATGATTAGTATAGTTATTTTAGTATAAACAGAGGTGTAGGTTAATGTTTTTATTTGCCCCTTTATTTGTAAGTTACTAAGTTTATGTGTTTGAACACGGGTTCATCCTTTAAATATATCGTGTTTTTGCTTAATTTGATCGTTTTAAAGCAAAACTAGAAAAAGTAGCTTGCCGGCCGTTTATTCAATACTAGTGGGAATGCCCGCGCGTTGCAGCGGGTTCGTTACACATGAGGAATTCGGTATGTTAGGTTTTCGAGCTGATACCCGCAATTAGTGGCGGACCCCGCTAATTATTTTTTAGGGATGCGTTCGAGGGGTTTAACCGAACTTTTAAGGGGTGCGGTCGGGATTTTTGGTTACAAATTATACTAACTTTTTTCTTTTAAGGGGGGCGCCCGCCCCCTTACACCACACATAGGTCCGCCATTGCCCGTAAGCGGTGTGGAAATAAAAAATATGATCCATAATGGTTCCTTTTGGATCACACCGTATCTTAAAGTTCCTGGTTTCGGGTTAACAGGATCATCGTGTTTAGAGTCTGTCACAACGTATATTTTACCATCACGTCCCCCAATCGCTTGTTTACCAAACCCGATTGCACAATCAGCTGACCGTTGGCAATGCTTATCCCAATTCTTGTCACATCGCCAACAATCATCAATAGGATTTCCTGTCACACATGATAAATATCCCATATTCCTCATAGATTCATTTATACTCCTGCATTGTCATATAAAACTTGAATCAAGTGACGGAACAAGACCCTCTCGTTATGGAGCATCAACATATAAATTATTTTACACGTATAAGAATCCTTAAATTTTCCTCTTAATAGGTGTAGGTAATTATAAATTATTATAATATGTAAAAGTTCATATTTGCATATAAAAAATCTCGTTTTCCTTTTCTATGCTTCATGTGTTTTATATAAAGATAACATAAAGTTTTTCTAGAAAATTTTGTTTTTCTATTACTCTTAATTAATTGTCTCACATGATTAATAATTTTGAAATGTAAATAACAAAATGAGGTGTACTAAAAAGGTTGAGTTTCAAGCTACTCAAGTACAAAGAATGAAAAGTTTGGGAAAGATAATAAATAGCCACAATGAGGCATGGTTTAATAATTCAATGGTACTTTGTTGCACTAATGTTTTCCTAGTGTTTCAAATGCAATGGTTATTTGGTGATCACTCAATGGCTTAGTTAATGCTATAAGGTAGCCTTAAAGCAGAATTCCACATGATCCACAAGATCATGTTTGCCATTCTTATAAGCTGAAGTATATATTTAGTGCCTCAACGGGCTGCAAAATGTCTTTGGGTCAATTTATCGTTTTTTTACTCCGCTATGTGTAGATCTTGAAAAAATAATAAAATTCTATGACTTGCGACAGATCTCGGTATGACGAAGGATTTACAGATGCCAAATCCTTTGACTTGTAATCTGCATGAATCGACAGGGAAACATGGTACTTCATACATAATAAAGTTATTAACTTACTCAACACATTTAAGAAAATTAAAATTATAAAGCCACTAAAGACACGAAATCATCCGATCTAAACCAAATTTCAATAAAATCACACATCTTAACCGTAGTACGCATCAAAACAACCACAGATCTAAACAATAACAAAGGATTAGGGATCAGAATACTCGTCGACGTGATAAGTTCTTAGGTAGGTAAGAATGAAACCTTGAAAGTAGTTGAACCCTAGCACCTAGCTTCCGAAAAAAAAAACATGGAAAAGATCATAAATGAGAAGTTGAAATCTAGTCTCCTACCATCCTCAGGCTTCAAAATCGTTCAACCTTAGCAAAATCTAAGTATTACTCTAAATTAAATTACTCTATAAGTATTACTCTTAATTAAATTACTCTTAACTAAATAAATTAACCAATAGCTGTAACAAACTATACCTAAAACACCAAGGCAGTCTAAAACCCGTTTAAAGTTCAACCGCTATGACACATGACCATCGCTACCGCCGAGGATACTCATCTCCAACAATCAAAACTCCTACTCTCCACCATTTTGATCTCCATACCACTCATCATCGTAATAAAGTTAAGACCCTTGGTAGTGTAGAGAGTGCATATATTAGATATGAAACACAAAAAAAACAAAAAAAACAAAAATATCAATATAAAATGCTACAAATCAACAAAATTAACAAAAACACAAAACTGAATAATAATGATAATTACAATAGTAATAATAATATTACCTTTTTGGAGTGAAGGGAGGATATCAGATGCACTGAGTTTAATAAACCAGTCCCAATCTTTACCGTCTCTCAACAGCGTCATTGCCGCCTGAAATGTATTTTCCACTCGAGATGGCAGCTACAGTAACCGATTTGGATTCTCCGCATCTCTTTCCTCGATCTTGCATCATCGTCGGCCATGGGCTTCAGTATATAAAGTGAAATCCAAGTACACATTTAATGAAATGATCATAGCAAGCGAGTGAAGTAAATCGAGGCTCATTCAATCGCAAAATAATTAGACATCAAAAGGATCAGCAAAACCAACCAAACCTGTTTCGTTTTCCACCGCCGGTAGAGTCGAACTCAGAAAAGCTTTTGAGGAAGCCGTCTCCGATTGACGCTTAAACATATTTTAGAGTTGAAGTCTTCAAGGTTGAAGCTTCTGATGCTTCATATGATAAAGAGAGAGGGAGTTCATATTATATAGGGATATGAAAGGATTAATAGATGGATTCAGATGGAAGAATGTGCATCGCAAGGAAACCATATCAATTAAAACCGACGCCCTTCCACATTAGCTAATTAATGAATTGGTAGAAACCGGTGAAAAGGATGGTACGACCGTATGATTGAAGAATGCCAAGCATCAGTGTGAGGGCAGGGAAGGTAAAGAGGGTAGGATTGTAAAATTGTTTTGAGATTGTAAAGGAGGAGGATGGTAAAATGTCTATACTACCCTCCTAAGTGTCTTAATTGTCACAATTATCCCCATAATGCCCTTAAATTTCTTGCTTAAATATGTTGTACATGGTGCTTACTAAGTTGTGTGGAGGTGAAAATGACCATGTTGGCCATCACTCCTCCTTAATAAGATAATATAGATATTGGTTAAGTGGTAATGTGGTATTACTTAGAATGGTAAAGTTGTAATTCGCCAGCAAACTTATTGGGCCCACTAATTGGCTTTTCATAACTCCAAAAAACTAGTTCTTACAACGTGGCAGTATGTATGAGTTATGACCCTCACATTTTGACGCTTGAGGGGGGCTTACGATATAGTGTGCATTAATTAATCAATTATTGGGCATTATTAAACAACTTAATGATGTCAAGGTTCAACATCAATGAAGTCAATGTTTTTAAGATAATATAGAGTAAATTCTTATGCCTAAAATAATATATACATAATAAAAGATACATTTTAAATGGATACAAGGAATTCTGTGATGCTAACAAAAGTAATGGCTGATTTACAGACACAGTTAAAAATCGTGTTATGTATCATTTGTCCTCCTAAATATTTAAGGGTAGAATTTGAAACATACATATTTTGTTGCATTTGTCCTCCGAAATAAAAACAAAGAATGTAAATTACAACTAAGATCCTCTGTTGTCCTCTTGTTGTGATGGTGACCAACCTTTTATAATAAAAAAAAATAATAATGTTTCTAGCAAATAAAACCTCGTGAATATAAATATACAATAATACAATACACCACTCATTTTAATATTCACTCTACATTTTGGTCCTCATTTTCTCTGCCGAAAGATGGAAAGAATAGAATTTAAAAAAAAAATGTTTTAAGGTATACTTGATAACATGTTTTAAAATTAGAACAAAAATATATGTTGTGATTCAGGCAATTGGATGTCAATTCAGTTTTGTAAACCTCTCTATCATGAGCCTCTTGTAAATTTTCCTGCTGCTAGCTTCTTGATAGACTTTTATTATATTTTTAGGCAGTCATTCAAAAATAATAAAATAATCATTGCACATAAGCTTTGAACATACAACACATAACACTGATAACAGATGCCGATTCGTTATGTCTTTCAGCTGTCAACGTCACTACAAAGGCCGATTGCCGCTTTTAATGTTATTTTCACGAAACTAATAAAATAACGTTAAAATTAGTGCAATTTCATTTTCACCACCCGAGGGCCAACACATATATATACATTAGGCACACAACACAAGCACGCGTAAGTAAATAGCTTATATTTGTGTTAACATATCTAATCCGTTTAATTAAATAACTCAACCCATTAAGCTGCTTAATAATCATTTTATGTAACCCGCCAACCATCTTAACTTCATTTATCCAATCTATTACACCTCATCAGCATTTCTAACATCTACAGCTTGAACACACTTAGTAAAAAAATTGTCACTTACGTTGTTTTGTAGCCTATTGGTTTCTTTTAAAAAATATGCAAGTTCAAATCTTGAGCTGTGTTACATCAGGTGAAGTTATGTAAATATGTTGCACACAATTCAATCCGTCACCCGACACTATGGCCGACCTTTTTATGTTAAACATTTCTAGAATTGAACCAAATTCATTCATCACATTTAAGATAAGTCAACCCTTACATCCATTCTAAATAATTCTAATATTCTAAAACCGTTACAATAATGCAAGCCACTTACAATTGTTTTTTTAAAAAATCCCAACCAATTTCTCCCGCGATTAATTCTCTTCCTGCATGGATGGCCGCCGCCATCACCACCACCACCACCGTCGTCGTCCTCCTCCTCCACATCACCACCACCACGTCCACCACCATCTACTCCGGCACCATCGTCCCTAACTTCACCGCCACCAACTACTTATTCATCGAAAACTCCGGCGACTTTCTCCGATCACCCAACCGCACCTACACCGCCGCAATCGCCAACCCGCAGCCCAAACCGCCATCATTCTACCTCGTCATCTACCACTCCGCCTCCCACACCGTCGTCTGGACCGCCAACCGCAACCACCCAATCTCAAGCTCCGGCGAACTTATACTTTCCACCACCGGTTTGACTATCCACGACGATTCCGACAAACCCGTTTGGTCAACGCCGCCAATCGGGTCAACGATTGCGGCTTTACAACTCCTTGATACCGGAAACTTAATTCTCGTTGATAAATATAACGTAACGTTATGGCAGTCGTTTGACTTTCCTACTGACACAATAGTGTCTGGTCAAAGATTTCCTGTCTGGAAATCTTTAACCTCTAGTGTTTCTCCAGCTGACTATTCAGTTGGAGAATACACTTTTACGTTAACCCCTGCTGATGGGGTACTCCAATGGCAAGGGTTAACGTACTACAAATTATTAATGGACTCAAAATCCATTAAAAACTCTGACCGGCCCGTTTCGTATCTCATGCTAAACGGGTCAGGTTGTAACCTGATTGGTGACCCGGGATCGGAAGTTGTGATAAAAATTCTGCTGGCTACAGTTTCCGATCCCGGGTACCGGATATTGAAGGTTACAACTGATGGTCATCTGGTTGTGATGAGATATGTAAGCAATAATAATTGGGTGACGGATTTTACGACGCCGGTGGACGGTTGCCGGGCTCCGTTCGGGTGCGGTAAGCTCGGAATTTGTTCCTCCGGCGTCGGCGGTTGTTCTTGTCCGGCAGGGTTTCATAGCGACCGGAATACAAATTCCGGTTGCTCGTTATTGGATAATTCACTGTCGTTGCCGGAATCTTGTGGTAACGGAACCGGAACCTTAAGTTTCCGGCAACCGGAGAAATATGTTTATGTTCCGGTCACCGGTGTGAAGTATTTTTCTATTGATTTTATAAATCCGGTGAAAAACGACGTCGGATTGTCAACATGTGAAGATATATGCTCTGCTAATTGCTCATGTTTGGGTTTGTTTTATGGGAATAAGTCTGGATCATGTTATTTGATTGAGAACCATTTGGGTTCATTTGTTTCAAGCAATGAAGAGGATGGTTATTTAGGGTTTATCAAAGCAATTGATTCATCAAGGAATGAAACTAGTCCGATTTCGGACTTTCCGGTTGTGATTATCGTGTTACTTCCGGTTTCGGGTGTGTTCCTGATCTTGATCTTGGCGGTTTGGATGCGTAGAAGGGAAAGAAACAAGAAGATGAAGTCGAATTCGAAGAAACTAGTTGATGAAATGTATGCGGATGATCTCGAAATGTTTGTTATCGCGGGTTTGCCTGTTCGGTTTGGTTATGAAGATCTTGTTGAGGCGACGGTGAATTTTAGTACACCGGTTGGGTCGGGTGGGTTCGGGACGGTTTACAAAGGCGTGTTGCGGGACAAGACGGTGGTGGCAGTGAAGAAGATCACCGCGTTAGGGTCTCAGGGGAAGAAGGAATTCGGTACTGAAATCGCGATCATTGGTAACATTCATCATGTAAATCTTGTTAAACTTAAGGGGTTTTGTACACATGGGCGAGACCGGTTCTTGGTGTATGAGTATATGAACCGGGGTTCGTTGGACAAGACCCTTTTCGGGCCTGGCCCGCCCTTGGAATGGAAAGAGCGGTTTGAGATTGCGGTTGGAACCGCTCGTGGTCTTGCATACTTGCATAGCGGGTGTGAGCACAAGATCATACATTGTGACGTTAAGCCCGAAAACATTCTTTTAAGTGATGATACGCAAGTAAAGATTTCGGATTTCGGGTTGTCAAAACTACTAGGTCCAGAGCAATCCGGTTTATTTACAACCATGAGAGGCACCCGCGGTTACCTAGCTCCCGAGTGGCTCACAAACGAGGCTATCTCAGATAAAACCGATGTCTATAGCTACGGTATGGTATTATTGGAATTGGTTCAAGGTCGAAAGAATTGTGGTCACGCACAAACTCATGGCTCAGATAACCCGACTACTGGGGCTCAAGGCCAGTCCTCGGGTTCATCTGGATCCCAAAACCGCCATCGTGCACGTCCACTCTATTTCCCTTTGCAAGCACTAGAGATGCATGAACAGGGTAGATACTTGGACCTCGTGGAACCGAGGTTAGCTGGCCGGGTGACAAAAGAAGAAGCCGAAAAGCTAGTCAAGGTGGCGCTATGTTGCGTCCAGGAGGAACCATCATTGCGACCCACAATGGCTAACGTGGTCGCAATGCTAGAAGGAACATTGCCTGTGGGTACACCACGGTTGGAGTCGTTAAACTTTTTGAGGTTCTACGGTAGGCGATTCACCGAGCCCTCAATGGTTGAAAACGGGGCCGAAGTCGAGATACCGAGCGGTTTTATCGTGTCCACCATCGAGAGTAGCAGTGCGAGTGTGTCCGGTGACTTGTTTTCGTACATGTCATCGCAACAAGTTTCTGGCCCTAGATAACAATTGCAAAATACTTGTATGTTAATTCTGTACACATACCATTTAAAGTAATTGTTTAAGTTGTTACGTAATTAAATAATAATATACTCTTTCTGTTTGATCTTACATTGTTTGAATATAAAAGGCCAGACCACTATATATTAGTAACTTATTAGAATAAAGGATTGGTAGGGGCCGCGCGAACGCAGGCCCCCGCTGCCACAAATTATGACGTAGGCTCGACCACTTGGGCCGACCTTAGGCGGGCACCGCTCCTAAGTGCAATGGAGGTCACCAACCTAGGCCATGGACCTTCTTGATCATCCATTGACCCCGTCCAGGTAAGTGAGTATTCCATCGGCCCATCTTTGATTTTATACACCTATACCCTCCTTTGCTTTTTCTCCCTCACCGATGTGGGATAAACTCTTATTCAATATTTCTTCCTTCATTTTTCACTCCCAACTTTTGAAACATGAGCAAACTGGACTTAATAAGAATCTGAGTTAATGTAAGGTACTTTAATCCTTTGTAATTATATGTATAAAACAAGATATCTTTATGAAGTAAGAAAATTATATAACATGTATAGAGTAAATAGCTAAAATCGTCCCTGAGGTTTTCCCACTCTTGCTAGATCCATCCAAAAAAAGTTTTTTTCTCACTAGAACCATTGAGATTTCCTAAACGTTGCTAGATCCGTCCAAATCACCAATTTGGTTAAAAACTATTGATTTAGGAAGGGCATTATGGTACTTTTACACCCCTGAAAGCCCAAACGTTTTCTTCTTATTATAATACAATAGCCAGTCAACCATGGCCAGCCTTGAAGGGGTGCGGGGAGGACCCTCGGCCCGGGCCCAATTTCTAAAGGGGCACTTTGAGCGGCGCCGAGAGTTTTTTTTTTCAAGTATATTCTTTCTGTTTTCGACACAAAAAAAAGATCTCATCTTGAACATCACTGTTCATAAACTCAAGAAGGTGAAGAGTACATAAGGAAGAAGATGAGTCATACATGATAAACTAGATTGAAAGGATGCGACAGAATTGAAAAAAAGTTGAAGTGTGTTACTTGAGATTTTTGTTGTGGTACAGTAATTGTGCAGCCATTGCAGTAAAGTTAATATAGAGTAGTACTATAAAACAGTAATTGTCTCATGCTTTTGCACATGATGCAAGTCAAACTCATTTTAGTAAAAACTTTTGAAGTCTAGATATAAAATAATGGTCCTTCAAATTATTATGGAATTTTAAGAATGGGGGTTTTTTTATGAGGCAATTAGCCAAACATAGTAATTTTTATAATTATTACGACACTTTCAGTTCTATATCCGGTTCGACCGGTCCGACTAGGGAACCGGTAAGGACACCGGTTCAACGTCCGTTTCAGTTATGGAAACATTGCTTAAAAGACCTTAGACTAAGAAAAGACTTAAGACTAAGGGGCACATATTTCACGGCTCGGCCCGGGCACCTGAATTTTCAAGGCCGGCCTTGCAGTCAACATGCATTAGAAACGAAACCTTGCCGACTAAGAATAGCTAAACAAGTAGCTTACTGCTACTGGCACATAGTTTATAGGGGTCCCTCCAACACAGAGCAATGTTTTTTTTTCCTTCTTTTAGTGGAAAATGCAGATATTGGTGGTTTAAGGCATTTAGAAACTTGTAGGCGACGGTCATTTGGCCAAATTTTTAGTTGATCCACCTGACTTTTCGTGCATAATTTTTTAAGGGTTGTATTATTTAAACCCCCCACCCTTCTATTTTAACCCCCTCAAAGCGCCTCGCTTAGGCCAAAGCGAGGCGCTTTGAGCTAACTTCGATGCCGTCAGTACGATAATCAGAAAAAGCTGATTTTCAAATTCCAAGCGCCTCGCTTAGGCCTAAGCGAGGCGCTTCAAGGGGGTAATTTATTTTGGTAGTTGTTTTGATGTTTTGAGTTGGTTTTTTTATTTTTTTTTTAATTTAATAATTATAAAAAGTTAAAAAAATTTAAAAAACAAAGTAATAACCCTAATCATTGTCAATGACTTAAACTTTACATCATCAACCAACTTCAAAATTTCAACTTCCCGTTCATGCCCGATAACACTAGATTGATGATACCTTGTTCCACCCAAATCAAGGGATCTGCTTGGAGTCTAAAGCTTCGTGTGTCATCTTGGTCGAACTCATGTTGCAACATTCGTCTTGTGTGTGTTAGGGTCCGAAATTTTAGGCTTTTTAGTGAATTTTTCCATCTTTGTGTTTCCAAATGTTTTTTAATTAGCTTAAATCTCTCTGATCCATGGTACCTTGAAGACTAGATTCGGTGCAGTCGACGAACATCATTCAAAATTTCAACTTCCCGTTCAGGTGCTTAAGTCCACCTTGAAGACTTGATTCGGTGCAATCAGACTCTGAATGCGGTATGCGCGTTAAATTTCATTAAACGCGGCTCGCTCAAGGTGCAGTCGACGAACATCATTCAAAATTTCAACTTCCCGTTCAGGTGCTTAAGTCCACCTTGAAGACTTGATTCGGTGCAATCAGACTCTGAATGCGGTATGCGCGTTAAATTTCATTAAACGCGGCTCGCTCAAGGTGCAGTCGACGAACATCATTCAAAATTTCAACTTCCCGTTCAGGTGCTTAAGTCCACCTTGAAGACTTGATTCGGTGCAATCAGACTCCGAATGCGGTATGCGCGTTAAATTTCATTAAATGCGGCAATCAAGGGATCCGCTTGGAGTCTAAAGCTTCGTGTGTCATCCTTGTGTTTTCAAGACACAGGCAAGTCCTCGTCTGATCCACAAAACAAAACATCATTCAAAATTTCAACTTCCCTTTCAGGTGCTTAAGTCCACCTAGAAGACTGGATTCGGTGCAATCAGACTCCGAATGCGGTATGCGCGTTAAATTTCATTAAATGCGGCAATCAAGGGATCCGCTTGGAGTCTAAAGCTTCGTGTGTCATCCTTGTGTTTTCAAGACACAGGCAAGTCCTCGTCTGATCCACAAAACAAAACAATAATCTTGAAGTTTTTTTAATATAGTCATTTTCCCCTGGGTTTACCAGGAATGGGTTGAAAGTGTGTGTTGCACCGGCTTGAGATATGAGTTTGATTAGCTTAAAAAGTTGTAATTACAAGAAGATGATCAAAGATGCTACAACATAACTTGCACCGGCTTGAGATATGAGTTTGATTAGCTTAAATCTCTCTGATCCATGGTATCCACTTTTCAGACTGTCTTCATCGTTGACCGCTATCTCTCGGATAACAACTGAAAAAGTTGTAATTACAAGAAGATGATCAAAGATGCTACAACATAACTTGCACCGGCTTGAGATATGAGTTTGATTAGCTTAAATCTCTCTGATCCATGGTATCCACTTTTCAGGCTGTCTTCATCGTTGACCGCTATCTCTCGGATAACAACTGAAAAAGTTGTAATTACAAGAAGATGATCAAGGATGCTACAACATAACTTGCACCGGCTTGAGATATGAGTTTGATTAGCTTAAATCTCTCTGATCCATGGTATCCACTTTTCAGGCTGTCTTCATCGTTGACCGCTATCTCTCGGATAACAACTGAAAAAGTTGTAATTACAAGAAGATGATCAAAGATGCTACAACATAACTTGCACCGGCTTGAGATATGAGTTTGATTAGCTTAAATCTCTCTGATCCATGGTATCCACTTTTCAGGCTGTCTTCATCGTTGACCGCTATCTCTCGGATAACAACTGAAAAAGTTGTAATTACAAGAAGATGATCAAGGATGCTACAACATAACTTGCACCGGCTTGAGATATGAGTTTGATTAGCTTAAATCTCTCTGATCCATGGTATCCACTTTTCAGGCTGTCTTCATCGTTGACCGCTATCTCTCGGATAACAACTGAAAAAGTTGTAATTACAAGAAGATGATCAAGGATGCTACAACATAACTTGCACCGGCTTGAGATATGAGTTTGATTAGCTTAAATCTCTCTGATCCATGGTATCCACTTTTCAGGCTGTCTTCATCGTTGACCGCTATCTCTCGGATAACAACTGAAAAAGTTGTAATTACAAGAAGATGATCAAAGATGCTACAACATAACTTGCACCGGCTTGAGATATGAGTTTGATTAGCTTAAATCTCTCTGATCCATGGTATCCACTTTTCAGGCTGTCTTCATCGTTGACCGCTATCTCTCGGATAACAACTGAAAAAGTTGTAATTACAAGAAGATGATCAAGGATGCTACAACATAACTTGCACCGGCTTGAGATATGAGTTTGATTAGCTTAAATCTCTCTGATCCATGGTATCCACTTTTCAGGCTGTCTTCATCGTTGACCGCTATCTCTCGGATAACAACTGAAAAAGTTGTAATTACAAGAAGATGATCAAGGATGCTACAACATAACTTGCACCGGCTTGAGATATGAGTTTGATTAGCTTAAATCTCTCTAATCCATGGTATCCACTTTTCAGGCTGTCTTCATCGTTGATCGGTCAAAGTCTGTTAGCAATGATAACGAAATGATCGTTATCTCTCGGATAACAACTGAAAAGGTGTCTTCAATGATTCTAAAAAACTTGAAAGTAATTACAAGAAGATGATTTTACTGTCTAGTTCTTTTGGCCACAGGTACTGTCTAGTGGTTGGAACAAGGTATGGATATGGAGAACATGGGAACAGACTGTCTACTTCTTTTGATCATCTTTGAAAAGATTCCATAAGTAAAAAGTCATATGTTAAAAGTATCAAGACTATGAAATTAGTAAAACAACTTTACAGTTGTTTATCGGAGAGATAACTGTCAACGATGAAGACAGCCTGATAAAGGCTGAACACGAGTGTAATCAAACAAGGTGCTATGAAAACCACCAACGATCAATTATAATATAGTCTGGAAGTCAAAGATATCAATTAAACATGCAAAAATTATGTTTTGAAAAAATATGGGTATCGAATGTTTAGTCGGAGGACCACTTACAATGATTCATCAAAGTTGTACAAAGCTGGATGTTTTTACTGGAAAACCAAAACGAGCAATAAACGAAGCGAAACGGAGAGATATAATTTTTTTGGCTTGGAAACAACTTAAAAGAAGCAAAAATGAATTAAAATTATTTTTTGGTGATTAACAGATAATTTTAAAGAATTAAAAGAAATTCAAGTTTTTTAAAAAAAAGGCCAAAGCGCCTCGCTTTGGTCAAAGCGAGGAGCTTGTGGTCTAATCAAACCAGTCAAGCGCCTAGCTTTGGCCAAAGCTAGGCACCCAAGCGCCTCGCTTTGACCAAAGCTAGGCGCTTTGGCCTTTTTTTTAAAAAACTTGAATTTCTTTTAATTCTTTAAAATTATCTGTTAATCACCAAAAAATAATTTTAATTCATTTTTGCTTCTTTTAAGTTGTTTCCAAGCCAAGAAAATTATATCTCTCCGTTTCGCTTCGTTTATTGCTCGTTTTGGTTTTCCAGTAAAAACATCCAGCTTTGTACAACTTTGATGAATCATTGTAAGTGGTCCTCCGACTAAACATTCGACACAACAATTGTTTTTAATTCATATTTAAGTGTTTTTAATTACTTTTCGAGAAATGATAATTTTCAAATATTGCAGAGGTGTTACCAAGCATGTCAAGAAATGATAATTTTCAAATATTGCAAGTCCAAATCATTGTACGATGTCTTTTTTCAGAGGACCTCGACTCTTGAGATGTTGCAGGAGTTTGAAAAGTTTGAACTAAAATTTGAACTGTTATTTGGAATGTTCCTGTTTTCATATATTGCAGATCAAGGTGTTACCAAGCATGTCAAGAAATGATAATTTTCATTAACGCGGAAACCTTCGGTTTTGCAAAAACCTTCATTCCTTATTATTATTATTATTATTTACATTATTATCGTAAAGCAAATACGATAATAATGTAAATAATAATAATAATATGAATAGTGACCCTCTGGCAAACCTGCGTAAAGGACAGTGAGATTGATAACTGGACAGGTTAGCCAGGTGTTTGTCAAAAAGGTAGAGCACACCACTAGAGCAAAAAGTTGTGTGTATGAATAGTGACCCTCTGGCAAACTGGACAGGTTAGCCAGGTGTTTGTCAAAAAGGTAGAGCACACCACTAGAGCAAAAAGTTGTGTGTATGAATAGTGACCCTCTGGCAAACTGGACAGGTTAGCCAGGTGTTTGTCAAAAAGGTAGAGCACACCACTAGAGCAAAAAGTTGTGTGTATGAATAGTGACCCTCTGGCAAACTGGACAGGTTAGCCAGGTGTTTGTCAAAAAGGTAGAGCACACCACTAGAGCAAAAAGTTGTGTGTATGAATAGTGACCCTCTGGCAAACTGGACAGGTTAGCCAGGTGTTTGTCAAAAAGGTAGGCCACACCACTAGAGCAAAAAGTTGTGTGTAAGTTTTATTTAGCGTAAAAAGTTCATTGTACATATACCTCCTTATCTAAAAACAAATCACATCATTTGAATGAATAGTGACCCTCTGGCACACAACTTTCTTCAACCAAATCATTTCTTCAAGTTCATTTCACCAAAAAAAGCAAAACCCAAGAAAACAAAGATGAAACCGATTAATGTTCTAGTGGTGTGCCAGAGGGTCACTATTCATACGCAGGTTTGCCAGAGGGTCACTACTCATACAAATGATGTGATTTGTTTTTAGATAAGGAGGTATATGTACAATGATGAAAGAAGTTATCAATCTCACTTCTATTGTTTCGGGTTCCCTTTCATCGTTGACACATATCTCTCTGAGATGATAAAGGTAGATCATGGAAAGTTCAACTCAAGAAGTAAGATTGATACCTTCTCTATGGAAGTTGCTAAAATAGTTAAACAAAAGCTGAAATTGAACAGTTATTTGGAATGTTTCTGATCATTACAGTAAAATTCATTAGCTGGCGTTTGTCAAAACGAACAACTAAAATAAACTTTTCATGCAAGCAAGTAAAATTCAGTTGTTTGGACAGTGAGATTGATAACTGGACAGGTTAGCCAGACGTTTGTCAAACGAACAATTAAAATAAACTTTTCATGCAAACAAGTAAAATTCAGTTGTTGGACAGTGAGATTGATAACTGGACAGGTTAGCCAGACGTTTGTCAAACGAACAATTAAAATAAACTTTTCATGCAAGCAAGTAAAATTCAGTTGTTGGACAGTGAGATTGATAACTGGACAGGTTAGCCAGACGTTTGTCAAACGAACAATTAAAATATACTTTTCATACAAGCAAGTAAAATTCAGGAAAAAGCTGACATTTTGTTCCTTGTTGAAGAAAGAAATCAACAGTCGGACAGTGAGATTGATAACTGGACAGGTTAGCCAGACGTTTGTCAAACGAACAATTAAAATAAACTTTTCATGCAAGCAAGTAAAATTCAGTTGTTGGACAGTGAGATTGATAACTGGACAGGTTAGCCAGACGTTTGTCAAACGAACAATTAAAATATACTTTTCATACAAGCAAGTAAAATTCAGGAAAAAGCTGACATTTTGTTCCTTGTTGAAGAAAGAAATCAACAGTCGGATCGACGATTTTGTTTACCCTCCCATTGACATAAAAAATGTTTTTTTGAAAAACGTCTGACTTAAAAAAAAAAATGTTAAACCTTAATCTCAAAAGACCAAAAAAAAAAAAAAAAAAGTATTCTAAGCGCCTCGCTTAGGCCTAAGCGAGGCGCTTTGGGTCAAAAATCAGCTTTTTCTGACCTCGTACCGAGGTAGTTAAAAAGCAGAGAAAGCGCCTCGCTTAGGCCTAAGCGAGGCGCTTTCAAGGGGGTGAAAATAGAAGTGGGGGGGTGGAAATAGACCATGCCAACACAAAAAACACCCAAAAGGTGTCCAGGTTCATCCCCCCTTAGTTCAGGCGCCTCGCTTTGGGCAAAGCGAGGCGCTTGGAACACCATTTTCCAGACTCCCATGCAACCTCGTACTTCGTCTGACATTGATTTGACTGAAGCGCCTCGCTTTGGCCTAAGCGAGGCGCTTCAGACGGGAGTTGAAATAGAAAGTTGGGGGGTGCCAATAGACCGACCCTTTTTTAATTAGGTTCAAAGCTACCAGTACCACAAATATAAATATGCTTCTGCCAGAGATTGCACGCACACATGAAATTATAGTTTATTCTTAAGGATGGAAACTCATGTAATCTTTTACTTCTTTCAGCGTTTCAGCGAAGTGTCAGTGCCGTTTCAGGCGCTGCAGTTACATCGTTTCGCATCGTTTTAGACGCTGCTGTTACAGATGTGTGAATGATGGTTGGGGAACCACAATTACACCTAGTATTAGACCTGTGTATGTAGGGTTTTTTATACGCAAACAATATAAAAAACAAGGCAAAAAATATCAAAACTAAATAAATAAGGAAAAAGACTAAACTACCCCTCTATATCAGTTAGTTTTTAACCAAGTTAGTGATTTGGACTTGATTTAGCAACTTTTAGAAAACCTCAATGGTTCCAGTGAGAAAAAAACATTTTTTGGATGGATGTAGCAAAAGTGGGAAAACCTCAATGACGATTTTGGCTATTTACTCACATGTATATAAATAACGTTTTATAGCAATCATGAGTCAACAATAGTGTTGCTGCAGTTGTCGACAGCATTCGCTCTACAACAATTGGGTCATTGGCTGGAAATGGAACACCAACAGGATATGATATTGCAGGTTCTGGTTTGATGCTCTGAGGAGTGGTTATATACTGTTGATTGTTGACTACTTGAATCTAGTTTGTTTAGCTCTAATCGAGCCAAATGGTTTCGCAGACAAAAATGAAATGGTCCGTTGCTTGTTGACGGGTATTGGAATGCCTTTATCTAACACCAAGGGCGAAATGATTAGCTGGTATTGGTACTTTTCTAATTACTGCTGCTACTTGTAGTCCATTGAATCATCTGAATTAACTGTTCATCGTCTGGCAGTTCGTATAAACCTATTGGCTGCCAAGATGTTCTTGATTTCAGGAGGGTTTGTTATGAACTGTTGGAGCCACTGGAGTTAAAAGAATCGTTTGGAACCGTGTTTTATCGATGCATGATGATAGTTTATTACATAGCTGATGAAGCCATGCAACCATTTAGTAGGATCTCGAATTTGTTAAGTACCGTACATCAGAAAAAGATTTCTTAGAGGTTCACTGAGTTGTAAACCTTAAGACTGAACATCAAACAAGAACACAGATTTCAACCCTTTTGACTGGATATTAAATAGGGGCCGCGCAAATGCAAGCCCCTACTGCCACAAATTATGACGTAGGCTTGACCACTTGGGCCGACCTTAGGCGGGCATGTTGGATAGTATAGAAGTGAATGTGAGTTGGTTGTGTCCCACATTGGTGGGGAGATGGAATTTGGAAGACTTTATAAGATGAAGCTTAAGTGTAAGATTTAAAATGTTAAGTTACTTTATACTCTAGTATAAAATTTGTTGCTGAAGAAATATTCGTTCAGAAGCAGTCGACTTCAAGCAAGTGGGATAGTCTGCACCGCGCCGCACTGTTGAACCGGTGTACCCTGGGAACAGACGACGAATCTGTTTAAGGGAATTGTGTCAAACACAAGCCCGGTTCCTTTTTCTTAATCTGTTCAGTTTTTCTTTTCTGTTTGTTTCTTTGCAGAATCGTTGCTGTCTCTATTTGCTGTAAGATTTTCTAACAGGGCACCCCTCCTGAGTGCAATGGAGGTCACCAACCCAGGCCATAGACCTTCTTGATCATCCATCGACCCCGTCCAGATAAGTGAGTATTCCATTTGCCCATATCTCTTTTTATACAACCACATCCCCCTTTGCTTTCTTTGACCACCGATGTATGATAATATCTACACTTCTTTTATAACTTCTGAAACGTTAGCAAACTGCTATCTCCATCATTAGAATGAGGAACTTTTTTTTATTATAAATAGAGAATTACACAGCGTGTGATATTAAGTTACGTAGATAATCATTTTCACCCCTTACATGTTCTTTTATAGACTTTAAGAAGATAAACAAAATCATTGATGTACAGAGTAGTAAACCAATTCATGAACCCTTGAACCTTCTAGTGGAAGTTCACTTGTTTATTAACCAAATTTATGTTTGTTTAGTTAAATTAACGCATAGGATCAAGCATCTCATCCGTTTTGTTTGTCTATGCGCGTGAACATTAATAGTTAGGGTCTGTTTGGTATGGGGTAATGGAATGGACGAGGTAATAGAATAGACAAATGAATGAAATGGATCATTACCATTCCATAGTCTTGTTTGGTAACCATGTGAGAATGGATGAATCATTACTTTATATTGTTCGGTAGGCAGAAAAAAAGAAACGAATAAAATTGGTGGTAGTGAGTGGTGACAGTGGCGGTCGTCGCCGATTGATGGCGATGGTGGTCGGTGGGTGGTGGCAGCCGTTGGTGGGCAGTGACGACGGTGTTCGGCAATGATGGTCGGTGGCGGTGGATGACAGTGGTGGTCAGTGGCAGTGGTGGTTGGTGGGTGACGGCGGTCAGCGATGTCGATGATGGTCGGTGCCGGCGGTGGTCGGTGGGTGGCGGTGGTTAGCTATTGTCGATGACGGTGGGGGCGACGATGGTGGGTGAAGGGTGGCGGTGGTTGACATAATCAGAAAATAAGAAAAACTAGAAAAGAAGGATGAATTCAAGTGTTTTTAGTCGGAAAGTTTAAAAAGAAACCGCCCGAGAAAAACAATTGCAAGAACAAACTGAGAAACACTTGGAGAGAACAATATATTTATACCCATCGCATTTATTGCGATGGGAAGGAAAGTAACCATCACAGACCCACGTGCTTGACTTTTTATAGACAGAGGCCCAACGACATCGTGACACGTCAGACGGCCCACATGCTTGACTGCACACACGTCGCGTGTGTACCACTCGCCTGACGGTTACCCTAAGAAGGTAACCCTCACACGCCATTTTCATGTCCCCTACATGCGCGAAAATGGAAGAATTCCTCTTCCATTTTTTTATATCATCACTGCCGCGCCTAAATAACGGCAGATGCCTACTCAGGCCTCCGGCATGCACTGCAATAAACATCTATCATGACCACACTCGTCATACGCTATACATACTGATCCCTGTAGGCACACCAGTTAATGCAATCGTTTAAGAATTATGATTCAACTTTAAACTTGATCATGATACGACCCACATGTACACCTTGATAAACACATGAAAACCCGGTGACGACAAGATGCGAATCAAGGTACACATCAAAGTCACATGCAAGTCCTTTTTCAGGAATTCGACAAGTCCAGCACCCCTCATTTCTTCTCCACAAAGCAACATAAAGCACTGGACTAGGAGACTTGAAGGGATATGGTGCCAAAACCAATGACACCATATCAATAAAAGCAACTCGTTCTTTCCTATGGCAAAAAGTCAAGATATAAGAAGAAAGTAGAGTGGTTGATTAAGATCTGTAAACGTCCAACGAAAGTAGTGTGGTTGATTAAGATCTGTAAACGTCCAACAAAGGGCTGCGTCAATGACCATGACACCAATTCTTCCGCCTGTTCTAGGTCAGCGGGGATAACTACATCAGACATAATGACGCCACTCGTTCCGCCCGTTTTACGTCAACGGAACAAGCTACGTCTGTCACAATGACGCCAGTTGCCCCGCCCATTTTACGTCAGCGCAAGCCTGACACAAACGAAGCTTCCTGATACGAAAAGTCAAAAGTCTCGCTGACGCATTCTACAGATACCTTTTCGGGCAGCATCGAGACACACAACAAAGGACCAACAAGCCCTAGACAACTGTTCCCGACATGCAGGGCGCCCGTCAGAGTCTATGACCAATCACAGGCCACGCCTGGCCTGACAACCAGAAAAGACGATGACGTGGCGCCTCCCCAACCAATTATCCCTAACACAAGACTTTTGCAACGCCCACTTGTCCCCAATTCCACCGACTTTCTGTGTCCACGCAATTGACGCCACGTGGGTCTTTCAACAGGACGGTAACATCTTCCCTTTTGCTCCATTTTTACATGTCCACTTGCATCGAATTGGGCTTGGATACTTGGGCCAGAGACTAGGAGATACCTCTACCTGGGTCGGGCTTAAGGGTTGAGGATTGGTTGAGAGAGTTGGATCATCTGAATGCTATAAAAGGAGGAGCCCCTTCTCCTTTTATGGCATCACTTAATTCTGAACACTCCCATTGAAAAGAGTACAAGCACATCATACTTTTCCAACCCTTATTTTAATAATACCAACCTTTAGAGGCTTGGTTCTTCTAATCGGTTATCTCCACTTACTCTTGGTCTAGTTTCCTAACCCTTCACTCACAACTATATACTCTCAATCTTAAACCCCCACTATTTCGTGTGGAATCACTACCTAGATCAGCCCTGACCCGTTGATCTAGGATTCGTGTTTCTTAAGATAATTATTATGTAATTAATTAATAAGAATCCTAGTTATAGTCTAACGAGATAGATTAGCTATACGTATCATTTTAATTGGTAGAGATTTGTAAGTTGTGGTTTTTATGTACTTTTGTTGAATCTAAAAATATGGTGAGAGTTTGCCATAATATTGTTCATTTTGATTATCTATTGGGACTTGATACAACATAAAAAATGTTTGTTTCATCATAATTAACTTTGGTGTTTAAATTTGTATACGTACGTAAGAAAATGACCCTCTACTTAACGTGGTACTATGTTTCATTGTTTGTAATATGGTTCATTGTTTCTTAACTCTATGGCAAAAGAATATTTACTACTTGTTAAGTGCCCTTGGGGCTTGGGCTACATTAATAGGGTTGATCCAATTAGCAACAATGCCTCAGCCCAGCTATACTACTAAAACCCCAAATCTTATTGGGCTTGAATACAGCTTGACTAGTCCACTACTCCACTCATATAAGTATACCGGTTTATACCGGCTGATATAACCAGTTGAACCGCCTGGTACAACCGTTTAAACCACCTGGTAAGCCCAGTTGAACCACTCGATATGGCCGATTGAACCGCTTTTTTAGCCTAACCGATATGATACAAAAACCGGTTTTTAAGACATTGAATAGATCTCAAAAATGTTTTAAAATAAATTGAATATCCACTATCCAAATGTCAAAATTTTAAAAGCAGACATAATAGAAATGGATTTATTTATTTTTAATAATTAATAATTATAACAGTTATAGCAGTTATAACATTGGCTTTAAATTTCCAGACAATTCAAAATATAAAATTAAAAAACAAAAGCGAATGATAGGTTAACATTTGTTTAAGTTACTCATCTATATCTATATATATATATAAAAGAAAAGACTTTTGCTGACGTGGCGTGCAATGGAGGCCTCAACCTTGTGTCATGTGGCATCATAATGGAGAGTTTTTGGTGTTTTTAAATTGTTTCCTTTTTAATTAAATTGAGTTATTTTAGGAAAAAAGAATTTAAAAATAAATTTAAAATTTTCTCTCTCATATTTCCTCTCATAACTTTTAAACGTTTATATCTTTTATATACGGGATTTTTTAAAGAAAAAAATTACACCAAATTAACGAGCGTTTTATTATCTTTCCAACGAGTACCATAGTGCTATATAAAAAACGGAGAAAAAATCGACTATTTTTTATGGGGTTTCGTTCATACAGGAAAAAAACACACAAAGTGTTCATGTTATCACGTAAAATTAGATTTTGTGGGGAATATGAGTTATTACTGATTAAAATACTATGAACATGCAATGATTGGAAGATTTTGTGGTTAGTTAACTTGAGCAATTTGTAATAGGTTATCACGTAAAATTAGATTTATCAACCCCGGGACCCTCCCGGGGTAATCGGCTAGTATATAATAAAAGAAAGCAATTTTAATGACATGGCACTTAAGGAAGCATTCTCCTTCTTGAGTGTGCCATGTGTCATGCCATGTGGCAAATTAAAAAAAAACAAATAATAATATAAAACCTAATCTACTAAAATTAAATTGAGTTAATTTAGGAAAAAAAAATTTAAAAACAAATTAAAATTTTTCTCTCTTATGTTTTCCCCCATAATTTTTAAACGTTAATATCTTTTATATACGAGATATTTAAAGAAAAAAAATTACACCAAATTAACGACCGTTTTATTATCTTTCCAACGAGTACCATAGTGCTATATAAAAAATGGAGAAAAAAACGACTATATTTTGTGGGGTTTCGTTCATACAGGAAAAAAAACAAAGTGTTCAGGTTATTCATTAATCATGTTTTTTCTTTTAAATCAGGTTCTTATCTACGATGTTTAAATTCAGGCCAATCGTCATGCTTTCATTGGAATTTTACTCTTCTAAAGATGCATAGGTATACTTCATGAAAAAAAGCTATGAGAAAGAATTGCGCAACACTGCAACACATGGTGTCACCTTATAGCAAGGTTATTTTTTTATTTATTTAATTACAAGAGTAATAATTATTACGATTATAAACCAAAGCCATTTTAATGACATGGCACTCAAAGAGGCATTCTCCTCATTGACTGTGTCATGTGTCATCCCATGTGGCATTGAGATATTTTAGAAAAAAAAAATTAAAAAATAAAATTGGATTTTTCTCTCTTATGTATCCTTCCATAATTTTTAAACATTAATATCTTTTATATACGAGATTTTTTAGAGAAAAAAGTTACACCAAATTAACGAGCGTTTTTTTTATCTTTCCAACGAGTACCATAGTGCTATATAAAAAACGGAGAAAAAAAGACTATTTTTTTGTGGGGTTTTGTTCATACAGGAAAAAAAAACAAAGTGTTGAGGTAAATCATTAATCATGTATAGACAAGTCACTAATTATGTTCAAATCAGTAAATGTGAATTCTATTTTCAACATGCGTTAGCATTGAAGTTATACATTGCTTTAGGTTAGATATTAATATTAGAGTTATATATTGTTTAAGGGGCGTTAACATTGGAGATACATTTTTAATTGTTTTAGGTTAGGTGCTACCCAAAGCTTTCTTGCATGTAACTGTAAAGTGAATCATTCTATTTCATATGTAAAATTAATATGTCATATTAGTTTCTCAACCCCGGGACGTTCCCGGGGTATAATCTAGTTATATAATTACTCATTATATAAAATGGTAAAAAAAAAAACCGTGCGCAATTTATTGTGATTGGAAAAAAAAAATGTTTTGCCATCTTCGTAAAGTACTTTAGAAACTGAAATACGTTTATAATAAAAATAAACAATATGATTATAGATGGAGTCTTGGTTTATCCATATTATTTTGTTTTCATCATTTCAAACAAATCTTAAACATATTTATCTATAAATCCAGAATTGATTCCCTAACCACTCGAGGGACCATAGATCACCATCGTACACCCTTGTGAGATATGCTTTGGACTAATCCAAAATCCCTTGTGTGTATCCATTTTGTGTGCCATTGATTACTCCAAATTAACATTGTTTTAATCAATTTAGTTACAAGAAATTAAAATAGTCAGTTTTTTTCCTTAAAAAAAACAATGTAATAACTTACTCCAATTATAACAATACGTATAAAAAATTATTTACAATAGTACGTTTAAACTAACTATAATGATATGTCTAAAATACAATAGAGTATCAAAGTTGTGAATATAATGCGACCTATAAACATTGGATCCTTTTTGTTATCTAGGAAACCCATAACAATTCATACATTCTACTCTAGATCTTAAATATTTAATTAAAATTATATAATGGTAATCTATTACTGTATATAATTTATCTATTTAGTTAACTAATTAATCTCTCATTTCTCTGAACTTTTTTTACATGTTTAGAACGACGTCTAATTCTATTCTACTCCTATTAATCACATATGCATGCAACTTACATGATTTGAACTTTCAAATCTCTTGAATAGAGAAGAGATGTACAGCTTACCTTTACGGCATGTACCTTGGGACATTGCACTTAAGGAAGCATTCTCCTTCTTGAGTGTGCCATGTGTCATGCCATGTGGCAAATTAAAAAAAAACAAATAATAATATAAAACCTAATCTACTAAAATTAAATTGAGTTAATTTAGGAAAAAAAAATTTAAAAACAAATTAAAATTTTTCTCTCTTATGTTTTCCCCCATAATTTTTAAACGTTAATATCTTTTATATACGAGATATTTAAAGAAAAAAAATTACACCAAATTAACGACCGTTTTATTATCTTTCCAACGAGTACCATAGTGCTATATAAAAAATGGAGAAAAAAACGACTATATTTTGTGGGGTTTCGTTCATACAGGAAAAAAAACAAAGTGTTCAGGTTATTCATTAATCATGTTTTTTCTTTTAAATCAGGTTCTTATCTACGATGTTTAAATTCAGGCCAATCGTCATGCTTTCATTGGAATTTTACTTTTCTAAAGATGCATAGGTATACTTCATGAAAAAAAGCTATGAGAAAGAATTGCGCAACACTGCAACACATGGTGTCACCTTATAGCAAGGTTATTTTTTTATTTATTTAATTACAAGAGTAATAATTATTACGATTATAAACCAAAGCCATTTTAATGACATGGCACTCAAAGAGGCATTCTCCTCATTGACTGTGTCATGTGTCATCCCATGTGGCATTGAGATATTTTAGGAAAAAAAAATTAAAAAATAAAATTGGATTTTTCTCTCTTATGTATCCTTCCATAATTTTTAAACATTAATATCTTTTATATACGAGATTTTTTAGAGAAAAAAGTTACACCAAATTAACGAGCGTTTTTTTTATCTTTCCAACGAGTACCATAGTGCTATATAAAAAACGGAGAAAAAAAGACTATTTTTTTGTGGGGTTTTGTTCATACAGGAAAAAAAAACAAAGTGTTGAGGTAAATCATTAATCATGTATAGACAAGTCACTAATTATGTTCAAATCAGTAAATGTGAATTCTATTTTCAACATGCGTTAGCATTGAAGTTATACATTGCTTTAGGTTAGATATTAATATTAGAGTTATATATTGTTTAAGGGGCGTTAACATTGGAGATACATTTTTAATTGTTTTAGGTTAGGTGCTACCCAAAGCTTTCTTGCATGTAACTGTAAAGTGAATCATTCTATTTCATATGTAAAATTAATATGTCATATTAGTTTCTCAACCCCGGGACGTTCCCGGGGTATAATCTAGTTATATAATTACTCATTATATAAAATGGTAAAAAAAAAAAACCGTGCGCAATTTATTGTGATTGGAAAAAAAAAATGTTTTGCCATCTTCGTAAAGTACTTTAGAAACTGAAATACGTTTATAATAAAAACTAGCTAACTACCCCGGGAAGGTCCCGGGGTTGAAAAACCTAATATGACGTAATAAAAATGATAAAAAAAGAAAACATAAAGTAGGTCACGAAAAGAGTAAATAAGTTAAACATAATCAATCTTAGTTAAAAAATTTCATTACGTGATGACCTATTGCAAATGGCCAAGTTAACTAACCACAAAATCTCTTAATCACTGTATGAACCAACACAACACAGTAGAAAATCAGATTCTAAATCTAAAAACTTCATATTAACCGGGTATTACTCTATCTCAGAAGCATAGATAACATATATATGAATGATAAATAAAGATCACACAAAATCTCAATCATCGATAAGTGATTTAGAAGAACTAAACTAAAAACCATTTAATAGATGAACACATATGACCGAGTACATTAAACACGATTCAAGGTTTCAAAAACTATACGATTTAGATTTTCAAGATTGAGATTTCAACATACTTGTTGATTTCTTCCTTTCCTTCCATTCCGATTGCGAGCTAAGAATTTTGGAATCTGAAAATGCAAAGACACTATCGACAGAGAGTTGATATAATATGGCGATAGTAGCAAAGTGTAACTTACTGTCATGTGCTATAGGTTTCTTCTTGTTGATTGCAACCGAAGGTTCCTCTTGTTCATCAGTTTTTCAGCATCTTCTTCTTCATGGGGTCTTTTTCTTATGTTTTTGTTCTTTAAGGGTTTATTAAAAAAGCTGAACACTGCAGAAATTAAAGAAACTTTGTAAACAACCTGCATTTAATAAAACTTATTATTATTATACGTGAAGGTAGAATTAGGTTAAAAACTTCGGTTTTTTGGGGTTGTTCTTCGAGTTTTTCAGCCCTCTGACCATCCATCTGCAATTCAAACAATCAAACAAAAAAATTATGAACATCATTACTTTGCGAAATCAAGGAATATATATAGGAAAGCTCATAGAACACTAAGTTAGAGGAATATTCAAACCGTGAATGTCATGTAGAATAAAGGTAGTACATGCTCTTCGATGGCCTTACACAACTTTGAACAAAAGGGAATTGCTTACCATAGACCTCTTTTCAAAGTTTAAAAGAACGGAAACGCGCCTCGAGGTCAAAGATTTTTAGGACACGTAAACACGGCGAGTACGAATACCGTCACATTGTCGTAATGCACCGAATCGATATCGATCTTAATCGAATTCTTGACACTATCTTTTAATAAAGCTGCATATATATTAATGTAGAAAAAAAATCTCCATTAACCGCCAAAAAAGGTAACATTCATCAAACAAAGCCATAGAGCAAAATCCACAATTATATATATCAAATAATCTTTAATATTAATGAACCACAAGGGATATATACAGCTTATACAAACACCTGTAGAAATTACTTAAAAATAGAAAAAATTACTAACCAATATTAATCCATTAATAATTTATAAACAGAACAATAATATTAGACACGTCAATAACGAACAGCAAGAGATATATACAAAATTACTCAAAAAGAGATTTTATTAATTAATAACCATTAACAAATCTATAAACAGAATAAATATAATCAATCATCAAACGATTAATATTTAAGACAAAAACAAAGGGAAACAAAATATTCAAGACAAAATCACACACTTTTTTTTTTAAATCAGCACTGATTTGGGGTTAAAAGAAAGACGTACCAGAACCTTTGTATTGTGACCATTTGTCTAGCACCATCATCATCATCATCTCATCATTACCTTCGTATTATATATATTCACACTCACATTAATAGCTATAATCTAAAAAGTATATATCTACTAAATAATATAATCTGTAAATATATCTTATGAAATACCATAGGTTTATATAACTGTAAAATAAATTCGTAAAAAATTGAAAACATACAAATGGTAAAACACTTGCCGAAAGAAAATAATATATAATATTATAATAAAACAATTAATATTATAATAAAACAATTCATATGCATTGAGAGGATAAAAATTAATAGGTGTGATGACACTGCAGTACTATGCACTCTATGATTTGGAGTATAGGTCTATCTTTATTATTTAAGTTATTCTTTTCTTTTCCATATTCTTACTTCTCTTCTTCATGTTAAGACCAGGTCGCCGGCCGGAGCTAATACTTCGATTTTGCTATACAGTCCTCACTTTTCCTCCTTCCTATTCTATCTTCACTATAAAGCGGGCCTGTTGGTATCTTTAGGCGAAAAAAATGTGTCTTTTGGTAGGAAAAAGCAAAGAAGACGGTCGGACCGCCCGAATCGACGATCCACCGAACTCACAAAAAAATCGAACCGGCCGATTTTTTACGAAGCTAACGAACTGCAGAAATCGGACAACCCACCGGTACTGAAGCGACCGGAAAACCCTAACCTGGGCTTAGAACAATGGCAGTAGTACATGCGTCAGCTTGTATGGGTACTGGTTTGAAGGCCGAAGCCCTAACAGCAAATAGGGTGGCGGCGACTGTGGGATGAGTGTGTAGCGGAACCCTAGATGGTTAGGGTTGTGGCCAACGGCAGAGGGAGGAAGAAGAAGGCGCGCTCAGGTGGTGGGTGATGGCTGTGAGGTGGTGGTGGCTGACGGTGTTTAGAGAGAAGAAGAGAGAGGAGGAGAGCTAGGGTTTGGGAATGAGAATGAGAATGAGAAGAGGCGGATATAATTTTAGGGTTTAAAGGTTTTCCTTTTTTTTTTATTAAAAACCAAACTAATTAAAAAACACTAAAAACTTTCAATTAGGATGCCACGTGGCACTATCAAGAGGAGGTTGAATGCACCATTGAACGCCACGTCAGCAAAAGGGCTTTGTTTTATATATATATATATATTGTTTGACCCATTTGAGGTGAAAAAGTACCCAAATCAACCATCGCCCATTTAAGTCAGCATGTCAAACTCTTGGTTAACAAAAATTACTGTTATGATGGAAATAACAGTAGATATGTAGATGAAATAGTGAAAGATACACGTACCATTCTTACGAACAACGTATGACGATTAAGCATTATATCAAACGCCGACGACACGTCCCTTGATGCCTATACATGTTACGGGATCCAATAAAAGGCATTTCTGCTAATCGGTTTCCCTATCAGCTTGTTATGGTTAAAACATACGAGGGGAATGCGTGTACAGAACAAAGTTCAAGAACAAAAAAACAGAAAGATCAAATGTAATTAGGAATTTTAACCTCATGGATCACTACCCTTTTCCAAAATTGTTGTAGATAATCCTGAACAATCCAACCTCCACAAGTTTTACCTGACAAGATTTATCAAGAGGATATTAATTTAAAAAATTACATGACAACTGAATTTTAATGATCAATTCAATAAGAAAATGAGCCTATCTAAGCTTTTCTCACGCTGGAACACAAATGTATATATAGAAATTACCATTTAATGAGTACTGGAACACAAATCAAAATATAATTGACTTATTGATACCTGGAACCATCAACCAATGTAGATTTAATGCTGATATTGAGATGGATGTACATGTGCAGAAGAAGAATTCTGATTCAAAACAAAAACTGAATAAATTAAGTGATATAAGAATGCAAACGAAAGCGAATGGTCAGAGTTGTTACAACAATAACGCTTAAATATAAAAAGTTATGATTGAATAACAATTTGGGTGCGCCTACACATTTATTTGAAAATTATAAACATAACAAAATTGACAAATAAGAACATCACATAGTGGATTAAGTTGAATATGGAGATCACACAATAATGGATATGTTGAAGCCCCCTTAATGGAGTATCAAAAGGATGCAGTGTATAACAGCAAGTGTATCGACATAACATACTTCAATTAGACCATGAGACCTCTGCCATCAATCTGTTATCGTTATCTGAATAAAGTTAAATTTAGATTAAAGGACAGTGGAAACTCAAAAGAAATTTTCTTGAAAGATAGGTGTACATACAGCTTTAATTATTCACCAACTTTTTTTTAGTATGATTAAATAAGAATGAAAACACTACATCTTTTTGTTAAAGCCTATCACATTCAAAGCCCCACCAAATTAGCCAAGGTCATCTAAAATCATAAATTAAGATTAATAAACTTCAATACCAAGATATTTGCTACAATGAACTATATAATATATAACGCAGCTGGTAACTCCCAGTTAGCTTTCTCACGAGTTACTTCCCTTGGTAACACATAGCATTCCAAGTTGGTAAATAGTAGGATATACCAAAAGCATAACATTTTTTCAATCGAAAAGCAAGCAATTACAAACCATAAAGCGCTAGACAGATGAAATTAGTTACTCGATGGACTTAGGTTCTTATTTAATTTCCTACGAACTGTCAGCCTACATAAAACCAACATTAAAATTGATAGTTAAGACATAAACAACTAAAACCTATGAGGATTAAAGATCAAACCGATTGGAAAAAAAAATCCTTACATGACTGAAGTTCATAGTATGAGATTATCCCAAAGAAGCGGAATATTTAGAGTACTAATGAGATTGTAGTAATCTGTCAAGAGAAGAAAAAAAATATAACAAAGTTCAAAATTACAATAAACAAATATTTAATTTGAGTAATAATTCATTGTAAACCAAACATAAACATAAGATAAAGAGTTTTAAAATAGAATCAAAACTGAAGCCTAATTTCTTAACACATACCTATCTTCTTCGACCATTATTTCCTTTTGCACACCTATCCTAGATGGTTAGGGTTGTGGCCAACGGCAGAGGGAGGAAGAAGAAGGCGCGCTCAGGTGGTGGGTGATGGCTGTGAGGTGGTGGTGGCTGACGGTGTTTAGAGAGAAGAAGAGAGAGGAGGAGAGCTAGGGTTTGGGAATGAGAATGAGAATGAGAATGAGAAGAGGCGGATATAATTTTAGGGTTTAAAGGTTTTCCTTTTTTTTTTATTAAAAACCAAACTAATTAAAAAACACTAAAAACTTTCAATTAGGATGCCACGTGGCACTATCAAGAGGAGGCTGAATGCACCATTGAACGCCACGTCAGCAAAAGGGCTTTGTTTTATATATATATATAGATAAACAATATGATTATAGATGGAGTCTTGGTTTATCCATATTATTTTGTTTTCATCATTTCAAACAAATCTTAAACATATTTATCTATAAATCCAGAATTGATTCCCTAACCACTCGAGGGACCATAGATCACCATCGTACACCCTTGTGAGATATGCTTTGGACTAATCCAAAATCCCTTGTGTGTATCCATTTTGTGTGCCATTGATTACTCCAAATTAACATTGTTTTAATCAATTTAGTTACAAGAAATTAAAATAGTCAGTTTTTTTCCTTAAAAAAAACAATGTAATAACTTACTCCAATTATAACAATACGTATAAAAAATTATTTACAATAGTACGTTTAAACTAACTATAATGATATGTCTAAAATACAATAGAGTATCAAAGTTGTGAATATAATGCGACCTATAAACATTGGATCCTTTTTGTTATCTAGGAAACCCATAACAATTCATACATTCTACTCTAGATCTTAAATATTTAATTAAAATTATATAATGGTAATCTATTACTGTATATAATTTATCTATTTAGTTAACTAATTAATCTCTCATTTCTCTGAACTTTTTTTACATGTTTAGAACGACGTCTAATTCTATTCTACTCCTATTAATCACATATGCATGCAACTTACATGATTTGAACTTTCAAATCTCTTGAATAGAGAAGAGATGTACAGCTTACCTTTACGGCATGTACCTTGGGACATTGCACTTAAGGAAGCATTCTCCTTCTTGAGTGTGCCATGTGTCATGCCATGTGGCAAATTAAAAAAAAACAAATAATAATATAAAACCTAATCTACTAAAATTAAATTGAGTTAATTTAGGAAAAAAAAATTTAAAAACAAATTAAAATTTTTCTCTCTTATGTTTTCCCCCATAATTTTTAAACGTTAATATCTTTTATATACGAGATATTTAAAGAAAAAAAATTACACCAAATTAACGACCGTTTTATTATCTTTCCAACGAGTACCATAGTGCTATATAAAAAATGGAGAAAAAAACGACTATATTTTGTGGGGTTTCGTTCATACAGGAAAAAAAACAAAGTGTTCAGGTTATTCATTAATCATGTTTTTTCTTTTAAATCAGGTTCTTATCTACGATGTTTAAATTCAGGCCAATCGTCATGCTTTCATTGGAATTTTACTCTTCTAAAGATGCATAGGTATACTTCATGAAAAAAAGCTATGAGAAAGAATTGCGCAACACTGCAACACATGGTGTCACCTTATAGCAAGGTTATTTTTTTATTTATTTAATTACAAGAGTAATAATTATTACGATTATAAACCAAAGCCATTTTAATGACATGGCACTCAAAGAGGCATTCTCCTCATTGACTGTGTCATGTGTCATCCCATGTGGCATTGAGATATTTTAGGAAAAAAAAATTAAAAAATAAAATTGGATTTTTCTCTCTTATGTATCCTTCCATAATTTTTAAACATTAATATCTTTTATATACGAGATTTTTTAGAGAAAAAAGTTACACCAAATTAACGAGCGTTTTTTTTATCTTTCCAACGAGTACCATAGTGCTATATAAAAAACGGAGAAAAAAAGACTATTTTTTTGTGGGGTTTTGTTCATACAGGAAAAAAAAACAAAGTGTTGAGGTAAATCATTAATCATGTATAGACAAGTCACTAATTATGTTCAAATCAGTAAATGTGAATTCTATTTTCAACATGCGTTAGCATTGAAGTTATACATTGCTTTAGGTTAGATATTAATATTAGAGTTATATATTGTTTAAGGGGCGTTAACATTGGAGATACATTTTTAATTGTTTTAGGTTAGGTGCTACCCAAAGCTTTCTTGCATGTAACTGTAAAGTGAATCATTCTATTTCATATGTAAAATTAATATGTCATATTAGTTTCTCAACCCCGGGACGTTCCCGGGGTATAATCTAGTTAAAAAAATAAAATTATAATTGTTTTTCAAGTACATATTTTTAAAGTAAAGATAATTTATAGTGAAGGATAAATTTCTGTATATGTAGGATGAATTTCTACATGTGTAGGATAAGCCTAATGATAATTTCGATATGTGTAGGATAAAAGTATGATAATTTTGATGTGTGTATGATAAATTTTGATATGTGTAGAACAAGTTTTGATGTGTGTAAAATAAAATATTTAAAAGTAATTAATGTGAAATGAGTTAAAGTATTTAATGATATTTCTTCTTTTTCTACTCAAAATAAAATTCTTCCCAAATGATCCTCCCCCTATAGATATATTGTTTGATAGTGTTTTTTTTATGATTTTATACCTATATAGGTAGGTATATATATAACGTTACTAGTGTGTTAGAGATTTTTTACGTATGTACATGTATATAGGTATACTGTTTAATACAATGTTTTGAAACCCGGACCGGACTGGTCGGTCCGACCGGTCGGACCAGGCTCCGGACCCCCGGCCGGTCTGGGTTAGATGGTTGGACCGCCTGTGCTACGGACCGGCTGCGATCCGGCGAATCGGCCGGTCGGACCGGGAAACCGGAAGGTTGGACCGGTCTTTTTGATTTTTTTTTATTTTTGTTTTTGTTTTTGGGCCGGTTCGTTGGACCGGTGAACCGGCCGGGGGGTCCGGTTCGACGTCCGGTCCGGTTCTGAAAACCTTGGTTTAATAGGACTCCTAAAAGCTTTTTAAACCTAGATATATAATTTAATTAAGTAATCTAAAAAAAGATATTGCATCGGCAACATCTTCTTACAAAAAATAGATATAAGAATTCTACAAACACTCAAAGACATATTGCAATTCCACACTTACACGAAATGTGTTTACAAGAAATCTACAAGAACTCAAATACATATTTCAATTCTGGTGACATGCACATGTATATATCAAGTTGGACCAAAACTTGACATGTTCAATATCAGAAACTTTCCATCTTATTAATTTTTGTAAGTTGAATGTATATGACTATTGTGTGTGTGTGGTGTAATTATTAATTTAGCAACAATGATTTAGTGGATACAAAGGATAAATTTCACTATCAACTGAAGTACGTTGATTGCATGTAATGATAAAGTTGACATCATCTATTATTAGCATGGATTACATATAATATTAACTAGTAGATATGATCACATTTGTTATTCATTCGGCTTCTTTGTATCTTTCATAAAAACTCAAATGATATCCATGCTAGGTACGGACCTTAATTATCCGGACATCACGAAGTTTGGGAATCACATAAGAGAATTTAGAACGTCGGTGTTTCACAAACCTCCACAAACTACTACCTTAGCATCACATATTCAAATCATATTTTCAAACTTTCCTTCAAACTCTCACTTTTCTCTTAATATATTGTCATAACAATTCTGTGTGGCTAGAGACTTATTAGGAGGGTTGCATTGTATTACTCTCACTGGTCTGTTACTAAGATGACTTATCTTTACTAGTTGTTGCGACTTCATAAGTTGCTTGACATTGATTTGTGACGGTATATTCACCTCAAACTACATGGTATACACATTACCAACCTAGCAAAGGCAACACATATATGCCTCTAACTTAACCATAAAATGTTTGTAAAAAGATATCTTCACTATTTATTGCAAACATTTTGTTGATATTGACATAAATCTTATCTTTTGATAACTTATATAATGTTCATGTGTTCTTATTTATTTAACTAAAATTAAAGAACTTGCTGAACCATTTTTTTTAAATATAACAAAAGAAGAAGAAACATATTTAAGAGAAAACGACATGAAATCATCACTCTATTAGGGTTGCAATCCTTGTTAAGACAAAGTGACATGTTTTTGCCATTTTAAAACCACATTTTATTCAAATCCTATCCAAATAATCTTGGTTTTGTCATTTTCAGTGAATTTATAATACCTTTATAACACGACTGTTTTCAACCCAAAACGACTTGTTTGTCACCAAATTCCCTAAAATGAGTATTGTTCCATCTTACACCTATTCTTTTTAGTTGTAAAACACCTGTGGATAGAATTTAGATTATTTAAAACCATTCTTCCAAATCACCAAAATCATTAATAAGATGAATCCTTTGCATAAGTGGGTTAGTTATTAGATTACAAATTATAAATGGGTGGTTCAATAGAAAAGTTGTGTTTTTGGTAATGCTTCTAAACGGTTTAGCGGCTTCAATCATCAAACGATAGGGTTCTGCAAAAGTTTCTGTGATGCCGCTGAATGGATTGGCGGCATCAGTGATGCCGCTGAATGGGTTGGAACTTTCAGACTTAATGCCGCTGAATCATTCAGAAGTTTCATTGATGCCGCTGAATGGGTTGGAAGGCGTCAACGACATCAGTGAATCACCCCACAACAGCTTCATGTCAGTCGTACCATCAATGTTGTCTTTTTAATGTTGTTTACTTTCAATTATCTTTATCATCAATCACCCTTTGCTATCATGGATGCGTTGGGTGACTAATCAATTTCTGTTCGAGTTTTATTTAGTAATGGCAGCGTTATTATTATCTTACTGTTAATGTTAATACTACTACTATTATTAATAAATAATTTAGGATTATTACATTACTTAATAATACTAAATTTATTTAAAACGAATAATGACGAGGTAATTTACAACAATTTTTTCATCTGATGGGATGGAGGATTCACCCTTGATGCCGCCAAATGGTTTGGAGGAGTCACTTTGATGCCGCCAAATGGTTTCATGTATTCACTTTGATGCCGCCAAATGGTTATAAGGCATTGATGCCGCCAAATGGTTATAAGGCATTGATGCCGCCAAATGGTTATAAGGCATCAAACCTATAAATACTCTACGTCCACATTACCATTCTCTCAATCCCTCATCTTAATCCCACAATTTTACAACACAACACATTCTCTCAATCCCATTTACAACACAATTGTAGAAAACTAAACAAAATACCAATAAGAGATATAATACTTTTCCCGCAATTGTTCTGGAGGGTACGGTTTTTTATTGATATTGGATTGATGTTACATCCACATGGAGATATAATAGTATTGGGCGGGGGAGTGTTTAGTTTTAAACTTGTATCATTCGTGCTTAAAAGCATCCTCTCCTGTTTCATCCCCCGCCTTGCATCGCTTTTCTGGGGTCCAAAAAAGCGGTGTCTTTGGATCGGTGTTACATCCACATGAAACTACTTGGATCGATGTTACATCCACACGTGGTATAACACGTGTAGAATGCAACATTGTCTTTGTAGTTTATAATATTAGAGAGTCGGTTGTCGTTTTTGGTCTCAATCTCCAGTGTACCACCCCCTGGCATGCCGACAGACTCTTTAGGGGGGACAACTTTCCAGGCAAACCCTGTAGCGCAAGGCCATCCGATGTTGAAGAATCACGGTCCGTGATTAGCGACGTCGGCGATATAGGAATTTGAGATTCTTCATCATGCTACTTTGGTATGGCAGCCTGGGTTGATCATTGAGTACCTTTAGATTTGGTACCAATGTTCAACATATTGATTGATCTTCCCCTGTCACATTCAGATGGATTTGAATCTGAATGCGATCCTGAGTTCCCGGAGACTGGAAGAACGAGTTTCTGGGTCCACAAGCTACTGTTGACTTCAATAAAGCAATTGTGATGGAAGGTGCGAAACAGAAACTTAAGGAACTCCGCAACAAGAAACGGTGGTAGAATATTGGAATTGGTGATCTCGGAAATAGATTAGATTGTCTTGTAACTCGGTAGATTGTATAGTTTGATTGAGTAGTTTGGAAAAATAGTTGTTCAATAAATTTGTATTATTTGTTAAATACATTACTCAACTTCTCTCTCTTTCTTACCCCTTGAGGATCTTAGAAAAGTTTGAAAATGGAAAACAATGGAGAAGGATTTAACTGTTCACAACCTGCTCCTAAAACGGCAATATCTATCCAACAAATATGGAGGCGTTTACGAAAGCCATCAACAGCATTCACGGGTGGTTCGTCTTCAAAGAAACCACAAACCAATCCACCTGAAAACGAACACGATAAACCATCCGAGCATCCCTCAGATAACCCTCCAGAAAACACAATAAATGGTTAATAAAAAATTTGAAATCCAAAGGATTCCTCCCTCTCATTTAATTATGGTCGAACAAGAGAAACTAGGAAAATAAAAAAGCTGGATGCCTCTAACTCGTTCAGCGGCATTAGGTCTGAAAGTTCCAACCCATTCAGCGGCATCACTGATGCCGCCAATCCATTCAGCGGCATCACAGAACTTTTGCAGAACCCTATAGTTTAATGATTGATACCGCTAAACCGTTTAGAAGCATTACCAAAAACACAACTTTTCCATTGAACCACCCATTTATAATTTGTAATCTAATAAGTAACCCACTTATGCAAAGGATTCTTAATAAGATCAATTTGACTAAAATCTATCATTGTTTCTTCAAAAAACGACAAGTCATCACTCATCACTAATTCTAATCTTGTTAATCAACTAAAACATCTTTAGTAATGGTTCAAATCTATTCTAGGAAGTTATTATGTCAAGTATATACCACATGTCAGTTATCAAGTTAAACATGCAAAATTTCTTGCATCATTTCCAAGCTAACGTACAATCTTTTTCTAGCATAAATAAAAATCCTTTTTATGGTAAAAAACCATGTTCTAGCAATAATGCTGATATAAAGTTGCCTTAAGGGGCCCTTAGAACACTCTCAAATGATGCATGTAACCTTCCTTGAAAGCTTGTTTTCACCAAATTCAGGTTTTGTGTCTTCTTTAATTTGACCATAACAACTCTCCATTTATCAGTACCAAACCACCCAATTTCTCTTTTTGTGTTGAAAAATAACAAAGTTTTAGGGGGAAATGACCAAAATAGCCCGTTGACCGTGCGATTTGCCTAAATGGCCCTCTCCCCCCTCTTTGGAGAGACCGGTCACGTTTCCCAACCAGTCTGAACCGTCTCCCGAGAGGCTTCCCATATGAACCAATAAAAAACCAACACCTCATCAGACACTCTCTCTCCTCACTTTCTCTCTCCTCACTCTCTCTCTCCCTTTCTCTCTCCTGAACCCCCTTTCTCTCTCCTGAACCGTCTCCTCACTCTCTCTCTCCCTTTCTCTCTCCTGAAGTGTAAGACTGTTCAGGAGAGAGAAAGGGAGAGAGAGAGAGTGAGGAGACGGTTCAGGAGAGAGAAAGGGGGTTCAGGAGAGAGAAAGGGGGTTCATGTGGGAAGCCTCTCGGGAGACGCTTCAGACTGGTTGGGAAATGTGACCCGTCTCTCCAAAGAGGGGGGAGAGGGCTGAGGTGTTGGTTTTGTATTGGTTCATGTGGGAAGCCTCTCGGGAGACGCTTCAGACTGGTTGGAAAACGTGACCGGTCTCTCCAAGAGGGGGGAGAGGGCCATTTAGGCAAATCACGCGGTCAACGGGCTATTTTGGCCATTTTTCCAAGTTTTAGACATTCATACACCTTTATATCCCTAACTTTCTTCGTTTGAATTTTATACCATTTTATATTCTAATTTTCACTTCATTTTGATTATCTTTTAAATTTTTACTTAAACTTTAACATACTCATCAAAACAAAACAATAATATAATGATGTGAGTTTTTATATTTCGTTACTTCACATCATATAATATATTATGGTTTAAATTTCGCGGTGTTGCAGTGTATTTGAATTTTGTGATTTTGATTATTTAACTCATTTTATGCTAACATTTTTATGAGGAATGATCGTGTTATAAAATTCATAATATAAGATAAGGTGCTAAGACGTACCATGCGTAGTCACACCTTATTGTGCTCATGACATGGTGTTTCACGAGGGAAACATTGCCCCTCATCTCGTGATTCTCGGCGTGAAAGGGCTAGAGGTGATATATATCACGTGACAAATGTGTTTGATTTCCAAAAGGAAGCCCCTGTGAGCCATTGCATCAGTTTTTGATAAAATTTGTCTATGGTGACGTGGACATATGGCAAAAAAAGTTTCATTTCACTTGATCACTACGTATTAGACAACTTATTACCAGGTGATTATGCATGTAGCGTCCATAATCTTAATAGGTAAAGAAACGTTGCCAAAAAATAAAAGTTTTATATTAAAAACTTATGAAAAATTAAATGTGAAAATATATATTAGTTCTAATCTTAATATTCAGAAAAAGGAAATAAAGGGAAAATATTTATTTGTTACATTTTATAAGAACTTGAACATTTTGCTTAAGAGTGCAGGTGGGCTGGTGGTGTCTTACAATTAGGCTTGTTGACATATAGAAGATAAAGGTTTGGAGCCTAACAAGAAAAGGAGTCCAGTTCGTGTTAGCAAGGAATGGCCCAAGTTATCAGGAGTCTGGCCCAGTTATCAGAAGTCCAAAGCTGAGTTCGTAGCTGATGTGGCAATCCGTGTTTTAGTGATCAAGGGTCAAGATTTCAGGAGAATGTGTTTTCTTATTATCATCTAACGGCTCTCCTTGGTTCGGGTGTGCTTTCTCCCGAACCAGATATGAGGCCTATAAAAGGACAGCTTCTTTGTTATTTACAAGTTTAGTCGTTCATTAGACCAGTCTCTATATTTTCTCAGTCTTCTTTTGCTAGGGTTTGTAAGGGTTGATCTGATTCATCTCGAATCAGATCTTTGTGTCTTTCCCAGTTACAATCTAGTGTATAGTTGTAAAGCGTTGTTGAGAGGATTGAGTGACCTTGATATTTGTATAGTCTTTTGTGTGATTCAGGGTGTAAACATTTGTATTGGTTTGGGTTTCTTGAATAAAATCTTTATACTTTGATATCATGTTTCTTAACATGGTATCAGAGCTCTAGGTTTTTAGGTTGAGTCCTGATACTGATTTATCGAGTCTGTTCTTGATCGTTGTTGATATTCTGGATTTCGTATTCCGCTGTGACGATTTGGGCTTGGATCTGTTGGAGCTATTGGTAGCTAGGATCTTGGCTTTTGAGGAAGTGCAATCTTCTTTGCTCTCTAGTGATCAACCCTTGAAGGTTAACACTACGAGTTTTGGGAAACCCTAACTTGGGTTTGTTCTTGGTGAGATCGTTCCATATCATTTACATTCTTGTTTTGTAGAGTTGTTTGTCTAGGGAGTCGTTTGCCAGGACTGAGTTTCCTGTTTAGCTTTAGGGTTTGTTTTAGGTCTAGGGGCTCCCTCGTGAGGACCTGGGTCGGTACCCTTGAGGAACCGGCTATCTGGATCACCAGCGAGGCTTCGCCATTGTTTGTGGTTTTGCTCTGTGTTTTTGGTTTGAAGTGTAGCTATTGTTTCTCTGAGATTCTGTGTTACTGCTATTGTTGTGTGAGTGTTGATTGGTTTTGTGTGTTACTGATTGATTGCTGCTACTTGATTATCTTGTGTGTTTGTTTGATTACTGTGATTAAGAAACATGGGTGATCAGGAACCACCACAAAGTGGAGGACCAAATACAGGTGGTCCTAATCTGTTAGGTAGTGGTAGTGGTGATCCTGGTAATAATGAAACACTGATTAGTAAGTTAGATGTTAGTAATCCACTTTACTTGCATGCAGCTGACTCTACTAATCTCACTATTACTTCAATAAAGTTAAAAGGATCTGAAAATTACAATGTATGGGCTAACAGTTTAACACTTTAACTTCAAGTTAAAAACAAATGGGGTTTTATAGATAAAACTTGCATAAAATCTGAAACAGATCCTGTTCTTGCTACGCAATGGGATAGGTGTAACTCTATAGTTCTAACTTGGATTTTGAACTCTATTAGTGAAGATTTGTATATAGGACATGTGTTTTCAAAATTGGCTAGTGATGTCTGGTTAGAATTAAAAGAAACTTATGATAAAGTTGATGGGTCAGTGGTTTTTGATCTTTATCAAAAAATTAATTCTTTTAACCAGAATGGTTTGTCTGTGTCTGAATATTACCATAAATTGAACATTATGTGGAAGCAATTAGATCAAATATTGCTATTACCTGCTTGTACTTGTAATGCTGCTAGGGAATTTAATAATTTTAGTAGTATGATCAAGCTTATGCAATTTCTGATGGGGTTGGACAGTGTGTATCAAAATGTTAGGACCAGTTTGTTGATTAAGGAAACATTACCAACTGTTAAGGAGGCATTTGCTATTGTTTCTAGGGAAGAATCCCATAGAAACTCTAGCAATGTGTCTAAGAAAAGTCAAACAATAGGTTTTGTGTCTAAGTCAAATCAAACTGTTGATTTTTCAAAAAGGATAACTAAAAACTATAATCCTAGTTTAAAATGTACACACTGTAATAAGGTTGGACACTCAATTGATAAGTGTTTTGAGTTAATTGGGTATCCACCTTGGGCCAAGCCCAGAGGAAATCAGGGAAAGAAGGTTGTTGTTAATAATGTTTGTACTGAAAAATCTGATATTCCTATTTCTACTTTGGCTAGTGATTAATTGTCTAAAAATTTTAAGCTTGATTTCAGATAAGACAATTGATCCTCCTCATAGTCATAATGTTTCAGGTAGTTATATTCTCCTTTCTGTGCTAATGTGTGTGCAAAACCCATATTCTGTTTTAGTGTTGGGAATAATAAACTAAAAATTGGTTGGATAATAGACTCAGGGGCTAACCAGCATATGGTCACTAGTGAACATAGTTTAACAGATTACATTGATGTATCTGATTTGAATATTCAAGTGAAACATCCTAATGGTACAAATGCATTAGTTACTAAAATTGGGTCTTTAAAATTAAATAATAAAGTGACCTTAGTGTTTGTGGTACCTGACTATTGTGTGAATCTTGTATCTGTGCATAAGTTAGTCAAGGATAATCATTTATATGTTGGTTTTGATGAGAATAACTGTTATATTCAGGACTTATCAACCAAGAAAGTCCTGGTGACTGGTAACCAACTAGAGGGTCTGTACTTTTGTGGTGGATCTTTTGTGTGTAATAAGGTAGGTGTCACTAATAAACAATATGAGTTGTGGCATGGTAGACTTGGACATCCCTCTGATATTGTGTTATACAAACTTGAAGATGTCATAGGTTCTAAAATAAGTAAACATAAAGACTTATCTTGTGATGTGTGTCACAAGGCTAAGAAACATAGGGAACCTTTTCCCTTAAGTGACCATAAGACCACCAGTCTAGGTGAATTGATTCACCTTGATGTTTGGGGGCCTTATAGGGTTGCTAGTAAGGAGGGGTTTAAATATTTCCTCACAATTGTTGATGATTATTCTAGAGCTGTGTGGGTTTGCTTAATGAAAAACAAAAGTGAAGTCTTTTGTCGTGTTCAAGATTTTGTTAATATTTTAAAAAACTTAGTTTTCTAAAATAGTTAAATGTTTTAGGAATGATAATGGGTTAGAGTTTGTAAATAACCAAATGATAAATTTTTGTAAATCTATAGTTCATCAAACTACTTGTGCATATACCCCATAGCAGAATGGGATAGTTGAGAGGAAACATAGACATTTGTTAAATGTAACTAGGTTTTTATTATTTCAAAGTGGTCTTCCTGTTAGGTTTTGGAATGAATGTGTTTTGACTGCTTCTTATCTTATAAATAGGACTCCCTCATCTGTGCTGAATGGAAGAACACCCTATGAACTCATTTATGGTTTTAAGCCCTTCCTAGATCATTTAAAATTGTTTGGATGTTTATGTTTTGCAACTATTTTAAATGAATCAGATAAATTGAATCAAAAAGCTGAAAAATGTGTCTTTATTGGTTACTCAAATGAAAAAAAGGGTTATAAGGTCTATAGTTTAGAAACAAAAACCATCTTTTATTCAAGAGATGTAAAGTTTTATGAGACTATTTTCCCATTTAAGGATAAATCAATTTTTGATAAATTTGATGATAATGGTTTTCAAAACTTAGATTTATTAAAAAAAAAATTGATAGTTTTGAAACAGAAACATCCACACATGAACTGCCCAATGATGAGGGAAGGGGTTTAGGTAAGAATAAGGTAGAGATACATGGGTCTCAGCAGCCTCATGCTGATCATCAGAGCCTGGATGAACCTTCTAATTCTCAGGTAAATGATGAGGTCAGTAGTGAAGGCAGGGCTGAGCATGTAACACCTAGTGAAAATAAAAACAGTGGTTCTGAGGGCAATGACCAAAGCACTCAAACCATAAGGAGAAGCACTAGGAGTTCTGTTCTTCCTAGGAAGCTAGATGACTTTATAGTGGAAGGGAAAGTCAAATTTGGTGTAGAAAAGGTAGTCAATTATGCTAACTTATCCTGTGAAAACAGGGTGTTTGCAAGTAGGGGTGTGCATGGGTCGGTTTGGGTCGGTTTTTACCCTTAACCATAACCATAACCATAACCGCTATTTTGGTTATGGGATTTTCGTAACCATAACCATAACCAAACTTCGGTTATGGTTAATTGGTTATGAATTCGGTTATGGTTATTTCGGTTATTAACCAAAAAAATCAACCAAAGCTAACTTTCGGCTAAATTATAAAATTAAAAGCCCATGGGTCTTAAAAACTCAGAACCTACAATGATAGACTTAGCTTGGGTTATTATTTATAAGTTAATCAAGACTACACTTTCTAGTTAAATTACCAGTGTGGGATCCCTTTTAATAAGATATTACCAAAAAAACATATTTAACCCCTTGGTTACAACTTACAAGTTTAATGCATCATAAAAAAAGAATACTACATCAATATCATGTTGTTAATAACATACTTTTATTATAGTAAAAAAAAACCTCTATATAGTTAATATAGAACATAAATCTATTACATAAACTTAACAATACAAGTTCGGTTCGGTTTGGTTATATCGGTTAACCAAAGCTTCATAACCATAACCATAACCGCTCGGTCGGTTATAGAAATTTCATAACCATAACCATTGGTTATGTTGGTTATCGGTTAAAATCAGTTTGGTTATATCGGTTATGGTTCGGTTATGTCGGTTACGGTTAATTTTGCTCACCCCTATTTGCAAGTATTCTTAACAAGAGTATAGAACCTAGAAACTTTAGTGAGGCTTCCAGTGATCCTAATTGGATTAAGGCTATGAATGAGGAAATTGAAGCCTTGAACAGAAATAACACATGGACACTAGTAGATTTACCTAAGGGTAGGAGTCTAGTGGGCTGTAAATGGATTTATAAAATAAAATATAAATCTAGTGGTGAAATAGATAGGTTTAAAGCCAGGCTTGTGGCCAAAGGATATAGCCAAAAACAGGGTATAGACTTTGATGAAACATTTTCACCAGTTGTTAAATTTGTGACAGTCAAATGTGTTGTGTCTATAGCTGTTCAGATGTGAATAATGATTTCTTGTATGGTGATTTGTATGAGGATGTTTATATAAGTTTACCTGAAGGTTATTATTCTGATCATGAAACAAAAGTATGCAAGTTAAATAAATCACTATATGGACTTAAGCAAGCTCCTATAATGTGGATGAGAAGCTAGTTGGTGTTCTGTGTGATTTAGGTTTTGTACAAAGTAAATGTGATTATTCTTGGTTTGTAAAGATTAAAAATGAAATTACTATCATATTACTTGTCTATGTGGATGACATAGTCTTAACTGGTAATTGTGTTAATGAAATTGATAGTGTAAAGACATGTTTAAGAGATAAATTTCTTATTAAAGATTTAGGTGAACTTAAGTATTTTTTGGGAATAGAAGTTGTATCTCATGAAGATACAATATGTCTCTCCCAAAGGAAATACTGTATGGAGTTATTGGCTGAGTATGGCATGCTTGGCTGCAAACCAGTCAATAATCCCATTTAACCAAATTACACCTTAACAACAATTTGTGCTTAAAATGCCACTGAGATAACTAACATTACTAGTTATCAACAGTTAGTAGGAAAGCTTATATATTTGGCCCACACAAGGCCAGATATAAACTTTTTCTGATTCAGATTCTCTTACAAGGGTTCAAGTTTCGATCGATATTTGAGGTAGCCGGCGCCTTTCGAAGCCTAAGCCCTTTCTTGCCGGGGAATTGAGACAGTTTCTCTTATTCTTCATTGGACGGTTCGGACGTAACCACTCCCTTGGTTGGGGGCTGTGCCAACCATATCACATCCCGAATCTAATGAAATAGGATGAATCGAGACGGTATTTTGGCAGCAGCATTCGTGCTTGCCTTTGCCGTGATTGTCCGTCCCGACTCCATCAGTTCGCTTGCCACAACGACCGGACAGGGTTCTACCTATAGAAAGGATCATGAAAGTAACGCGGTCAAGTCTTGTGCGGCACTATTGGATACGCCAGTTGAAGATGCCCCGGGAAAAAGGTTACGATAGCAAGCCCCTCCCCGGCCGGAGTGCGATGTACCTTTTGTCCGCTTTTTTATTGATTTTCTTTTTCAATAAGGGGCGGGAAGGGTTGCTGGTACCTTTTCTTTTGTTCTAGAATCACAGGCATTGGCGTTCGGGTCGAAGAAGCAATGTCCCAAGAACAAACAATTTTGATAGGAAAGATCCCTCTAATGACTTCTCTGGGAGCTTTTTCGTGCTGAACCTGGTAAACGAACAAATAGGGGGTCTTTCAGGAAATGTTAAACACCTTCCATGTGAGAAGCTGGAAGTCGAGTTATGGACAACAGGTGAATATTCCTGTACTACCCCGTGATTGTCTCAATAGAACCGGAAGAAATGACCCCTAAGAACAGCAGTCAAGCTGCTAGCTCATAGTTCAATTGGACATGTAGGTTAGTTCAAATCTGGTTCCTGACACATGGGAACATCATAACAACGAATAGGAATGAAACTTGCTTGCTTCTGGCGAAACTTCTGCACTGGACACGAGTTGATGCTCTGGATTCCTCTCTAGTCTAGGAACCTCTTTCTTTAATAATAAGCTTCCAAACGAACAATTTCAACGAAATCGATTGATGAAAAAGAAATAGAATTAAGGGAAACTCCATTTTGTGCTCGATCTCTTCTGTCATGCATCATGGCTGGGTGAGTCATTCCCTTCAGTTTTGAATTGAAAGCGCTGGAGTTCTGTGTTAGGAAACCTAGTTCGGAAAGCTTCTTGGTCTCATTTCATTGGTCTCTTCTTCTTTTTCCGACGGCAACAAAAAGTCTTAGCAGCTCGTCTTTTTTCTATTTTGACCAACCGGTCTTATGATGTACATTACTTAAGTCAGCATATGCATAAACCTACTAAAGGACATTTTAAAATAGCACTTAGGTTGTTAAGGTACTTGAAAAAGGCTCCTGGAAAAGGAGTTTGGTTCAGAAAAAATTCATCATTTAATCTCTCTGCCTATTCAGACTCTGACTGGGCAAAATGTGTTGACACTAGAAAAAGTGTGACTGGATTTTGCATATTCCTTGGTAGTAATTTAATCTCATGGAAAGCAAAAGACAGTCTACAGTTGCTAGATCTTCAGCCGAGGCTGAATATAGGGCTATGTATACCACAGCCTGTGAAGTTTTATGGTTAGTGAATGTGCTTAAAGAGTTACAGGTTCAGGTTGAATTGCCTGTTAACTTGTTTTGTGATAGCAGTGCTGCTATATCTATAGCTGGTAATCCAGTTTTCTTTGATAAAACAAAGCACTTTGAAGTAGATTTGTTCTTTCTAAGAGACTTAATCTCAAAAGGAAGTATCAAAACTATTAAGATCAATACTGAGAAACAGCTTGCTGATATTATGACCAAGGGATTGGGTGTTGGACAACATGAAGAGATTTGTGTTTCTCTTGCCATGTTTGACCCATTTGGGTTTCAGTAAGTTTGAATTTGGTTTTGACTGGCTGGAATATTAAGATTAAGGAGGGGTGTGAAAATATATATTAGTTCTAATCTTAATATTCAGAAAAAGGAAATAAAGGGAAAATATTTATTTGTTACATTTTATAAGAACTTGAACATTTTGCATAAGAGTGCAGGTGGGTTGGTGGTGTCTTACAATTAGGCTTGTTGATATATAGAAGATAAAGGTTTGGAGCCCAACAAGAAAAGGAGTCCAGTTCGTGTTAGCAAGGAATGGCCCAAGTTATCAGGAGTCTGGCCCAGTTATCAGAAGTCCAAAGCTGAGTTCGTAGCTGATGTGGCAATCCGTGTTTTAGTGATCAAGGGTCAAGATTTCAGGAGAATGTGTTTTCTTATTATCATCTAACGGCTCTCCTTGGTTCGGGTGTGCTTTCTCCCGAACCAGATATGAGGCCTATAAAAGGACAGCTTCTTTGTTATTTACAAGTTTAGTCGTTCATTAGAGCAGTCTCTATATTTTCTCAGTCTTCTTTTGCTAGGGTTTGTAAGGGTTGATCTGATTCATCTCGAATCAGATCTTTATGTTTTTCCCAGTTACAATCTAGTGTATAGCTGTAAAGAGTTGTCGAAAAGATTGAGTGATCTTGATATTTGTATAGTCTTTTGTGTGATTCAGAGTGTAAACATTTGTATTGATTTGGGTTTCTTGAATAAAATCTTTTATACTTTGATATTTCTTAACATTAAATATTGAAAAGTGCATAATAATTTAAAAGAATATGCAAAAATATGAAACACTAAATCTCTTGAGTGGTTTTCATCTGCACCAACTAGTGGTCTAATTATTATTCATGTGGGGCTCTAGACTAATTATTTATTCCCCTTTTAAATGATACCAATAGTTGATTTTATATACTTGCTTTTTTTTAATAAAATAAATATTAAAAGCTAGTAAATACCAGAACTCGAGTCCCCTTAAAAAACCAGTTTGATTCCTCCACATATTTCTCATAGCAAACAGCCAAATATATGTTACTAAATTATCATATCACAATGTGTTCATCTTGTTTTATGTTTTTTTTTTAATTTATAATTTTATAAGATGTTTCTTTTTATTATCTACTGGGCCTGCAATGAACTCATCTTATTTTATTGCTACAAAGTACTAATTAAGTGATGCATTAATAAGTAGTATCCTGATATAATATTAGTAGAATTTGATTTCTGAAATTTATAGATTTGGGTTTTATTAAGTGCCTTTGGGTTAGTTTTAGTTTAACCCATGCACATTTTAACTAACGGATTAATTTAAGGTCAATATGAAGAGTTTATTGGTTAACCTATTTATTCGTTATTTAAAAGGTTTTATTTAAAAAGTTAAACTAGTTAAATGTTTTATATCAAAAGCGATACCAAATTAATATATTATGTCAAACCGTAATAGTTAAAAGAGAAACGAACCTTGTGTCACATAATATTAATGAAATTATTTTATTTTTTTTTGGAAGGTAATGAAATTATTTTATTAACATTTGTGATTTATTTTTGTAAATTTGCAATTTAGGGTAGCAATGTGTGAAAAAAACAACAAGAAGAAGAAACCGATTAAACAAGCGTCGCATGTGTCAGTCTATGAATACGTGCGAGTTAGGTTCGGGTTTTTGGATTTGAAACTACTTATGGGTTTGTGTCGTAATGAATTTTTATGTATGTTATAGCTTTTGATAACTCAATCCATAAATATTACATGTTTAACATCCATATGTTTATATAGATAAGATAATATTAGATAAATTTAATTCAGTATTAAGTTGCAACATAGTAACATTGATCTAGAAATATACAAACAAGAATAAAAGTAGATGTCATTGACAACAACTATGATGAGACATAATAGAAAACACATGGTATGTATAGTAAGCAAGTTGATTTGAATTTAAAACAATATTAAAAAGCTATAATTAAACTTTAATTAGGCTATGGGGTGTGGAGACACAAAAAAGGTGATGTCTTCATACCATGTAGGATGCCACCTCAACTTCTTGGTGTCTCAAGCTTCTTGAGACATGAGTGGGGTGTGGAGACACCAATACCTCATGTCTCAAGCATTTATTATTATTTTTTTTCTAAATATTAATTTTAACTAGTTTTATAAAAGTAACAAATAAACAAAATAATATTCAAATAAATACAAGATTTAATAAAAAAATTACAAACCATCCTTAAAACAAATTACAAACCATCCTAAAAATGAAAAAAAAAATTACAAATCATCCTAAAAATAAAAAAAATTACAAACCATCCTAAATTTAATTAGTAAAATACTAGTCGTCGTGTCCGTTGTTCCATATATATTCGATCAAGTCAGCTTGTAGATGATGATGGATGTGTTCGTTACGTAACGTGGAATCGTTTAACTCTTGTTGCCCTGGGTCATCCAGAATAGTATTCTCTTCCACCGCGTTTTCATCGAACTCACAAATAGTTCGGCCTTCGTCATCGATGATCATGTTATGCAAGAAGATACAAGCATACATACAATAACGTAGTTTTTTTGGTGCATGAGTACGAGAGATCTTGGATTTTCATTCGTAACCAGTACATTTTATATTTCTTCCTTTTACAAAGCCTCTTTTTATTTTGAAACTCCTTTTATTTTAACATCATTCGTCTCCTGTACACGTACTCGACTCTAAAAGTGGGCGGGGTGGGCTCCGACTCCGGTCCAGTCTCCGGATAGGCTTGTAAATTAAAATATATATATATATATATGTGTGTGTGTGTGTGTGTATATGTAGTGGAGAGTTCAAATTAGAAGAAAATGTTTTGTAAGAAAAATATGATAAACGTTTGATAATCTTGATATGTGTAGGAGAAAAATATGATAATTTCAATGTATGTAGGATGAAATTTTATTTGTGTAGGACAAATTTTGATAATGTGTAAGATAAAGTTTTAATGACTAATTAATTAGAAAGATGATCATTAATGTAAGAAGAGTTAAACTATTTAATGTTTAACCATTATGTAACTTCTTTTTGTTCTCACTTGAAGTTTCTTCTCATTTGATCCTCCCCCTATATATGTATATGTGTATCAAATTATATATTTGGTTACTATACATAAAAATGTTGTTAGTAAAGTTGAAAAAACCATCTTTATATAATCTAGAGGTCTTAAGTTCAAGGTTTGTCTCTAGCACCAATACCATAGTTTTTTTTTTTAAATTCATTCTTCTTTTAACAAAATTTTAGACCCATTTACTTATGTCACCCGAGGCCCAACTTTTTTTAAGGGATCATAGGGACGACCCTGCCTATATGATCCGTATTGACCAATACGAATCGATAGGTTCAAAAGTTAAAAGTCAAAGTTGCAATGAGAGTTATTGTCTGGCGGTTGACCAATATCCATCATATTGGTCTATATTGTGTGTATAGAGCCCCATATAGGCCTCGTATAGGTCAATAGGTGCATATTGAAGGTTTTTTTTTTAACAAAAAGCTGTACACAATATCTACCATTTTAGCAAATCATAAAAATATAAGTAATTTTTTTCTAAATAAAAGACATTGTTAAATAAACAACTTTATATAAGAACATCAGATATAATACTACATCTATATACAATAAATACGATAATATATGATACGATACTATACTATATTAGACTTTAGTATACTACTAGCAGTGAACCCGCGCGTTGCGGCGGAGTCGACAATACAAGGTGAAAACGTAATTCAAACCTTAAAACAATTAAAAGAATCAATATGTAAGGTGTATGTTTGTGTGTGTAAGCACCTGTGTGTTAGGAACAAGAAAATAAAGGGCTGATTTTATTGAAATAATAATAAGATAGTTGGCCCGATTAGAGAGGGGCTAGTCTCCAATACAAAAGACACTAATAATCAACTTAAACAATACATAGACCAAATAGAACAAAAGTGCAATACTTAAATAAGAAAGATAGTAGTTATTAATCCTAGATTCCAGCCCATGAATTCAGCATCTTGACTTTAACTTTGACTAAACCTTTGACTCCCCTAAATTCAACTTATCTAGATGTGAATTAGCAAGTTCGTATCAATACTGCCAGCCCGGAAAATCGACTTGTCCTCAAGTTGAAAAGAAGGGACTTGTACCAGGCAATAAGCCATTCAATGGTTGTCGAAATCGGTCCCTTCACAAAACTCAAGTTGTGACCAATTTTCAACCAAAACTAGGCAATAAGCCATTCAATGGTTGCTGAGATGTGTCCCTTCACTAAGATCGAGTTGAGACCTATATCAAACCAAAACGCAGTAGCTTGGTTATGTGCAAGTGGGCCAACCCCCACTCGATGAGGGTAAGTGTAGCCTTTGTTTCCAATTTTCAACATATCTAGATCATTCCATCCACCATGTTTAGCCCATTTATTAGTTTAGGCAGCCAATGAAATCATGTGAGCAAGAGATAAATTGGTACGCATCAACTTCACACGATTTTGATTTTCTTCCAAATCTCCAATCTGCAATTGGATGCCATCTCCTACCTTCAATCGAACACCGCCCAAGACATGGTTGCTGATATTCAATTGACCACCCAAGACGTGCTCAAATCGATCTTGATTGACACTATCAGGATCTTTCTCTTTAACCGGATCTGGGAGTGGTCCGTGAGGTTCATCCTCGGGTTCCTTGGTTAGTTATGTAGGTCTTTCTAGCCACGCTTCCCTGATCGCTGCAATATCATTCTTTAGGGATAACAATAAATCGAGTTTTTTCTGAAATGATATCCAATCGAGCAGCGAATGAATCAATGTGGTTGCTCCGGGTCTGCCCCATCGGATTTCCCGGCAATGGAACCATTGTTAGGAATAAGAAAATAAAAGGTTGATTTTATTGAAATAATAATAAGATAGTTGGCCCGATTCGAGAGGGGCTAGTCTCCAATACAAAAGACACTAATAATCAACTTAAACAAGACAAGGACCAAATAGAACAAAAGTGAAATACTTAAATAAGAAAGATAGTAGTTATTAATCCTAAGTTCCAGCCCATGAATTCAGCCTCTTGACTTTGACCTTTATAACTGACTGAGGGATACTTTAGAATTAACTTAAGCCTTTATTTAAGGTTATTGTAACATAGCACATATGACTCATATAAATGGATATTGAGTACTACCTATTCTTGTTTTTACTTCTTTTCCCATGATTAAAAACATTTCTTGTGCACAGTCGAAAGTCTAGATTCATCATATTCGATCAGTGAAATTTTACATGTTCAACCTGTATTTGACTCGTTTCATATTATTCTATTAACCCAATCTTTTATTTTATCATTTTGACCTAGTAAAGATTGACCCATTTATAATAGAATAGGCCAAAAATGCCACCTCTGTAGCTCTATGCATGTACTTCATATTCATGTATACTAAATACTTATTGTAGAGAATAACAAATCAATCAAAAAACGACTTACAATTTACATCTTAAATAGCATCCTTCCTTTAGTTGGATCAAATGGTGCAAGCTGCATCATGGTACTACATTATCTAAAAAAACATATTACTTGATTTTGGTTCATATAAAGAGAAATAAATAAACACATACATCCCTACAAATATAAATAATAATCATTTTAAAATTTATATACTGTATAAAACCTCATTTCTCAACTATGAATAATACTAATTTATATTAGCTATCTAACAACTTATTACCACTTAAAATTAGTTTATGACTAAAAGTCAATAAAGTAAATGAAACAAAATAAAACGAATTACCTTTACTGAACTCAAACTTCCCATCAAAAGGATGTTTATCTCCATTATCATCTTCTATAAAGAAAAGCAAGTAGGAACACGAGTAAACACATACGTCCCTACAAATATAAATAATAATCATTTTAAAATGTATATACTGTATAAAACCTCATTTCTCAACTATGAATAATACTAATTTATATTAGCTATCTAATAACTTATTACCACTTACAAAAAGTTTATTACCAAAAGTCAATAAAGTAAATGAAACAAAATAAAACGAATTACCTTTACTGAACTCAAACTTCCCATCAAAAGGATGTTTATCTCCATTATCATCTTCTATAAAGAAAAGCAAGTAGGAACACGAGTACATTAATAAATTACCAAAGTATTGTAATTAAAATTTTTGAATCATCGAAACATGAGAATTGTTCTAGTACCTGTTGTATCCTCATATCAAGTATATTTGTTCATTTTATAAAGACCCTTACACATAACTACAAGAGCAATAAAAATAGATGAGTGTTAAGCATATGGAGCGTCATAGGCATTACATAAATATAAGAGTAATAAAAATATAGGAGTTAAATATATAGAGAGTCATCATATAAATGCATGTATGTAGAGAGACATTAATTGATATATTCATATCATTGTACAATTGGATAATGCAATAACAAAGGTACCATAGGAAAGTTGTACATGACAATTAGGGTTTAAAGCATGTGACCTTTGCTCTCTCATCTTAAAAATGTGATAAAATTACCATGTTAGCCACCTTTGGTCCTTAATACGGTAATAGAGATATTATACGATACCTATATACCTATACTACACATATAGTCTTGTAAGGGACCTATGTTACTTACATATATATACTATAGTACACTAAACTATATTATATGATAGCTATATACTACATCTACATGCACACGCGAGGCCTACTAATCACCTATACCACACTATAATTTTTTTAACAATGGTTGATAAAACACGGTTAATGTAACAACAAGTTTATATTTGAAAAATTACATTAATTGTTATAAACTTTGTTAACACGAAAAATATTGTATAAAAATTTTATTAAAGAAAACCTGTCAATACGCTCAGTATAGGTCAACACGAGGTATGTAGATCTATACAAGGCATATATGGGCTTATTCGAGTGGCCTGGTGAGAGTTACAAACAAAGGTGAAATCTATACGAGGCTATATGCTCAATATAAGCCTATACAAGGCATATATGGGCTTATTCAAGGCCTATATGGGGGAGTTTTAGAGGCTTATACGGAGGGACCTATACCCCCAATATTAACCAATAGGAGGCGTATAGGTCCAGCAATAATAGCTTTTGTTGGTTGTTGTCTGGCCTTAAGAAGCGATGTACCCCTATACTCTTTGTATTAACCAATACGGAGCGTATAGGAGGCGTCGAAATAACGATTTGGGGTGTTGAAATAATACGACCCTTTACAATTTGTATAAGGGTTGTTTGATAGCCTCTTAGTGATTTCATTAAGAAACTACATTTGAATTTGTTAGGATTAAGTGTGTTTCGTTCACTGACATGACACATCTAAATCAGTCAGTAAATCTCTTACCCATAAATTTTAGAATGACGTTGAATGAAAATGTTAGCCATTTGTCTTTTCACCTTTGTTCATAACTTATCAGGAGCTACTTTATATAGGTTGCATTTGTTTCTCTTAAGTACGTCATAAAAATTTACACTAAATCACAAAGAGAAATGTATGTTATTAAATTACAAAAACAAATAACCGTTATGTATGTTTAAAATTGCAGATTCCACTTTTAAGTTTAAAAAACATCTAAACCAACATTTTATTATATTTTTTTGTTGCGAGTCAACATTTAGCATAAGCTCACTTTGTTTTACTTGTTAAGTCTCCTACCATGCAAAACATGTAAGGCTATTTTCATCTTTTCAAATCTCCATTAATATGGTTACTTATATACACACATATATACACAAACACACACATACATAGTTAAAGAAAACTCACGAAACCTATATCTTGTCCATAAAAATGTCTTAAGAAAAAAAATACTTTCTTATATCCTCTATCTATGTTATTTTATTAATATATTAATATAAGTTCATGATTTTTCTTAGAGCTGTAAACAAACCAAACGTTCAGTAAACAGTTCGTGAATTGTTTGGCGGGAAGTTCGTTTGTGTTCATTCATTTAATAAATGAACAAACACAAACAATAAATTCTGTTCGTTTAGTTAAACAAACAAACATGAACAGAGGCCGTGTTCGTTCATTTATGTTCGTGAACGTTCGGTAACATGTTCGTTTATGTTTGGCAATTTACTAGGAGTTTTAACTTTTTATTTTAATTTAAGTACTTCAAATTTACCTTTGGCAGATTATTTAATATATATTAGTGCATTACATATTAATATTACTTCACCTGTTTTGATTAACTATTATTTTTGGTGGACTAAATATGAACTTCAAGTTTAATATGATAATTTTATGTTTTTATAAGACATTATGTTATGGTAATTATGTGATCAAGAATATGTTAAGTATATATTTTGGTGATAATGTATGTGATAAAAAATGATAATTTTATTTGAAATTTAATATGTGTTAGTTTGTCTCAGATTTTGTTTATGAATGCTTGTTTGAGTTCGTTTAAATTCATTTTTGTTTGTTTGCTTTCGCTTTTTCCGACACCTAAATTTAACAAATAAACACAAACGAACACGAACACGTTCATCTCCTTAGAAAATGAACATGAACACATTATTTCCTTAACAAACAAACACAAACAGGAAATTTCGTTAAGTAGGTGTTTATGAACAGTTCATGAACACGTTATTTCCTTAACAAACACGAACAAAGCCTTGTTCGTGTTCGTTAAGGAAATAACGTGTTCATATTTTAAAATTTCAAGAACAAACTAATGTTATCAGGTTTTAAGCCTTAGATGTCATATTTTATTTTGTAACATGTTCAAGTAACACATGTTTATCTTAAAAAATTCAAATTTTAACAATATATAGGATTCGGTTTGGTTGAGAACTCACTCCAGTTGTGAGAACCGTAAGAAGTCAGACGTAAAAAACAAATTTTTTTTAAAAAAAAATTAGCAATGGATGTAAAAATGGCTAAATAAGAATGGCTAACTAAGAAATATACAATTTTTTTTTTTTTTAAAATTACGTTACCCTTACACCGGTGTAACAAAATGATTACACCGTGTAACACAATTAATATTTTATTTAATATTTTATTATGGTTTAATTACAACCACAAATCTATTACACAATTAATTAAATGTATGGCTAATACGTGAGTTCCTACAGTTCTTACAACAGAGTCGGTAACCGTATTGTTGGCATAAACATTTTGGGGGTCTGGACTACTAACCCAAAGCTGATTAAAATGGAATTTCTAAGGTGGTACAAGAAAATTTTTTCCGAGCCGATGCGACGTAGGCCCTCTTTCGCCAACTATGGTTTGAATAAAATCTCGGGCCATCAAAGTGAGGCGCTCATTAGGCCATTTTCGTGTGATGAAGTCTGAAATGCGATTAGAAATTGTGACGGCGGGAAGGCTCCGGGACTCGATGGTTATACGTTGAAGTTTTACAATAAATTATGGGAGGTTTTGAAACCAAAATTAATGGAAGCTCTGACGGAATTTCATGATTCGGGCACGATCAGTGAAGGTTGCAATGCTTCTTTCACCTCCTTTATTCCTAAAGCTGCGGATGTGCATGACATTTCTAAGTACCGGCCGATCTCGTTGATTAGTTCTTACTACAAGATCATGGCCAAAATCCTCGCTAATAGGCTAAAACCGTTGCTTAATGGCCTTATCTCGCATACGCAATCCGCTTTCGTTGGGAATAGAAACATTCTAGACGGGCCGCTTATAGTGAGCGAATTGATCTCATTGGCAAAAATTCAAAAAAGGAAAATTTTGATTTTTAAGGTGGACTTCGAGAAGGCGTATGACTCTATCAATTGGAAGTTTATCTTTAGTATGTTACATCATATGGCGTTTCTTGCGAAGTGGATCGATTGGGTCAAGGGGTGTCTTATATCCTGAAAGGGTTGGTTCTTATTAATGGGTCCCCGACAAATAAGTTCCGATTCAAAAGAGGTTTGCGACAATGCGACCCCACATCCCCGTTCCTTTTCATTTTGGCCTTAGAGGTGGTTGATATGTTCATGAGACGCGCCGCGGATTCGGGCATATTTCAAGGCGTCAAAGTTTTGGACGATGGGCCATTGATTGCACATCTCTGCTACGTGGACGATGTTCTTTTCATAGGCGAGTGGTCCACCCATAACGTGGTTATTCTTAACCGGTTCCTTCGATGATTGTATCTAATGACCGGTTTAAGGGCAAACCATAACAAGTGCAGGATTTTTGGTGTGGGGGTTAGCGATATGGAACTAAATCAGGCTGCTAATGTTCTAAAATGTAATATTGGTTCCTTTCCCTTCAATTATCTCGGCATCCCTATCGGCGCTAACATGAAACGGGTCAAGTTTTGGGATCTGGTTATAGCAGCGAAGATTAAAAAGAAACTTTCTTCCTGGAAGGCGCGGTTGCTTTCATTTGCGGGTAGAGTCACGCTTGCCAAGGCGGTGCTCGGTAGCTTGCCCTCCTATTTTATGTCTCTTTTTTCCCGTGCCGAAAGGCGTCATAAAGCGAATCGAAAGTCTCAGGCGGGACTTTGTTTGGGGCAAAACTGGCAATGGGCAGAAAATTCGATGGGTTAAATGGTCGAAAATGACTTTCCCTAAGAAAGTAGGCGACCTTGGGATTGGGGGCGTCGAAGACTTCAATCTAGATATGGTTTCTAAATGGTGGTGGCGGTTCAAGCAAAATCCGGATTTGTTATGGGTTAAGGTTATCCGTGCGATCCACGCGTCTCAGTCGAACAATGGATTAATTCCTGTCAAGAGATCAATAACTGGAGTGTGGAAAGATGTTGGGACTATGGGAGAGGTGCTTGCTCAATTGGGTATCAATGTTGCTGATAAGTTGTCGGTCAAAATCGGAGTGGGCGATAAAACCTTGTTTTGGAAGGATAAGTGGGTTGGCACAGGACCTCTTGCTGAGGAGTTTTCAAGTATGTACAGGTTGGCTGCGTCTAAAAACGCTTTCGTGGTGGATTACTACAGCAGGAATTCTGCAGGTATTGAGTGGAACTGAGAATTGGTTGCGCGAGCCAAAAACGTCTCAAGAGCTGGTTCAGTACGCATCTCTGATGGGCCGGTTATAGCCTTGCAGGCATGTTCTCTTGGGGTTGGAACGGATTGTTGGACCAGGTCTAATGATACGGGGGAAGATTTTTCTACCAAGGCGCTAAGGTCGGATATTATCGCTGCTCATTTGGGGCAGGATATTGGGCCGGCTTTAAACTGGAACACGTGGGCCCCTATGAAATGCAACCTGTTGTTGTGGAGAGAGACATTGGACAGAGTGGCGTCGAAGACAAACTTACAGAACAGAGGCATCCCTTCGATTGATACAACTTGTAACAGATGCGGTTATTGCTCGGAGACCTCGGACCATCTCTTCGTTAACTGTTTGTTCGCGCGAGCTATATGGTGAAATACCTAGTTTGGATGCGCATCCCCTAGCCCGGGAACTGCGAGACTATAAATGATCTGCTCCATTACATCCTAGACTGTTCCGGATGTAAGAGGTGGAAGAAAATAATTTTACGGTCTTTTTGGCGATGATTTGGAACATTTGGACGGCGAGAAACAAGATGGTCTTTGATGGGAATTTCATTCCGGTTAAAAGATCTGTGGAGGCTATCAAGGAAGACGCGTATTTGTGGATTATGAATAGATCTAAGCTCCCTCATGTCGAGTGGGATAAATGGTCCGATTTTAGCATTTCCGATATGTTGTAGTTTGTTTCTTCTTTTGTTCGTTTGGTGTTTGTATCTTTTCCAGTCTCTTGCTGGGGCTATATATATATAAATATTTTGTTTTGCCGTTAAAAAAAACCATAATTCTTATTTTATTCTAACCTATATATAACGAAAATAGAAAAGCACACACACTTTCTCAGTGTGGGTTATTCAACAAAGATAAAGGCTATAGCTAAAAAGAGAGCATTTTTGTTGAGTAAAAGGAGTCAATGGAAGAAGAATGATATTCTACGCTACCAAAATATATACCTTTAGGTTTAATCTCCCAAAGATTAAAATATTATTTATCGTCACTACAAAAGCTTTATCTATATTATGCATTTACTTTAAACATGCATACATATCTATAAAATCTATATCTATCTAGAATTCGGTTCTAATGAAAATCAGGTTGGGTTGTGAAAACCGTGAGAACTCTGACGTAAAATGTGAATTTTAAATTTTTTTACACACTAATGTAAAAACGACTAACCACATCGTAAAATGACAAAAAAAAATTATTTATAATGTTTATACACTGGTGTAAAAAAAGACTACACTTATGTAAACCATGTAACTAAATTAATATTTTATTTAACATTTTATTATTGTTTAATTTACAACCAAAAATTCATTATAAAATAAAATAAGTGTGTGGTTATAAAATGAGTTCATTAGTTCTCTCAACTCAACCTAATTACCATTTTAACCTTTCCCTGTCTATCTAATATATACAATAAACCGATTTGGGTGGGGGACACATACAACTTAGTTAAGTCATCCTTACCTTTGAATTCCCGCCAAAAAATTTAGATCATAAATAACCTAATTAGCCTAACATTTATTAATTTATAATCTTTATCTTTATTTTTATTGTACTATATAATAAATAAAAATTTTATGATTATCTAAATTTTTTCTCTCATATAAAATAATATTATTAATCATAATTTCATGTTTATATCTTATATATTTAATATTTATTTTCTTAACTAAATCTTTTTATAATTTCGATTATTAAAAACCATTTGCTATTTTATTGTCGAACTTATGTAATATTAAATTTTCTAACATAATAATAAATAAAAAACAAAAATAAAATGTTATAACACACAAGTTTCTTATGAGTTTGTTACACTAAATGAAACTGTAAATGAGAGTTCTGTTCTCATACAGACCAGATCTAACACAAGCATATGCCTAGCAACATACATTGCGCGAAAGAAAGTGTATCAAATGTTGTAAAACTTGTGCAATAATGCATCTTCATGTAGATATAAATAGAAATAAACTACTTCCAGGTAGAAATTGATTGTCACAAAAGTGTGGGTTACGTGATCAACGTAATCACGCCTAATGAGTTTTGTTCATTTATGGTTATAGATTATAGATATGATAGAAATGTGTTATAATGATATAATATAACAAAAAAATGCTCGCTTTTAACAATCTGAATGTTGCTCATCAACTGTTTTGTACATGTTTATAGTTACGTTAACTGAATTAATATCGTATAATAAGCAAATGTGTATTAGTCTCCAACCATAATTTAGAGCTTTATAGTATTTTTGCTGGTTAGATCTTGTGTAGCACAAACCATAACCTAGTTTCAAATAAATGAAATTAATTTTATTTTTATATAATAAAGTAAAATAATTTAATTCATAACATTATAAAAAGATATACAGATAGGGCATGCCATCGATGCACTTGAATTAGCTATTTTAACATGCATATACGTGTCGTATAGGACTATATAACTTGCATAGGGTGTTATAATATACTATACTAGCCGATTACCCCGGGAAGGTCCCGGGGTTGAAAATTCTAATATGACGTGATAAACCTATTGCAAATGGCTCAAGTTAACTAACTACAGAATCTCTCAATCACAACATGTCGATAGTATTCTAATCAGTAATAACTCATATTCCCTAACCTAAAACCTAATTAGTAATCAGCTAAACAACCACTTAAGACAGCTGTAACTATTCAAAAACTCATCACATCTCTCTAATCTCTTCTTTTCTTTCAAGAGCAGGGGAGAAACCTCCTTTTTAGCCTAAACAAAACTAAAACACCACAACAATCCACCAAAACTGAAACCTACTGTGACACAGAATCATATACTTGCAAAACAAAGGCTATAAACTTTTTTGTTAAATCACGATTAAAGTTATAGCAATAACCATAGCAAACATATATAATGTATTATTAATAATTTTAGTACTCTAGCAGCCTCCTAGTCCTGTACTTTCTATCTCCGTCGGTCTCACCGTTCAAAAAGGTATATTACTGATGAAGACACGCACAGACAGCCTATTTACTACAACTGTGTGAATCGGGTTAGATATCTATATTAATTAAATATTAAACAAAGGATGTTCTCATATCATATTGAACCTAAAAACATAATAATAATAATAATAATAATAATAATAATAATAATAATAATAATTTAATGAATCTTAAGCAGTTGTTAAGGTAATAACTAATGAAATAAGAAAGATTAATATAATAAAATCAGAGAAGGAGAGAAGATATAATTATAATTATAAAGAATAAAGGTAATGGGTAGAAGAAACTCACGGCAAGACAACACCACCGATGATGACGTATTTGAAAGACTTTTCGGCCATAGATGTCAGATAAGGGAGGCAAGAGAAGATGTGTTAGGGTTTAGGTTTTGTTGAATCGGTGGTTGTTGTTGTTGGTCGTCTGGTTCGGTGAAGTGAAAGAAGAGACGATCCATGTGTAGGGTTTGAAAGATATTGATGAAGAATGAGGGATACTATGGTTTGAGGGAAGATTGAGGATATCTACGGTGATTTTAATAATATTATAAAAACGAAAATTAAAAAAACTTAAACTTTTTCACCTCATTATGCCACGTGGCATATTCAAGGTGGGGTTAAGTCAACCATTGAACGCCACGTCAGCAAAAGGGCTTTCTTTTATATATATATATAGATGAATCGTATAGTCCTATACACTTGAATTGACTATATGACTTGCTTAGGTTAATATCTAGCATTCTTAGCCAATTTCATTGAATCATAACCTTGTTTAGCTTATTGAGCTTTCTCATAGGCATTTTGTCGAGCACCTTATGTGCACCATTTTACATGTAATTTCTAAGCTTCATAGGTTACATGAGCGTGTCTATACGATTAATTGACTAGCAATAAAGGTTCAATTTGCATCATTTAACACATACACATGACACTAATCACATAGTAATTGCAAGGTTTCCATACACTTAGTTGTAGTTAAGGTTAAAACCCATTTCTTATACACACAATAATCCTTTTATTTCATATGAAGCTATCAACACACAAATTTTATCACATACTATTATTCCTCTGATGTCTAATAACATGTAGGAACCTAGTGATACCAAGATTTCACGCTTTTGATGTGAACCATAATTCACCATCTTCTACATACAAGTGTTTTAGGTGAAATCAAAGGGGTCGAGAGATACCTTGTGATGTGTAGAATGCTAGATGAACAAGAATTCCATCATGCATTGGCAATAGATGTAGATTCAAGCTTGATTTTGGGACTGATTTGTAGTTGTTCTTAAGTGTGTGTTAGGAGTGTTTTGGGGGTTGATTCCTGCTTAAGGAAATCGATCCTTTCCTTTTTTTTTCATTTACCTTGTGCTATCTACACAATTGTACATTTGGCCCTTCTATTTTAACCTTATTTGCAAATCTTATTAATTAGTTAACTTACTTAGGTTTGAGGGCCTTTTTGACTGCTTACCGAAATTAACGATGTCATTTTTTTTTCTTTTTTCCGTCTAAGCCCCGTTTTATTCATTGACAAAACGTTCATTTTAAATATCAAGCTCATTATTATTTATTAATCATGCCTATTAGCATAATTAAACTATATGAGATTCGGGGTGATACACTATACGCCATTAAGCTGATAACCAGTAAAACCAGGTAATATTTAAATTATAAAAATATTGTTATTAAACCTTTATGTACAAAAATAATTTAAAATTAGTAATATAGAAAATTCAATATTTCTTGTTTTGTTTATATCAAAAGAATTAAAGAACTTTGTATTAAAAAAAAAAAGAAGTCAAATAAAATAGTTAAAAGGAGGTGAAAAAAGGTTGGAAAAATAACCCAAATATCCAAAAAGATCTCATTAAACCTTTTTCTTTCAAGAAGATCACACCATTACACCTCTCTCTACTCTCTCCCTCTCTCTCTGTATCTCTGATGTGTAATAACTGCATTCTCTACTACTATTCCTAGTTGCCCTCTGATATCACAGACAAAAGCCAAATTGCCCTCTTTCTCTCTCTACATAATTCTCCCTCTCTCTATATATACATACACCCACATATATATCAGTCTCTCATGCAAAGCCTGCACCCTTTTAGCCATCTTCAGTGTGTGTTCACCATGGAAGAAAGAGACAAGAAGAAATGCACAGCAAAAACAAAGAGTTTCAGGGCAAGAACACCACCACATAATAACCCACCACACCAACAACACTTTATCCATCATCATCACCATCATCTTTTTCACCTTCATCCACACTACCTTTTTCACAACCCACCCACAAACTTTGGTTTCTTAAACCAAAACCAAAACCTCTACCCTTATTCCCCACCTCTTCTTCCCCTCCCACCACCACAAACCACCGTATCTCCGCCGCCTCCGGTGGTCCCTCTCCACCATGCCCATTTCCACAAACCTCCATGGCATCAAACTCATCATCAAACAGGTGAAAAAAAAATCACATTTTGTCCTATTTTTTCCCTAAATTTTAAGCATTTGTCTTGTTCAAATATTTTTGTGTTTCATTCATTCATTCAAGATACCATTGTTTTATAAATTCTTGTTTTCAAGAAACATAAAAATCTTGGGTTTTTCAAGAATCTTTTGGTAAAAAGAGAGAGCATCTTATCTCTCTTCCTTAACAATTTTTTCAACATTTTTAACTTTAATATCAGTCTCAACTTTCAACCCAAAAATAATCTTTACATGAAAAAATATCTGCTAAATTAATCAACTTATTATTCAAATGGGGCCCATTAAACTTATAAACTTTGTTGTTTAAAACAGCTCTAGAGTTAATTCCAAGAACAATAAACTCAACATTGGTAGTGAAAAAAGAAGACATAAAACCCATCAAAGATCCATCACCATCACCACCACCATTAGAGCCACCACTCACGGTGGCCAGACGACCAGATTCCGGCGGCACAGAAGGAATAATAATACCTCTCCTAGCTAACCATTTCCTAGTAGAATTCGACCCATTACAACCCATCCACCAATACGACGTCGAAATAACCCCAAAACCTTCAAAAGAAACCGCTAGATTAATAAAAAACAAACTCTTTGAACAAAACCCTACCATCTTTCCTACAAACCCCTGCTTCGATGGCCGGAGAACCTTTTTCAGCCCGACCCGACTCCAACCCGACCCGATTTCCCTCCATATCCAAATCCCACTTCCAAACACCAACACCCATCAAGAAAAAACATCTAAACAGTTTCACATCCATATCAAACACGTGTCCAGACTCAACGGTCAGGATTTGTCCAACTACTTAACAAAAAGTAACCGAGACAACCAACAAAATAAAAACCACTTAACTAAAAGTAGCCGAGACAACCAACAAAACACAAACACATTACCCCAAGATTATCTCCAAGCACTAGACGTAATCTTAAGAGAAAACCCATTAACCCAATGCACTCCATTAGGCCGATCGTTATACTCAAGTTCCATATTAGGTGGGTCAAAAGACATAGGAGGAGGCGCCATAGCTCTACGAGGTTTCTTCCAAAGCCTAAGACCAACACAACAAGGATTATCCTTAAACGTTAACCTAACCGTCACAGCATTCCACAACCCAATAGGCGTGATCCCATATCTACAAACTAGGTTTCCGTTTCTAAACGAACTGTCCGTACACAAATCAAGAAGTTTAACATTTGAAGAAAAGGAACAGGTGTTAACGGCGTTAAAGAACGTTAAAGTAATGGTACGGCATAGGGAAAGTATCCAGAACTATAAGGTTTATGGTTTGACGGAAAAGATGACGGAGGAGTTGTGTTTTAAGGATAGGGATGGAGAGGTGTATAAGGTAGTGGAGTATTTTAAAGAGCAGTATGGGTATGAGATAATGTATAAAGGATTGCCTTGTTTGGAGACGAGTAGAAGAAAAGCATGTTATTTACCAATGGAAGTGTGTGTGGTGTGTGAAGGACAGAGGTTTGTAGGGAAGCTTTCTGATGAGCAGACGGTGAAGATGATTAAGTTAGGGTGCCAGAAACCAAGGGAACGGAAGCAGATTATTGATGGGGTTATGGCTGCACCCTTTGGTCCATCTAGGTATGTGTAATATTATTATTATAATCTTTTTTTTCTTTTTTTTAACACTACTAAAGAAATATCCAATATTTTTTTTTTGGGTTTTTTTATAAAAAAATAATATTGGAATTTTATTATGATTACTAAAATTAACTTCAATTTCTATGGGTTAATTTAGAAAAATGGTTCTATTATTTTTATGTGTAATATTATTTATAACCTTTTTTTAAAACACTACTTTAAGAAATATTCGTTTTTTTTTTGTTTTTTAATGAAATAAAATATAAAATTGGAATTATTTTGGAATTTTATTACTGAAATTAATTTCAAATTTTTATGGGTTAATTTAGAAAAGTGGTTCTATTGTTTTTTTTTATCCTTTTTATTTTTTATTACAAAATTAATTTTCTCTTGTAACTTACGTCGTTAGCTTTTTAAAAATAATGAATATTTTGTCGACAGTTCGGTAAACATTGTGTTTGAAATAGTTTTTTTTTTTTTTAATTATAGGAAAACCATTGTATTTACTTATTTTGTATGAAGGTATCTTTCGACTTGATTCTAACGTATTAAAGTTTTTGAACTTGTTTAAGATATTCAAAGATGTTGACTTCGCATACTTTTTTTTTATATATTGTATGATATGTTACTTTGCTTGACCGATATTTTTTAAACTTTTGTAAGTATGTTTAGTTTAAAGAAGTTTAGCGACTTTAATGTATCGAAATGAGTTAAAAATCATTAGTTGTTTTTGATACAACTAAAAGCGTTTGCATTTCTCACAATAAAAAAGAGGTGTAATGTTAATAATCATAGAAAAGATGTTACATTTATAAACTCTTAATCACATATATAAGCTAACTATCATTAGGTATGACAAAACTTTAAACTTTTAATCCATGATTTTATTCATCATCTGATGATTGGCCATGATTTTTACAGTGGTCACCAACCGGGAGAATTTAATCTGCGTGTTTTGAAAGAAATGACGAAATTAAACGGTCGAATTCTACGACCGCCACGGTTGAAACTCGGGGATGGTGGTGAAGTGACGGACTTGATCCCTTCCCGTCATGATCGGCAATGGAACTTCTCGGGCAGCCATGTGTTTGAAGGAAGCCGAATCGGTAGATGGGCTGTAATCAGTTTTGGTGGCACAGATGAGCAGAAATCGATCATCCCCAAATTCATCGATCGGTTAACTCAAAGATGCGAACAGTTAGGGATCTTTCTGAACAAGAACACCGTTGTACGGCCACTATTTGAATCAATGCAAGTTCTTAGCAACGTGTCGGTTCTTGAATCGAAGATCAAGAAGATTCAAAGAGCTGCGAATAATAACTTGCAACTTCTTGTTTGTGTAATGGAGAAGAAGCACAAAGGGTATGCGGATTTGAAGAGGATTAGCGAAACGAGCATTGGGGTTATGAGCCAGTGTTGTTTGTATCAAAATCTTGCGAGATTGAGTTCGCAGTTTCTTGGGAATTTGGCGCTTAAAATCAATGCGAAAATTGGTGGGTGTACTGTGGCGTTGTACACCTCGTTGCCGGCTCAAATCCCAAGGGTTCTGACCCTTGATGAGCCGGTGATGTTCTTGGGTGCGGATGTGACACATCCGCACCCGTTGGATGATTTTAGCCCGTCGGTGGCTGCGGTGGTCGGGTCGGTTAACTGGCCGGCTGCGAACAAGTACGTGTCGAAAATGAGGTCTCAAACTCACCGGCACGAAATAATTAAAGATTTGGCGGATATGGTGGAAGAAATACTAAACGACTTCGTCCGGGAGCTTTCGAAGCTCCCAAAACGATTGATTTTCTTCCGGGACGGTGTCAGTGAGACACAGTTCCAGAAGGTGCTTCAAGATGAATTGCAAGCAATTCGGGAGGCTTGTCGGCGCTTCACCGGGTACAACCCACCGATCTCATTCGCGGTGGTCCAGAAACGACACCACACTAGGCTGTTTCCAGCTGATCCAGCGTCGGGCAGTGGTCAAAACATGTTTTCTGATGAGAATGTACCGCCAGGCACCGTGGTAGACTCCGTCGTGACCCACCCAAAAGAATTCGACTTCTATCTATGTAGCCACTGGGGCGTAAAGGGTACGAGCCGGCCGACACATTATCACATTTTGTGGGATGAAAATAGGTTCACTTCTGATGAATTTCAGAAACTGGTTTACAACCTTTGTTTCACTTTTGTGAGGTGTACTAAACCGGTTTCATTGGTGCCACCATGTTATTATGCACATTTGGCTGCTTTTCGAGGGCGGTTGTACCTAGATCGGACAGGGGCCTCGTCAGTGTTCACGAGACGAGGCCCGCCCAAAACCGCCCCGCTCCCAAAAGTACGGGAGAATGTCAAGAATCTTATGTTTTATTGTTGATACATGTAGATCTTGAACAATGCTTGTTTGTTAGTCTTATATTTTGAATAGTTTCAACACTGCCATAATATATACCAATGTTTAAGAGGCAGAGATGGCTTTTATCCGTTCTAATCTCACATCTTGTTATAATAATATCGTGTTTTATACTTGTCCCATGAAGTATATCTATTATGCAGTAACCATATATTGGGTTTGTGGATATACTTGCGGGTAGGGGTGTGCATGGGTCGGTTTGGGTCGGTTTTTACCATTAACCATAACCATAACCGCTATTTCGGTTATGGGATTTTCGTAACCATAACCATAACCAAACTTCGGTTATGGTTAATCGGTTATGAATTCGGTTATGGTTCGGTTATGGTTATTTCGGTTATTAACCAAAAAAATCAACCAAAGCTAACTTTCGGCTAAATTATAAAATTAAAAGCCCATGGGTCTTAAAAACTTAGAACCTACAATGATAGACTTAGCTTAGGTTATTATTTATAAGTTAATCAAGACTACCCTTTCTAGTTAAAGTACCAATGTGGGATCCCTTTTAATAAGATACTAACAAAAAAAAAAAATTTAACCCATTGGTCACAACTTACAAGTTTAATTCATCATAAAAAAAAAAGAATACTACATCAATATCATGTTGTTAATAACATACTTTTATTATAGTAAAAAAACCTCTATATAGTTAATATAGAACATAAATCTATTACATAAACGTAACAATACAAGTTCGGTTCGGTTCGGTTATATCGGTTAACCAAAGCTTCATAACCATAACCATAACCGCTCGGTCGGTTATAGAAATTTCATAACCATAACCATTGGTTATGTTGGTTATCGGTTAAAATCGGTTCGGTTATGTCGGTTATGGTTCGGTTATGTCGGTTATGGTTAATTTTGCTCACCCCTACTTGCGGGTATCGGTAAATATGTTATTATCTTTTGTGGTTGTAACTTAGGGTGGGTGGTATGCAACTTTAAACTACCCTAAGTTCCATCAATGTGTATTTGCCAACTAATTGCTACCCTAAAATATCCTAAAACATCAAAGGGAGGGGAAGTGCAAACCGAAACGACCCTAAACATGGGTCTCATTATTTTACACACACTGATAAGAGGCCCGTTACCAAAACTATAAACTTTCTAAAAAAGCCACTTGAAATATTCAATGCATAGTTACACTTCTAACAAATATATAATGATACTAATGTTTCATTTCTAGCAACTTGAACATTCTGATTATTATTATTACTAAAGATCTATATATACCTTCTAGTATATTACCCAAAATATTCATCTCTCTCAATTCGAGTAAGTATTTGGGGTTGAGTTTTAAAATTGATTTTTAGATTATTGCGTTTTAAAAATGCAAATAATCAGTTTTTAGTGTTTGGGATTGAGTTTTGAAATAGAGTTTTAGCCTACCAAAACGCAATAATCTAAAAGCAGTTTCACCCTTACTGCAGCAAAACGCATAATCAGTTTTCAAAAAGCAATCCCAAACACCCTAAATTTCCAAAGTACGAACCACAATAACTCAATAATAAACACTTATATTAATATGACCATTTGCTCATACAATGGTGGTCTAAAATCTAAATCATAATTAGTTTAGTAAAAAATATTTGTACTAGTGTTATATTTGAAACTGATTTCTTTTATTAGACTATGTGTAGTGGTGGGGGGTTATGGGGGGTTGTAGGATTAAAATATTAAAAAGTAATAAAAGTTGGGTTATGTGGGGGTTGTGGAAAAAGAGTGTGTAGTGGGAAGGGGGTTATGAGGGGGGTTATAAATGATTGGTAATGATTGGTAATGATTGGTTAATTATTGTTTTTTATTTAAATAAAGAATATTAAATACTTAATAATTTTATTAAATATAAAAATAATAATAAAAATAAAAATTTAAACTGAAAGTTTATTAAATTAATAAAATAATAAAAAAATATTTAATTTTAAAAACTAATATTTAAAAAAAAAATTTGAATTTCAAACGGTTACTGTTCCAAACCGTTTGAATTTCAAACGGTTTCCCTCCAAACGTTTAAATTTCAAAGTTTGAATTTCAAACTTTCCCCCCCAACACCAAATTTCAAAGTTTTAATTAAGTAATTTAGGAATATGTTATGTGTTTATGTAATGTGTTTATGTAACGTTTTAATAAGTAGTTTAGGATTAGGAACTCTGTTTGTAATAAGTAATTTAGGAACTCTGTTTTAATAAGTAATTTAGGATTGTATTTTTATGTGTTTATGTATTTTTAGTGTACACATTTTGAAAATGCACCTGTTTATCTGCAGAAAAGATAAAATTTCATTCAAACGTTAAACATTAAAACCTTAAACATTACAAATACAACATTAAACATTAAACATAAAACATAAAATTAAACATTACACATTATTAAACATTAAAACATTAAAACCTTAAAACACTAAACAAAATCAAAACGCATCAAAGTCCACGACAGCAGATTGGTGACGGTGAAGTCGGTGCCGTAACGTTCACGATAAGCGTCGTGTGTTAGTTGAATTGCCATATGTTGGCTAACGTCAGGGTGCGCCTGCACCGTCGCTTGATAGACCGTTTGCCAACGCGTAACATTAATTTGTATGGTACTAAACTTAGCGGCGATCTGGTCGACCGTACGGTGGTCCGTATCGGTAATTCGGTTGTACTCCTCCAATACATTGCGCCAAAATTGTCGCCTATTGTTCGGCGGATTTTCCTTGGTGTTGACCCACGCCCTCACCAACTCGAGTTGGTCTTGGTTCGTCCAGGCTGCCATTGGTTTGGTTTTGGGTTTGTATTTGGTTAGAATGGTTTGTGTTGTGGTGTGAATGGTTTGTGGTGTGGTGTGAATGGTTTGTGGTATGTTATATATATATAGAGATTTTGTTTAAAAAAAAAAAAAAAAAAAATATTTAATGATTGTTACCGTTGTCAAACGGTCAACAACACAAACAACCCTCCATTCAAACTCCAAAACGCCGCTAACCACAAAACGCTCCTCACCCAAAACGCCCTATAGCGCCGGGAGGGGCGGTGTTCCCCGGCGCTATAAGGGCCACAACGGCGCTATCCCCTTCCCACTACACAAGGCCTAAGATCTCTCTTTAGCAACTTTGGTAAAATTAATGAAATTCATAGGTGTGACAGAAAAGCGTTGGAGAATATACGTTGTCGTTTCAATGTAAAAAATAACAGGGCACAATAACTGCTATAGACAACTGTAAATCTATTGTCATGCATGCAGAACAATGGCCAGTACTAAAAATTACTCCATCCCTCCCAATGCCCCTATAATATACCGTACACTTTTTTTAGTATTCAATGTACAATAGGTAGATGATCTCCATTGCATGGGGCTTCCTTCACTTAGGATACAACCGGAGTGAGTGTTGTTTAATTTCTTTTTCTTTTTAATTATTTATTAATATACATAATAATATTAATCATATGTTAGCTCAATCTCCCAATTCCTTTTTTTCCAAGTTTGTATTACTCACCCACCATATTACACATGCTTATTTAACTCTAAAAGTACCTTTTTCAACAATGCTTATTGACTTATTGCATTTTGAAAATGGATTTTAAAAAAATTGTTTGGATTAGCTTTTGTAGTGGGAAAAGCCAATAAGTCATTAAAAAAATGTTTGGCTTAGCTTATTAGTGTAAAATGACCAAAAGCCAAAAGCTAGGATTTCTAACTTTTTGAAAACAACTTTTCAACCTATATCAAAAAGTCAAAACTAAAAGTGCTTTTGTGAAATGTGAAATACGAAACCACCCTTACCCACTGATGATAATGTGAAATACGAAACCACCCTTACCCACCGATGATAAATCAATAAACACTTTTTGAATGCAATCCCAAACACCCTCTAATATAACTCATCTTAGTGAAATGTGAAATACGAAACCACCCTTACCCAATGATGATAATGTGTCGTCGCAGGCCGAACCAAGGGCTTCGGATAAGCATGGCTACAATCATAGCTGCTCCGGGGGAGAAAGGCCTATGGGCCCAACCCTCCGAAGGCCTATAAAGTTGGTAAAAAATATATCTGCACCTCCAAACCAACTTCTCTTTTCAATACTTTATATTATGATACACATACATATTTTCACGTTGAAGGTGGTCCCAGAGAGACCATCCCTCTCCTTTATCATGAGCCTAACATGTTCTCTTTTGCAGGTTCATCATCATCATCATCATACTCAGTTAATCCCACCTATAGCAAAGCTAAGGTAGGGTCTGAGGAGGGTAAGATGTAGACAGCCTTACCTCTACCCCTAAGAATAGAGAAACTGCTTCCAGTGAGACCCCCGGCTCGATGTGGTTTGGTATCAAGCCTTGGACATAAGGCACAAAACACTTAGCAATCGAGACAAACCCGATCGGTGCATGTACCCCCTTTGTCTTTTGGCTATCAACGCCACCACATGATGCATGATTAACCATCCGTCATTCTTAACGTTATTTTCACGAAATTAGTAAAATAACGTTAAAACTAGTGCAATTTTACTTTTGCCCCCTGAGAACCACACATATATACATTATATGTGCACACCTTAAATGGGGCGTATCTCTTTTGTAGGTTAATCAGAATTATTAGATTCACAAGTTCTTGACCAACCTTCATTGACTTTCACCCTCTTATCCCATCCCGATCCAAATGATCACACTTTTCCTCTTCACTCAAATATTGCCTACGTAGCAACTATTTTTTCACTATTCATCTCACCGCAGCATATAGCCTTACTTAGGGGTGCAAACAAGCCGAGCTCAACCAAGCTCGAGCTCAGCTCGTTAGAAGTTTTTAAAGCTCGAACTCGGCTCGTTTATTACCATTTGCTAATATATTAAATAAAATAAAATAGTATAAATAATAGGCTCGTAAGCTCGATAAGTGAAGCTCGAGTTCGGACTCGTTTAGTAAAAAACTTTAAATTATGGGTAAATGTTATTATATTTTAGTAAAACTAATAATACCCTAGGCTCGATGACCCCAACGGGCCTCACATGTCAGGCTCGAGCTCGATAAATAAATGAGCCTTGTTTTAGGCTCAAGCTTGGCTATGGCTCGATAAGGCTTGACTTGTTTAGAAAATTTTCCAAACTGAGCTCGAGTTGCTCAAAAACAGCTTGGCTCGTTTTCACCTCTAGCCTTACTTTATCCATTATCAACACCCTGCACATTAACTTTCTATCATTTGATTATATATTGATTATAATAAACTAACTAGTTTTCCATATTCTTCAAACAAAGAATATCAAATCTAGTTACAAACATTTTATAAATTCTCAAATTTTATTAAACTCTTTTAAAGTGGTAAACCTAGGAACAAAATATATAAAAACTCATACATTTGTAAAACAAAAAGAATACGGTAAAGAATTTAAGTAAAAAAAGATGACAATTTGTGTCAGTTCCGTTAGGTCGCAATCGAAAGCAGAGAGAGGACGAAAGTTGTTCCTTTTGCTCTGTCGAAACGTCTCAATCAACCTTTTCAATTATTTTAACAATTTTGTAGCCTTAATCTGGTGCGGTTCATATATTGCTCTATCTGATAGTCCATAGGGTCCACCCGTAACCCATTGGACCACCACCTACTGAAGGGTTCAGATAAACCTTTTGTCTTTATGCCAAACATCGATAGATTGATGGAACACGGTAACCTTCCGTACCCTCTCAGGCACAAGATTCCATCCACCTCGGTTTTTATCTTAACTAGATCATGACGTCAAAAGTAGCATATTATTGGGTCCTATTTATCTACACAATGTTTATAAAGTATTTGGAAAAGGGTTGTATTATTTAAACCCCCCACCCTTCTATTTTAACCCCCTCAAAGCGCCTCGCTTAGGCCAAAGCGAGGCGCTTTGAGCTAACTTCGAGGCGGTCAGTACGAGAATCAGGAAAAGCTGATTTTCAAATTCCAAGCGCCTCGCTTAGGCCTAAGCGAGGCGCTTCAAGGGGGTAATTTATTTTGGTAGTTGTTTTGATGTGTATGGATATGGAGAACATGGAATGAGATGGTTTCGATTTTCGTACAAAGATTCCATAAGTAAAAGTCAGTTGTTAAAAGTATCAAGACTATGAAATTAGTAAAACAACTTTACAGTTGTTTATCGGAGAGATAACTGTCAACGATGAAGGCAGCCTGATAAAGGCTGAACACGAGTGTAATCAAACAAGGTGCTATGAAAACCACCAACGATCAATTATAATATAGTCTGGAAGTCAAACATATCAATTAAACATGCAAAAATTATGTTTTGAAAAAATATGGGTATCGAATGTTTAGTCGGAGGACCACTTACAATGATTCATCAAAGTTGTACAAAGCTGGATGTTTTTACTGGAAAACCAAAACGAGCAATAAACGAAGCGAAACGGAGAGATATAATTTTCTTGACTTAGAAACAACTTAAAAGAAGCAAAAATTGTAGGATCAATTTCGAGCTTAAATCTGATAATGTTGAAGATATAAAGATGAACACACACAAAAATATTAAATGAAACCCAAAGATGAGTTATGGGGTGAGACCTTATCGTCGGCTCAGCTATGGGTTGGCGACCAGGTCCCGTTCCAGAGAGTTGTGGGGCTTAGGGTGAAAGGCATGCCGATTCAGCTTAGGGAGACATTCTTCTTTGATAAGGTGGGGGAATGTTTTGGGAAGGTGGTTAGGGGTAGCAACTTCTCTTGGCTCAGCTCCGATAATGCAGAAGGTAAAGTTTGGGTCCTTGTTGATTCGGCTTTCCCTATCCAAGAAGAAATTTCAGTGGAATGGCGAGGGAATATCACACCGGTGTGGGTCGTTGAGGATGGGGAAGGTGATAAGTTAACTAGTTCCATCGCAGGGGAACTGTCCTCAGACGTATACCAATCTCTGGTCATGTCGGCGGCGTCAGTTGCAGGTTCCGGTGATGACATGGAAGAAGGGGAAATCAGGGGAGGTGAAGGATCGGATGGGCTAGACCAACAGGTTGGGGCAGACGAACCGTCGCGAGCTAGGGAGACTCAAACGTTGCATGGGGTTTCTAGTATGCATGGGGGAAAGGAAAAATCAAAAGGTGTTGGGAAGGGTGTTAAAAAATTTAATGTTGAGGGTGGGTCCAGGGGTTCTTTTGGTGAAAGTATTGATCTTAAGAAATCATTCGACAACTTCATGGTGGGACCAGGAGATGGGGATGGGACTGGACCGGGTCAAAAGTCCAGGAAGCGGCCCAGAAGTTGCAGGAGCCCAATAGCAAAGGAAATTCCAAAGGAGGGGGGTTTTGATAATTCGGGCCCAGGTATTAATGATCCGTCTGGGGTACTGTTGGGCAATAACGATGTTGTAGGGCAATCCCCTTTTGTCCAGGAAGAAAGCATCAGGTTCCAGGCTTCTAATGGTCAGATGTTGGATGGAGCGGCGGTGGTGCATGAAGAAGGGGATCCGATGGTGAATGACCATGGGGCGGTGGGACCTGAGCAGGCTGCGGCAACTGGAGATGTGGGTGGTCCCAACGTCATGGCTGAAGTCAATTGCACGGTTGTTGTGGGATCGGTTTGCGGTATTGAAGTCGGTTCTTTCAAGGAAGAGCTACAGAAGATGGTTGAGGATGAGGGTGTTATCAATGTTCCACAATGAATTTCTTAAGCATCAATCTTAGGGGGGTTAGGGATGACCGAAAGGCTTCCTGGATTCGTGGTCTAAAGACGAGTCATGGTGTTCATTTTATCGGTATTCAAGAGTCCAAGCTGGGGGTTGGGTCCAATTTTGGGTTGGCTGCTTACTGGGGTAGAACGAGGTTTTGCTCGGAGATGGTGGCAGCCGAAGGGAGGTCTGGAGGGCTGATTTCTTTGTGGGACCCGACTGTATTCAAGGCGGTTAGCTCAGTTAAAAACAGGTACTTCTTATGCGTCTCTGGTCATTTAAGGGCGTCGGGTGATCGGGTCAATGTCGTCAATGTTTACGCTCCTAATGATGTGGTGTTAAGGAGAGGGGTATGGGAGGAATTATTGTCTCTTAAAAGCACAGATCAGGGGATGTGGGTGTTTTTAGGCGACTTCAACGATGTCAGGAAACCATCTGAAAGGCTTAACACGGAGTTTATCCCTGCGAACGCTGACAGTTTTAATAGTTTCATCCTTAGGGCTGATTTGCGTGAGTACAATATGGGGGGTCATTTGTTTACTTATATGTCGGATAGTGGTACAAAATTGAGCAAGTTGGACCGCTTTTTGGTGTGTGACAAGTTTATCAATCAATGGCCTGAGGCTTCCGTTACAGCCTTGTCTCGGCTAGCGTCTGACCATTGCCCTATCATTCTTTCTGTGGTGGCGGCTGATTTCGGTCATGTACCATTCCGTTTCTTCAACACTTGGCTCGAGATTCCGGGTTTTCTTGAGTTCGTATCGGGTTCTTGTTCTGGGTTTGTGTTCAGGGGTTCTGCTGAATTGGCGGTTTCTACAAAGTTAAAGTTCTTGAAAAATAGAATAAAGGACTGGGTATGTTCTGTTCGGCATAATATGGGTAGAATTTACGATCACAACTTGAAGGAACTTGAAAGACTTGAAGAGGTGGCGGATACGAGGAGTTTAACTGATGATGAACTGAATCAGCGACTAGAGTGCCGGGCGGTTGTGATGGATCTGGATAGGAAGAAAACTTTAGATGCTAAGCAAAAATCGAGGTTGCGGTGGGCAGTGGACGGGGACGAAAACTCTAGTTTCTTCCATGGGGTCATAAATGCAAATACGACTAGTAATCGAATTAACGGGATTTTGTGTGACGGCAACTGGGTTACTTGTCCAACGGTTCTCAAGGATCAGGCGTTTGCGTTTTTTGAGGATAGATTTAAGGAACCTTTGTCCAGGAGGCCATCGATTGTCTGCACTCATATTGGTAGCCTCTCGGATAATGACTCGGATTTCTTGATTAGGCCTTTCTCTCTTGCGGAGATCAAAGACGCGGTGTGGAGTTGTGACGGCGACAGAGCACCGGGGCCGGACGGCTTCAATTTTAAGTTCTTGAAAAGGTGTTGGAAGGATTTGGAGGCTGATTTTTTGAATCTTTTCCAGGAGTTCTTTGATGATCCGAAACTTGGGGCTGGTTGTTCCTCTTCTTTTATTGCTCTTATACCCAAAGGCGATGACCCGTTGGGGTTCAATGACTACCGACCCATAAGTCTAGTTGGCTGTGTAAATAAAGTTATCTCAAAAGTACTGGTTGCAAGGCTAAAGATGGTGATCGATAAATTGGTGTCCCCCGAACAATCAGCCTTCTTAGCAGGGAGGAACATAACGGATGGGCCGCTCATGCTTAATGAAACGATCGGGTGGCTTAAGAGAACAAAGAGACAAGGGTTTATCTTTAAAGTGGATATCGCCAAGGCCTATGACTCGGTGAATTGGGGTTTCTTGGAGTCAATTTTGGTGCAGATGCGGTTTCCTCAAAAATGGGTCTCTTGGGTCATGGCTGTGGTGCGCTCGGCTAGGGCCTCCGTCCTCGTTAACGGGTCGCCAACGGCCGAGTTTGGGTGTAGCCGTGGTCTTAGACAGGGTGACCCCCTGTCACCGTTTCTCTTCGTCTTGGTCATGGAAGCATTGTCTGGGGTGATGAGGCGGGTAACGGCATGCGGACTTTATCGGGGGCTGCATTGCGGGAATGGGTCGCTGACACTATCCCACTTTCTCTACGCTGACGATGTGGTTTTTTTGGGTGAATGGTCTACTACAAACGCCTTGAACCTCAAGCGTATTCTGAGGTGTTTCTACCTCGCGTCTGGGTTGAGGGTAAATCTCCGGAAATGTAATGTCTTCGGGATTGGGGTGGATGAGTCGGAGGTGAATAATATGGCAGCCTTGCTGAATTGTGGTGTGGGGAAACTTCCATTCACCTTCCTCGGCCTTCCGGTCGGGGCGAATATGAACTTGTATAAACATTGGAAGCCGGTGCTCGACTTGTTTCGCAAACGGCTCTCCATTTGGAAAGCTAAGCAACTCTCGGCTGGGGGCAGGGCTGTTCTTATTAAATCGGTGTTGAACTCGTTACCAACGTACTTCTTCTCCCTATATAAAGCGCCTGTGAGAGTTCTTGATGAGTTAGACAAATTGAGAAGAATTTTCTTTTGGGGTGGTTCCGAGGAGAAGGCTAGAATGAACTGGGTTGCCTGGGATAATGTGATTGCCCCGGTGGATAGAGGCGGTCTCGGGTTTGGGTCGTTAAGGGATGCGAACCTTGCTCTTCTTGCCAAGTGGTGGTGGCGTTTCAAGACGGATACGGGTGGGCTATGGCGAAAGGTTATTTGGGCTTTACATCAGTCGTCTCGGAACTGGAACCCGGTCCCGGCTCGTCTTTCTTGCCCTGGCCCCTGGAAGAATGTAGCGGCTGCCATGGGTTGCTTAAACATGGGGGGTGTTGATATTCAGCGGAAAATCATCGGGGTGGTTCGGAATGGGTTGGGTATCTCGTTCTGGCTCGACAGTTGGGATCCGGGTGGCCCGCTGGCTGCTCGGTTTCCAGCCCTGTTCGCGCTGGAAAGGGATAAATTCGTTCCTGTTGCTCATAGGGTGCTCCATAATGGGTTGGGTTGGGTTTGGGGTGAAAACTTTGGGGGGTTGGGACCTTCGGCTTCGGCTGAAATGGTTACCTTCCTTCAACAAGTGGTGTGCCCACGAGTTGGAGAAGGTCTGGATAGCTGGGCTTGGGAGGGTGGGGGTGGGCTGCAATTTACTGTAAAGGCTGTGAAGAACGAGTTGATCGAAGCTAGGAATATCCCGTGTCCGAGAACAGTTGAATGGAACTCTTGGGTGCCGAAGAAGGTGGGAATACTTATATGGAAAGCGGAAAAAGGTAGACTACCAACCAGGGATGCGCTAAGGAGAAGGAACATAAACATTGGGTCGGAATTGTGTCCGGTATGCGGCGAGCAGCAAGAATCAATCGAGCACCTGTTCGTGTCATGTGGTTTTGCTCAATCAGTCTGGCAGGTAATCGCTCAATGGTGTAAAATCGGGTCAGTGTTCTTGTTTGACTTCAGCGATATTTTAAAACTTCACTCCTATGTGGGCGGCTCAAAGAAGATTAGGAAAACGCTACAAGCTGTGTGTTATACTACTATTTGGTGCATCTGGAAAACGCGAAACGAGGCGATATTCGAGCAACGACAATGTTCCCTTCATAAGATCGTAGGGGATATAAAGGCGTTAAGTTTCTTATGGCTCAAGGCTCGGGCGAAACTCCAGGATCTGGACTGGGAAAAATGGGGTGGTTTTAATCTATCTAGTTTGTAATTTCTTTTTTTTCATGCTGATATAGTCTGTTTGTATGTATGCTGGTGTATTGGGGTGTTTCTTTGCTAGTTTCCCGCTAGCTTTTGGTGATCAATACAATTTTCGTTGGCCGTTAAAAAAAAAAAAAAAAAAGCCCCCAAATTACTAGAATGTGTGTTGACCAAAAACCCTAATCTATCATTCTATTTATAGCCTATACACACTTAGGCTAATTACATATAGGTCCCTAAGGTTAATAAATTACTAAAACACTCACTAAATAAGAAAATATTCTAAAGTAATAAATATATTTTGTCTAAACAAAATATATTTATTTAGCTGTAGCGTCATTCTCGATCATAACTTGAGCTTCACTCGTTGATCTATTATCCGGGGTTCTCAACTCGCCTTACGTGTTGACCGCGACTCGTTTGACTTTGACTTTTGTTGACCGAACTTTGACTTGTTGACTTTAACTTGTTGATAACATTAGACTACCAAATTTAGACCCAACAAAAATGAATTAAAATTATTTTTTGGTGATTAACAGATAATTTTAAAGAATTAAAAGAAATTCAAGTTTTTTAAAAAAAAGGCCAAAGCGCCTCGCTTTGTTCAAAGCGAGGAGCTTGTGGTCTAATCAAACCAGTCAAGCGCCTAGCTTTGGCCAAAGCTAGGCACCCAAGCGCCTAGCTTTGGCCAAAGCTAGGCACCCAAGCGCCTCGCTTTGACCAAAGCTAGGCGCTTTGGCCTTTTTTTTAAAAAACTTGAATTTCTTTTAAAGCAAAGCTAGGCGCTTGGGTGCCTAGCTTTGGCCAAAGCTAGGCGCTTGACTGGTTTGATTAGACCACAAGCGCCTCGCTTTGACCAAAGCTAGGCGCTTTGGCCTTTTTTTTTAAAAACTTGAATTTCTTTTAATTCTTTAAAATTATCTGTTAATCACCAAAAAATAATTTTAATTCATTTTTGCTTCTTTTTAGTTGTTTCTAAGCCAAGAAAATTATATCTCTCCGTTTCGCTTCGTTTATTGCTCGTTTTGGTTTTCCAGTAAAAACATCCAGCTTTGTACAACTTTGATGAATCATTGTAAGTGGTCTTCCGACTAAACCTAACTCGCAACAATTGTTTTTAATTCATTTTTAAGTGCTTTTAATTACTTTTCGAGAAATGATAATTTTCAAATATTGCAGAGGTGTTACCAAACATGTCAAGAAATGATAATTTTCAAATATTGCAAGTCCAAATTATTGTACGATGTCTTTTTTCAGAGGACCTCGACTCTTGAGATGTTACAGGTGTTTGAAAAGTTTGAACTGAAATAACTTTTAATGCAAGCAAGTAAAATTCAGTTGTTTTACTAATTTCATAGTCTTGATACTTTAAACAATCGGATCGGCATTAACGCGGAAACCTTCGTTTTTGCAAAAACCTTCCTTCCTTATTATTATTATTATTTACATTATTATCGTAAAGCAAAAACGATAGGTTAGCCAGGCAAACTGGACAGGTTAGCCAGGTGTTTGTCAAAAAGGTAGAGCACACCACTAAAGCAAAAAGTTGTGTGTATGAATAGTGACCCTCTGGCAAACCTGCGTAAAGGACAGTGAGATTGATAACTGGACAGGTTAGCCAGGTGTTTGTCAAAAAGGTAGGCCACACCACTAGAGCAAAAAGTTGTGTGTATGAATAGTGACCCTCTGGCAAACCTGCGTAAAGGACAGTGAGATTGATAACTGGACATGTTAGCCAGGTGTTTGCCAAAAAGGTAGGCCACACCACTAGAGCAAAAAGTTGTGTGTAAGTTTTATTTAGCGTAAAAAGTTCATTGTACCTATACCTCCTTATCTAAAAACAAATCACATCATTTGTATGAATAGTGACCCTCTGGCACACAACTTTCTTCAACCAAATCATTTCTTCAAGTTCATTTCACCAAAAAAAGCAAAACTCAAGAAAACAAAGATGAAACCGATTAATGTTCTACTGGTGTGCCAGAGGGTCACTATTCATACGCAGGTTTGCCAGAGGGTCACTACTCATACAAATGATGTGATTTGTTTTTAGATAAGGAGGTATATGTACAATGATGGAAGAAGTTATCAATCTCACTTCTATTGTTTCGGGTTCCCTTTCATCGTTGACACATATCTCTCTGAGATGATAAAGGTAGATCATGGAAAGTTCAACTCAAGAAGTAAGATTGATACCTTCTCTATGGAAGTTGCTAAAATAGTTAAACAAAAGCTGAAATTGAACAGTTATTTGGAATGTTTCTGATCATTACAGTAAAATTCATTACCCGGCGTTTGTCAAAACGAACAACTAAAATAAACTTTTCATGCAAGCAAGTAAAATTCAGTCGTTGGACAGTGAGATTGATAACTGGACAGGTTAGCCAGACGTTTGTCAAACGAACAATTAAAATAAACTTTTCATGCAAGCAAGTAAAATTCAGTTGTTGGACAGTGAGAGATTGATAACTGGACAGGTTAGCCAGACGTTTGTCAAACGAACAATTAAAATAAACTTTTCATGCAAGCAAGTAAAATTCAGTTGTTGGACAGTGAGATTGATAACTGGACAGGTTAGCCAGACGTTTGTCAAACGAACAATTAAAATAAACTTTTCATGCAAGCAAGTAAAATTCAGTTGTTGGACAGTGAGATTGATAACTGGACAGGTTAGCCAGACGTTTGTCAAACGAACAATTAAAATATACTTTTCATACAAGCAAGTAAAATTCAGGAAAAAGCTGACATTTTGTTCCTTGTTGCAGAAAGAAATCAACAGTCGGATCGACGATTTTGTTTACCCTCCCATTGACATAAAAAATGTTTTTTTGAAAAACGTCTGACTTAAAAAAAAAATGTTAAACCTTAATCTCAAAAGACCAAAAAAAAAAAAAAAATTTATCCGAAGCGCCTCGCTTAGGCCTAAGCGAGGCGCTTTGGGTCAAAAATCAGCTTTTTCTGACCTCGTACCGAGGTAGTTAAAAAGCAAAGAAAGCGCCTCGCTTAGGCCTATGTATAGTGGTGGAGGGTTATGTGGGGCTTATGGTATTAAAATATTAAAAAGTAATAGAAGGGGGGTTATGGAAAAAGAGGGTATAGTGAGAAGGGGGGTTATGAGGGGGTTATAAATGATTAGGTAATCATTGGTTAATTATTGTTTTTTATTTAAATAAGAATATTAAATATCTAATAATAATAAAAAATAATAATAAAAGAAATTTATTAAGTTAAAAAACAGTAATAAAAAAATAAGATTTACTATTAAAAATAATATTAATTAAAATAAAAAATAATAACCCACCCCACCTACCCTTCCCCACCTACTTCTCTTCTTCTCCATCATCTTCTTCTTCATTTCTTCACTTCTTCTTCCTCCTCCTCTTCACTTCTTTCTCTTCCTCTTCAAACACACAAACTTCAACAACAACAATAATAATAATAATAATAATAAAAGTTTCAGAGGGCAACGCCGTTGTAGGGATGGCGGGCGCCACCATAACGCCCCCATAGCGCCCGGGGGCGGTGTTTGGGCGCTATAGGCACAAAACGCCCACATAACCCCCCACTACACACAACCTAATACACGATAAGACAACTATTTTTACACCTTTCGTTTATGGTATTCATATACGCTTATGCGAGTCGTATAATTGAATAAAATGTTTTTTTGTTTTCATTTGTACGATCGTATAGATAGACGATTATATTTTTTTGTTGAGGTTTGAGATGTCGTGATTTTTTATTTTTATTTTGTAAATTGTAATAATTTATTAGCCTAATGTTTCCCACACATGATGAAAGCATTTCTTTAGACAATTTGTGATTATATTCCATTTTATTACATTCATCATGATCGACTTTTTTAGAGTGATTTTCATGACAGAAGTACATCCAAATCCTTAATCTCTTCATATATTAATTTTTTTCGCCTCTCATGATTATAAATATTCACTCTATACGCATGAAAACTCCTCTAGTTAAACTACATTTTATGCAACACATAACACATGACAAAAACACTTCCTTAGATGTAGATTAGAACAACAAAATGTCGATGTCTATCAAAATGTTGACTCAAACACCTAAATCAAGAAGTTGTGGATTGTGTTACATATGAATAAGTCATAGAGTAAATCAAAGCTTTTGGATACAATTTGTACTTTTGACCTTCTAATTAATCTATTAGATGAATGGCTTTCATATGACACATGATAAAAACACTTATTTAAACAATTTAGGATTATGTTCCATTTATTACAATCAATATGATCACCTCATGCAGTGTTTGACTTTCAAATTTTATATAGTAAATTTTAATAAGTTACCAGCCAGAGGATGTTTCTCTAATTGCATTCATATGATACATGATAAAAACACTATTTAGACAGTCTTATATTATGTTCCATTTTATTAGAGTCATCATGATCCTATGGTGTGTTTCACTTTTATTTTTTTTTATTAAGTTTGAATAAATTATCGGCCTGTAGATGTTTTTCTAACTTCATTCGTATGACAGATAATAAAAGTACTTCCTTAGATAATCTGATATTTTGTTCCATTTTATTATAGCATCATGATCAACTTCTGCATAGTGCTTGACTTTTAATTTTTTATAAGTAAATTTTAATAAATTACCGGCCCGAACATGTTTTTCTAACTCCATTCATATGACACATGATAAAAACACTTTTTAGATAATCTGATATTATGTTCCATTTTATTATATTATCATGATCAACTTCTGCAAAGTGTTTAACTTTTAATTGTTTTAAGTAAATTTTAATAAATTACCGTTCCAAAGTTTTTTTTATCTAAGTCCATTCTTCTTACACATGATAAAACACCTCTTTAAACAATGTGAGATTATGTTCTATTTATTATTATTATTATTATTATTATTATTATTATTATTATTATTATTATTATTATTATTATTATTATTATTATTATTACAAAACCATTTAGTTGATGATACAAAAAATATTCTTTAAAACATCTTATTTCTCAAGCTTAGTAATCGACTAGAGTGACATGAGTTATTTAATAAAGCTAAAATAAATGTGAAGTGTAGAAAATTATCATAGAGTGACATGTGTTCACGAAACGAGCAAGTAAAAAATGGTAGTTTTGTTTAATAGAAAGAAAATAATATCTCATTTTCTCACATGCCAAGAAGCATGCACATTCAAGTCACATGCTATTTTCCCTCATTGTTTAAGTATCCATAACCCTTTTATACGTCATTGTTAACAAAAATTATACCATAAATTAACGGTTCTTTTATATTTAATACGAGTACCACATTTTTATACTTTCGAAATTCCAATTGTGTAAAACACAATGCATGTAATGTAAAACACATTAAGTATCAAACTAAAAACGCAATGGACTAAGACACAATGGACAACAAAAAAAACACAATGAACAAAAAACAAAAAACAAAATGGACAACATATTAAAAGACAATGAACAACAGACTAAAACATAATGTACACCAGAAACCCAGTTGTGTAAAACATAACGAGCAACGTAAAATACAATGGAAATAATACTAAAAACACAACGGGCAATGCTAAACTTGTGTATACTAAAAAAACACAATGAACATATCCATAACACACATGTGCATACTTATATAACATAATGGACGACCAAAAGACACGTTGAAGTAACAAACCCAGTTAACACACATTTTTTAAAATCACTATTGTGATAAACGATTCCAAATAATGCCACGTGTTATCACCTAATTTATTATCCCGATTTTAACATATTTTTAATATTTATGTTTAATATAATAGATAAAAATCGTTAATCCATATTTTTTGTATCTTTCTTATTAAATATGTATATATAATATTATATCATAATTTTCATGTTTCTATCTCCTATAAAACTAAATCTTTTTCCTTCTCATATTAAATAATAATATTGTTAAATTTTAGTTTTTTAAATTCTCACTTATTGATTAAATATATCTTTTTCAGTTATTTAATTTGTTACTTTCGATTATTAATAACTCTTCTCTACTCTATTCATCTTATTTGTGTAATACACATATTTCTAACCTAAAGAAAAATAAAAAAAAGTAAAATATTATAATAAGTAAATAATACATTAAAGTTCATTCTTTTAAAAACATATGTTTACGTGTATGTGTTAACCGATTATATTTTAATATCATACCTATTTAACCCAAGTAATACACGAGTTTATTCAACACGAGCAATACACGAATCTTTTTATAGATATGGCTTCTTGATTATTTATTACAAAGAATTAGACTTATTCAACCAATGTAATACACGGGGTCTCAAGCAAGTTCTTAATATAAAAATATCTTATTCATAGTAAATATAAAAAAAACGTTCGTTAATATGGTGATTTTTTTTTCAAAATAAAATGGTTTATGAAAAACTCATAGATATTTTAAAATGATGGGGGAATTCAGAATTGACATGTGCCTTGCACGTGGAAAAGAAAGTCAACAAATGTGGTTTTTCTTTTATGCCGTTACCCTAATTTAATATCTATTTTTTTTCTCGAAACTAATCTTAACCCTCTAAATACAAGATTAATGGACTAGAATCTTTAATACAAAAATAACTTGCGGATAAACATCCAATTATCTATATCCTATCGGGAAATGTTGGTGGGGTTTCCCACCGACAAATCCAACCCCCTAACTTTGCTATTTGTTATTTTTAGTCCTGTTACTTGGAAAACAACTATTTTTTATGTAATCCAACTCCCTAACTTTGTCATTTGTCATTTTTAGCCCACATGCTTGGAAAAAACTATTTTTTATGTCTGAATTTTATATATGTGTCGGTATAAATACGACTGGGTCTATGTTTCAACTTAAACCTTTTTTTTTCTTTTGGAAAATTTCGAGTTTACCCCATTTCTTACCTTTATTTGGAAAAACTATTTTTTATGTATCAATTTTTATATATGTGTTGCTATAAGCGCGAGTTTGTGTACGTTTTTACTTAAACCTTTTATTTTCTTTTGGAAAATTTCGAGTTTACACATTTTCATATCTTTACTTGGAAAAAAACTATTTTTACGTGCATATTTTTATATATGTATCGGTATATATACGAGTTGGTCTACGTTTCGGCTTAAACTTTTTTTTCTCTTGAAAAAACGAGTATGTTAAATATAATACGTTTTCGTGCTTATTTAATATGCGCGTCTAGTTGGTCCACGTTTTGACGTAGATTTTGTTCTCAACCGAGTTAAAAGCATTGTGTTTTACGCTTTTTAGTAATTGTCTTTTACGCATTGTGTTTTACGAATTGTGTATAACGCATTGCGTCTTACACAATGTGTTTTACATTTGGTGTGTTACTACATGGTTCGGCTCGCCATGCGCCGCTACAACGCACGACGGACACAATACTAGTTTAAACTAAAAGGTGATTTAGATAAACACTTTGCCTATCTCCTCTTTTATGGGCCACCGTAAACTAACCCATCGGGATTAAATTCAACGTATATAACGACAAATATATGTCATGTCAATAAACGTAAGCTAGGGCTAGCCTACTTGGTAGAGGCATATGCCTCTTAGAGAGGACGTCTCAAGTTTAATTTCAGGCAAGAGTATTTAAGATTATTTGTAAACGTTAGCCGTTAAAAAAAATTGTAAATGTATAATACATGTGCTTAGCTGAACTGTTTAACCGTTAGACATGTACTATGAGCCCAATAAATTATAAGGCATTAAACATGTAATGTAAGCCAATAAATTTTGAAGGCATAGTTTATGTTTATTGGGCTCATGAATTGTGTTAAATCATGGGCTCATAAGAAAGCCCACGTCTGTTATAATAGAAAATCGCATGGAAGTATGGAAGTAGTAGTACTAGAGGTGCACAAACCGGGTATTTTTAGTAACCGGTTTCGGGCATGCCAATTTCGGCTTTTTTTAATTAGGTTCGGAACCGATTTTTAAGAAACCATACTCTATGTATTCGGTTCTGGTAGGGTTTGATTTCGGTTCTTAAAACATGACCTGGCATTAAAATACCCTAGTTCCGGATTTTCTAATACCCTATTTTTAGTTTTTTTTTATTTAGTGCTATTAAATATACACTGTACAATCTATATCTATGTGTATTTTTTGGTTTTCTGCATCTCTCTCCTACTTAATTATGAATACTTATATTTTTAATGAAAAATATTTATTAAATCATCAACGAAATGAATTTTATATGAAACTAATTATTATTTTTTTAAAAACAATTTTTTTATTATTTAAAAACGTCATCAAGTTATGTTGGCTAAAATATAAAAAAAACGAACAATGATGATAATTGTCTTTAATAGTGATTTTAATTTTTTTTTCAAACATTTAATGTGATTGGATGGTAAGAATGGTAAAAACACAATATGTTAAATAGTACACTAATAAAAATGAGTGGTATTAAAAAATCAAAGCTAATACCTAGTTGAAATAAATACGGAGTATATTTAAAAAAAATTAAATTAATAAAATATATAAATGTTAGATCAATGTTCATTTTTTAAATACATATATGAGGACTGTATAAATTACATTATATTTATTCTATTAGTATAATACATGAGTTTATTTAACTATGCAATGTATATATGTTTTTTTAAAACATAACTTTTTTATTACTAATTACATAACATTATATTTATCAACATCAACTCGTGTAATACACGAGATTGTAATCTAGTATGAAATAATAAAAAATAGCCCACCTTATAAAATAGAAAACAAGTTTTAGTTGAGAGCATACAATAATTGTTTACTAACGAAGTAATAAGTTCAGAGCATAAACTATAAAGGCATTCAAGTTGATAACTTATAAAATGAAGTTAGATACGTAATTATAATGTGCATCGGGTATTCAATAAACCATGTATCGGGTAAAAAACCCGAGTTGGGTACTAAAAAAACGGATTCCGGGTATAGATTATAACCGGGTCCGGATATAATCTGGCTACAGTTCCGGTTGATTATTGAGATCAAAATGCATACTCTATCTATACATTGTGGGTTGAGTTGGTTCTGATTTCGGGTACGATTTTTGATTTTCTGCATGGTAGCTCTACAAGAAACTAACCGGACTGTTTGCTGAGTTGTTATTTTTAAGAAAAAGTAAAAAAAAAATGAATAATGATTTAAGAAAAAGTACCTAGCAATTGAGCCGAGTTGTTCATAACCCACTTAAGATTGGAATTATTAAAAATTTAAACAAGTTGAGTTTAAATGAATAGTATGACACCATTGACATAGTTATGTAGCTACGGTTTTTAAACCAACTCGCGTCAACGTAGCATAAAATCTGGTTGGATGTTTAAAAATATAGTGTTTGTCCCTTAGGGTGGCGGGGTGGTCTGTGATGGCCGTGATGGTTACGAACACCGCACCGCCAGCTGAATCACGATCGCGACGAAATTACATTGTGACAGCCATCACACCTTATTTCTTTCTATCTCCAATATTTTATTATTATCCTATCCTATCCTTTGTTTTAAAGAAAAAAAATTTGAAAAATAAAACATAAACATTACATAACACAACTAGTTGTATAAAATCACGCGTGTTGCGCGTTTTACAATCGAGATTTAGATGAGGTGTTAATCAATCAATGAATTATATCATCGAGATTCCATTTTGGTTGTAAACGTTAAAAAAAATAAAGAAATCTATACATAAGGTAACACATGAAATTTGTAACGAAATTAAATAATATTATGTTATTTATATTAATTGTATATAATCTAATAAAATTTTTAAATAAAATAATAATATAGTTAATTGAATAAAATATTATTAAAATTACTATTCATTTGATACACTATTCATTTAAGTTCATTTATTAATATATTGTAATGTAATTAATATCCAAACCAAAGCATTCAATGCGATTTGAAGAAAAAAAAGTATCCCGTTTGATCGTTCAAAAAAAAAAAAAAAAAAAAAATTCACCTTGAGAATAGTATACTTGTGAAACCAAATTGGTGACCAGTTTTGGTCAATTTCACATATTTAAATCGCACTATGAACACCTTTATTGTAAAATAAAAGATCGATAACAAGTTATAAAGCATCATAAAAAATCAATCAGGTCTTATAATTGAAGCAAATTTAGCTTTGTGCTAATGAGAAAAATGCATATAGAACAACAAATTCTAGCCATGATACAACATCTGCGTCACTAGATATGTAAATCAATTATGGCGCTATTGTTACATGTAATATGTTTTCCCAATACCATTGTTGGTATCCGATTTGAGTTTTTCTTTTTAACAACAATTCCTAGATTTTCCAGGATAAATACAACAAGATTTACGTAGTAAAAATCACTAAAAGAAACTATTAACATATCTTGTAAACCGCCCTTGCAAGCCTTCCGAATTAGCTTCTTTATCGCGTAACACTTGTTGTTGCACTACCAATACCGAAGCGGAGCTGCCAAGATCAACCGATGCGACATAATCACCGATCACACCTAGCTCGAGACTTTCACTCCAACTCGACAAACCTTCAATTAAAATCGGGTTAATGCCAAGCTTTCTCCCGACAATCCAAAGATCATAAGACTCGCTATTCATGGCGCGAATGGCCGCCACAGTTTCCTCTCCATTTCTCACCACGACCTCGCGATACGCCACTTGTTCATTCCCCTCATACTTGACCCAAAACGCGGTCACCAACCCATCATCCAACTTCTTTTCCATCTCATTTTCCCCTTCACCATTAAACGCGAGAAAGCGTATGACCGTAAGCGAAACATTCGGATTCGACGCCATTCTATCCGCGCACGCCAACGCCTCCCTTGCATCCGCCCCACCTAGGAAAAGCATCGCGAAATGGTATCTAATACCCGATACCGACATTCTCACATTATTCGTAGGCGGCCTAAACTCGCCTTTGTCCACGAGAACCGCCACCGAGCATGGCGAGTGCTCGAGCACCGAAAAGTTTAGCGATTTCACATTATTTTGCACCATATCACTCCCAGCCATACTTGTCATTGGAGACACATTATATGGCAATATTACCAAACATGACTTTTTGTTCAAAGCCAACTCACAAACATCTTGGTACATACTTCTCTTTGGTGCAACCGATGTAAACGAGTGTACCTTAACCACATCTCTCCTAGCTACTTGGATACCATGAAAGGACTTATGTATGGTCCCCGTTTCGTCGTCCAAGTTGCTCTTGTCGCTGTGGGGTTCCTCTAAATGATCGATGAAAACCGGAGCGGCTCGGCCAACAAGCTCGAGAAGATGGAGTGAGTGAACCAAAAAGGGGCTGTGTAGTGTCGGGTTAAACACTTCTAATAGGTGAAGGATGGCAGGAACGCTATCCTCATCCATGAAGCAGACCATCAGGTTGAGTTCTGTGTTGGGTGGTGTGTGTTGAATGTTTCTTCGTTTGTTAATCATGTATGGCCTGTTCGGGTTGTAGAATATGCTGATAATGGGCGTTGCTATACTCGTCACCATCGTCGTAAAGATTACAAACATCGTAAATTGTGGAATCCCTAGCATCTGCGTGCATTTGCTTAGTGAGTTATTATATCGAATGTATTAAAGATTATAAGGAAATTCAAACAATCTTCCTGTGTGCGGACCCAAGTGTAGCCCATAGGGGTGGACAAAAATTTAGTGTATTTTATAGACAAGAATGTCAGTCGCAAAGTTTGATTAAATCCTCCGATCACAACCACATAAATTAAACTCTAGGTTCGCCACCATTATCTTTCCCGAATCCCCGTCCTCGTCCCTATAATTTAATTAAAAAACTAATATGTTAAATTTTTTTTGAAAACCTTCCATATATTTATCACAAATTTTAAGGATGGAGTATGGGATGGGGATCTTGATTTGGAGTCAAAAAATAGTTTTTTTTTTATATATTTTCCCTAAATTTAATAGATGGGGATGAGGATTTGTAGGTGTGTAAATGAGCCAAACGGCTCGATACTTGGGATCGCCTCTTTAAAAACTTGATCGAGCCGAGCTTGAACAAGCTCACGCCAAAAAACAAGTGTTTATTTAATAAAAAGCCTAAGCCCGAGCTTCACTTATCAAATTTGAGTTGACTCGTTGACCAAACCGAGCCTATTATTTATAAAATTTTAAATAATGTATGTATATAATTGTTATATTTAAAAACTAGTATCATACACTATGCTGTAAATAACTTTTTTAATTAAAAAATATAAAAATAATAATATAAGTAATAATTAAAATGTATATAGTTTAATTAATAAATGGAAAACAACTTAATTCAGTTCAAGCTTGAAAAATAAAACTTGAAACAAGCCGAGCTGAAGTTTAAACTCTTGTAAATTAAAATAGCCAAGCAGGTGAGCTTGAGCTTGAATCGGCTCGTTTACACCCGTACATAGGAAAAGAAACGGGAATGCTCTCACATGTGTCAAATATTATACATTAAGACTTAAGAGGAGAGGTAGGTAAGGTAATAAACCTGGAAGTCCAACCAATGTATAAACAATAAGAACTCCACTTGACCTCTCAAGCTCATGATCAAGCTCAGTGTGACCCCCTCTCTTATTGGCATCTCAAAGAAGCGAGTCATAAACAATGTTGACACAAATTTACTCAAATAACCCGTGAGGATTATTAGAAACAACGGGTGTAGCGTCCCCCATGCATCTCTCATGGCAAAAATATCCGTCATCAAACCCATATTTATATACGCAAAGGGCATAAGAATGTCCGAGATAAACGACTCGCACTTGTGCACAATAGTTGCCCCTAAAGGCGGACCGTCAGGAATCGCTAGACCGAACCACATTGGACCGTTACATAATGCCATCCCATAAAAATCACTCATGAACCCCCACACAAGAACACCAGCCAATATTGCAATTATGTAAAATTGCTCCACAGGTTTGCCTTCCGGGGTCATTGTTATGATCCAAAACATTAACATTCGGTTTCCACCAAAAATGGCTATCATAAACATTATTAAAGAGATTGCGTATCCTACGCCAGCCATAAAGCGAAATTCGCCTTGTTTAGCTGCCTCAAACGTGCTCATACCAGCTATTCCTACCACATCACCAATAACCGCTGTGGCTAATGCCATCCGTCCAATATCCGAGCTTAAAAGGTTGAGTTCACGAATAATCGGGTGGAGAACGGGGAATGATGTAATAGCTAAGGCTGCACTCACTCCCCAAATGGAAGACAGTTTCTTCATTTCGGGCGATAGAGAATTTCGGACCAATAGTGCGACCCCTCCAGTCGCGATCGTGGGTACTATCATGCCAAACATCCCGATATACCATTGTTTTTTCGTCGCTTTTTTGATCATTAAAAGATCCATCTTCACAGCCGAAACGAACATGAAATACATGAAAGCAAATGAACCAACGTTTCTATATATAAACGCGGATTGCCCTGGGAACAACCACGCTGCAAACTTTGGGTTTCGGCATAAGCATGACGGTCCAATGATAATACCCCCCTTGTCAATCACACAGGAACATGCAATAATGAGCGCAAGTTTTATTATAAATCTATTGCGCGTCTAATAACATGACAATTTTGTAATATTGACATGAAACTAGATAATAGACAAAAAAAAAAAAAAAAAAAAAAACTTACAAGGATCTCAGAGATAACGCGAGGTTGCTTAAGAGGTTTGAGAATATGGTAAATCGTGTGGGTGATCGCGAGGAACAAAGAGAGCTCCAACAAGACGAGTGCGAAAGTAGATTCGTTGGGGGTGTCTCCGTAGATAAGTACGCCAAAAGGATGTTTTTCGCGTATACGAGTGCATGTATACATTTCCTTAGGTATTGTTTGGAACGGAGGTATGAGACGATAATCATTGTTGGCTGTTGGCATGGCTGTTGCCATATTTGATTGTGTTTCAAGTTTCAAACACCAAAACAAAGATTGATTATTTGAAAACCCTAGCTAATGCTTATTATTGTCATTCAAATTGTTTTTCCAAACCAAAATAGAGAAAGAGAGACGTTTTATTCTATTGAATGAGCGTTAAAAATGGGGCACAACAAATTTGGGAATTTTTGGTGAACTTTTGTTGTATTGCTTCAATTGTAAATAACCAACCGTTCGTTTATTGTAAGAGAGTAATATCCTAATTACTCTCCATTTTATAATTTATAATTAGTAATAGTACCTTATTATCTTGACAACTATATATAGTAACTCTTTAAAGCAACCATGGAATTTAACTTTAATTTTAAGATGCTTAAGAAAATCTATAATGCACTTGGTATAAGTTTTTGAGGCATAAAAAACTTTTCATTAACCATTTTGTCCTTTGGTATGTCGGTTTTAGTAGTTCAAAAGATATCAGTTTTCCTAACTCAAAACCTTTGGTGTTTAAACCATCAAACCATCGGTTCTGCAAAAAGAGGATTGTTACTAAACCGTTAACAAGTTTTAAATTTATAAGTAAAAGATAATAAAGCTAACACACAGGCAGAGGACCTGACATGCATAACATAGATTTTGAGGGTAAATACTGAGTATCATATTCGAGAGAACACACTTTCCTCTAGTCAACCTTCCACCACTTTTGTTAATCAAGTTTTGAAAATAAAATAAAATAAAATGGAGGGGTTCGAAAAGAAAAATAGTTTTTGGTTTTATAAACAAGATTAAATAGTAGGGGTTAGAAAACGTGCTAGTCGTGGGAATCCTCCGAATAAGTAGATTAATTATATTAACAGTAGTAATAGTTTTAATTATTGATGTGGAAAACGAGTTTTGAACGGTCCCTTTAGAGTTAGGAGATGGGAAAAGAAATAAACAAACGATGACATTCTGGAAACTAAATGGGTCATATGCAGGGGAAGTGCACGAGTCCCCATAAAGGTGTCTTTGGACTGCTGGCACGTAAGCCGATCTTCTCTTGATTGACAAGTGCCGTCGAGCCTAGTGCACACAAGTTATTAGCTTTTTGGAAAGTTTGAGTCCTGCTTTTTAGGCACTTCCCAAATCACCATAAAACCACCCGTTTAAGCACTAGGTTTTCTAATCTATCTTTTTAAATTAAAGTAGAGGCGAACTCTGTCCGGGATCTCTTCAACCTTTCTTAACTCTCACTTTTAGTATAGAAGGGTTTCACATACCTTCATCGTCTTGTGATGGGGAACCCTTGAAAAAGTAAACGACTTTGTACTAATGAGAGTTAGATAAAATATCCTTGTTTTGATTATCTTTATATAATATTTACTTTTCATGTCTTTTAACAACTCCAAGCCGCTCCCCGAACTTCGATGATTGTTAAAGACACTACTCCATAAATATTATTGACAACTTAATATTTAGTGATCAAGTAAATATAAGTTTAGTTTAGTGATTAAGTGACTTAAAAAATTCAATCCTTAACCCCCAATACTTGTGAATGATAACCTTAACAAAAGTGGAACATAATTCTAAGGGTGTGCAATCCGAAGATCCTTGATGCACCCGTAGGGAATTCGCCCTTTGCCAAGAAAACCACTTATACATCTGGTCTGATACCAGAAACTTGTCACCCGGAGCTAGACATGTACAAACCAGTTTTTTTTTGCTAAACCGGTCCGGTTTATAACCCGGATCGGTTTTTTTAAGAAGGTAAAACCGTTTTTTTCCAAACCGGTCCGGTTTTGGAACCGATTTTTAGCCCCCAACACAACCATCTATTGACATCGATTTGGACTGGGTTTAAAACCGGTTTTTTTCCAAACCAGTCCTCCAGAATTCAAAATACCTTGATTATACCGGTTTTTTCCCAAACCGGTTTTCAAACCAAACCGATCCTCAAAACAACATACCGCTCATAGGACCTACCCATAGGGTCGGGTTCAGACCGGTTTTTCGGGTCGAGTCCAAAAACCGGTTTGTTTGTACACCTCTACCCGGATCTGGTCCACTTCAAAAGCCATTGCTTAGAATTCAGTTTAGATACTAGAAACTTGAAGGATCTGTCTCACTACCTGTTTCGTCGCCTTGGATCTAGATTGGGACTACAAGAAGTCGTACGAACCCCAAGATAGTTTTTATATAAGTTAAGTTTTGGTTGATTTAGGATTGTTAAGCTAACTGCTAATTGAACTTGCCACAAAAGACAAACAAACAAAAATTAGTTAAGAAGATAAACACATCAAGTAACTAAAAAATAAAATGCTAATAATATATAAAGTCTAACGAATCAAACAAGTTTGGAGAATACTACATGGATACAACCATCTAAAGATAACAACATAAGAAACATGAAGATCTTCCACTCATAGACAAGCTTCCAACCACCTTGATATAGGCGTATGATGTGATTCTTGCAAACCTTGACTTTATTGCATGTAAACTACTCCTACGGTGCCATTTCTTGATAAAAAAACCCAAGGTAGGAAAGCTCCCAACATTAGAGAGGTTTTCGGTCGGCCCTAAGGCCTCCCACAGGACCCAAAGAAAGTTAAAAATCGGCACACAAATGGATGAGTTGAAGCTGCTATTTATAGGCAATCTCTGTTTCTTCAGCAATAAATGGATGAGTTGAAGCTGCTATTACACAATTTTGGAACATGCTTCATGTCTTGTGTCTTCAGAAACCTCCGTTTCTTGCTGTTTTTACCCAAGAATTGCTTCTTTTCAGGTTGAAGCTCTACTTTTTTTGATAAACACAAATAGGAACGATAAAGTAGCTTTTATTATCAATTTTAGCCCAATTATGCCCTATTATAAGACTATTTATGCATGTTTAATATGCGTAAATAATGACACATCATCTCTCTTGTGATATTAATGAAATATTCAATTAACATAATATTTGACGAATACTTAATGACATAAATTCTACAAATATGAATTTTTTATTTATAACATAATATTTAGTATTTATTAATTAGTTTGATTAAATATTTTAATATTAAAATTTCTTTTAATCATTTTTCTTTTAATAAATACGTTTGGTATTTAATAATACGTATTAGTCAAGTTGGGTCGAGTAACATGTCACATTAGAACAAGTCATGTAAAAATAGTTATTTTGGTTCAAACATTGATATTATTGTATTATATTAGTACAATACGAAAGTGTTAGTTTTTTATTATATTAGTACATTAAAGTGTTGAAGAAACGAGTGTTACTTACCTTAAATAGAAGATAAGTATGGTCTGACACTCGTGTTGCTGCAGGGTATAATCCTTTGCACCACTCGTGACTCGAACCGAACCTACAATGAAAGAATGAGAGGGCTAAGTGAAGGGAGGCGACCACGTAAAGTCCTATGACTCGTGATAACAAACACAAAAAATGGTGTTGGCTTGCTTATAGCAACATAACATGATCCTCTACAAGGGAGGGGTGACCTCCTTTATATAGGACATGCATGGGCCAAATATCATTACCCATAACCACGACGATGGGCTTGCCTTCCCTTCGGCCCATAAAGTGAGTATAGAATCACATAGATTGATTGAATTTCAACTGGGAGACTTTGTGATGCTAGAAGTCCCCCCATGGAAGGGAGTAAACCTGTTTAGAAAGAGGGGAAAGTTGGGTCCAAGGTTTATAAGGGCGATTTAAAATTCTTGAACGAGGGGGACAAGTCGCCTACTATTTAGAATTACCCGAGGAGCTAAACCATATCTAAAATACATTCCATGTTTCATATCTTCGAAAATGCTTGGCGGATCTTACGACATACATACCCATGGAAGAAATCGAGATCGATGAGAAACTAAACTATGTGGCTCGACCCATAGAGATTCTAGACCGAAAGATGAAGCATCTCAGAAACAGAAGCATTGACCAAGTGAAGGTCAAATGGGATCATAGAAAGGGTTCAGATACCACATGGGAGTCCGAAGAAGAGATGAAATGATTCTATCTGCACCTATTCGATATGTTCTAGTTTCGCGGATGAAACCCTCTTTAAGGGGGTGAAGTTGTAACGCCCCAAAATCTTTTACTTATCATAATTCTTGATTAAGCAAATAGTAGGAGATTATTAACCAAACATGACTTGTGAAGGACTAAACCTGCCAAAAATCCCAAGTTAAAAAAATGTGATAAATTTTTTTTAGGGAAATCATCTCTAAGTCCTGGATCGATCCCTAACAACAAAACAAACACACTTAACCTATAACTCAAGAACAAATCAATTAAGGGCCAAATCAAAGGGTTCTTGCTTGCATTTGCCCTAAAATGGGTCATCTAGGCCTAACAAACATCTAGGTAACATTTAATTGTCTTGAATTGTTGATTTTTGCTCATACTTGGTTAAGTAATAATTTTTGGTTGTTCTAAAAATGTGAATATAAGAGTTTGTAGAGGTTTCTCTAGTATTAGAGGGTCTCAATGCATGTTAGATTGTGTGCATTTAGCAAATTTATTGTATGATGAATGATGCATAAGAATCCATGTTATAGGATATGTTTGGGTTTCTTGATACTTGGTAGAGATCACCTCAAGGATATGAAACACTAATATTGATGTGTCTATGACTAGGAATTTTGATAGGGGTGTTCAATTATGTATATGCTAATAATGTTAAAATTGAAATGGAAATGGATCAAAGTGGTCCTTAGGCCATATAAATAACTTTGGTAAATAACGCTTACCAAGTGTGTGATGAAAAGCCTTAATGAAGCTCGATTTCATTTGGGTTTATATTCTTCCGATGAAACTTGATTTTGGATTATGATATTAGTGTATGTAACATTTATGAATCTAAACTTCCAAACTAAGTTCATTTCCACGTAAACCGTTAATCGGGTTGGGTCTTACACTAACAACATGAAAATCATGTAATTTTGTGATACTGAGTTGAAGAGCATGTTTTGCTCTCCTTATTTCCACCTCCTTATAACTTATTACCTTTTCAAAAAGTTAATAAGTTACAAAAAAATGTTTGGCAAATGAAAAGGACTTTTTGTTTTAACTTTTCAATAGGCAATAATAAGTTGATTTTGAAAAGTAAGGATGGAGTAACTTTTTAAACCTCCTTATAACTTATTGGGAAAATTTTACCAACATACCCCTTATGATCACAAACAACAACGTATTTGACATTTTAAATAATGTCCTTTTTTGTCATTTTACATAACTAAGCTAATCCAATCACTTTTTACGAAACAACTTATTGACTTATCACCACATAAGCTAACCCAAACACTTTTTTAAAAAGTCATTTTCAAAAAGTTATAAGTTAATAAGTCCGTTTAATAAAAAGTCCTTTTGGACTCAAATAAGTTTATCCAAACATGCCCGAAACTAGATAGTCGAAAAAAAAAAACTTACAAGGATCTCGGAGATAACGCTCAGTTGCTTAAAAGGTCTGAGAATATGGTAAATCGTGTGGGTGATCACGAGGAACAAAGAGAGCTCCAATAGGACGAGTGCGAAAGTAGATTCGTTGGGGGTGTTTCCGGAGATAAGTATGCCAAAAGGATGTTTTTCGCGTATAGGAGTGCATATATATATTTTCTTGGGTATTGTTTGGAATGGAGGTATGAGACAATAATCATTGTTGGTTGTTTCCATGTTTGATTGTGTTTCAAGTTTCAAACTCCAAAACAAACCCTAGCTAATGCTTATTTTCATTCAAAAGTGTTTATTCAAACCAAAAAAGAGAAAAAGAGACGTTTTATTCTCTTAAATGAGCGTTAAATTTGGGTTTAAACAAATTTTGGAAGTTTTGTGAACTTTTGTTGTATAGCTCCAACCATTCGTTTATTGTAAGCGAGCAATATCCTAACTAATATACCTCTCTCCTCTTATAAGGTGTTATATTACGCCAATAAAAAATATGCAAGTACCATCATAATTATTTTATAATTTATAATCAGTAATAGTGTTATTATCTTAAATACTATATAATGGTAACTTTTTAAAGCAACCATGTAATTTTACTACAGTTTTAAGACGCTTAAGAAAATCTTTAATGCGTTTGGTATAAGTTTTGACGCATATACAACTTTTCATTAATCATTTTGTCCCTCTTGTGATATTAACGAAATATTCAAATAACATAATATTTGACGAATACTTAATGACATAAATTCAATAAATGTGATTTATTATTATTATTAATTTATAACATAATATTTAATATTTGTAAATTAGTTTAATTTAATACTTTAATTTTAAATTTCTTTTATTGTTTTTATTTTAATAAATATGTTTGGTATTACATAATGCTTATTAGTCAGGTTAGGTCGGGCAACACATCAAGTTAGAATATGTAACATTAAAAGAGTTATTTTGATTCAAACGTTGATATTATTGTATTATCTATATTATCTTATTAAGGAAGAGTGACGTCTAAGATAGTAATTTTCATTTCCGTACAAATTAAGAAGCAACATGTACGACACATTTAAGTAACATATTTAAGGTTATTATAGGATGTAGGTGGCAATTAAGACACTTATGAGGGTAATTTAGACATTTCACCTCCCTTTTTCTTTGCAATGTAAAAAAATATTCCATCTCTGCCCTTGTCTGTGCTCTTATGTCACTGGTAATATTTGTGAGACCTTTGTTCTTCAGTGGAAGTATGAAACTGTTGTTCTTTAATGGAAATCATTAACCGTTTATTCATTCTATCTTTCAATAACATTGTTGTCTCTTCCACATCCCCTAATTAATTCACAGTTCGTTTCCATAACCCTGTTAAGAACTTACATACCAAGGAAGTGTAGCCATTGCTCCAGATCTTTTTGGATTCTTATGTTCCTCACCGAATTCTCCATTGAATTTGCAGGTATTTGCCTTCCATACTTGCTTCGCAATCCACAAATTAATCACCGTATTTGTCTTTCAAACTTCTTTATTATAACAGAAATCTAGGTAGGTTTATTGTTTTGTGATATTTGTGCTCAAATGTGGTTAGTCATTTTTCAATCACTTATGACTATTTATCTTCCTATTATTTTTTTTAACAGAAAGATTTAGGGTGCAATGTTAAACGTGGATGATTCTTTGATTGATGTTAAACCAATCAGGAGGTAAATCGTATTCCAGAGTTAAAGCTTCTTTGATTTTCGATTTTTCATACCTTCTGAGGTTTAGTTTCATGATTCTTCGTTCTTTTTGTTGGGTTTTGTTTCAAATCTAATGGGTAAATAGTTGCTGATGCAGATGGTTCTCGGCGTATGTGATGTTCGAACTTTACTTTAGGGTTTTGGGCAAGAACAAAACCTAAATGGTGAAATTTGGAGATTGTGTACAAAGTTCGGTTATGCAGCACCGTTGATTGGGTAGATGAATGGATTTTCGCTGGTTAGGTATCTATTGGCGTGTGTTTCGAGCTCTACTGGTGCTTTGTTTGCTTCTGGTGTTGGTGGATGTGGCGGCTGTAGTGGTGACCGTGGCGGTGGTTATGGAGGAGTGGTTAAAGTTAATCCGATTGTTGTTGGAGCTAATGATACTTCTGCTTTCTCTTATGATGTGATATTTCTTGATGTTAGAGTAAGTTTTTATTCTCTTAACATTTGTCTTCTTATAGTTGATCTTTAGAAATGATAATTGATTTTGATAATTATCTTTGCCATTTGCCAGAAATTTGAATGTTGTTGTTTCTTGTTAAATATACCATGATTCGCAATGCGTAATTCGTTAGTTGGTGTGTTTTGTATATTAAAAGGTTTCACTGCATAATCATGTGATAATTCCTAACCCTACTTCTCTTTCCCTTTCCCTTAGACCTCCTGGACAAAAGCATCAATCCAAGGTTCAAAGTGGATCCATGCCGGTGAAATCAACGGACCCCATTAGAAGCACGTCTTTAGAATAGGCTATGTCGGCAACCGCAATTACAAGCAGGTCTTCTATTGTTTTGATTTCATTTTTTGGTTTCAAATTGGGTCTTGACCAAGTAGTTAATTTTCAATTTTTGACTTTCAATTCGTATTTTAAAAGTTAATAATTCATATGTAATATGTTATTTATTTGTTTGGTTTTGTGAAGTTGGAAGTAAGGTTATGATTGTTAATTTCATTGGTTCGTGCACTTGCTCATGAATGTGATGCACAGTCTCATAGTTCTGTAAGGTATTGCCTTTTCTATTATCTTATGACATTCTTAATGCATAAGGTTAAAGACTTTGATGAAAACACATTATTTAGTCCATACACTAAACAAGAATGGAGATCTCCAACAGAAAAAGATAAATGAGGTAACTTTGTTTGCATAACATATTTCAATCATTCTAATCTTAGCTTAGTACCTTGTTTTAGATAGATAAGCTCTGTTTGGTATTATAATTTAGTAGCTTGCTGGATTGTGTAGGTGTATGTTTTTTGGTGATGAATAAAAATTGTTTCGTTTGGCTGGTAAAAAAAAACTGTTGGAAAAATTTTGGCTTTGGTAAAAAAGATTCAACTAATAGTCAAATGGAAAAACTTTGACTTTGGTCAAAAGATTCAACTGGTGGGTCATGAGAGTTTGTATTGAATTGGTGAATGTAGGATTATTTGATCAAAACTGCCTGTGTCTTTTAAATCCTATTTTGTGTAGGGTGTGTATTTACTGCAAAATTAGTGTGTGAGTGCTCAATCATCATGGGTTTTTGGGTAGATTAAAATTACACAAATTCACTAATGACCATAACTAAAGAATGTGAATAAAAAAAAAGTGAGGATCTGGATAAAACTTTTAGAGATAGTTACATAAGTAGTCTTGGAGTTTGACTTTAGTGACTAAAGTTTAGTCACACATTTGGGGGGTCTAAGTTTGGTAAGTTGTATGTTTGAGTTATGTGGTTTTGATTTTGTAACATGTTTAGTCTCTGACACTTTCGTTAAAGTTTGTGTGAAATGACTTTATAGTTCTTTTGAGGGCCTATTTGAGTTCATCCCACCTTTGTTAAAGTTTCTCCATTGTAGACATCTTGTGTGTTTTACAGCAACCCACCCATATTATAATGTCCATAGTTCCTTCTATAATAAGAATCTTGACACAGTTTGATCTTTTACATTTCTGTTTAAGGTGTGTTGATTCGCTTCTTTTAAGCCCATAGCATTTTGACTTTTTAGGTCAAACAACTGCTTTTGTTTTGATTTCAATCTTAGATAACAAAGTATAAAGCTTTTTTTAACCCGACCCGTTTTGACCCGTTTAGAACAAAGTATAAATTTGAGGGTTTTTTTCTCTTTTACATGTAAATACTAAAAAAGAAGCCTTTTTAAACCTAACCCAACCCGATCCGAAACCCGTCTTGACCCGGACCCGAATCCATTTTGACCCGAACCCGTTTTGACCCGAAACCTATTCCGACCCGAACCGATACAATCCATTTTTGAATTGACCCGTTTTGACCCGAACCCGTTTTGACCCACGACCCAATCCGACCCGACCCGTTTGCCACTTCTACTACTTGTTAATTACATCTATAAACCCTAAAACAATTTGCTTTGCATGTAATTATAAAAGCAAGTATGGGGTGCAAATTGGCTAAAACTAAAAAATAATGCAACAATTTACACGTCAAATGGGTTGGATCATGTTGAGTTTAATTGTTATCAATTTTGTGTCCTTGTTTGAATTTTATAAATAACTAACGTTTCAAATATGGTAAAAAACCTTACTTTTGGGAATATAAGGATCAATTGTGGATCTGATAATTTAATGATAATAATTTAAGTGGTTTTTAATTTAGTTTTACGACATCAATTTGAGGGCTTTGGCAAAAGGGATTAATCCACACAATGGACAATGGGAAGACATTGTTACTAACATGGTATGCCAACCCAAAACTTATGCGTTATTTGCACATCTTGGTTCTCTTATGCTCGTACAAATAGGTGTATGTTTACATTCATGAATACTAGATGAGGCAAGATGGTAGGTTGGCGAAGGTTCAAAATGTTCGGATTGAAATGGGTCATTTTTAGTACATGTCAGGCCTGAAATCTGTACTCATACTTGAGTTGAAAAGTAATCCATGAGACGTGTTATTGGCTGTGGCTTGCATTATTTGTTCTAATGTTATATAATAACTCTTGTAATCTATCTAGGGTGCTATTGGGCATCTTCTTGGGGTTGCTGGAGCGATTGAGGCAATATTCACAGTTCTTGCCATACATCATGTAAGTAAAAACTTTTGTAATTATGTGATCTTTTCATTATATATGCTTCTTATGTCATTTAGTTTAACACTTTAGTTGTAGTTAACCTTCAAGTGGTAACACACTCGTAAACGCGCTTAGATCTCTCTAACAAAGACTTCAAGTAGTTAAGTTTGAATCTAGAATCCAATGCATGACATTCCGGTGGCGAAGCATGAAGCATTATCGGTCATTAAACATGAAGTATCATTCATCAAGTTGTAACAAATTCATATAAACCTTCAAAGTAGTTTTCACTAATTATTGGTGCTATACACATGCAAACTTTCAATACAAAAAATACCAATCATAAAAACAACTACCTTCAAAGGCAAAGCTAGGAAAAAACAATTAATGAGCATAATACAGTATAGAAAGTAAAGCTTGTACTTTCTTGAATTTATGTTATATAGTTTTCTCCAAATACAAAAATAATAATAACTACACCTTTTAAAAGAAGTTTTATACTTTGGTCAATCTTGAAAGTTTTTCTAATATAAAGCTCTAAAAGATTTGACTTAAACATGGAAATTTTTCCATGGTTGACAATTCTAGAAAAACAGAAAATGGGCTACAACGCCCTATTTATTGTACTTGGAGCATACCATTTACTTTGTTACCAAACTTGTACAACGGAAGTAACAATTGTTCAATAATAACAATTTATACACTTTCTAGTTCTAAATTAATACAACTCAAATAATAATAATTAAACTAAACTACTGCGTGGACGAATCGTGGCACTCGTCGAAGCATTCCCGGATGTATACTTCACTAGATCTCTACCGATGCTTAGCTCTAATCCTCAAGTAGCATAATCTCTGTGTCATGTAGCTCTTCCAAAATGTCTACACGTTCCCTGAGCTCACATATATATACCTCGTTCCTCGATTCCAATCCAGAAGTGGTACCTGAACACATGCTTAAAAATAGGTTTGGGTCAACAAATATGTTGGTGAGTCCGTGTGTGCGTTAAACTGGTTTCAAAATAAGTTTATCGTTCAAAAGTCGGTTTATAAGTTATATGGTTTCCCACAAAATAGTTTTAAATTCCCAAAATAGGTTTACAAATTAATATGGTTCAACACATGGTTGCATTGGTGATGTACAAGCCACACCTCAAACCAGACACTGAATCCATCTGCTCTCATTATGGATTCCCATGGCAGAATACGTGTCACAATCCTCAGTGGAGGGTTCCCCGGGTTTCCGGGTCCACTGTGTGTGGGGGTTTCCCCAAGTAGTACTACCCACATATTAAGTGGCCCAATCTCCCGTTGGGTTAATGAGTGTGAAGGTTCGGTATTCGAGAGCACACCTTGTCACATCAAACTGGGTTATCATTATGGTTTTTACACTGGAAGCATATGCTCACCCCAAAATAGTTTAAAATAGAAAAAGAGGGGAAGTACACGAACTCACCTGGAAATAGTGCACACGTGTAGTTTATAGTAATCGAAGCGTCCAACGTCTCATACTGGTATTCTTCCTGGTCGAATCCTAAGTCGACAAATAGTATTAGTCTTGGTTTCATTCATAATGGTTATATGTGTGGGACGAGCTCGAGCTTATAGTTCTTATTCATTACAGTTCCATGTCTATGTTCGGGTTCCGATAATCCACAACCTATCTGCTTGTACTTAACAGGTAGTAGTCATAACTATGTCCACCCTTCTAATCCGAGTGTCGTATTCTACTATTCTTATGTGTCGTATATCCATGGTTCTAGTTAATATTACATGTCTTACACCTCTAATCCTATAGTGTCAAGGTAGTATCTCTTCATTGGGTTCCTAGTGAATAGTTCATCCATATTGTCTACGAGTTTATATCTTATCCAATGCTTTGGTCTTACACTAGCCACCAATGGTTAAAATCGATCCTCAATCTTTATGTCTTAAGGTTATGTCCAGGTTCGTATATCAATACTCAAGTTGTCAAGTTCCAATACCTATTTCCAACTGTCCAAGTGTCCGTGAACTAATGTCCGAATCTATTAAATCAATGTTCAAGTCTTATGCCCAACTCCATATGTCAAGTTCAAGGTATACACTAACGTCCGGTCTACTTATGGTTCGGTCTTTAGTCCGTATATGCTCGACAAGTCTGATGACCTGTCGTTGGGGTCATGCAAAAACCTAAATAACCTAGGTAGCTAGGGTAAGTCAAGTATCGAATCCACGAGGAGCATGTGGTCAGTATTACAACTTTTGTTTGACTACTTAAACTAAAATAACTAAACTAGATTAAACTGATTTTGGATTTGACTGATTTACTAAAACAATATACGAGAAAGATGATCAATCTCCAGGTTTCAGGTTTAAGATTCCACACAAACTTGTTTAATTAGTTGGAAACCACATAGACATGGTCTTGTATATAGTTTAATCAAAGTGATAATTAAACACAAGTTTTTAATAATAACTCGTACAATCTAATTACCAAATCATAAATGCCAAATACCCTCCTAATTACCAAACTGCTCACGATGCAAGAAAACCGAATGCGAATGGCAATAGATAAATATTTAAAACATAAACGACCAGTTTAAATCAAATAAACCACAAGTGTTCTCAAAGCGTCAATAAGAAAACAATCCAAAAAACTAAATCAAACAAAGTTTTGTGTTTAACCTAAGCAAACCATACACCCGGAGATGATCACAAGATTAGCCGCGCTGCATTTTGCTGTTGGTTCTCTTCTTGAAGTGCGTGCAGCTCCAAGGCTGCTGCCTTCGTCGCCTAGCAGCCGTCACCAAGAATAATATTTTTTTTCAATCCGTGTCACCGACTTCCTTTTTGTTCCTCCTGGTCCAATATACCAGCCCATGTAATGGGCTTCTTTTGATGCAAAGCCCACACATTAAATTCTTGAAGTTCACCTCATGACATGAGTTCGAGTCCTAGCGCATGGGTTTTTGTTTTATCCTCCTCTCTGTTCAAAAAAAAAAAAAAAACTCCAAACGTTTGTTCCTGTGCATTTCAATTTCAAACCAATTAAGTTTAGTAATTACAACTAACTTAATTTATTACATTCATGGTTTCTAATTGATCATACGCCATATTCTTTCATTCATATACTTTAACCTCAAATCAATAATTAACTCATCTTTGAATTAATTCATGTACCACCATCTTTATTTTCTAGTTTCACTAATATCATTTTAGCAAAAGTTATTCACTAATATCATTTTAGCAAAAGTTATTCTCAAACTTAATAAATATAAAAACCGATTAACTAGTATAATTCATACTAATATTAATGCCATTATATTATATCTAAATATATAATAAACTGTACCTAAAATGCACCGATCAAATACTAAAATATATACAAAACTAGCATATTAACAATGTGTTTTCCATAACACATCACACCCCCACACTTATCTTTTTTCGTCTCGAAAAAAATTATATACACTCTGCTCAAGACATTATCAACAGACAAGCACCCAGTCGCCCCATCATACCTTAGCTAAGGTCCAAAGTCATACCCCATTTACCAGGGCCGTCTCCGAAAATACCTAAGAAATCCGGGGCCTTGGGCGAATAAAATAAATGGGCCCTAAAATCCCGCTTGTGTCGAAAAAATACCAAAACTTATAGATTTATATGTATGTATTATATGTTATGTATTTTATACGATACACAACAAGAGAAACTAAAGAAAAAAATAAGCAAAAACAAAAGGGCATAAATAAAAACAAGAAAATAAACAAGTAAAATTAGCAAAATAAATAGGAAAAGGGTGAAAAATCAGGGAAAAGGTGCATGAGGGAGGGATCGATCCTGCATTGGTTGTAAAGAAATGTAGTGCATGCCTCAAAAACCATTGAGCTACACACGCTTTTGATTTTGAAATTGTTTAAATGATATATATATATAAACATCTAATATAATAAAAATAAATCCGGGCCCTTGGGAAGACCGGGCCCGGAGCCGTCGACCACCCGGCCCTGCCTCAAAGCCGGCCCTGCCATTTACAGATCAGCATTAGATGTGTTAATTCAGCAAGTCAAATTGATTTCCATTTAAAATAGAATTAACCCGACTAAATCTAACATGCTTCCGGTTTTTATTCTCATGCAACACACCCCTCACAATTTTTCACTCCACTCGGTTTAATATCTGGACTAGCATGTAATGCACTAGTATTATTCACTCAAAACCAAACATGTAACTCTGTTATCATAGGCTTGTATAACAATCACACCTTAACTGTAAACAATGCACGTATCTAAAGGACTTACGGGTTTTGGGCTTAGGGTAAAGGTAGGAAATTTTGGCTAAAAGTGGCTAAAACAAAATGGTGAGACCAACATGATTGACAATCCTTATTCACAAATCACAATAACACACAACTTTGGTCATATTTGACCCATAACACATACTTCTATTTTTTTTTCTTTTCTTTTTTTTTTCACTTTTTTTTTCATATATATATTTTTTCTTTTTCTCTTTTTTTTTCTTTTTTCACGACTCAAACATAACTCAATCACTTAAATGAAACACAAACACAATGGATGTCATCAATTTATTACACAAAGGCTAACATGTTAATTTGGGTAATAGGTTTAATCAAATGAAAGGGTATAGGCTCAACATGGGATACTAAGGGTGATTTTTAGGTAAACGGGTCAACACATAACAAATAAGTGGGTATCAAAAGAAAAGGGGGAAAACCAAAATTGCCTTTATCATCTATGTGCATATCTAGTCTACAACCTCGGCATGTATCAAATCACACAAGTTCTGCAACAGAGAAACATATGGCCTACTCTCAACAAATGAAAATATATATATGAATCAATCTATCATCTAGTAGGCTCAAGATCTCACAAAAGTGGGTAAATGGGTTACCGATGTGTGCATGCATTTATTACCAATAGCTTGTTAAACCTAGTCAGGCAATTCTAAACTCTTTTTTTTTCTTCTTAAAAACACTTGCTGAAAACGGTTCATATTACTTTTCCACAAATTAGACCATGACTAAGGATCTACTGCTAAAACAATCAAGAAACAACTGGTAGGTACCGAAAGAGCTGCTTTATGTCTGATTAGAATGCTTTTAAAAACAATTTTCAAGACATTTTCAATTTTTCAATTTTTTTTTTTTTTTGAATTTCTAATTTTTTTTAGACTCAAGAATAAATAAAAATGAAGTTTCCCCACCCTCACACTTAAACGACACATTGTCCTCAATGTGAGCTAGGAATAAAATAAAGCAGAAATAAAATTAAAATACAAGAGTAAAAGGAACAGACTCCCCTGGATAAGCAATATGCGCATGCGTCCGTTCAATTCCTTCCAATGTCGGCCGTATAGCATTTCATTCGCAGCCGATAAACAAACCTGAAACAAAGAAACAAGAAAAACAAAACAAACAAACCGGGATACCTGCAAGCATTAGTGATTCCCAGATCGTCCCTGTTCGAATGGAGATTGAGTACGGGCGGGGCAATCTATTCTTGTAGTTCAAATCATAACAAGCAATCCCATGACTCCAACAAAAATAAAACTGACTCGAACACACTCGAAAAAAATAAAATAAAAAAAATAAAAAAATAAAAAATAAAACAAATAAATATACAAAATATACAAAAATCATACCTGATGTTCATTCATGGTGGTCTCAGAGAACATTTGCCTACCGCATTCCCAATGTAGGCTCGGTAATTAACATGCCATATCCAGACTTGCTTTTTCATGCACGACATGTAGCGATTGTGGATCCGCTTCAAAATAACTTGCCTAAAGTCGTGCAAGCCAACTTTCCTAACCTTAGGTACCAAGATCACTAGTTCTTCTTGAGGGACCGTGTCTTCATCAAGATTTAAACCAACATTTTCTTGTGTAGGAAGACTTGGAACCTCTTCTTCAGCCATGGTGGATTCAATTTCTACATCTTCAACCACTTGAGGGATCGGTGTGGTATTAACCTCCACAACCTCCTCCTCAATGTGTGAGAGTAGCCATCTTTGTTTTGCTTGACTTTTTTCAATCGTTGTTAAGACAGAATAAGCCTTATCTTTTTCTCTTTCCTTACTTAGAAGATCGTACTTGTAACTCAACAATTTTAACCGATCTTCTTTAGATTTATTAGGTAGTGCTAATTCTTTTTCGACTTTAGAAAGTCGCACTCTCCTAAAAATCTCGTCAAGACTACTTTCCTTTGACTGAAGTTGTTGATTTGAGCATTCACAACAATTCGTTTGATAACATGGGTACCGATTTGTGCATGCCGGTGTAGAGTATTCATAGTAACAATCATCATACTCACACCGGTCACTCGGGTACTGTGCCATCTCCGGTTGATAATCATCATAATCTTCAAAATGCTCATTGTTATCATATTTCTCCTTATAATTAGAAAAACAAGACATGTTAGGATCATAAGTATTATAATACAAATTTTCCTCACAATGATAGTAATCCTGAGAACTCGGTGATGGAGGTGGTTCATAGTATGAAGAGTATGAGCGTGTATTTTCAACATGCTCATATTCTTCATCAACTAGTGCTTGGTAATCTTTGAATTTTGGAGCAGGAACAAAGTCGTCATAACAAAAGATCGGAGTGTTTTCCCATCTTTCACAATCTTCATTATATCTTCTTAATGCTTCCTGATACTTCCAACGTTCTAGGCAATCTTCCAATGCGTGGCGTGGATCCCCACAATATTCACATGTATAGCGATTTGCATACATGGTCAAAACTTTTGAGCTTCTATTATCTGTAAAAGAAAATTCCTGCACAGAAAGCTAGAATACCCAAAGTGAAATCTAATAAAAATTAAAAATCACTTGTATACATATATATATTTTTTTAAGATTTTCTATTTTTTTTTCAAAACAATAAATAAAAAAAACAAACAAACAAGCAATATAATACTAAGCGCACTAGCTCCCCGGCAACGGCGCCATTTTGATCGCCTGTCGTTGGGGTCATGCAAAAACCTAAATAACCTAGGTAGCTAGGGTAAGTCAGGTATCGAATCCACGAGGAGCATGTGGTCAGTATTACAACTTTTGTTTGACTACTTAAACTAAAATAACTAAACTAGATTAAACTGATTTTGGATTTGACTGATTTACTAAAACAATATACGAGAAAGATGATCAATCTCCAGGTTTCAGGTTTAAGATTCCACACAAACTTGTTTAATTAGTTGGAAACCACATAGACATTGTCTTGTATATAGTTTAATCAAAGTGATAATTAAACACAAGTTTTTAATAATAACTCGTACAATCTAATTACCAAATCATAAATGCCAAATACCCTCCTAATTACCAAACTGCTCACGATGCAAGAAAACCGAATGCGAATGGCAATAGATAAATATTTAAAACATAAACGACCAGTTTAAATCAAATAAACCACAAGTGTTCTCAAAGCGTCAATAAGAAAACAATCCAAAAAACTAAATCAAACAAAGTTTTGTGTTTAACCTAAGCAAACCATACACCCGGAGATGATCACAAGATTAGCCGCGCTGCATTTTGCTGTTGGTTCTCTTCTTGAAGTGCGTGCAGCTCCAAGGCTGCTGCCTTCGTCGCCTAGCAGCCGTCACCAAGAATAATATTTTTTTTCAATCCGTGTCACCGACTTCCTTTTTGTTCCTCCTGGTCCAATATACCAGCCCATGTAATGGGCTTCTTTTGATGCAAAGCCCACACATTAAATTCTTGAAGTTCACCTCATGACATGAGTTCGAGTCCTAGCGCATGGGTTTTTGTTTTATCCTCCTCTCTGTTCAAAAAAAAAAAAAAAAACTCCAAACGTTTGTTCCTGTGCATTTCAATTTCAAACCAATTAAGTTTAGTAATTACAACTAACTTAATTTATTACATTCATGGTTTCTAATTGATCATACGCCATATTCTTTCATTCATATACTTTAACCTCAAATCAATAATTAACTCATCTTTGAATTAATTCATGTACCACCATCTTTATTTTCTAGTTTCACTAATATCATTTTAGCAAAAGTTATTCACTAATATCATTTTAGCAAAAGTTATTCTCAAACTTAATAAATATAAAAACCGATTAACTAGTATAATTCATACTAATATTAATGCCATTATATTATATCTAAATATATAATAAACTGTATCTAAAATGCACCGATCAAATACTAAAATATATACAAAACTAGCATATTAACAATGTGTTTTCCATAACACATCAAAGTCCCACACACAACTTATATAGTATTTATAATTATAAAGGTTTGGGTTTGGTTATACCTCGAGCTCGGCCTTGGTTCGTGACAGCCAAAACTGACCCAGTTGACTCGTTGACCCGAAGGTTGACTCCTGTTGACCAGGGTTGACCCGTCCGTTGACCCTTTCTGTTGACCGACTGCTGACCCATCCTTTGACCCGAACTCCTGACCCGTTTCCTAGACTGGCCTGATTATCACCCAAACAACACCATCACCTCCTGAACTACAACAGTCACCACTGCTCCACCGCCGTCTGTCACCTGCGTCCACCGTATCCTTCCTGGTTGTTCGAAATTCTAATCGGAAACCCCTACTCAACCGTCGCTGCCCTGACCCACCATAGCCAGGACCTCCATCTTCTATCATCGTTGATGTCACCCTTGTCGGAACCCTAACATTACCGCCGCCATCACCCTTAATCAGTACCCAAACCCACTAGTAACCCATCAGTAATTCAGACCAAGGTTAAGGATGGTAACCCCTCTCCTCTTTGCTTCTCATACGTGAGTGTGTCATGATATGGCAGTAGAGGCGGCAGGGCCGCCGTAACCCCGTCGTGAGCGGCCGGAGACCCACCGGTCTCTCCTCTTTCCACCTCTATTCTCTCTCTCTCTAACCTCCGATTCTGTTTCTCTTTCTACTTCTGTTTGGGTCTCTGTATGTGTGTCGGTTTGTATGTGTGAGTTCAACAGGGGAGGTGAAAGGGTGGGTTATGGTTTGGTATTTTATCGATGGGTTGTGCCGCCGGAGCTCCGCCACCAGCGGTGGCCGGAGGTCTCACCTCTCTGTTCCCTCTCTCTAGATCTTGCAGATATGTGTGTGTAATGTTTATTAGGGAAAAATGAAGGGATTTTATATTATAAGGGTGGGGGTGAGTCACACATGGAATGGGGGCATGTGTCACTAGCTTGGGGTGACACATGTCCCCATGGTGACTAAGCACGATTCGGGAATCGGGTTCGTATTACGTATTAGTTCGGTCTCGTAAATCGTATTAGATAATAATATTTTATATATAATGGTTCGGTTTTCAATTCCGTACATAATCGTATCATTTAATATTCGTTTCGGTTCACTTTTATTGCGTGATAATAATCAATAAAACACGAAAAAATTTTGGGTCTCGAACCGGGTTGTTACATTCTCCCCCCGTTATTAAAATTCCGTCCTCGGAATTAATTTTTGTGCTTTTTCTGGTTGTACATACAGTACATTCCATACTAAATCTCATACGACGTTCTATCGTTCCACACTCCAATTGTCATTCTTGACACACATCGATTGCTATAAATTTCGCCTCGCCAAATCTTAATGTCTAAGCTCTCATCTCAAGGGTTAATATTCAGTTAATCCAAGATGCTAGGCGTACAAGATCTATTTATGCATGCGTATCCCAAAAGTTATCTCGTCCGCGTCTTAGTTTTTAACGTCCAAAACGTTGAATCTAAAATCTCCGATTTCAAGGTTCATGCGTCGTTTTCCAAGCATCCAAGTATGTCTATTCCATCTCTTTGGGTATACACTAATCGTTAAAGAGTGTGTGTCAATCTTATATGTTCTAGGTTCATATCAATACATCGCTACCATCAACTAGTTCTAATTTATATCTAAGCAGTTAATGCGGTGGGAAATCGAATATCGGTCAAGGTCCGATATTTCATATATAGGTTATTGCGGTGGGATATCGGTAATTTTAATATCATGTAGAATTTTAATATTTATATATTAACATAATATAAAACCTAAACATAGTCATATATAATACTAAATTATTAATAGTAATATCAAAAGTGAAGACTCCAAAGTGTCAATATATGAAATTTTATCTATATATAACCTAAAACATAATAATATATAATACTTACAAACTTGATGGTAGTCACAGACGAATGGTAGAAGAGGAAGGACGGACATATCTGTCCATTTTAGGGTTTTGGAAGTGTTTTTGGGTAGTTGGGCTCTTAATATTTATGGGCTTATTCCAAAAATATGATTATTATTGGCTTTTATTGTAATTTGGCCTATAAAAAAGCAAAACCTGGAAATGCAGCGCTATAACCGATATATGAGAATCAAAATATCGGTGGGATATCGGCAAATATCACCGATAATATCGGTGAGGGTCCGATAACCGATATCCCACTGATATCCCACCGATATTGACTGCTTAGATTTATATACATATGTACTAACGAGTTTACACATATATCTCCCATTTATCAGGTTTAGGGTGTCGATGTAATAGTCACAATTTGTCAGAATCTTTGCAGTTCTAATGGATTATAAGTTCACATGATCCAATACCAGACCGTTAAAATCAGATACGATGTCTAGGGTGTAGGTTCAAAACAAATGGTTTATCTATCAACAGATTAAGATATGTCCTTAATTTAATTCCTGGTCCCATTTTAGATGTACCATAGATGTTTATATATAGGGTGTACCGCAGCTAACCCACCACACCTTTGGTAACCTCAAAAATGTACTAGAAATTTCAGAGATTACGGTTTGTTTTTGGTTTGATTTTCAGTCTTGTTTTCAACACATCATTGATGTTTATATATATAGGGTGTACCGCAGCCAACCCACCACACCAATGATGTCTCGTAGACGTACTGGAAATATCCCCAAAAACTTGATAGAAAACATTCTTGATGAATCCTATGTTTGTTCCGAGAATTACTAGTCCTTAATTTGAGTGAGTCAAGTGCTAAAATATGGTTTCGTGATTCTTAAAACATGTCACTCTTATCCGTTTTTATGTCTAATATCTTAGTTAACTCTAGCTATACTTGTCAGAACAATGGTTAAATTCTTAAGCCTTTAAAGTTTTCTATGGTACATGATGTAGGATATGGCGACAAGTTTGTCGAAAAAACACTAAAAAGTTGGACGTCTAAGCTATACGTTGCTCTTAATCAAAATAATGGGGTACAACTTTCTTTTGGTATCTTAAATCTTGGCTTCTCATATGGTGGAATTGCTATTCATTAATATTTTCCTTACTACACCTTAACTGTATTCTTTTATTCTTGTCAATACCTCTCATGATGGTCATCGCAATCCTATACACTCCCCCCGTTAGGGCCTACCTATGTACTTCAACAGGTTTCATACTTAATATCTCGTCTTGGTATTAAAATGCTACAGAACCACTGCCAAGGTTTTGTCTCTAATCTAAAGTCATCATGGGTCATTAAAGTAACTAAACATATGTTTAATTCTTAAGAATACCTCTTTCAGCGTTCAATCTAGGTTTCTTCAAGTTGAAAAGGACTGTATGCTCCTGGCGATTAATACTTTCCTGCATCTGGGTTACTGGCTTTTCGGATAATGTTCTGGGAATATTTTCTAGAACCTGTTTTGGGATCACAATCCAAGATACCGTACTTGACTTAATTCTAGAAAGATCGGTATAAATTAGGTTGCAATAAACGAATCTACTAAGTAATGGTTAAACTTGTAAATTTTTGGTCTGAATAAATCGAAAGACGTGATAAGTGATTCTATGGTCATGGACACATGATCTATATTAACGAGGGCAACACTATGTAAGGCAGACGGTAAATATTGATTAAAAGTAAAACTTATCGGATTAAAGGCATCTATTCGCTCGGTTGATCAAGATTCACCCTGTTGCTTGAATTTCTTTCCAGATATTGCTCTAGGTTTCAGTTATGTACCTGTTTCTCATGGTTAGCTTAGAACTTAGTCATAAAATTTATTCACAAATAATAACATTTATATAGATTCTTGGTACGCGTATATAGGTTAAGAGTAAAAATATTACAACAGTCAGGGGTGTGTTCAAATATATTCTATCAAAACACGCCAAGTTGTAATAAGAATAAAAAATTCGAATCCTAATCTGGTTACACAAATATATCATAAGTTTGGTTACGACTCTAAAGTAGTTCATTTTATCACAAAAGTTTATGGTCACCATGGTACACACTTAAAATTTCGTTGACTCCTCGGATTTCTTAGAACTTTCTCGTGCCTGTAAATTCACGATTACGTGATATCAAGTGTAATCGTCAATTTACCTCACAAAATTATTCTAGTAATCTCCGTCGTAGTCATAAATTTTAGGTGTCAAACACTGCTCGTATACTGGTTACACTGGTTCTTTACTGGATTTAAGCATTCTGGTGTGTTCATGTACTCAAGTTTCGACTTATTTTGCGACTACTTTGTCCGGTCTTATGTATGTCCAATGTATCTCCTAACTAGAAAATCCTCAAATCTTAAACTGCGATCTTTCAGTCGTAGTCTAGGAATTTTCCATAAGGGAAATCCTAGTGTGCTACAACCGCTGCTCCGATACCAACTATCACAACCCGACCCAGGTGGGCCTGGTCGAAATACAGATTGGTACCAAACTTGCACAACGGAAGTAACAATTGTTCAATAATAATAATTTATACACTTTCTAGTTCTAAATTAATACAACTCAAATAATAATAATTAAACTAAACTACTGCGTGGACGAATCGTGGCACTCGTCGAAGCATTCCCGGATGTATACTTCACTAGATCTCTACCGATGCTTAGCTCTAATCATCAAGTAGCATAATCTCTGTGTCATGTAGCTCTTCCAAAATGTCTACACGTTCCCTGAGCACACATATATATACCTCGTTCCTCGATTCCAATCCAGAAGTGGTACCTGAACACATGCTTAAAAATAGGTTTGGGTCAACAAATATGTTGGTGAGTCCGTGTGTGCGTTAAACTGGTTTCAAAATAAGTTTATCGTTCAAAAGTCGGTTTATAAGTTATATGGTTTCCCACAAAATAGTTTTAAATTCCCAAAATAGGTTTACAAATTAATATGGTTCAACACATGGTTGCATTGGTGATGTACAAGCCACACCTCAAACCAGACACTGAATCCATCTGCTCTCATTATGGATTCCCATGGCAGAATACGTGTCACAATCCTCAGTGGAGGGTTCCCCGGGTTTCCGGGTCCACTGTGTGTGGGGGTTTCCCCAAGTAGTACTACCCACATATTAAGTGGCCCAATCTCCCGTTGGGTTAATGAGTGTGAAGGTTCGGTATTCGAGAGCACACCTTGTCACATCAAACTGGGTTATCATTATGGTTTTTACACTGGAAGCATATGCTCACCCCAAAATAGTTTAAAATAGAAAAAGAGGGGAAGTACACGAACTCACCTGGAAATAGTGCACACGTGTAGTTTATAGTAATCGAAGCGTCCAACGTCTCATACTGGTATTCTTCCTGGTCGAATCCTAAGTCGACAAATAGTATTAGTCTTGGTTTCATTCATAATGGTTATACGTGTGGGACGAGCTCGAGCGTATAGTTCTTATTCATTACAGTTCCATGTCTATGTTCGGGTTCCGATAATCCACAACCTATCTGCTTGTACTTAACAGGTAGTAGTCATAACTATGTCCACCCTTCTAATCCGAGTGTCGTATTCTACTATTCTTATGTGTCGTATATCCATGGTTCTAGTTAATATTACATGTCTTACACCTCTAATCCTATAGTGTCAAGGTAGTATCTCTTCATTGGGTTCCTAGTGAATAGTTCATCCATATTGTCTACGAGTTTATATCTTATCCAATGCTTTGGTCTTACACTAGCCGCCAATGGTTAAAATCGATCCTCAATCTTCATGTCTTAAGGTTATGTCCAGGTTCGTATATCAATACTCAAGTTGTCAAGTTCCAATACCTATTTCCAACTGTCCAAGTGTCCGTGAACTAATGTCCGAATCTATTAAATCAATGTTCAAGTCTTATGCCCAACTCCATATGTCAAGTTCAAGGTATACACTAACGTCCGGTCTACTTATGGTTCGGTCTTTAGTCCGTATATGCTCGACAAGTCCCACACACAACTTATATAGTATTTATAATTATAAAGGTTTGGGTTTGGTTATACCTCGAGCTCGGCCTTGGTTCGTGACAGCCAAAACTGACCCAGTTGACTCGTTGACCCGAAGGTTGACTCCTGTTGACCAGGGTTGACCCGTCCGTTGACCGACTGCTGACCCATCCTTTGACCCGAACTCCTGACCCGTTTCCTAGACTGGCCTGATTATCACCCAAACAACACCATCACCTCCTGAACTACAACAGTCACCACTGCTCCACCGCCGTCTGTCACCTGCGTCCACCGTATCCTTCCTGGTTGTTCGGAATTCTAATCGGAAACCCCTACTCAACCGTCGCTGCCCTAACCCACCATAGCCAGGACCTCCATCTTCTATCATCGTTGATGTCACCCTTGTCGGAACCCTAACATTACCGCCGCCATCACCCTTAATCAGTACCCAAACCCACTAGTAACCCATCAGTAATTCAGACCAAGGTTAAGGATGGTAACCCCTCTCCTCTTTGCTTCTCATACGTGAGTGTGTCATGATATGGAAGTAGAGGCGGCAGGGCCGCCGTAACCCCGTCGTGAGCGGCCGGAGACCCACCGGTCTCTCCTCTTTCCACCTCTATTCTCTCTCTCTCTCTAACCTCCGATTCTGTTTCTCTTTCTACTTCTGTTTGGGTCTCTGTATGTGTGTCGGTTTGTATGTGTGAGTTCAACAGGGGAGGTGAAAGGGTGGGTTATGGTTTGGTATTTTATCGATGGGTTGTGCCGCCGGAGCTCCGCCACCAGCGGTGGCCGGAGGTCTCACCTCTCTGTTCCCTCTCTCTAGATCTTGCAGATATGTGTGTAATGTTTATTAGGGAAAAATGAAGGGATTTTATATTATAAGGGTGGGGGTGAGTCACACATGGAATGGGGGCATGTGTCACTAGCTTGGGGTGACACATGTCCCCATGGTGACTAAGCACGATTCGGGAATCGGGTTCGTATTACGTATTAGTTCGGTCTCGTAAATCGTATTAGATAATAATATTTTATATATAATGGTTCGGTTTTCAATTCCGTACATAATCGTATCATTTAATATTCGTTTCGGTTCACTTTTATTGCGTGATAATAATCAATAAAACACGAAAAATTTTTGGGTCTCGAACCGGGTTGTTACACGATGTTTATGAGAATTGAAGTTGTTGCTTCCTACTTGGTTCATGTCACTACAACGAATTACCTAGGAACGCCATACCCACACCACAAATGCCAACAACAACAAGGCGACAAACGATTGTTCCCGCCGTAACGCGCGGGCATTCCCACTAGTATTAGTACAATAATAAAGTGTTGGTCTTTTATTATATTAGTAGATTAAAGTGTCATTACATTGTCACACAATAAAATAGGAGATTTACATGAAATGTAAGATGCGGTAAATTGGGGATATCAAATAAAGAGAGGGGGTGGATGGCGACAGAGTGAAATTCCTTTTTGCGTTGAGATGGAAATTCAGTCGGTATTGCAACGGTATCGGTATGGTTCATTACAAAACAGTATGGTATTGACACTCGGTATTACAAACGAAAAATAAAACCCAAAACATAAGTTCGTAATATGCTCAAAAGGAAACATGTATATTGCATTGATCAAAAACCATAAAAACTAATATCAATAAAAGTTATGATAATATCAATATTAGTAACAATCTTTTTCAGGCGGCATTATCGTGGTACCAATATTGTTGCGACGGTATTAGTTTGCTTCGTCAGGGTACCAGTATGTACCGATACTCGCTATAGCATATGATACAAAAAAGATACACTATTGCGAAATTTATGTTGGAAACCATAAAATCAAATAATGGTACCACTACTGAGGTTGTTTGAATGATATTTGTTTGTTTTGTAAAGTTAAAAGAAAAATATCAATTGTGTTTGATATGTTTAATTTTCAACAAAACTCTTATCGAAACGTAGATAAAAGTAAGCATGTTGTAATGGTATATTAGGAATTCTATTTAAGATACAACGGATGTACTCTATCGCGAATACAACTATTTTTTCAACATAAACACGAATATCGGCACCGCTATTAAAGTTGTTTGGATGACATATCATCAAGGTAAAGAAAAAAAAATCAACTATATTTGAACAAAATTTGTATTGAAACAAAGATAAAAATAAATACATTGCAATAATATATTCGGAATCACATGAAGCTTTATTATATTATACTCGGAAAATTAAGGGTGTAAATGACACGTAGTGGCTTGAAAGCTACTCGGGATCGGCTCAGTAAAAAGCTCGAACGAGCCGAGCCTTATTGAACCCGAGTTCAAGCCTGAAATATGACTCGTTTAGTTATCGAACCCGAGCTCGAGCCTTATATACAAAGCTCATTTAGGCTTGCGAGCCTAGACGAGCCCAAACAAATGTTTTATTATTTTTTTTTATATATGCAATTTTGTCATTTGAAAATGTTCAATTTTAATTAATAATATTGATGAGCGAGCTCGAGCCGATCTTTTGCTTATTTAAGCTATTGAAGCGAGCTCGAGCTAAGCTTTTAGGTCATTTAAAATTGTTTTTAAATTACCTCAAGCCGAGCCGAGCTCGAGTTCTTAGGTTTTACTTTCGAGCTGAGCTTGAGCTTAGAATAGTAGGCTCGAACCGAGCCGAGCTCGAGCCTCAGAAAAGCATGACGAGCCGAGCTCGATCCTAGTCGGGCACGAGCTCGGCTCGGTTTGTTTACACCCCTACTCGGAATCAATTTATAAATGAAAACAACTAAACATGATTTAGAATTAATAACATGTATGTTTGTGCTTTGATCAATTGTACATTATTACTCATAACTTGATTTAGACAAAAATGGTACCGAGACGCAGACAAAAATAGTCACGTCGGATCAGTATATACTAAGAATTTTGTAAAACTTTATATATAAAATTAATTTTGGTAGTCGGTTTCTACAATAACCAACCACCATTTATCTATTTTATAATTTACGATTGTGGAAGCGGTAAATGAAAAAACATTATTCCTAGCGTAGACGGCTAAGGTGCGCAACTTAGAAATAGGGCACTAGAGTTCGATCTTGAAAACTAATGAGCAAGCAAAATTACCAATGCGGTTGGTGGTTGACCCATTGGCAAAGGCAAAGTGTTTGGAGGTATTAGATTCAATTCATAAAAACGACGGATTTTAGAAATATATACAAAGTCTTTTGGATGTCTTAGATTCAATTCATACAAACGACGGATTGAGAAATTCATTTTATAAGAAAATAAAATTGAGCAAGCAAAATAGTGGAGTGACTGTTTATATCAAACTTATGTTAATTAATATTTTATATACTGTAATTAGCAAACACACCGAGTTTAGATGAGTCAGAGATTTGAGCGTTCGGATTCAGGGTTTATGAACATGATTGTTTCTTTCTATTATAACAAGATGAATCCTTATAATAGAAAGAGAAAATTTTCAAGATGTTTGGTCAATTTTATTTGATTGTAACTTAATATTTTATTTGTTAAAGTAATCCTAAATAGAAATTGTTGTACATACATACACGCACCAAACAAGGTCTACAGCCTGGCTGGTTTGGCACTCGTTCCATACCCAAAAAAAAAAAAAAAAGTTCTTATCATATGAGGTCGTGGATAGATGCATGTGTTAAAAATATGACCATGAAATGTTTTTGAGTTTTAAATATGAAAAGTGGTTGAATATTCCTACCTTAGTTAAAGCCTTCAGGGATTTACAAGGAAACAAGTATCACATATTATATCAACAGAAGCATTGCTGCTCCTAGCATTCCGTCATTAAACAAATAAATGACTTGGAATGCATAAATACAATGTAATACTTAAAAACAACGAATTTGAATAGGTATATGTAAAATCAGTTTGGTTGGGTTAATTCAGTAGTGTAGATTTGTAACTAAAACCAAACAAAAAGTCGATTATCATCAGAAAAGTTTAGCATGTTACATGAATTTCCATTGCGGATAGGAGATTCTAGCTTATGGTTTGAAGCGGTCTCATTGTTGGTATTGTATCCATTTCCGAAGTTTGGAATCGAACCTTAAAATCATGCAAACAGCTAGAGTTGGATATAAATATATACCGATCTAAGTATTATGGATTGTTGATCACGCTATTATAATGGTTAAGATTGATACGGTCACTGTTGGATCAAGAGCAATAAACAAACACACAAGAACACAAATAATACTGCTAAATGCTTGGCTCTATTATTGAACTCAATTAAAATGAAAGTGAATACATCAAAGGAAATACGACTAACTATTTGAAGGAAAAGATCATAACGATTAGCCTGATAATCAGGACCAACTCAACAACTAGTTAACGTAAACTTATTCAAAATAAAAGGCCTGAAGACTAGGAGAACCAAAACAGAAACAAGAGCCAGTCAATCTGCACGTGCATGCATGCATGCATGCTAGTTTGAATCACATTTCAACACCCCCTCTTGATTCAAACTCCATTACACCAAGATGATTCCTGAACCACATAAACTTCTCCCTACTAAGTGCCTTAGTCAAGATATCTGCCCATTGATCCTCAGTATTACAGAATTCCAAAACAACTTCTCCATTGGCCACCATTTCACGAACAAAGTGATGTTTTAACTCTATGTGTTTAGAGTTGTTCAAGATAGGATTTTTGTTGAGTTTAATAGTGGACTGGTTGTCACAAAACGAAACAGTAGGCTTTTATTGAGGCAACTCCAATTCATTCAAAATTCTTCTTAACCATATAGCTTGACAAGTGGTTGTTGTGGCTGCAATGTACTCAGCTTCAGTACTAGAAAGAGTCACAGTAGACTGCTTCTTTGAACTCCATGTCACCACACCACTGCCCAAGGTGAAAACATTTGCTGAGATGTTTTTTCTGTCATCCACACTGCTTCCCCAATCACTATCACTATAACCAATAAGCTTAACTTATGCTCTTCTTTTATAACAAATCCCATACTCCAAGGTGCCTACAACATATCTTAAAATTCTCCTAGCTGCAACCTTGACACTATCCCAACCGAATAAGCCAAATCAGGCCTAGAATGGGTCAAATAAATTAACCCACCTACCAAACTTCTATAAGTGATTGCATTGGCTTTCTCAGCTTGATCATTTATTCTCAACTTCTCATTAATCTGCATTGGCACAGTCTTTACATTGCACCCTAACATACCAAACTTAGCAAGCAAATTCTTGGCATACTTTTGCTGAGACAGAAAGATCCCTGACCTTTTTTGAACAATTTCCAGCTCCAAAAAATATTTTAACAACCCCATATCAGACATATCAAACTCTTCTTTCATGGCCTTCTTAAATTCATCAATCAATTTTAAGGAAGAGCTTGTGCATATAATATCATCTACATATATGCATACAAAGATAATGTGACTGTTTTCCACCTTCTTAACATACAAGGTAGGTTCATTGTGACTTCTTTTGTAACCATGCTTCAAAAAATGAGTATCGATTTTGGCATACGAGGCTCTAGGAGCCTGTTTAAGCCCATGTAAAGCCTTCTTCAACTTGTATACTTTATCTTCATTACCATCAACTTCAAAACCTTTAGGCTGCTGAACATAGATGTCTTCACTCAATTCACCATTAAAAAAAGGCTGACTTAACATCTAATTGATGTATTTTGCAAACCTAATTGAGCTGCAACAGCCAAAACCACTCTTATAGTTTCAAACCTGGCAACAGGTGCAAATGTTTCTTGATAATCTATCCCTTCCTGTTGTGAGTGCCCTTTCACCACTAACCTTGCCTTGTGCCTGAGTATCTCTCCATTATGCCTAATTTTGGTCTTAAAGATCCATTTAAGACCAACCAAATTCTTTCCAATTGGCATTGTAACCAAGTGCCAAGTATCATTCTTTTCAATAGCTTGAAGTTCTTCTTTCATTGCCACCCTCCATTCTTCTTTCTTAACAGCTTCTTGATAATTCATAAGATCTATAACATTAAGAGCAAATTGACAGGCAGTAAGATCATCTAAAAGAGTGTTAGTTTCATAGTCCACATTAACCTTTCTTGCAGACTGATATACTTCACTAAGAGCCTTCTACTTGGGAGATGGTGATGAACTTTCACTTGAGGGACCTTGCTCACTAGTTCCTTCATTAACACTACTTGGGTTGTTAGTATTATGACTATACACAGTAGATGATAAGGAAGGCATTTGATCATGATCAGAATCATTTACATCAGCATCACCAAGATACTCCATATCAGGAAATGGACCAATGTATGTTGCATCATAACTCTTTTTGCCTGCTCCTTCTCCCCAGTCCCATTTAGTGTCCTCATGGATCTCAACATCTCTTCTAGTATACACTCTTTTAGTCTTTGGATTATATAACCTGTAACCGTCAGTTTTAGGAATATAACCAATAAAAACAGCAGCTTCTGACCTGTCATCAAGCTTTCTTCTTCCTTGATTTGGAGTTACCCCATAAGCCAAGCTTCCAAATACTCTCAAGTGATCTACCTGAGGCTTTTCATTATACCAGGCTTCATATGGTGTTTTGTCACTTTGTGTCTTTGTAACCGTCAAATTGATTAAATAGACTGTTGTTGCAACCCCCTCTGTCCAAAAATAATTAGGCATTTGCTTTTGTTTAATCATGCTTCTAGTGAGCCCCATGACAGTTCTATTTTTTCTCTCTACAACACCATTGTGTTGTGGTGTGTAGGGAGGAGTGAGTTCATGTTTGATACCATTCAATTCACAGAATGAATTGAATTCTTTTGAACAGAACTCACCCCCTCTGTCAGTTTTTAATGTCTTGAGAGAACTCTCAGCATCTTTCTCAACCAAGGCCTTAAAAGCTTTGAACTTTGTAAATACTTCAGATTTTTCTTTAATGAAATAAACCAAACACATCCTAGTAAAGTCATCAACAAACAATAAGTAATAAAAACTACCTCCTAGACTAGGCACTTGCATTGGACCACATACATCAGAATACACCAGCTCAAGCTTCTTCTTTGCTCTCCATAGCCTTGAACTAAATGCATGCTTGGCTTGTTTCCCAAATATGTAACCTGAATACTTTTCAGCAGCTTGAACTTTGGGCAATCCAATCACCATTTTCTTGTCATGCAGTGTCTTAATGGATTGAGAATTGTAGTGTCCATATCTCAAATGCCACAGCTTTGTTGCATCGGAATAATCAGCAGCAGTTGTTGAAGCAGATTGAACAGCAGCAGTTGAGGAAGATTCAGCATGTGTTGCATCCATTAAGAACATACTGTTCTTAGCAACCATAATAGACATAAGTGTTGCACCTGTTCTCTTATTCTTAATCACACATTTACCATCATCAAACAGAAGAGAATACCCCTTCCTCATCAGCTGACCTACACTAAGCAGATTGTATTCTAAATTTGGTGCATAATACACATCATCAAGTAGCCTATATACACCATTCTTAACATCAATCTTTACTGTCCCTTTTCCTTCCACAACTAGATTCTTTTTATCACTTAACTTGACACTTATCTTGAAACTTTCATCCAAATCAACAAAGCTATTTTTATTACCTAGCATATGATTAGAGCACCCAGAGTCCAAGAACCATAAGCATGAGTTTCCACTGCTACCATATTCACTAGCCATGAGAGCATATTGTTCAGTTGGGACAAAAGCCAAAAACAGATGTTGTTCTTCTCCTGCATTGCCATCATCTTGTCCTTCATTGTCTGCTACATTTGCATGACCTTTATCACCATACCAATAATCCCTCTTGATATGACCAAATCTGTTACAATTGTAACATTAAGGACCTCTATTAGTCCTCCCTCTACCTCTACCTCTGCCATAGCCTCTTCCTCTACCTCTGCTATTTCCCTGTGGACTCCTATTAGTATCTTGAAATACTTGTAAGGCATGTTCATCAGTCCTTTCCACCTTGTCTTGACTCCTACTATTGATTCTATCCTCATGTGACTGTAATGAACCCATCAACTTCACAGGTGTGAGAGTTGATAGATCATTAGACACTTCAATTGAGGGAACCACATAGTCATACTTAGGAGTCAGACTCCTCAAGATCTTTTCAACCACAGCCTTATCAGCAATGATCTCTCCATAAGATCTTTGTTGGCTTATAATCCCCATGACCCTAGAAAAGTAATCACCACTGTTGAATCAAGAGCAATAAACAAACACATAACAACACAAATAATACTGCTAAATGCTTGGCTCTATTATTGAACTCAATTGAAATGAAAGTGAATACATAAAAGGAAATACGACTAACTATTTAAAGGAAAAGATCATAACGGTTAGTCTGATAATCAGGACCAACTCAATAACTAGTTAACGTAAACTTATTCAAAATAAAAGGCCTGGAGACTAGGAGAACCAAAACAGAAACAAGAGCCAGTCAATCTGCACATGCATGCATGCATGCTAGTTTGAATCACATTTCAACAGTCACAAAATCTTAATTAACAGGAAGTAACATCTATAGTTAACTTTATTTCATAAAAATATAGTTTTAACAATCATTTAAACTCAAATAACCTTTATAATTTGTAATGATTAAGTATGTGGAACTATTATATACAGGGGAGAATTATCTTGAGAACACTAAATATCGTGAAAACCGTGAGAACAAACAAAAAAATCAATCAAAATCAATTTTTTTTCAATACAAAACCACATTTATAATTAAAATACAACATTGTAAAAAGATTTTCCTTTAAAATAATTCATCTTTTCTTGCAAAAAAACACTCTAAAATTAACTTTTTACACATGTGTAAATGGAACAGTTTACACATATGTAAACGGTAAATTTGCACATGTGTAAAAATAAGTATTTTAAAATCGTGGTAAAATGCCTTTTTTTTGTCCGGAGGAGTAGTATTATAGATATGTATTACAAAAGATGACGTTTATTATAAGAAGTTGATATAATCGCGTTATAACGTAAACCTAAACTAATTACAAAGTTGCCAAAATCTAACACAATAACGAACTGTGCGATTACAATGATGCATCCAACTTTAAAGGTGGCAAAATGTGAATGCTGAGCGATTCAGATAGCAGGTTAACATAAATTTGGTCAGCACAGTTCATTATTAAATGCTAGCTAGGTTGGGTGACACTTTGTATTATCTGTTAATACAACCCAAATTGACCTACATAAATCTCTACCAAATTCATTATAATGGTGCATGTAAAATTATAATTTAGGTTACACCTTTACCCTGATAACACATAAAAAGCTATTCAATTATATACTTACTAGCCTCCCCCATTGGCCATATAGATGTGTTTGCACATATATTATATAAAAATCATACCGCGTTTGGAGGGGATGTAGGGGAAACCACAAGCAACAATGCCAGCTGATGCGCCTAATACCACACCCACACGGGGACACTTAAATAAACCATGGTTACACTTAAATTTAATTCGTCAAATCGATATAGTTTCAAACTATTTAAATTATAATACATCTAATAAAATATAAAATCTAATAAAATTATAATACATCTAATAAAATATAAAATATTTTAGCATGAAATGAAACCCACTATCAAATATGTATATTGTTGGGAACTTTGTCTTTTATCATATCTGTGTTTGGTGAACCCACTCCCATATATCTTTTTTTTTTTGTGTGTTATTTGGTTTTCAATTTAAAAACTATATAATATTTAGTTGTTTGCAATCTTATAAGTAATATATACATTGCCGGATCCAGCCCATTTTTGTGGATACCCAATAACCCACTTTTGTGCAGAGGCGGAGCCAGGATTTCATGATAAGGGGGGCTTGGATTATTGGAGTGAGCGTTAAGGGGGGCTTGATACAATTTTATTAAATTTTAACCTTAAAAACAGGGGGGCTTGATACAATTTTATCGAATTTTTACCTTAAAAACTTAACAAATTTGGACCATTGGGGGGGGCTTGATACCCCTCAGTCCTCCCCCCCCCCCCCTAACTCCGCCTCTGCTTTTGTGGGTTCAAAACGGAAAAAGTAGCGAGAACCATGTAGGATTTAATAAAAATTACTAAAAAGAATCCACAGAAATTGAAACTTTGTAGGTTAAGGAACTTATTATCAAACACTTTCTCCATAAATCTGCTCTATATAAATAGATATAATGCACTCTATGAATGGGTGTAGACACAATGTTTGTCGCACAATCCACTATATTTTAAGATAAAAACGTTATTTTGTTAAATACAATGATATTATACTCATGCTAAATAAATTTTTTGAAAATTACTCATGCTAAATAAATGATTATGGACTTTAAGGTATATTTTGTTTAAAGCAAGTTGACTATACAAAAGCATTTTAGTTTGGAAAAATGACAACTAAATTTTAACAAAAATGTTTCCAAAAAAGATGTAATAATCCCTTTATTAACTCTTTTAATTTGTAATTTGTAATTTTTTTTTAAAAGTGAACTTAATTAAAAAACGCTACCGGTCCTCAAAACGAGGGCCGAAGCACCAGAAAACACTTACAACATGTACAACGGATACAAAGTCCAATCCTTCCAAACCAATTTCATAAACTTGGACCTAGCCTTTAACCAAAGAAAAGACAATGACTTGACTTTGGCTACTAATTCTATAACTTTAGGCTCTACACCTCGAAAGATCTTATCATTACGCGCGCTCCAAATAACCCACATAGTAACAATAGTAACAATCAAAATCCCTTGAACAATCTTTAAAGCTTCCTTATTCCGAGAATCAGGCACTAACTGTAACAGATCTTTAATGTCAAAAGCAATAATCGGCGCAAGCTTGCACCAAGATCCAATAGCCGACCAAACGCCAAACGTATAACCACAACCGGTAAAAACATGCGGAGAAGACTCCTCCTCATAATCACATAACACGCAAGTGTTGTCCGGGATAGCGATATTTCTTCTTCTAAGGGCAACCTTCGTCTGGATACAGTCCATTTCGAGACACCAAATGAAAATCTTAACCTTTAGGGGCACCCAAGCAATCCATCGCATAAAGACCATCTTCGTTTCCATCCCACCTCCAACAATCTTCTTAAAATCAGCCACTTTAAAAGACCATCTTCGTTTCCATCCCACCTCCAACAATCAATTGAATCAGAAAGAAAAGTCCCTTGAAGCACTGATTGTAACTGTTGTAGCTCTCTGTTTTCTGCAATCGAAAAGGAGTCTCTCACCCAATTGCATAGCAGCGCTGAGGAGTCGTTATCCTAACATAAATGAACCGTGGCATGTTTGTCTGCTGCCAAACGAAATAAACATGTAAACGCTTCTTTGAAGGAAACATCGCCGAGCCATTTATCTAGCCAAAAACTCACATCTTTGCCATTCCCCACAACACCTCTAAAAAGGCAGTTAATACTTTTGGACTGCAGTTTCATTTTATTAAGCTGAGAAACCATCGATTTCCATCCTCCCGAAGCGGCTCTATTATACGGAAGAATATCCCAATTTTTGTTATAACCGTGACAAACATCTATAACCTTCCTCCAAAGGCAAGAGTTTTCTACCTTATACCTCCAAATCCATTTGGCAAGAAGGGACATGTTGACATCGGATAACTTAGACACTCCTAAACCGCCAAGCTTCTTCAGACACGCAACCATATCCCAAGCAACCCAGTGGATTTTTTTGATGTTCTCATCACCCGCCCATAAAAAACGCTTCAAAATGCTTTCCAAAGTCTCTATAACTCGCACCGGGGCCTTATAAAGCGACATATAATAAATTGGCAAGCTAGATAAAACCGACCTGATAAGGATTAAACGACCGCCTATTGAGAGGGTCTTAGCCTTCCAAGCCTTCAGCCTCGATTTAAATTTGTCAACAACCGGATCCCAATTTCGTATACGATCCATGTTGGCCCCAACTTTAATACCAAGATAGTCGAAGGGGATCGACCCGTGCTTACACCCGCAAAGACTAGACAGAATTTTAACCTCCTCAATCGAACTATTGATCCCGAAGATGTTCGATTTTTGGAGGTTTATTCTAAGCCACGGAGAAAAGATGAAAAATACGAAGGAGGCGAATCATATTCTTGAAGTTCCCAACGGACCATTTCCCCAAAATAAGCGCATCATCCGCGTAGAGAAGATGAGAAATAAGCGGCCCATTATTACAGATCTTTGTGCCATCAAAACCACCAATGATCGTGGCCTTATTTATCAAACACGTGAAAGCTTCCATAAAAATAAGGAAAAGAAAAGGAGATAGCTGGTCACCTTGCCTCAAACCTTTAATATACGTAGGGGAACCATTAACTAAAACCGAAGATCGAGCTGACTTTAATATCCCTTCAATCCATAAGCACCAACGATCCGGAAAGCCCATTTGTTTCATGATGGAGATCAAAAAATACCAATCAACATTATCGTATGCTTTTTGAAAATTAATCTTGAACATAAAAGCTTTGTCCCCCCCGTTTCTTCAACCAAGACACCATCTCGTTGACAATAAGAGGACCGTCTAAAATGAACCGATCCGAAAGAAAACCACTTTGCGACTCCGAAATAATCAACTGTATCACCTTCTTTATTCTATTTGCCAAAATTTTGGAAATAACTTTAGACATAATTCCAATCAACGTGATCGGCCTGTAATCTTTTAAATCTGTCGGGTTTTTTTATCTTCGGGATAAGGGTGATAAAAGCCGCACTGGAAAAGATGTAATAATCCCTTTACTAAAATTACTAATAATCCCTTTACTAAATCTCTATATCTATGATATAATGATTGGAGTGGGAACACATGACACTGGGTAAGGCCATCCCAACCCGTAAATAAAATTTTTAGGTTATAAATAACCTAATATTTATTAATTTATATTTTTTATTTTTATCTTTATCTTTATTATTACTTACTATATAATAAATAAAAATCTTATCATTATCTTATCTCCCTCTCAGATGAAATAATATTATTAAATCATAATTTCACGTTTATCAGTTGTTTATTTAATATTTATTTTTTAGCTAATCTTTTTATATTTTTGCTTATTAAAAACCATTTTATATTTTACTGATAAAAAAGGCTAGATCTTCAAGATCATTGCTTCAATCACACACTGCAATGATTGCTTCTGCCTTTGCACCTCATCCAAACATACATTTTCTCGTTGACAAACATTTTCATTTTTTTTCGCATGATTAAAAGTGTTGTTTTTCTAAATTATCTATATTATCTTATTAAGGAGGAGTGATGGCTAACATAGTCATTTTATTTCCGTACAACTTAAAAAGCAACATGTACAATATATTTAAGCATGAAATTTAAGGGTATTATGGGAATAGTTGTGACAATTAAGACACTTGGGAGGGTAATGTAGACATTTTACCCACATTCTCCTTTACAATATCAAAACACTTTTACAATACTACCCCTCATGCTCCATCCTTACCTTTATGTTTCCATCATTGCCCTAAAAACTGAAAATTTATTCCCTCTCTGCATAATACTAATCGATTCATGTGGTTTCATTCTCTAACTGTTACAAATTGAAGGCCCTCCTTAAATCATTTACACAGAATCCCTTTTGAACCATGGGATAGGAATCAGCCTCAATTTGGAGGAGATCAAATCCGCCACTCAGTACTTCTCAGATGCTAATTTGTTAGGGAGAAGCAAGTTTTTTGCTGCGTACAAAGGAGTTTTACGGGACGGGTCGGTTGTGGCGATAAAGAGCGTGAGCGTGACGAATTGTAAAGCCGATGAAGCCGAATTTACAAAGGGGTTGAGCTTATTAACCTCTTTAAAACATGAGAATCTGGCTAGGCTTAGAGGGTTCTGTTGTTCAAATGGCAGAGGTGAATGCTTTTTGGTGTATGATTTTGCATCTAAAGGGAATCTATCACAGTATGCTGATGTTGAGGATAGTAGAAGCAGCCAAGTTCTTGACTGGTCCAAAAGGGTCCGATGCTACATTTTACATGAGGTTTATTTATGTTCCCAATATTTCTCAGGTCTTGCATACCTACACAGAGATGACGCGGAAAAGCCTGGGATGATTTACCGAAACATATCAATGGAAAAGATTCTAATCGCCCAGCAATACGGCCCGTTGATCATTGATGCAGGCATGCTGAAGCTCGTAGCTGATGACATTGTGTACTTGGCGCTCAAAGTCAGTGCAGTTTTAGGTTACATGGCTCCTGAGTATATTACAACAGGAAAATTTACGAAAAAGAGTGATATGTATGCTTTTGGAGTTGTAGTTCTTCAGATACTTTCAGGTCAAAGTAATCTTATCGGGTCAATACGGGCTGCTGCTGCAGACAGAAGGTTTGATGACTTTATAGATAAAAATCTTGAGGGGAGGTTTTCAGAATCAGAAGCAGATAAGTTGACCCGAATAGGGTTGATCTGCGATCGATCAAATCTCCGGTAACATCTCACTGCCAAAATTCAGGCCACCAGAGAATTTCGGAACTTGATTTGACATCACAACTCCTCTGATAAGATTCGCGCCAAATTCTACGACGCCGGCGTTATTCAACTGCTCGTAGAATAAAGGCGCCTTTTATGGATGGATTGCTTGAAGCAACCTAATCTCCATCTCGTGCACCAAAGGCACTCAAAACAATAACTTTATTATTCTCACTTTTTGTACCGTTTTTAGTCTCTGGTGACATGTTTATTCGATTAGGAGGAACACTTGCTGGTATGGCTTGTTGACAGGTATTATATGGCATTGTAATAATATTTTTTTGTTTTTCTAAAAATTGGAAGTTTGACATGAAAAGTCAAAATTACCTAAATCTTTTTTGTTATCTTTTGTTAACCAATTTTTTTTATATGCTTTCAATTCAAAGACTTGTTGTAGTGTAAATGATTATTAGTAACTGTAGTCACTTGCCCTATAAAAAGTGCCCTAGAAATTTTAATCAAAGGGTTAGACTTTAGTTTTAGTGTTGATTTTATCTGGATGCAGGTATCCCAGAGGCAGTCCTGAGTGGTTGGGGAATGTAATGGTTGCTGTGTACATATCGGCTGTCATATGTCTTACATTGGTGTATATTCTTTCACATATCCACATATCAGGTTTCTTTTTTATATTCTGTTCCTTTTTTTGCAATATCGATATCTCAAATTGCTCCTTCGCTTCAAGTAAAGATCCTTATTTGAGTTTTGAAAGTTGGAGACTTTTTTCGGAACTTTGATGGATATGACTCCTTTGACTTCATATTAATTTGGCATTTCTGAGTAGTTCCATTGACTATTAAAAGTCAAACAAAAAATAACTACCATAAGCTCCATGAGCATCACCATGGATGATTGTGTTCACTGAATAACTTCTGAATTAGCTTAGTGGTTGACCGTTGTATAAGTTGAATACCTGTGAATTTGAAGTTAATTTCATTATATCTTTTGCTTTGTTTGTTATAAGGAGTGTTTGGATATTTCTTTATGTACGCTTGAGAACAGTCGGTGACTTCACATTCATAAATTGTTACTTGTGACGATCACCTTTGGCACCAATTGTCCTTATCACTGGGATCATTCCATCATATTTATAAATACTTAAAACTGCACTGCGCCTTTTACGCCTTGCGATTAGAACATCCAATGGTGGATGTTTAAGGATCATCTTCATGTTCGATAAGAACAGTTGGTATGGTGTTTGATCTTTTTACCTCTCAGTTTCTTTTTACCGGGCCTAGGTATAAGAAATTATCCGTGCTTGTTATTAGTGTAGGTTGTTCAAACGGTTCTTCTAATGGATAATCAACTTAAATTGAAAAATCTTGATTTACATTTAACACCATACATGGTTTTAGCCACTGGACATGATGATGGCATGCTGGAATTCATACTATCCAAGTCTCCAGCTCAGGTGTGACTATCTTCGTCAATTGACACCTTGATTCTAAATTTTATATTTTATTTACTTTTTTTTTGTTTGTGTATATTGTTTAGTTGTGCAAAATTACCTATATTGACAATTATTCTTTAACCGTGTTACAGAATGACAATGATGGTTTTCTCTAATATATATTTATTTGTTTGTCTTGAAACATGCATCAAAACTTGTGCAGGATACTGAGTGATCACAAACATACTCAGCATTGGAGATAGGTGACTCTTTTATATATGTTCTAAGAGGTGGCAAGATGTCTTCAAAACTTCGAATTTAAAATCATAAAGTCGTATATGATTTATTGACTCGAAAATGAATTGAATTGAATCTGATTTCTTGATAATCGGATAAAATTCTTGATAATCGAATCGAACTAAGTCAAATTTCATTTTTTTCGAAAGCGAATCGAATTCTAAACACCCTTGCATATACCCGAAACCGTATAAACCCGTATCGAAAAGGGGTCAGTCGGATATCCCTTATATCTCTGATCCCCTTATTAATTCGAGAAGGTTGTAGTGCGGTTAAAGAACACTCTCGTCTACGTTTCCCATTCATCAAAACACAAACTTTACCCAAAACCCTCCATCCATCTGTCAAAACCTTAAAGAATCAGCAATGGACGCAGATACAGCTTTGGAGTAGGTAAACAAAGGGTCTTCTCTTCTGTTTCTTGATGTTCCTCAACACACCCTTCTTGGCATTGATACTCAGGTACCCATTTTATTATTATTATTATTTTTACTTTCTCAGTTGCAAAAAGAAGGTTAAGTTGTTGCACATAGTTTGCAGTTCTTATCTTTAAGTATACCGGTGGTTACTCATTGGAAATTGGGTTGTGATTATCTTGGATTGGTAGTGATCGTTGTTAGTTGTTCTATTATTATTTTTATGATTGGTTTTTATTACTTTTGGGTAAAGTTTACATCTTTAGTTGTTTTGGTTTTAGCCAACCAAGGAGTTTCATATCAAGAGGGGTCTTCGTCAAGGCGACCCTCTCTCCCCGTTCTTGTTTATAATTGCTATGGAAGTAATTTCCATGTTGATGAACAGGGCTGTTGAATTGGGGCTGTTCCAAGGTGCCTAATAATGGGTCCGTCCTCTCCCACCTTGCGTATGCTGATGATGTTTTGTTTTTCAGGGAATGGTCGGAATCTAATGTGCACAGCCTCAACCGGTTTCTTCGATGGATTAGCTTGATTTCAGGCCTTAGCATCAACCGAAACAAGTGTCAACTCTTTGGTGTTGGGGTTAATGCGGATGAAGTATCAATGTTTGTCGAGGTGTTAAGATGTAAACTGGGTGCTTTTCCAGTTACATATCTTGGCATCCCGGTAGGAGCTAATATGAAACGTGCTAAGCATTGGCTTCCGATCGTAGAGAATTGTACTAAAAGGCTTTCGTCTTGGAAAGCTAGACATTTGTCCTTTGCCGGAAGGGTAACACTCGCGAAATCGGTATTGGGAAGCTTACCCTCATATTACCTCTCTATATTTTTAGCACCTAAATGTATAATTAAGAAATTTGAGGGGATTAGGAGGGACTTTGTGTGGGGTGTATCTGAAAGAAGCAACAAAGTGAGATGGATAAGATGGGATAAACTCTCTAGACCTAAAGGCCGAGGAGGTCTCGGGATGGGAAGCATACATCACTTTAATCTTGCAAATCTCTCGAAGTGGTGGTGGAGATTTAGAAACGAACATGATCAACTTTGGGCTAAAGTGGTTGCTTCAATTCATGGTGTGAACCTTAGAGACAAGATTATTCCGGTCAAATAATCTTGCCCTGGTCTGTGGAAGGATGTTAGTAAGGTGGATGGGGTCTTGGCGGCTGCAGGTATTCACATCCATGACCATTTGAAAGTTGTGGTTGGTAACGGGTCTTTGACGAAGTTCTGGAAAGATCGCTGGTTATGTGCGGAGCTGCTCTGTCTACTCTTCCCTGAGCTGTTTTCGTTGACTATTAACAAGGATGCCTCTGTGTCTCAAATGATGGTTAAAGTCGGCTGCAACATTCAGTGGGTTGGTGGATGGAAACAGAACTTTAACTCCAGCAGGGAATGGGTCGCATTCGCTGATATGCTGTCCAAACTCAGCAGCTTTGAATTTAATGGAAACAGGGACGTATGGACGTGGAGTAATGACGCTAGTGTTGGGTTCTCGGTTAAACATGTAAGAAGTCTGCTGGACCTTGCTAAATATGGTGATGCCTCGGTAGCTACTAGACGCTAGGAAGCGTGGGTGCCTCCTAAATGTAACGTTTTCCTGTGGAGAGCCCTACTTGGGAGAATCGCTGTGAAATTTGAGTTATCAATGAGAGGTATTCCTATTGATGATCTGAGTTGTGCTCGGTGCGGGTATGGGGTTGAAGACGTATGTCACACCCTCAAATTTCCACTACGGGGTTTTACCGCGAGGCGCATGACATACCAGGATCCCATAGCCATAAGTCATATGAACGAACTCTAAATGCCCAAACCATTTAGTTCGTTTTCCAAAAACCAAGTTTAGTTAAGCTGCGGAAGCGTAACCAAATTAAACCTTTTAAAAACCATGCGCAAAACAACGCGCCCAAATCAAAACCATATGAAAGAAAACGTATAAGCATGATATATAATTTAGGTGTATGCCCAAGACCCAAATGCAGTGAACGTGCAGTGCTTCCTAATCGTTACACCGGAAGCTAACTGCCTGCAAAAGCATGTAAATGGTGGGTCAATAAACAATGTTGGTGAGTTCACTGAGTAAAGTAGGTGAGTAAGTAAAAGCGTAGGTTTCCAAACCACGTAACCAAGTAAAAGCGTCGGTCTCCCAGACCACATAACAACAAGTAAGAACGTCGGCCTCCCCGGCCACAAGTAAACAGCTAATTCACATGCCAGGGGTAGCTAACCCACTCATGATAACTAATACCGGCGAATACCAAACTACTAATGAACGAGTTCCCACAACAGGGAGTATAGTGCCTTGCGTCATTGCCCATCAACAATGACATATGTTTTAAGTTATTAGTTCACACCCATGCTCCCAGCACGATGTGAGGTTTGTTAAACCTAATAGCGCTATCAACTAGTAACCCGCTTGCCCACCCGGCAATTGATTCGGTATTTTGAAGGACTTAAAAGATAGGATTGGTTTAGTTCATCAAGGACATAAACATGAATTAGTAAAAGTAGATTCACCCCGTGAACCATGCACCCCAAAACCCGGGATGTGTAAAAATAGTCCCAAACCAGACTAGAAAACGTTTAGTAAGTTGTCTCCCCGAGACGTATGCTTTTGAGAAAAGAGTAGTGAAACTCACCTTAGGTTGCAAGCAAATAAATCCAAACTCCAAAACAATAGGGTGCTACCGACTCCCTATTACAAGTGTCACTAAGTGAGTATATGTGTATAACCAATACACCATATAAACCGTTTGTCCAAGACGTTTACATGTTCAAAACCATGCAGTGACACCTAATGACTCTATATGCACAAGTAAGTCCCACGTAACCCGTTGGTGATCATGGTAATTATTATCAGTCTAGTATCTCCAATACATCACATACAAGTGTCCATACAAGTTCATGTCAATTACATATCATATAAGACTCCAAATAGTCACATAAAGACTCCGTACACAATCTGCGTTTTCAGGGCAGATTGTGCGCTGTGAAAAACGAATTATTTAAAATACTTAACGAATGCATTGAAGTCCCAAATTTTTACTAAGTATTCATTGGGATTCAGTTCCTAACCCATTTCCACTTGGAAAAGCCTAGTTTTTCCAATATCGACCTACTGTCCAAATTTCAGAGCTTAACTCTTTGTAAAACTCAAGTTATGACCATTTAAAGTTGACCCAATTTACAACTCTGAAAATCTGATATGACCTCTAATCAAATAAAATTCCAAAAACCACTCAAACGACATCCAAATCAGATGGTTTTGCCCATTATGAAAAGCTAAGACCATGTATAATACATCCATTCAAAGAAATCATCAAAACCATCATGTTTAAGTCATGTAACAGACCCTAAAAGTTGACCTAAAGATTCTGTCCAGATTTTAATCATGCATAAACTCTTATTTAAACGAATCACGTACGCGTACAATCGATCAACAACAATCAATAATCATCACAAAACATTCATAAGACCTAGAATGATCAGAACCTATCATAACACATGCAAAATCATAAACCCTAAAGATCAAAACATCACAAACTTGCGCAACAAGCAACCTATCATATTACTAATCGTATAGGATCATGTTTAACCCATTCAATCTCTATAAACTTCAAGTTTTAATCTTTTTGAAAACGTTTCAGACCTGGACAAACTTAGTTATAGGGTTTTATAACATATTAAAGAAGATTAAAACACAAGAGATCGAAGATTATACCGCAAGCTCTTCAAAACAATCAACCGAATGCTCTTGAAGCTTCCCGATCGATGTTCTTGCGCCTTAGTAGGTGTTTAGGGGTTAATATTTCGTAAATAGGGCAGTAGGGGCGATTAGGGTTTGAGTTTTGAGGATACAAGAGGCTTAAGGTTGCTTAAATACAAGTTTAAGGCGGTTTAGATTCGTCAGGTCTCCGTGAGCGGCCGCTCGGAGCCTGTGAGCGGCCGCTCACAGCTCCCCGGCTCGCTCCGGGTGCCCTGCTTCGTTGCACGGCCTGTTTCCTTCGATGTTTTCGCTATTTTGGACCGTAACAATTGTAACCCCATGTGTTAAGACCCTAACCATCCTAATGGTCCACCCATTATGGTTTTTATTAACGTATTCGGTTTAAGTTCACGTAATCACATACAGTTTTCACATAGTTTCACAGAGTATCATAGAAGCACGTAATTGCAATCAATCTCAAACAATTACTTCAATCATTTTGTTTAACAATTCACCAACGTCCGGGGTTCACTACTTATGTAAATAGTTTGGTAATTCCTCGAATTACCACCTCATGCAGTTATTAACCTATAACTGTGCAATGTGTAACTTATGTAGCTAACCCTAGTTAACTAGAATGCATAGAATGTAACCAGAGTTTAGTTAAAGTGAGAACCTGAAATTGCGGGGTATCACAACGTAAACCACGTGCTCTGGAACTGTGTTTTGGCCAAGGCGGTTTGGTGGCATGTTCTAGTTTGGATTCGAATCACATTCCCTCTTAACATTAATTCCTTGGCTGAGTTGGTGAGTTTTATTGAAGATAACCCGGGGTCGAAGACATGGAAGCGTATCGTCCATTCCGTCGTTTGTGCAATTGTTTGGCGATTATGGTTGGCCAGGAACTCAACGATTTTTGAAGGAAAATTCGTTCCGGTTTGCAAAGTCGCTGACCTCATCAAGGAGGACTCTTATGTTTGGATCGGCAATCGCTTGAATTTAGTGAAACCCTCTTGGGAAAACTGGCTAAACTTTGACATTGGTGTTATCTTGTAATTTTGGGGGTGCTTGTTTTGGCTGTATTGACGTTTTTCGTCTGTTTGGTTTGTTTTTGTTTGTTGTTTTCCCAGCCTCTTGCTGGCTCTTTATTTTAATGATAAAGTGTTTTGCCATTAAAAAAAGGAGATAGGTGCACAAAAGCAAGGTGTATTAACTTGAGGCGCAAAGCGCAAGTTAATTTTCCTACCCGTGGCGCAAGTTAATTATCCTATAAGTTTTGACACATCGATACTATGAAGAAAGTCTTCAATGCTACTAACAGAGACGCCGATGATGTTGCCATTAAGGATGTGATGAGAAACTATTGTGGATGCGATGAGAAATTATTGTGATATGAGCAAAGACCAATTTCAATTAGGTTAAAGAGTTTCAGAAAGTATAAATGTGGGATTCTAAATAGCTTTTGTGATTTTGAAGATAAAGAGTGTACTAATTCTAAAGACAAACCTTGTATTTCAATAGGTTTTCTTCATGCTTGCTAGAATGCTAATTGCATTTAAAGAAAAATATCACTATATCGGTACCGAAAGTACCGGTTCAGTACGAGTACCCACTACCATTTACTCAACCCTATAAAGAAAAAAAAGTACCCGGTATCATATACGCTCATCCTATTAAAAAACTTGGGTGTATTATTGAATCTGCATTTTTGCGTTTCTATTAATGTATTGCCAAGCATTTTTTGGATCCAGCCACAACACACGGGTAAACCCACTAGATCTGCATCTTTTTGTGATGTACAACATAGTAACTTGCATAGACACTTGGAGATTTCTTTGAGTGCTTTTGAATCGAAGCTGAAGAATGTGATGGTGGAGGGGCAGTTTAGGAGGGCAAGGTAGGCGTTGACTGGTTTAGCTATTATCATGCTTGATGATAATAAAGACTCGACATCTATGTTTTCACGCAAAAACCAGTCTTTTGGGCGGATGAATAAATGGAAAGATAGTCAACATAAGGCGGGACACAAGCGCTCTCTTTCTTCGAGTGTACCAAATTCATTGTTAGCAAGTAAATAGCTTAAGTTGATTTTAATGGGTTAATCCTGCCTAAGTCGCAAGAAATTTCAGCCACTAATTGTAACAACCGGCAAAAATAAGGTAATTCCGTACTAATTAATTAACGTAATTAACGTAATTAAATATAATTATATGTTGATTATTTAATTGAGGCCTTAGAATAATAGCAATTCCCAAATAATGCATAGGAATGCATGTGTTTAATGACAAAACATGACGGAGTCATGTGCGAATAAATCTATCCGGTATGGACACTGGCGATTACCCAGTAAAAATTAAATAAGCGAAACGAATCCCGGACAACCGGAATATAAAATGAAACGTAAATTCACAAAATAAGATGAGTTTTGGAACTCCAAAGCCATACGTGAAAGCTTATTATACAAACCTCCCGGTAACGAATAAAGTGCGCGTACCGCACCCGATACGCGCCTAACTAATAATTTCACCCGGCAAGAGCCTAAATAATTTATCAACGCTTAACCCGGACCATAATTAAAGGTTATTAAAAGTATTTTTAATGTCCGGAGAACACGAGATAAAAACGCGAAAAATACCCGGACGAGACCCGAACGAGAAGGGATTAAAACATAACTAATAATGGGTATAAATTAGCAAAGTGGGTCCCACAAGACACCCTCATGGGGCCGGCCTATGGCCATACAAAGAGAAGGCAACTTGTGTTAACTAAATAAAATCACTAGAGGATTTGCAATCATAAGCTTGCATGGATATTTATTGGACACAAGAAACTAGCCAATCCTTCCTTCTCTCTCTCTAGAAATCGGCCCAAACACCCTCTTATTCAATAATTTATATTTTTTTTTATATAACTAAATCTTCTAATAATCTTCCATAAAGATATTCACCCAATCCCCACAAGATACAATATTGGAAGAGTGATAATATAAACACTAGAGAGCATTGGAACAAAAATCACAAAAACTTCTTCTTCTCCTTCCTTGTTGCCGTGAGCATACCCCACCCCCATCAAGCTTTTCTTTCAATTTTCACACTAATAAATCATCTCTAGATCATCATCCATCCAAAACCCATTGTGTGTTTCAAGAGCTTGGAGCTTAACCCCTTGGAAGAACACACTAAACCCCATCCAATCCAAGGTTCTTGTCTTCCCTAGCCTTGAGCTAGTTGTAAGTAATCACCTTGTTTTGTTATTAATGTTCATGTATTGTGTTCTTGAGAGCAAGTTGTACATTGATGGGTTAATATGGTTTTGAAATATAAAAGTTATTATATGTCATACAAGAACAAAGTGGATGAATGATGATATGGATGAACCTAAAAATTGATGTTGGTAATAAAATGGCTAATGAAATACGAAAATATTAACATGCATGTAAAGAGAATGACGATCAAGATATTATTTTTGAAAGAGATTGATAAGTGATAAAATATGGTTTTGATCATCATAAGATGACTAACTAATGTCAAAGAAATAACAAAATGGGTTAGATGATCTTGCATGTAGAAGATTCATAATTAAAGTCTACTCACTTAGATGAGTGAAAAGTTAGTATTTTGGATAAAAATATGAAACAAGCATGTTAATAGCATCTAGGATGGATTATAAGATTATTAGAAGTGGAATGAAGTGAAAATAACCAAGCATAAAGAAAATGATTTTTCAAAGTCTACTAAGTTGGAGGAAAATGCTAACTTTAAAAGATTGGATGAAAAATGCAACAAGTATAAGTTGAAAGACTAATATTGTAACTTTGAAAGTTGATGGACTAAAATAAAATATTTTAGAAACTTTGGTCCAAAAATGTGTTTATGGAAGTTTAGTGTCAAAAACATAAAGAATAGTTTTCCAAGTATAGTTATGTGAAACTTGAGCAAAATACTTAATAAGTTGTGAAAGATGTATTTTTATAAAAATAGAAGTTTTATAAAAATAAGTGGTTAAGTTAAGGTTTTTGACAAAAATCAAGGTTTCGTAAAATATTGGACAAGTGTAACAACTTAAGGAAAACTTGTACAAAAATGGATACTTTTATATAAATGGGAATATAAAAGTATCGGAAACATTTTTGGGATACGAGTAACTAGTTGTACTAAAAATATAAAAGTATATTTTCTTCAAGTAATATACGTTCGGAATTGGAAGTATGAATAATATACCATAGAACGATATTAGAAGAAAATGTGGAAAAAGTTAACTAATGGACTTAGTAACGTAAGCTAACGATGACGTATAAACGGACAAACTAGAGAAAAATGCCATAACGGCAAAACGTGAAAATATATATATTTTAGGAAGTAAAATATATATGACATGGGTGAAACTTACGTAACACTTTCCTAAGTGTTGGAACGAATATTCGTGGGAGAAAAACTAATGAATTAAAACGTTAGACAACGTATGGACTTAACAAAGAAAACGCACACATTGATATATAGATACATGCTTGTCTCGACGAAATTTTAGTATATCTATTTAAATGGGAAAATAGATACGCGAGAAGGAAAACCGAGACAAGTAGGTGAAGTATATCTACGAACGTGTAGGTCCCAACAAATCCTAGTATATTTATTTAAATGGGAAAATAAATGTACGGCATGGTGAGTTGAGTCGGGCGTTAAAATATAGAATCGAACGACAAGAACTTAGCATATTTATTTAAATGGGAAAATAAATATGTGGCAAAGTGAGTCGGGTCGGGAGATAAGAATACATTATATTGAACGATACGATCCTAAGTATAATTATTTAAATGGGAAAATAATTATACGTTAGGTAGAGTTGTGTCGAGAATAATAGTGTACACGTTACAAGTAATATTAACAAGATTAATATATAAAGAAAAGGGTAACCCATCGCCAATGGACCTAGGATGCGCGTCTAATTAAACGGGAATTGGGATAACACGTGGTCGGGGAGTTGGGTGTACAACTTGCCAAGGCACTCGCACTATAGGTGTAGTGACTTATACGCCTAGAAACATTTGTAGGTGCGAGACCACCAAATTTGCTATTTACTTCTTTGAGCCGAGCACAGTTTCAGGTGAGCTTCACGGCCCCATCTTTAAACTATTTTAACGTTTTCGGGGGAAAGATATGTTAGGGAAATGTTTGACGGGTTGGTACTTGAGTTATGATCGCCACTCGGGGTTGAGACCTCACTACTATAATCATTAATTCAGGAAAGTGAAACCGAAGGAATATTTGAATAGTACTATTGGTGCCTGACAAGGCCCACCCCTAATCGATAGCGTCGATTATGCATCGGCGTATGCCTGGGGTGCACGTATTCTGAAATTAAGTCGTAGGAATACCGAGTAACGACTTAGAGCGGGGCATTATTGTTGTCTTGGTTTGATTATAGGCTCAAGTGGAATTGTAGGAACTTGCAACTCCTATAAATTGTCATAACATGGAAAATTCCCAAAAGTTAATGTTTTGATAACTAAAACCTGTGAACTCACCAATATTTATATATTGACGATTTTAAACATATCTTTCAGGTAATTGATGAACGATGGAAAGCATGGCGAGCTGGGTCGGGGGAATCTCTTAACGGGACGTTGGGTGTTATGTAGAGGCTTCATCTCTTTATCCCAAAGTATCGGGATATATATATGAGAAGCCTCCTTATTTGAATTAAAAACAATTTTCGTTTATGTATGAATAATATAACCTGAATTTGACGTCTTAATAAATGACCCGTTTCTTTAATTACTTGTGATTTGCATTAATCTTGGCTTTATCCATTTGAACCGTCGCGCCACGTGTTTCCGCCGTAGTCGTGGTGTGACAGAAAGTGGTATCAGAGCCAAGGTTATAGCGAATTAGTTTTCAAAAATCTAAACTATAACCGGATTTGGTTCAAAAAGATAAGGCTTTCAAAATGTAAATGCAAAATGCAATTAAGTATATTTTCAAGGAACATTGGGTATGAAGAGATTCCGACCAAGCTAGCCATGGGTAATGATGTATGTTACTTTAGTATTAGAAGTAGGAAGTTTACTGAAAACGTACTCCCTAACCTTCTAATAAAGAATATATAAATAATAGTACGGTTCTTTTGCCAGGGATGTCGAACGCTGAGAGTGGCGCACCGAGTTTCGATAGCAGCATCCAGATCTTGTCGCCCCCACCGATCGAGGTGGTAGTGCTTGACCTAGAGAGTGATGACATGGAGGTAGACGCTGCCATTGGAGGCATGGAGGACGAGACTGACCCCAGTGAGGACCCGAACTGGGCCCCCGCTGGAGATGACGTGGTTGCAGCGGCAGACCTACCGATGGAGGAGGCACCGCAGGCCGACTTGCCACTGGTACCGATACCGACCGCACCACTGCCGGTACGCCCTATCCGAGCCGTCAGGGATTTCCCTGTAGGCTGCGCAGCCCCCGCCGGATCAGAGACCGTGGAGTCTCCATACCGATGGCGTACCCGCGCTGAGCGTGAGCCACTACCCGCCCCTCACATTCCCGTTCCCCCAGGCATGATGCTTGTGCCTATCTCCCGGGGACGGAACGGGTGGATATCGGACGACTCTGACGATGAGTCAGTGGCGTCTGTGGACCACGTAGCCCTGCCCATACCCCCAGCTGCTCAGGAGGAGCCCATTGCTCCAGTGATAGAGCACGCCCCCTCTGCCCCGACAGCCTTACTCGCCCTACCAGAGCCCGTACCACAGGAGGGGCCAGCCTCCGCAGGGCACATACTTGAGGGTAGCTCAGCCCGTAGCTCTGAGTTACACCGAGCCGGTATGACGGCATACGCTACTGCGAGCCCACCTACCCCCACCGTCGTGGCATCCACCCCGGAGTGGACCACTGTGACACAGCCTCTCATGGTCTCGATGACCGATCTCATATCACCCACCCCAGCCACCATGACATTACCCATTACCACCTTTCCCATGATGCCACCCCTCACTGAGCTACTGACAGTACCCCCACCTGCACCATTCACCATGGGTGCAGAGACTCCCTTCATGATGACACCACCTGCACCATACCCTTTGGGTGCAGGAGACCCATACCCGATACCACCCCACTTTACCACTGGACCACCGGGCCTTGCCCAACCCTTTCCACCTCTACCGATACCAGACATAGTCGGCCCATCCCAGCCGACTTACCCTGACATACCCGGGCCGTCACAGCCCCATGTGATGACCCCACTGTCCGGACCAGCATGGTCCACTGTGATCTCCTTAGAGAGGGACTTCCAGACCCTCACAGACACAGTGCAGCGCACTGTGAACCAGATGGAGCAGCAGACACGACTGATGTGGGCCAGGATCATTGACTCCAGAGACGCACTAGCATATTACGCTGAGGAGTTACTACGCATGGACGCACATTGTGGGATTACGGGCGATGCGCATTTCGCTCATCGCCAGTTCTTGTACGATCGCATCATGGCAATCAGCATGTCCATCAGCATGTATGCCCCCCAGTACCAGTACCCACCACCACCACCACCACCACCACAATAGAGACGTCTCAGAGACACCCGAAGAATCATCTGAAGACATGGTAGTAGTAGTAGTATGATAGCATAGCACGAGTTATAGCACTCGTCTGCATTTTTGCCTAGCCGTGCGGGTTATGCCGGTATATGACATTATGTTCTATGGTATTTCAAGTAACGATGTATGAGGGATGTATCCCCAAATTTGGTTATTAACAATCATTGTACTCGTGGTAATTGAAATTAATGAGAATTTTGTTATGGGGAAATGTGTTGTTATGATTATCTACGATTATTGTTACTTACCTTGTATATATTGTGATTTGTGATGGTATGGTGATGTTGTGTTGACTATTGTGTTTATGTTTTGAGTTGTTGTTTGTGCTATATATATGACGATGGTTGTATGCATGATCGTCAAATTAACCTTTGATAATTTATTATTGAAGAAAAATGGCACCATCCACTCGTAGCAACAGCGGAAACGGAGGACTACCCGCAACACCCGAGGAACTTGAGGCACTAGTCTCAGAGCGCATAGCTCAAGCCCTCGCAGCGCACAATGCCGCCCGCACTGAGCGATCGCGGGATAGGTCCGGGAGCGACCGACGCGAATCCTCCCCCAATGGTAAGAGGGTTATAAATAAATGCAATGGGAGATTTTCATGAAACTCCTAATTCATAATAACATGCTACCTTATTATTGCAGAAATGGCCTCGCGAGAGCGTGGCTGCACCTTCAAAGCTTTTCTGGACTGCAAGCCATTCAACTTCGGTGGCACCGAGGGATCTGTCGGACTAATTAAATGGTTCGAGAAAACTGAGGCGGTGATCCGCATCAGTAGCTGTACTCCACGTCAAGCGGTTATGTATGCCACTAACCTGTTCCTGGACCAGGCACTAACTTGGTGGAACGACCAAGTACAATCGCTAGGAGACGATGCTGCCTACTCCATGTCCTGGTTGGAGTTAAAAGAGAACATGATCGCCGAGTACTGCCCTGCAAGCGAAGTGCAAAAGCTAGAGACTGAATTCTGGAACCACGCTATGATTGGATCGGACGTAACTGGGTACACATCCAGGTTCCATGATCTATCTCGATTGGTACCTCGTCTGATTACCCCGGAGAGCAAGAAGGTGGAACGATATCTATTCGGGCTGGCGCCACAAATTCGCGGCATGGTCACTGCTTCCAAACCCACGACCATGCGCGAGGCTATCGACCTCGCTATGAGCCTCACTGAAGACGCCATCCGAGTGGGCACTCTAATCCGGAAAGTGTCAGGACTGAAGCTTACTGAGTCCAGCAGTGTAGAGGGTAAGAATGTGGGTGCAAGTTCAACGGTTGGGTTTAGTGATCAGGGAAATAAGCCAAGGTTCGGGAAACGCAAGCGTAATGACGGGAGAAAGGATGGGTCATCGGGTGGAACGAACAAAAAGGGAAAAGGGTATGTAGCCACCGGGCGTGGGAATGGCGGAAAGCCAGGTTATCAGGGAAAGAGTGGGATAATTTGTGGAAAGTGCCAGCGCACAGGACACAAAACAGAAGAGTGCAGGTCAGGTGCACAGAAGAATGGAGGAGCGAGGCCCTGTTTCTCGTGTGGATCGCTCGACCATTGGAAGAGGGATTGCCCCAAGCTCAACAACCAAGCCCGTGGGCGAGCGTTTGTGATTGGTGCCGGCGATGCACGACAGGACCCTAATGTGGTCACTGGTACGTTCCCTCTTAATGGTCATTATGCTTCTGTATTATTTGATACTGGCGCTGATTTTAGCTTCGTATCTGTCGAGTTTAAAAGATTACTTGGGCTAAAAACTAGTAAACTAGACACACCGTATTCTATAGAATTGGCTAATGGTAAAACTATAGAAACCCGAGAAGTAGCAAAAGGTTGTAAATTGGATCTCTGTGGTCGTGAATTTGATATTGATCTCTTGCCGGTAGTACTGGGTAGTTTTGACATAGTCGTTGGCATGGATTGGTTATCCGCACAACGTGCGATCGTTGTCTGCAACGATAAAATAATTCAAGTTCCCCTCCCGAGCGGTGAAACTCTGTCGATTCAAGGGGAAAGGCGTGGGACGCCATTACGAATTATTACCAGCATGAAGGCTCGAAAGTGTTTGAGAAAAGGCCTTATTGCATTCTTGGCGCACGTGGTAGATAAGAAGGCCGACGAGCGAAAGTTAGAAGACATTCCGATAGCTAGAGATTTTCCAGACGTGTTCCCAGAAGATTTGCCGGGGTTGCCACCACCTCGACAAGTCGAGTTCCGCATCGACCTCGTTCCTGGAGCTGCACCCGTAGCGCGATCGCCATATCGCTTAGCTCCATCCGAGATGCAGGAACTATCCGGCCAACTACAAGAGTTGTTAGACAAAGGCTTCATAAGACCAAGCTTCTCACCCTGGGGAGCTCCTGTCTTATTCGTAAAGAAGAAGGACGGCACTTTTCGAATGTGCATTGACTATCGAGAACTAAACAAGTTGACCATCAAAAATCGCTATCCTCTTCCCAGGATCGACGATTTATTCGATCAACTTCAAGGATCCAGTTTCTACTCCAAGATTGATCTAAGGTCCGGCTATCACCAGTTACGTATCCAGGAAGAAGATGTACCGAAAACGGCGTTCAGAACTCGTTATGGACACTACGAATTTTTGGTAATGCCATTCGGATTGACCAACGCACCGGCGGTTTTCATGGACTTGATGAATCGCGTGTGTAAGCCATACTTGGACAAATTTGTCATTGTCTTTATTGATGACATTTTGATCTATTCGCGCACTAAAGAAGACCATGAGAATCACCTTCGGTTGATCCTAGAGGTACTACGCAAAGAGAAGCTCTATGCAAAGTTTTCAAAGTGTGACTTTTGGATTCGAGAAGTTCACTTCCTAGGCCACGTGGTAAATGAAAAGGGAATACATGTCGATCCCGCCAAGATCGAGGCTATTAAGAATTGGGAAGCCCCTCGAACTCCTACTGAAGTGCGACAGTTTCTTGGCCTTGCGGGTTACTACAGAAGGTTCATCAAGAACTTTTCAAAGATAGCACAGTCTTTAACCATGCTAACCCAAAAGGACAGGAAGTTCGAATGGACGGAAAAGCAAGAAGAGGCATTTCAGCTACTAAAAGACAAGTTATGTGGCGCTCCGATACTATCACTCCCCGATGGTACGGAAGACTTCGTGGTTTACTGTGACGCCTCTCACCAAGGATTGGGTTGCGTATTGATGCAACGAGAGAAAGTGATAGCATATGCTTCCAGACAACTGAAAATCCATGAGAAGAACTACACTACACACGATTTGGAATTGGGTGCCGTAGTGTTCGCACTCAAGATATGGAGGCATTATCTGTATGGAACCAAGTGCACAGTCTTCACGGATCATAAGAGTTTGCGACACATTTTCGATCAGAAGGAACTGAACATGCGACAACGGCGATGGGTCGAATTACTAAACGATTACGATTGTGAGATAAAGTACCATCCCGGCAAGGCGAACGTTGTGGCCGACGCCTTAAGTCGCAAGGAACGGATTAAGCCGTTGCGTGTCCGAGCTTTAGGTCTAACTATTCAGACGAACCTGACTGACCGAATTCGCGAAGCTCAGATTAACGCTCTTAAGCCCGAGAATGTCAAAGGTGAAAGACTGCGGAAAATGGTTGATTCACTGGAACCAAAGGCGGACCAAACCTTGTACTTCATGAATCGGATTTGGGTTCCAGTGTATGGAGGTTTACGAGAACTAGTATTGGCTGAAGCTCACAGTTCACGATATTCGGTTCACCCTGGTGCAGACAAGATGTTCCACGATTTGAAAGGATTTTATTGGTGGCCGAACTTCAAGAGGGATATAGCAGCTTATGTTGCGCGGTGTTTGACTTGTGCAAAGGTCAAAGCCGAGCACCAGAGACCATCCGGTTTACTCCAGCAACCGGAAATACCGGAATGGAAGTGGGAACGGATTACCATGGATTTCATTTCCGAGTTACCCAGGACAGCGAGCGGCCATAATAAGATTTGGGTAATTGTTGATCGATTGACAAAGTCCGCACACTTCCTTCCGATCCGTGAAACGGATGGACTGGAAAAGTTGACCCGTTTGTACATCAAGGAGATAGTATCTAAGCATGGTGTACCTACGTCTATCATCTCCGATCGAGATGGTCGTTTCACCTCGAGATTTTGGGGAAGTCTGAACGATGCCCTTGGTACTCGCCTTGACATGAGTACCGCATATCATCCCCAAACCGACGGGCAAAGTGAACGAACCATCCAGACTTTAGAGGATATGTTACGAGCATGTGCAATCGATTTCAGCGGTAGTTGGGATACACACTTACCACTGGTGGAGTTCTCATATAACAACAGTTACCATACGAGCATTCAAGCCGCACCTTTTGAGGCTCTATATGGACGTAAGTGTAGATCTCCACTATGTTGGGCTGAAGTTGGAGAAAAGCAACTGACCGGGCCCGAAATTGTTCAAGAAACAACGGACAAGATCTTCTTGATAAAGGAACGCCTCAAGGCGGCCCGTGACCGACAGAAAAGCTATGCTGACATAAGGCAAAAGCCTTTGGAATTTCAAGTCGGAGATCGGGTCCTACTAAAGGTGTCACCTTGGAAAGGTGTCGCGCGCTTTGGGAAGCGCGGAAAGCTGAACCCACGGTATGTTGGACCGTTCGAAATCTTGTCCAGAGTAGGTCCCGTAGCTTACAAGCTCAAGTTACCCCAAGAAATGAACGGTGTGCATGACACGTTCCACGTGTCGAATTTGAAGAAGTGCCTATCCGACGAAACTCTCATCATCCCTGCAGACGAAATCCACGTCGATGATAAGTTACATTTTGTCGAAGAACCAATCGAAGTGACTGATTGGAAGGTCCAAAAACTAAGGCGCAGTAAGATCAGGTTGGTCAAAGTGCGCTGGAACGCCAAGCGTGGACCGGAGTTCACGTGGGAGAGGCTGGACCAGATGAAGCAAAAATATCCCGCCCTATTCGAGAAGACCCCTATACCGGAGGACTCGAAGTGAATTCCGGGACGGAATTCTCTTAACGGGGGGAGAATGTAACAACCGGCAAAAATAAGGTAATTCCGTACTAATTAATTAACGTAATTAACGTAATTAAATATAATTATATGTTGATTATTTAATTGAGGCCTTAGAATAATAGCAATTCCCAAATAATGCATAGGAATGCATGTGTTTAATGACAAAACATGACGGAGTCATGTGCGAATAAATCTATCCGGTATGGACACTGGCGATTACCCGGTAAAAATTAAATAAGCAAAACGAATCCCGGACAACCGGAATATAAAATGAAACGTAAATTCACAAAATAAGATGAGTTTTGGAACTCCAAATCCATACGTGAAAGCTTATTATACAAACCTCCCGGTAACGAATAAAGTGCGCGTACCGCACCCGATACGCGCCTAACTAATAATTTCACCCGGCAAGAGCCTAAATAATTTATCAACGCTTAACCCGGACCATAATTAAAGGTTATTAAAAGTATTTTTAATGTCCGGAGAACACGAGATAAAAACGCGAAAAATACCCGGACGAGACCCGAACGAGAAGGGATTAAAACATAACTAATAATGGGTATAAATTAGCAAAGTGGGTCCCACAAGACACCCTCATGGGGCCGGCCTATGGCCATACAAAGAGAAGGCAACTTGTGTTAACTAAATAAAATCACTAGAGGATTTGCAATCATAAGCTTGCATGGATATTTATTGGACACAAGAAACTAGCCAATCCTTCCTTCTCTCTCTCTAGAAATCGGCCCAAACACCCTCTTATTCAATAATTTATATTTTTTTTTATATAACTAAATCTTCTAATAATCTTCCATAAAGATATTCACCCAATCCCCACAAGATACAATATTGGAAGAGTGATAATATAAACACTAGAGAGCATTGGAACAAAAATCACAAAAACTTCTTCTTCTCCTTCCTTGTTGCCGTGAGCATACCCCACCCCCATCAAGCTTTTCTTTCAATTTTCACACTAATAAATCATCTCTAGATCATCATCCATCCAAAACCCATTGTGTGTTTCAAGAGCTTGGAGCTTAACCCCTTGGAAGAACACACTAAACCCCATCCAATCCAAGGTTCTTGTCTTCCCTAGCCTTGAGCTAGTTGTAAGTAATCACCTTGTTTTGTTATTAATGTTCATGTATTGTGTTCTTGAGAGCAAGTTGTACATTGATGGGTTAATATGGTTTTGAAATATAAAAGTTATTATATGTCATACAAGAACAAAGTGGATGAATGATGATATGGATGAACCTAAAAATTGATGTTGGTAATAAAATGGCTAATGAAATACGAAAATATTAACATGCATGTAAAGAGAATGACGATCAAGATATTATTTTTGAAAGAGATTGATAAGTGATAAAATATGGTTTTGATCATCATAAGATGACTAACTAATGTCAAAGAAATAACAAAATGGGTTAGATGATCTTGCATGTAGAAGATTCATAATTAAAGTCTACTCACTTAGATGAGTGAAAAGTTAGTATTTTGGATAAAAATATGAAACAAGCATGTTAATAGCATCTAGGATGGATTATAAGATTATTAGAAGTGGAATGAAGTGAAAATAACCAAGCATAAAGAAAATGATTTTTCAAAGTCTACTAAGTTGGAGGAAAATGCTAACTTTAAAAGATTGGATGAAAAATGCAACAAGTATAAGTTGAAAGACTAATATTGTAACTTTGAAAGTTGATGGACTAAAATAAAATATTTTAGAAACTTTGGTCCAAAAATGTGTTTATGGAAGTTTAGTGTCAAAAACATAAAGAATAGTTTTCCAAGTATAGTTATGTGAAACTTGAGCAAAATACTTAATAAGTTGTGAAAGATGTATTTTTATAAAAATAGAAGTTTTATAAAAATAAGTGGTTAAGTTAAGGTTTTTGACAAAAATCAAGGTTTCGTAAAATATTGGACAAGTGTAACAACTTAAGGAAAACTTGTACAAAAATGGATACTTTTATATAAATGGGAATATAAAAGTATCGGAAACATTTTTGGGATACGAGTAACTAGTTGTACTAAAAATATAAAAGTATATTTTCTTCAAGTAATATACGTTCGGAATTGGAAGTATGAATAATATACCATAGAACGATATTAGAAGAAAATGTGGAAAAAGTTAACTAATGGACTTAGTAACGTAAGCTAACGATGACGTATAAACGGACAAACTAGAGAAAAATGCCATAACGGCAAAACGTGAAAATATATATATTTTAGGAAGTAAAATATATATGACATGGGTGAAACTTACGTAACACTTTCCTAAGTGTTGGAACGAATATTCGTGGGAGAAAAACTAATGAATTAAAACGTTAGACAACGTATGGACTTAACAAAGAAAACGCACACATTGATATATAGATACATGCTTGTCTCGACGAAATTTTAGTATATCTATTTAAATGGGAAAATAGATACGCGAGAAGGAAAACCGAGACAAGTAGGTGAAGTATATCTACGAACGTGTAGGTCCCAACAAATCCTAGTATATTTATTTAAATGGGAAAATAAATGTACGGCATGGTGAGTTGAGTCGGGCGTTAAAATATAGAATCGAACGACAAGAACTTAGCATATTTATTTAAATGGGAAAATAAATATGTGGCAAAGTGAGTCGGGTCGGGAGATAAGAATACATTATATTGAACGATACGATCCTAAGTATAATTATTTAAATGGGAAAATAATTATACGTTAGGTAGAGTTGTGTCGAGAATAATAGTGTACACGTTACAAGTAATATTAACAAGATTAATATATAAAGAAAAGGGTAACCCATCGCCAATGGACCTAGGATGCGCGTCTAATTAAACGGGAATTGGGATAACACGTGGTCGGGGAGTTGGGTGTACAACTTGCCAAGGCACTCGCACTATAGGTGTAGTGACTTATACGCCTAGAAACATTTGTAGGTGCGAGACCACCAAATTTGCTATTTACTTCTTTGAGCCGAGCACAGTTTCAGGTGAGCTTCACGGCCCCATCTTTAAACTATTTTAACGTTTTCGGGGGAAAGATATGTTAGGGAAATGTTTGACGGGTTGGTACTTGAGTTATGATCGCCACTCGGGGTTGAGACCTCACTACTATAATCATTAATTCAGGAAAGTGAAACCGAAGGAATATTTGAATAGTACTATTGGTGCCTGACAAGGCCCACCCCTAATCGATAGCGTCGATTATGCATCGGCGTATGCCTGGGGTGCACGTATTCTGAAATTAAGTCGTAGGAATACCGAGTAACGACTTAGAGCGGGGCATTATTGTTGTCTTGGTTTGATTATAGGCTCAAGTGGAATTGTAGGAACTTGCAACTCCTATAAATTGTCATAACATGGAAAATTCCCAAAAGTTAATGTTTTGATAACTAAAACCTGTGAACTCACCAATATTTATATATTGACGATTTTAAACATATCTTTCAGGTAATTGATGAACGATGGAAAGCATGGCGAGCTGGGTCGGGGGAATCTCTTAACGGGACGTTGGGTGTTATGTAGAGGCTTCATCTCTTTATCCCAAAGTATCGGGATATATATATGAGAAGCCTCCTTATTTGAATTAAAAACAATTTTCGTTTATGTATGAATAATATAACCTGAATTTGACGTCTTAATAAATGACCCGTTTCTTTAATTACTTGTGATTTGCATTAATCTTGGCTTTATCCATTTGAACCGTCGCGCCACGTGTTTCCGCCGTAGTCGTGGTGTGACACTAATAGCTAGGCTATTGTTCTTTACAGAATCGGTTTTGTCCTTATGTTTGTTTTACAGGCTCTGCTGGTTGCAATCTCGCGTCAAGTTCGAAACCTTCAAGTTAATTTCTCTGTACCAAGACAGTTCTCGTAAGGTACCCGTTGAATTGGTAATGGATTTGGTTGACTCGGGATACCCGCCGCAACATGCGGCCATTCCCACTAGTAGTACATTAATTTGTGTGATACATCGTAATACATATTTTATCTTGATATTAGATTTGTCTATTCTATGAAGATCCCGAAATATAACCTAATTAACTAATAAATTTATTAGAGACATGATATGATGGCAACATATCCCCTTGTTTAAGAGGTTAATGATTTAAATTATATAAGTTGAAAAAATATGAGTATTTAAATAAAGGTTACTTTGTCATATAAAAGAAAAAAATAAAACTCAATATAACTATTACACTTTAGGAAATATATAATTTATTTATATCTATATAGTTTAAACAAACAAATATTTAAATAAAATGAGTGCCCCTAATCATGGAATAAAATATGGGGTTGCGGCCTGCGGGCCTCAAAGCCCTCTTGCAATATCTCGACCATTAGACCTTGTGATTCACGATTCAACCCCCTTTGGAATATTTTACTTATATTCTTTAAAAATGTTTTAAATTTGTTATTTAATTTTAAAAGCAGAACACATAAAAATGTTTACAAACTAATATTTTTTATATTGAATTTACTAGCCGATTACCCCGGGAAGGTCCCGGGGTTGAAAAATTTAATATGATTTAATAAAAAATGATAAAAAAAAAAGAAAACTCAAATCACGAAAAGAGTAAATAACTTAAACATAATCAATCTTAGTTAAAATCATTTATTTAAAAAGTTAAAAAAATAAAAAGCATAAACCATATTAAACATAATAAAGTATTAAAAGGATAACCTTCAACATATAATCATCTTCACGTAAATTAAAATATGTTACAATTTGATTAATGAATAACCTGAACACTTTGTGTTTTTTTCTGTATGAATATAACCCCACAAAAAATAGTCGTTTTTTTTTTCGTTTTTATATAGCACTATGGTACTCGTTGGAAAGATAATAAAACACTCGTTAATTTGGTGTAATTTTTTTATTTAAAAAATCTCGAATATAAAAGATATTTATGTTTAAAAATTATGGGAGGAAGATAAGAGAGAAAAATTTAAATTTGTTTTTAAATTCTTTTTTCCTAAAATAACTCAATTTAATTTTAGTAATTGAGAATTAAGAGATAGAGAGATAAATTTAGAAAAATACTCAAAAACACCAAAAACACTCAATTATTAAGCCACGTGGCACTCTCAATGGGCATATATGCTTTCTTTTATATATATATATAGATAATAGTATAATTAAAATCTAAAACTGATCTTTTATCGCAATATAGCTCAACTTTAATTATTTCATTGCTTATATTTTTGAATGAGCAACAAAAAACCGATTATCCGTGTAAATCTAATGACAAAATGCTACTCAGGTCTGCTAAACGCAAATAACACTGGTAATGCCACTAATCCAGAGGAATCTTTTGAATGGGTCCTTGCGAATCAGATCATCCCTATAATATACAAAGACAAACTCCTAAACCATATTGAATAGGGAAATCATTATATAATTTCCACTATATGAGTTATAATGGGAAATAACTAATAACATGGCTACATACAAGGGATACAACATAATTATCGGAGAAAACTGCTCGAGTAGTCCCTGTGGTTTGCTTAAATTTTACCTATAGTCCCTACCTTTTTAAAATTACAACTATAGTCCCTAACTTTTGACATCGTCTAACTCGGATAGTCCCTGGAGTGGATAGAGGTTACATTATTCAGTTAAGTGGGTGTAAAGTTACTAAACTACCCTTGTTATTAAAAAAATATAAAAGGAATTTATGTAGGACCTACCCACTCCCCCCCCCCAGTCCAACCACCACCACAACCATTTCTGCTCCCAAATCCTCCCATTTCTCGTGGTTCGTCGTCATCACCACCTCCACCAGCATCAGAAACCGTCACTGTCACCCCCACAGCTCCAATAGCATCCTTCCACAGCTCCAATTAGCAGCCCCTGCTGATAAACTCCACCATGTTCACAACCATTAAACAGATCATTGCGGTTCATGAGACTAACTGGTTATTGAATCGTTATTGTTGTTATTGATAACGATAGTAACGATGATGATGAATGTATTATATTTCTATTACTTGTATGAAGGTGTTGCTTATTATTCCATAACTATGGTTATACATATATGGTTTATGTGACTGTAGGTTAGGAGGACTTTAAGCTTCTTCGATCAACTAATTTGTTGGAAATTGTTAATTCCTCTTTTATTGTCATCAACGGGAATCGACCTAGGCAAAAGGTTCAGTTATTAGAAATGTATTGCTAGAGTATGGTGGTGGTGGTGGGGAAGATGAAGTGCCTGGGTCCTACTAAGAATGGGTGGAGTCACATGATTGGCTAAGGGGTTAAGTAGGGCGTGTTTGTATTTTATTAATTAATTAATTTTTTTTTATTAAAGTAAGGGTAATTTAGTAATTTCACACATATTTAAGTGGATAATTTACCTCCATCCACTCCAGGGATTATTTGAGTTAAACGATGTCAAAAGTTAGGGACTATACCTGTAATTTTGAAAAGGTATAGACTATAGGTGAAATTTGAGCAAATCACAAGGACTATTCGATCAATTTTCTCCAATTATCGGGATCTCTATTAGAATCTACTACCCGAAAGCCCACAATATGGGATCAGAATTCTAAAGATGAACACGACTCGGTTAACTACCTTATAACCGAGTCATGAAATTTGAAGATGTTGGTCTTGTTTTTCGGTATTATTCTGAAAATTCTGATCCCATACCGGTACCGATACCGAACCGATATATTCGGTATCGGGATTGGTTTGTTGAGACTTTTGGTATCGGTTTTTTCGGATTGATACGGTACCGATCCCGTCCTGAGCTCATCCTTACCCCTAATTCAACCTAAAAAAATTTGTTTGCTTGAGATGAGACTCCATCCTAAAATATTGTTTTTCGGGTTGATACATCTTCATTCATTCATCTTAAAAGTTAAAATGAACACAATTATACATAGTCGTTTGATACAAAATATATTTTAGATAGAGAACTACAAGAGAAGTAAAAATATTTGTACCTACATCTTTTCCTATCTTCTAATACTCTTGATTATATTTAGTCCACTACATACAAATGAATTATACAATTCTTCATCTAAAAACAGTTACGCAACAATGAAATGTTTAGAATGTCTATAGCTTTTGATTTTGTATTTAAAATATAAATTTATGATTTGGTGGAAATTCCACCACCAAATTTCTATTTTTTTTTTCTTTTTTGTTAGGGTTTATTTTTTATAGCTCTTTATAAACATGAATGTGGACAAAAGAATATCATTCAAATGATTGGTTCTCTTTTCAATTGTGGTATTGTTGTAGTTGCTATATGTCCCTTTCAACTTCTTTTATTTTTTATATGCTTTTGATGAAGACCTTTACTCGTCTTTCCGTTTATTGCATCCTAACTATTTTAATAATAAGAAATGTATTATAATATGACTTAATATTCAATGAAATTCTCAATGTCTTTCATCAAGCCGTATTGAAAATGATACGTCGACCATAAGGTAATAGGTTTATGCATAATTAACATAAGCAAGTAGGTGTGAGACGTGTTCTTAAACGAATATATTAGTGATTTAGATTATAGATTTAAGAATAGTTGCTAATATGGAGTTTTAATTTATTCATTTTAAGGAATGGAAAATTTGTAAGGAATGGAAATTGTGTATATTCGTTTATTTTATATTTGAATTAATAACATTACTTGTCCCTTAGAAGAATGAACACAAACATATGTCCCGTTATTCATTTACACACATAGATGGTAATTTATTTTTGTTCGTTGTGATTCGTTTTGTGTTTGTGTTTGCGTTTTCATATCTGTTCAAATAACATATTACTGAACGAACACAAACAAAAGTGCACAATAGAATTTATTTGTTTGATTAGACTTAAACAACATGTTTACTAGCCGGGTGAGAAAGAACAACCTTATAATTTGACTCTTTCCTATGCAACAAATGGCAGTTGTCAAACAAGACCAAAAATATCATCTAGGGTATGATTTAAAATTATTTAGAGTACCTAAAAGACATACTTTTAAATTTGGTATTTTGTTTGTAGGTGGTTGTAAGGTTTATGGACAAAATGAGTTGTCAAAAGCAACTTAGTAGGTCTACTTTCATGTATTTCAGACCATATATATGTATATATATTCTTGCCACAACCATTTATCTAAACTACCATCAAAATTTGTTGTTCTTTGCACACAATCACCAATCCAAAATTCAAAGTCGTACAAGATTTATATCTGTTTTCGGATTTCACGATCAAGAAATCCACAAAACACACATACTGATCAACGCGAGTAGACCCTAATAACAATCTTTGAATGGTTACACTTAGCTCACACAAAATTATTTTCGAAATTACATAAATAGAGACGACGTTATCATGGGCGGATGCGCTTCTAGACACCACAAAACATCAAGATCCCGAAAATACTTCTTTTGTTCGGGAAAATGGAATAGAAGGGTGTCCACTTCTGTCCCTCTTAGTGTTGAAGAGTTTGCAAATGGTGTTGGTGAGTTTTCCAAACAAGTTTTTAAAAGGGTATATATATATATTTCTAATTTTTCACGTTTTGTTTTCGGATTGATGCTAACGATACATGTCTATTATTCTAGCGTCGGGTTGTCAAGAGGAGACATGGTTCGACTCAATGAGTATATTAGGATCTGACTCTGACGACGACTTTATTAGCGTACATGGAGGAAACACACACGATGAGTGTACCGATTACAAATATGATAAAAGTATGATAGAGACTGTCATCGTGTTCTCTATGAACCAAAAACCTTTGGATGGAGATGAAAAATCTGAAATTTGTAAGTACACTTGACCTTGTTGATTTTTAGGGGTATATGAATTTGTGGTAAGAAGTTACTTGGTTATTATGAATTTGTAACCTGAATTAGTAATAACGAGTTTTTGAGCATGTTATGTTTCGATAAATAAATTTCTAAGGGTAACATACAATACTACTCATAACAAAATGAATTTTTAAGGTAATATTAGCGGCGCAAATGATTCAAATCGAGCTTGAATCGTGAGAGATATTTTGTAGCTCGAGCTAGCTTTGACTCGACTTGTTTATTATTTATTAATTATTTAAGTTATTTAATATATGTACGTGTATACATATATAGTTTTTTGTTATGTGTGTAGATACATATATATTCTACATTATTACTTATTTTTATCATACTTTGTTTATGATATTTTTAATATATTTTCCTTACACTAATAGAAATTGTTATAGTCATATAGATCAAAGGCTTGTTTAGGCTCTCCATCCTAACGGAGCTCAGCGTATGAAGATCGGCCCCGTTTTGGACGAACTTATTTTTAGACTTGAAACTCATTTAAACATGTCTTGAATTAAGCTTATAGTGAGTCGATCTCGAGTAGCTAATAAACGACTCAACTCTTTTAATGTTGACTTGATTTAAACTGTTAGTGAGATAATACTAACTGGCCAACAAACGACTCACCCCATGCTCCAACTATTACAACATCAAACCGTAGAATAATATCAAATACTCTTGTCCTAAAATTGATTATATGATTTTGATAATTCAATATCACCATCATGTGCATGTATGTTGCACATTAGGCAAGATTTTCTAGAGTTACACCTTTCTGGGGACATGGTCTATGATAGAAGTTTGTGGAGATATAGGATTAAGGTTAAAAACTTTTAAGGAGGAAATAGTTGAGTCGTCGCTTTGTGGTAGAGGAGTAGTTTTGACTACACTCTAGGTGGACATCACATATGAAAACCTTAGTAGCTAGATAAATGTTTATGATGGTATACTTGTGTATATTCTACTATGTTTCACGATGCATATTTATGTATATTTTACTATAGTATTTTGTCACCACCTGTTGTGTTACTGCACCGTGGTTATATTTCAAGTCTAGTTTGTTCTAATGTTGTTTGTTTTGAGCCGATGATCTCTCTGAAAGCAGTCTCTCTATCCATATGGTTAGAGGTAAGGCTTGCCTACATCCCACCCTCCCCAGACCCTATGAATAGCTTTGCCATTTATGGGATCTACTATGTATGGTTATTGTTGTTGTGCATGTATGTTGCATCTTGCATTGCTAAACTCGTGACTGAACTGACAGGCCAATCGAAGAGATTCGTGTTTCGCCCACGGGCAGGACTTTTGATTCCTAGATCAATGAACGATAAGCCGAGTGCAGGATGTTGGTCGTTTGTTTCGCCTTCGGTGTTTAAGCTTAGGGGTGAAAATTTCTTTAGGTAATTTTTTTTTCTTTAAGTTTTTATTTTCTATAAATGTAGAACTAAACTAATTGCTAATTCTGTAGAGATAAACGAAAGGACCCAGCTCCAGATTATAGCCCATATGTTCCAATCGGTCTAGACTTGTTTGTTTGTCCTCGAAAGATTGATCATATCGCCCAACACGTTGAACTCCCTTTCGTTGATGTTAATAAGAAAGTGCCTTCACTACTTATTGTTAATGTACAGGTATTATTTTTTTGAACAAACTACTAAGCTTGGTTGATGGTTTCACGTGTGAAACGTGAAACCAAACCAATGTTTACTTCGACTCTTGAAAATTTGGACCGAGTAGGTGTGGTTTGATTCATGTGTTTGGTCAAATGTGAGTTGAGCCAAACCGCAAAATCTTTGCTTCCTACATTGTAAGAAAAAAATGTCACCGAAACTTAAAATTTAGACATTGAAAGTCTACGTTTATCAGTTATATATTTTTTTTAACAGCTAAATGTTACTATCCCCAAATTCTTATATTTTTCAGCTAGATTAATTTTGTAACTCAAATACTTGTAAAAACAAAACTAAAGCATTGGTTTTTCAATTGGTCCAGTTTTTATAACAGTTGGGCCTTTTCTGACTAGGTAGTTATGTTTATATGACAGTTGCCAACGTATCCCGCTACACTATTTCATGGTGACACTGATGGTGAAGGGATCAGTCTAGTTTTATATTTCAAAATCTCTGAAACCTTTGATAATGAAATCTCTCCTCATTTTCGCGAAAGTATTCAGGTATCGCGTCATTATAATCTTTAGCCACTTGAAACAACGCCAATTTGTGTTTTTTGTCTTTGTGTGTTCTATCACGACTAATTGTTGTAAATCTAATAGAGACTAGTCATGGATGAGATGGAAATAGTGAAGGGTTTTGCAAAAGATTCTTTGGTTCCATATCGGGAAAGACTTAAATTAATGGCGGGTGTTGTTAATCCGGAGGATCTTGAGTTATGTTCTGCTGAGAAAAAACTTCTAAACGCTTATAATGAGAAACCGGTGCTTACACGCCCTCAACACGCTTTTTATCAGGTTGGTATATAAAGCTAATGGCGGGTGTGAAGTGGCATCCACTATGACTTCCATGATGTCCAATGGGTGTAGTTATCTGCAACATAACTGCACCTGTTGGTGATGTCCTACATGCCTCTAGAGTCTAGAGTTAGAGATTGTATCTTGTTACATGCTTGAATCTCACTTTTTTTCTAATATATGTAGGGACATGACTACTTTGAAATAGACCTAGACATACACCGATTCAGCTACATTTCACGAAAAGCACTTGATGCTTTCCGGGAGCGGTTGAAACATGGGATACTTGATGTTGGTTTAACGATTCAGGTAAATCGGTTTCCAAGGGGTACAAAATGTGAAGACTTATGTTTGATTTGTTTTCGAGTTCGCCTAAATTAATCTATTTATGTGCTTTTGTTTCTTGGTTTTAGGCACAGCATCCTGAAGAACTACCAGAGCAAGTTTTATGTTGTGTTAGACTCAACAAGATTGACTTTTCTGATCATGGTCAAATTCCAAGAATTTTAATCCCAAATGGTGATTAATTTGTACGATTAATTCTCTTTTGTTTTGGAACACATTCTTTTCTAGTGATTATTGGTTATCTTTTTTTCAAAGCCACTCATGATTCTTAGACAAATTATAAAAATAAAAATATGCATTCAATAATTTATGTATAGCGGTGACAAACTATGCGATTATAAGGATTTAGTTGAAAGGTAGTTACATTCGTTGTTTTGCGGATGCCAAATTTAACCACTTGCATGCATACAATGCTTTTGCTTGCCTTTGTATGTTGTTATGGTAATCAGAGCCGGCTCAATGAGAGTATTTTAAACAATTAAACGTAGGGCTTTAAGCCCCTAATTAGAAAAAAATTATATATGGTATTATTTTAAATTAATTTGTGGTTAAAGAGGACATCCGTTTTCTTATCTTCTTTAGGCCCCCCAAAACTTGAGTCGTCATTGATGGAAGTGTTTTGTTGCTAGCTATCGTTTATATAAAATAGATTTATTAGTAGACAGCACAAGTCAGACTAAAATATCCAACAACTGAAAAACAAACATCAGAACTAGATTTAGGTGCGCAATTATCTTAACACAAATTTCATGCATATATACATGTCACAACAATGAGGGTATTAATACTCACATTAGATGACCAATAAAATTACAAATGGTTTGTTTTACATTGTTTCTAGTCTCCCTTTTCATCTAAGAGCATAGAAAGATAGAGCTATTTTGGACTCATGTGTAGTAGAGAGAGCATGGTATGAAAGAGGGAGGTGAGAGAGCGCGTTTCGAGATAGTTATGTGAAAGATGCTCAAAATGAGTTATGTGAAAGACAGAGGTGAGAGAGTGAGTTTCAAGATAGTTCGAAGTAACTTTTTTTTTTTACCATGAGAAGGGCAAAGCCTGGTTAGGTGAGTCCAAGGCTCCAAGCCGTGTCTCGGTGTCTTGTGCTTAGAAATATTTGGATAAGTAATTTTAGATATGAACAAAAAATACGGGTTTGGATTTCTAAGTTGTTTTGTTTACTGACCTAATTTGCGCTACCAAACCACTTTCATCCCGACCCAAACCATCTATTTGTATACCAATTCCCCCTTTTTTCATCTGAACCGGTTATAACCCAACCCATAAAATATATATTTTGAAATACCCGTTTATGACCCATACAATTTCAACCCTGCCTAACCCAACCCAAATCAATTTGAATCCGGTCTGGACTTTTTTCACTCAAACCGATTCATGACCCAAACCGGTTTCTCCTTTTACCGGGTTGACCAACGCCATTCGGTTAAAAAAAACCCGGTGCGTCTGTAATTTTACAAGACCAAAGACAGGCCCACAGCCGAAGGCCCAATAACACCACCGTGATTATTAATAGGTAGGGCTTGAAGTCTGGCCCACCCAATTAGCCCAATACAATATAATATAAAACCCTAGCTATTGCAATAAGCTTAGCTGCCCATTAACAAACAGTACACACATCTGAAAATGGAAGAAGAAATTATTATTATTGATTCAAAGAAAGAATTTCCAATTTTTAGAGACATAAGGCGTTACACATGTGGGTATTGTGGTATTGTACGTTCAAAGAAGACTTTAATTACCACTCACATTCAATCTCAACACCAAGTAAGTAACTTTTATAATTATAAAGCTCGAGCTCGGCTTGTCGGTAATTTTTTCCGGCTTGTTTATTATTTATCAATTAATTCATATTAGTTATACATTTAAATAAAATTTATATTTAATGTATTAAATAAAAATGAAATAAATATTTGGTTCGTTTAGGCTAGCGGGCTCGTTTACTAAACATTATTGGATTGATGGGGATATGATTATTATGTAAATCAGGATGAAATGAAGGGAAATGAAGGAGAGATTAAAGGGGATGAAAATGGCGGGAAAATGAATGTTTGTGAGGAGTGTGGTGTGTCTTTCAAGAAACCTGCTCATTTGAAGCAGCATATGCAATGTCACTCACTTGAGGTATTTTTTAACCATAAATTTATTGGTTTTTTATTTTTTATTTTGATATAAGTGTATTTTGACATCGGTATGGGTTCGGTGGAAAAATCTTTTAGTGTTATATATACGTGTATTTTAACATTGGATCTTGTAGAAATTTTGACATCAAACCCATAGAAACCTTTACACTGAACCCTTACAAACCTTGACATCGAATCCTTAGAAGATTTGACCTCAAACTTCAATTAAAAAAGAATAACTTGTTAAGCTTACATTTTGTTAACATTAAATAACCCATTAACTCATTTAGCCCACATTCAATTAAAAAAATACAACCCATTAAGGCTTAAGCCCATCATATAACCCCATAAAGCGTTTACATCCAATTAAAATTAATAGAAAAGTAACAAATAAACATGGAAGAATTGACTAACGCAGAACGACAAAATCAGCTTCACACCACCATTGATTATCTCCGGACGTCGCCTTGTTGAAAGATGCTTTTAGTAATGAAGTACGTGAAGTCCGATTTGCGTAATCGGACTGGTGATGGGCATTAAGTGATAGTTGTAAGATTTTGCTTAGAAAGGTTTCGATACATGATGCAATTGATAGGTTTAAAAAATTAGAACACTGTAGAGGGCAATTTTAATTATTTTATATTATTCACTTTTAATCATGGTTTAAAAAAACGGGTGAGGCATACGCCTCGAGGCGAAACTCGAAGAAAATAGTCTGAGGCGCGCCTCATGGGGTTCAGATTGTACATACGCCTCTAAGGGCTGAGGCGCTAGAAAATATGCGCCTCAGGTGCGCCTCGGGTGGCTTAGGGTGTGTTTTTGATGTGTTTTTTTTGGGTGTTATAGACTTTTTGGGTCAATTATTTTATTTTTGATGCGTGTTTTTGATGTTTTAGACTTTTCTAGGTCAAGTATTTTATTTTTATAGACACATAATTATCATATTTATTTTTTGATTGCGCCTCGAGCTTACGCCTCATGAGGCGAAGGGAAAACGCCTCGAGGCTCGTTTCCATTCTTTTAAACTTTGCTTTTAATATCTATTAATGTATTTTTTATTAAGAGGGTGTTTGGGATTGAGTTTCAAAACAACTTATTGACTTATTGGCTTTTTCAAGAAACTAGTAAGTCAATAAGCTGTTTGTGAAACTAATAAGTCAATAAGCTGTTTGTGTAGCCCAAAAACACTTTCTGTTTTGACTTTTGGCTTTTTAGGGTAGAAAAACTGTTTTTGATAAGTTAGAAATCCTGGCTTTTGGAAAAAAAATTACAAATCTACCACCCATACAACCAATATTCACAATAAGTTAAGCCAAAAACTTAAAAAAAACATTCTATTGACTTTTTGACGTTTCTTATCCTAAAAGCTAATCCAAACACTTTTTCTAAAACTCATTTTCAAAAAGTCATAAGCCAATAAGCACTTTTGACCAAAAGCACTTTTGCATTTTCAAACTCAATCCCAAACACCCTCTAACTATATGCATTTTTAATTTGATTTTTGCTATTTTATTATGTGGCCCGTTCTAAACCGCTTAACCGGACCGTCAGAAAAAGCCGAAACTTAGTGATAGACATTAGACAACATGTCATCCGTCTCTCGAAAATCTTTGAACCCCTAGGAAAAAATTTCCTAACTATGCCACTGTATAATACTCTTACCATAAACTAAATAGACGTACAAAATAAACGAGAAATCTACAAAAGTAAGTTATACCCCTTTTATGTCAGGAAATGCTTCTTTTACTTTCTTTATGAAAAAACCTTCGTTTAAAAAAGCGTGAGGCGCTCCAAGGAGTTTTGGTTCCAAAATCCGAAGCGTGAGGCGCCTATTATTAAAAAAAATATACAAAAATATTTATATATGTCAATATGGCATATTCTACCTTCTAATCAAACATAAACACAAAAACATGATTATAAAACACCCTTAAACACTTAAAAAGCATTCAAAACATAAGAATGACCAAGCACATAGTCATCTAAATTCAAAACACACTTAAAGATGAGGACAACATTAAGCAACTCAACATTAAAGAAGAAAAAAAAGAACATCAGAATTTGAACTTTGAACTAATTCCCTAGTCCCTACAGCTTAATATAGCATGGAAAATCATCAGAATATGATTCATACCAATTATCCAATGCTTGTGATATAACAATCAATACTTGAAAAGCATCATAGAACAACCCAAAACAACTCGGGAGTTCTAAGGAGCAACGCCCCCTTGGCGGGGGTCCGAGGCAGCCCCCCGGGAGCAGGGTCCAAGGAGCAGAGCCCCTGGCTGGGGTCGAGCTTTTTGGGTTAAATTGCATCATTAAAAAAGCATTAGAAATTTAATTTTCAATAAATTGGCAAGTAATTTGAGGTTGGAAAATTTGGTATAACAATCAATAATCAACATAGAACAATCCATAATATGAATCAACATAGAACTTCACTTGCTGGGCTAAATAAAATAGGAATGGTTTTTGGGCTGAGACGCTACTGAAGCGCCGCCTCAAGCGCCAGGGTTAAAGCGCCGCCCCAAGAGCTTCATGTATCCCAACGCTTTTTAACAAAAAAAGCAATTTTTTCGGCGCCTCGCGCCTCAAGAGCTTAAGGCGCTCCCAGGCACGATTTTTTAAACCAAGGAAATGACCTGTTTTGAGATTAAAGTTAAACATAATCTGTTATTATCTTTATTTATACCCTTAAACAACCCATGCAGTTTCTAGCCGATGTTTTCATAACTACTTTTGTTTCATTGGAATAAAATTTAGAAACCACATAAGCTTATGTAACAGTTTGGGTGCCTGTAGGGTGTAGCTTATGGACTTATTTTACATTTTATATATCTTAAAGTACTTTATAATCTTAGCTTTCAGTGTTTTTGGTTTATTTATAGTATATAATTTTTATAGCATCCAAATGCAGGGTATAAAGGTTCAGTTTTTTCAAATTTCATGAAAAAACAGATATCTATTGTGTGATGCATTGGATCCCACTCAGAGAACTCCAAAATGCGAGATCTTGATTGGATTAGTATCAGGTCGGGTGACCTCCTGAGAAGCTCCATCAAGTTATCAATCACGCGATAAAGATACAAGGTTTTAAAGATTCTTTCATATATAAACTACTAAAGTTTTAAAAATTGCAAAAATAAAAAAAAGATCTTATAAGTATGACATCAACTTTCTGCAGAGGCCTTTTACTTGTCCAATAGACGACTGCGACTCTAGTTACCGTAGGAAAGATCACTTAAATCGCCATCTTCTTCAACACGAGGGTAAACTTTTTGACTGCCCGATTGAAAACTGTGAGAAAAAGTTTTCAATCCAAGGTAACATGACAAGACACGTGAGGGAAGTCCATATTGACGTGGAATCTACCAATGGTGGCGTGGATGATCAGAAGCAGCATGCTTGTTTGGAGCCCGGGTGTGGAAAAGTGTTCAAGTATGCATCAAAGTTACAAAAGCATGAAGAATCTCATGGTAAGTAAACTTGCATCCATGTTAGGGGTCAGCTAATCAGTTTCATGCCACAAAACTAGTTGTAACGATAAGATAAAGTTACCTAGTTACCACCTGCTTGAAAAACATTTTTTTTATATTTATTTTCCACAAGAATGTGGTTTTTGGTAGAGCTGACAATTTATGACATGACTCTACACAAAGTTAAATAAGTTAATGTTTTGGGTAAATGTGGTTTAAAAAACGGGTGAGGCGTACGTTTCGAGGTGCGCCTCGAGGCGAAACTCTATGAAAACGAGTCTGAGGCGCGCCTCATGGGGTTCAGATTGTGCATACGCCTTTAAGGGATGAGGCGCTAAGAAAATGTGCGCCTCAGGTGCGCCTCGAGTGGTTTAGGGTGTTTTTTATGTGTGTTTTTGGTGTTCTAGAATTTTTGGGTCAATTCTTTTATTTTTGATGTGTGTTTTTGATGTTTTAGACTTTTCTAGGTCAAGTATTTTATTTTTTATAGACACATAATTTTTATATTTATTTTTTGACTGCGCCTCGAGCTTACGTCTCATGCGGCAAAGGGAAAACGCCTCGAGGCTCATTTCCGTTCTTTTAAACTTCGATTATGCATTTGGGTCATAAACAGGTAGACAGGTTAATCATTAATGACATGGTAAAGAATATTTGTAAATCGGTTCAATCTGCTTGACCCGTTATCATGTTACATAGGTTGAGTGGTTGACACGACCCATATACTATGTACTAGTTATTTTTTTTTAATCATGATAATTTTTGATCACTCAAATGCTGATTTTTTATTCTACTTGTTAAAAAAACATAGTATCACGTTGGATTTTGGAAACGCAAGCCTATTGATCATTCTGACTGGTAACATACAATTCATTCTTTAATTAAAGTTTCTGTTGACTGGTGCAGTTAGGTTAGAAACCCGTGAGGCATTTTGTGCAGAAGCAGGCTGTATGAAATATTTCACGAACGTGCAGTGTCTAAAAGCTCATTTACAGTCTTGCCATCAGCATATTACTTGTGAGATCTGTGGGAGCAAACATTTGAAGAAAAATATAAAACGCCATCTTCGCACACATGAAAATGTGGCTTCAAAAGATAAGATCAACTGCAGCTTTGATGGATGCAACTTGACATTCTCAACGGTAAGTTATATAAACTCTCTTAATGATTCATTACTCATCTTTAGAGGTGGTAGTTTTTAACCCTTATTTACTGGTCAGCCCTGCGTTTGACCCATACTAAAAGTCAACTGTTTTGATCCACTACACAACCCAGTTTTTGGTTTGCCAACCTACTCTTTTTGTATGAAAAAAAAGTATCCTTCAATTAAAATAACAAATCTAAAGTTTATTTATTTTTTTTGGTGGAAAATACAGAGTTCAAATCTTCAACAGCACGTAAAAGCCGCTCATTTTCAAGAAAAGCCATACGTATGCAGCATATCTGGTTGTGGGATGCGGTTTTCTTTCAAGCATGTGAGAGACAACCACGAGAAATCTGGACGCCATGTTTACACACTCGTAAGAACAAGACTGTTGCTTGTCATCTAGCGTCGCCTTTGATATTTATTAATTATCTGTTTAACTGATGGTTTTTATAGGGAGATTTTGTGGAGGGTGATGCGCAGTTTCAATCGAGACCAAGGGGTGGCATGAAAAGGCAATTGCCTGTTAAAATCGATTCACTTATGAGGAAGAGGGTGTGTCCACCCAGCGAATGCGATGAGATACATGGCTCTGATTACATCTCTTGGTTACTATCAACAGAGGATGAAGAGTGACATACTTTTTTTGTCCAACAGAATGTAAATTCATAAAAACTTGCACAGAAAGTTACTGAACGAGTCCCAGTTTTGAATGGTTAAGTTTTCAGCTTGCAGTTGAATTAAACTTTGATATCTCTGTAGACCGAAAATCAATGGCCGGGTGAGATGAAAGCTGGACCTGGACCGACGAGTACAGTCTTTTCTATGGGGTTTGATTTGACCAATTTGTTGCTAAACGTACCCCTCTCTCGCAAACTTTGGGGTGAGAACATCAAAAGATATTTTTCCTCCCAAATGAGGAGGGTATGCTCAATAGTTGAGAAAGGGAGAGAGGTAGTTTAGACGCACTCTTGAGCAAACGCGCCTTGTCAGTGACTCAGGCCACTCAGGTCTTAACCTAGTAAAGACTGAACTACCAGGACTGAACTTGCCAGTGCTGAAGTTCAAGATATCCTTCATTTCCATATTTATAACTTTTCTAGTGTTATTTAAAAGTTAGCATATACTAATTATAGTTTGTCTTTTTGCCTCAATTTCCATCTTTTTTCAATCACAAATCTGCTTAGGAAGTTTATCGGAATAGTAATGTTAACAATGTTTTTTTCTTCAAAACAGACATAAAAATTTAGCTGTTCTAAAAAAAAAAAGCCTTGGAGGAATGTTTTTTTCTTCAAAACAGACATAAAAATTTAGTTGTTCTAAAAAAAAAAGCCTTGGACGCTTAGCCCCCGCTTTCGTCAGAAGTGTAGGTTTAAACCGTACTTTTTCTAAAAACGTAGAATAAGTCGTTAAAAATTTGAGTTAAGCCTTAGCAGAAGTTCAACCTAGGAGCTTGGTTTGGCTCGAATTTAAAAAAGAAAAGAAAAATAGTTTTCAAAATTCAATAGTCTAAAATACTATTCAATAGTTCAAAATAACACATTTAACAGATGTTCAACATAATACATTACAGGTTCAAATAAAGTTCAAGCAAATACAAAATAAGTCATATTTAAAAAAAATACAGTATTAAGTTCATTAGCATACGAATTATCTGAGCAAAACCGAGCCACTCGGCTCATTACAAACCGACCCGAGCTAAGCTCACTTTACGAGCTGACTCGGCTCAGTTTCAAACTGAGTCATATCAAGCAAGCTTTTTTCAAGCTAAATCCAAGCAAGCTTCAAAAGAGCTCCGAGAGGCACGAGCTTTTTGGAACAGTCCAAACATGGCCACAGTGTATACAGGCTTATTAATTATAACATAACCCTCATAAGTCATAGAAATAGATTGATCAACATATTCAACCCAAAACATGTTTCTCACTTGCAATCCATCGAATCAGTATCATCAAACTGGCTAGGTAATTATCCTCTTCTATTCCCCCTATTTCATTTAACAATTAACTTCTTAAATATGATAAAATATGTTATTTCACTGCAATTTTAAGGATATTATGATTATGATGGTCCTATACAAGTAGAAAGATCGATCTGGGTTTTTACTTAATTTTATTATTTGCTCTATTTATAGAACCGAATTCATGGCTTCATGCCCATTAATTCCATATCTAAAACTGTTATTTTTGTTTTTTTTTTTTTAGATTGCATTATTGGATCCCTAGGTAAATAGATATATAATCGGTTCACTTGTTGAAAAACATTTAGTTATGTAGATTTTTTTTAACTAATGGTTTGATACTCCAATCATTCTCTAACCTTGTTTCAAGAGGCGTGAAGCGCACAAAAACGACGAGGTCTAAATACGAGGTGCAAAAGCAGATGCGCCTGCGCGCTTTTTAAAACCAAGTGAACTGAAAAGGTCTATGCATTTGGAATAGTTATTGACATGTTTGGTAATTGTTTTTAAGTTAGAAATTGCTAGTTTTGAGTTCAAAAGGTCTATGCATTTGGAAATTGGAATAGTTATTGACAGCTTAGAATCTAACTCAATTTTAGAAAGTTATACATGGAAAAGAATTAATAGGTTTATGTATCGAAACGCCAAGCCCCGCTTACGGCTGTGCACATATAATGTATATATGTGTGGCCCTCGGGTGACAAAAGTAAAGTTGCACTAATTTTAGCGTTATTTTACTAATTTCGTGAAAATAACGTTAAAAATGACGAACGGTTAATCATGCATCATGTGGTGGCGTTGATAGCCAAAAGACTAGGGGGTACATGCACCAATCGGGTTTGTCCCGATTGCTAATTATTATGTGCCTTGTGTCCAAGGCTTGATTCAAAACCACTATCGAGCCGAGGGTCTCACTGGAAGCAGCCTCTCTATTCCCACAGGGTAGAGGTAAGGTTGTCTACATCTTACCCTCCTTATACCCTACCTTAGCTTTTGCTATTATTGGGATTAACTGAGTATGATGATGATGATGTATCGAAACGCCCTTTTTCTACGAATAATTTGAGACCCAACTTTAGTTTTCTTGTTAGCATTTACATTTTCCAGTGTTATTGAATAAAAGTCATATCTGATATCTTTCGTTTGCTAGAAATATGAATGATTTAACAGACAAATCGTACTTTGGTCTATCTAGTAAATGATAATCGAAGTTCATGTTATGGGACGTAAGATTAGATAATTGAGGGATTGCTTATGTAATAAATATCCTATGACTAACCACCACATATTTTTCAGATGTGATTATTTCTTCGGCTTGTTTGTCGTTATACAATACGGACCCTAGAAGTTAGATAGTCAAGATGGAAGAAGAGATGATTAGGTTGTGTAACATCATGCCCGTGGAGCTTGCAATAAAAAGGGAGCTAGAGTATCGTGCAAAAAGGGAAGTGTTAAAAAATCAACATCAAAATGACTTGAAACCGCTCGTGCTTGCACAGGTAACCTCTTGAATGAAGCTAATATTCTATTTCAGAAAATTATTAAATGCTAATGTAATCTATCTTTAAATATTTATTAATCATGTGATATGTGTATGTGTTAGGCTCATAACAGAATGGTCAGTCAGGATGGGTTGACCTAAAACATATTCTATCCAAGAATTTTATTTTGTTTTTATGAACAGTTAGTGTGTCACATATTATGCCAATCATTCAGTGTTGCAAAAATCGGCCTAGGCGCTAGGCGGGAGTAAAAATCGGAAATAAGCCCTAGTCGCTGATCTAGGCGTTTTGGCCGTTAGTCGGGCCTAGGCGGTGTTAGGCGGTGGATTTTTTTTATTTTTTTTTTTAATTTCTTAGCATTTGTAAGTATTCTAAGTATTTCTTAGTATTATGTGTATATATCTAAGTATTATGTGTATATATCTTAAACATATTTTCAAAAAACACCTAAATTTGTGTGTATATATGTAAAATACGTATAAAATACCAAAACGCCTAATTCTGCCTAATTTTCACCTAGTCCCGACTAGTCCCTAGGCTGGACCTCACAGCCCGCCTAGCGCCTTTTGCAACCTTGCAATCATTAGAAGGATACTCACATTATGCAACAGAAAATTAAATCCTGATTGGGTCACTGTTTTCCGCAATCTTGTATTAGATTGACAATTAGGCCTCTCATTCTCTCTTTATAATCTGTTTAATTTGATAATAAACCCCACTTTCCATATGCATTCAGATCTTTACTGAATTGAATCTAGTTTTTTTGAGTAAACTGTTTAACGAGGTTTTATGCATTACATATAGACTTTAGGTGACTTTCGACCCCTTTGACCCATTTCCTAGTTTCAAACTATCCATTTTGACCCATTAGAAATATAACTTAACCAATTAACAAATCGATTTATTAATCTGTAAATGTGTTGACACTGCTACCTTCATGTAAAACTGAATCAAGAAAACAGGGAACTTTAAGAAGACAGCCATTTTGACCTTTTCAATCAAGATATGCTTCCAGTATCAGATAATAAGTTGGTTAAACTTAAGGGTAGTTAAGTAATTTTACAAATATACCAATACTGTCTGACCCTGGCAATCCGCATTGTAGGGCCCGCCACCTCAAGTGACGAAAGAAGTTTCGGAGGTGGCACCAAACCATCCTCAAAGGATTCCAATGCTGCAGGTTTCTTCAAGCAGTCAAATGTTGAAAGAAAAAATTGCCTTCACTTGCAAGGCTTGCCAGTTGACTTTTGCTTCAGTGTTTCACCTTAGCAGTCATGTCCTAAGTCAACTGCACAAAGTCAACATATCTCAAATGAAGAAGAGGAGAGTGGCGATTAGCAACCCGATTTGGTGCGAGTTATGCAGATCTTCATGTTCAAGTTTGGGTGAAGTGGAGGCTCATCTCAATGGGTCAAAGCATACTTCATTGCTCATGACTTTGGCGAAAAAAAGGAGAAAACATTAACACGAATTTTGTGGGACACAATTGTGTAGATTCAAGATTCACCATGGTGTGCTTAGGTATTTGAGATCTTTGTTCTTTAATGTGGATTTTAAAGGAAATGAATATGATTATGTAGTCAAATTATTACATATCTTAACATATGATCTTTGTTGTCTGGATAAAATTATTGTCTGTAGTTTAGGCAAACATTGTTGATACTTTCATAACCACTTTTCTGAATTTGCTCCTATGAATTGGAGTGGTTCTACAACTTTTTTAAAGACACTAAAGTCTTTTAGAAATTATTGGTATTTTAGAAAGGAGGGTTTATTGGTCTGATCATATTTACTAAAATAAACAATTGTTGTGAGACTTCACCAAATCCAGGCTTCGGAAAAAGACTTAGACGCTTCAATTTATCTCGGACCCACCATATAAGCAACAAAAGGAGGACAAGTGACTAAAGAAGCTGGTAGACGCTTGAGTTTTGTAGCGGCTTTAACCAATACACCAAGCCTAAGCCTCTTGAAGCCATAGGGGGAAGCGTCTAAAGCTAAGCTGCTTGGATTGGCTACAAACGTTTCAATGTGTTTCCAGGCCTCTTCATGCTTGCCGTCTAGGTTTAAGCCACTACAAAACTAGAGTGTCTACTAGTCTCCTTAGCCACGCGTCCTCTTTTAATTGGTTATTTGGTGGTAGGTCCGAGATAAGTGAAGCGTCTAGTAGGGATGAGCATTTCGGTATTAAATAACGATACCGAACCGATCCCAATACCGATTCATTTTTGGTACCAATTCGGTATCAAGTTTTGACGAAAATCGGTATCGGTATTTTCGGTTCGGTAGCGGTATTTTACCTTAAAATATCAATACCATATCGGTACCGTACCGTACTGTATGTTTTCGGTATCGATATCAGTATCAAGTTTTTCCAAAAATCGGTATCAATACGATTTGGTACCTAGCTCCAGGGCCGGCTCTTAGTAGGGGCGACGCGGGCGACGGCCCCAGGCCCGAAAATCCCGAGGGCCCGAAGATTTTATATATATGTATATATATTATATAATATTTATAAGTAATATTATAAACAAAAGCAAAGTGTAGCCTGGTGGTTACTCCACATGCTCTCAACTTGCAACACCTAGGTTCAATTCCCTTACCAAGCATATATTTTTAGTTTTCTTTCATGTCTTCATGCCATGGTAGAGGCCAATTTTTCTAATCACTCCGGGCCCGAATTTTTTTTACGATGCTCAGAGACGGCCCTGCCTAGCTCATCCCTAACGTCTAGGCTTAAGCCTCTTCAACCACGTGTACTTTTACGAGGTCTTTAAGATTTGCCTCTAAAATATATACGCAATAATTGTTTGTTTTTTAAAATATTATCTTGTCAAACGTTTAAAATCATGATTTTCTCAGAAAAAAGGTCTTACACGTGGAAGTAAGTTCTCTGTTTGGGTCGCTTTTCGAAACCGTTGAGGCTCTTAACCCATGCCACGTAAGAAAATAAATCCAAAACAAGGCCCACAAACTAATTAAGCACAAAATGGCCGACATAATATCCCATTAAATGACCTTTATACCCTCATTCGTGTAACACTCACCACCACTCAAATACATAGTGTCCCAAGGACAAAACCGTCTACAACTCAACTATTTAACAACCTTAAACTACCACCAAAACAATCAAACATCCATACCATATTCACAACCTTATTTCCCCGTCGATAATATTATTCCCTCACCAGAAAAAAAAATGGATTCCTTCATGAACAACATCAAATCGGCTGCATCCGAAACCGCGACCAACGAAAACAAGACCAACCCGGATCAACCATCGAACACTGACCTTATGTCAAGTGCCAAGCTGGTGGCAGAGGCAGCTCAGTCGGCTGCAACCAACAAAACAGACCAAATTGACAAGGCTAAGGTCGCTGGAGCAACCGCGGACCTCCTAGACTCGGCTAAGCAGTATGGAAAGTTTGATGAGAGTCAGGGAGTAGGACAGTACATAAAACAGGCAGATGACTACCTTCACAAGTATGAAACGTCTGGTGCTAGTGATGATGCTACATCGCCTGTTGTCGAGGTGAAAGAAGGCGAGGCGCAGCCGGTTGGGGAGGAGAAAGGTGGATCGGAAAGTGGGATTGGTGCTGGAGATGCTGTGAAGGCTGCTGGAAGCTTTTTTAAGTAGGAATATATGGTTCTAGCTATTATATAAGTGTCACATATTTATCACTTTGTACACTATGTTTACATGTTGTATGTTGTGTGATATTTATGTATAATCATGTTGTATACGTTTGTAATGTACTAATGTGAGTATAAGGTTTGTTATGTTATAGTATAAAAGAAAAAAGGGTTTTCATATAGTGATGAAATACGTGATACTATAGTCGAGTATGTACTTTTTCAAACATCCCTTCCGTATATAGGTAGTTGCACAAGAATCCGATACATACATGTGCATATGTTATCATGCAATTTTTTTGTATATATCAGAGACAAAATAAAAACATACTCTGACTATTTGACTCGTTGACGTTTATACATATAATATATTTAAAGACAAAACCATTAAATGTTCGAACATAAGTTGCCTATCACTAGAACCAATATTTGCTATTCAAAGACACAATTTTGAAACTACATATCTTGCCAATGATGCAATGGCAATATGGTTTAGGCATCCTGATTTTACCCATGAGACCTGGGTTCGACTCCTACTATGAGCAACTCGCATGCCCTCCCCTTGCGTGGGGATGATCTCTCTGGGGTTTTTCCAGTATATGTCAGGCTAAACTCTGATGCCAGCGTGTTCCTGGTTAAGACAACATAGTCTGGTTAGAATGGGGCGGTACCATAAAACTACTCACATATCTTCATGTTTTAATTTTTTATTGAACACCTATTTGTAGTCGTGCTTGTATCCCTAAACAGTAGACGCCATAAAACAAAATCTGACACCTCCAATCGGGAGTGGCTCCAGGGAGGGTTTCATGCATTCCAGGAACCCCTTTGGTTTGGAAAAAAATAAAAATATTAGTGAAAATCAGTGAGAATAGACAAAAGAACCTCCTGAAAATAATTTTTGGATCCGTCACTCTCTCCACCAATTAACTTAATTAACTTTCTAACAGTATACACCTTGTCCGATAATATTATTCATCAAAGATATAATATATATTGTATATTCGTAATATCCAAAAAAAAAAGAAGTTGATGACATTTAAAAAAAAAATCATTTTATATTCAAGTGATTTAACCTTTTTTTCAAACACTTAAACCATAAAAATACCATGTCCACGTGTGTGATTATTGTCGGGACAACTTTAATTTTGTTTTCGTATCAAACAATTGCCTAACTATTCAACCAAGTGTCACATTCACAATAATTCTAAGCAATTTACTTAGATCACTCACACCAAAAGTATACATCAATCTTTTACAACTTATGCCGCCCATCGATGTTGAGTTTTAAAGACACGACAGTTAATATTAGCGACAAGAATAAGTGTCGTTGCGACATCAACAACATAAAAACATTGGTTTATGGATTTTTCCCGTTGATCTAATCATATTCGCCTTCTCTTTAACCCTTATTTCTTCACGTTTTCGGCTTTTCTCATTTTTTGATATTGCTCCGCTAGAGATGTTTTCGATCGTTTCCATCTTTCTTGCGAAATCTTGCAACGCTCTAGCTCGTTTCCCCTCTAGTTTACCCTGAAACATTCAACAATTATCTTATCAGCATCAAAAATCTTATAACGTTGACATAAAAAAAACAATCTGAAATCAAACCTCTTTTCTTATCAACTTGTTTTTGGCTTTCGACTTCTTTTTGCTCTCCCACTCGAATATTGTCGCTTTCACTTTCATAAACCTATTACAACTCAACAAGTGGCAATTTTGTCACTATGATTGATTAATTAGTTAATTATTAATCAAGTTGACCTTACAAAGGTCAACTTGATCTATAATGAATTATAAAAACATCATAAACCATCAAATAGTGAATTGAGGTAAAATAAAACATACGTACCGTTCTCTTGTTTTGTTCAACTGGGTTTTCTCCCAAATATCCGATTCTCCGAGTCTTGATTCGGGTTCTTTTTTGCTAGTTTGTTCATCCGATTGCTGGTTTGCAACACTAATAGGAGGTTTTTCGATGGATGATGTTGAACCGATAGGTTTTTCAGGCACTTTCTCATCAGTTTTTGAATTAACGACGGTTGGCTTTGGTTTATTCGCTCCGTAAAGGAGATCCTCATTAGATTTTGGACTTGGCAACTCCTCTATTATTTCTACATCTCCCATTTAGTTTACATATGGTCACTATAACAAGTTTCTATAAAGAGGGGCTAAACTTATAACCATAATATATTTTCTTGAATTTTCTTAAATTCTTCAATACAAATATACATGAGTGTTTAATGGTTTGCGTACACATGTTGACGGGTCCAACTTCTATAAATAGTTTTTGATGTCAAAATAAACGCTTGTAAGGTAAACTTCACAGTAATGAAATTGTATAAGCATCCATTATGTTATAGTAATATATCAATGTGTTATTTTGAAATATTATTGTGGTTAATTCAATATAAATAAAAAATATTACCTGAGAAAGATTTTCTAGAGTTAGTACTAGAGTTTGGATCTTGTTTTATTTCGTGTTCTTTGTTTTCGATAGAAATTATAGCAAATGCGGCGGCTGCAACCGCTGTTCGAAACTCTTCGTCTTCCATTCTCTTATCAGCACGACTTGTTTCAGGAGAGAGTTGTCTTTTGCCCCAAGTATGGCTTTTCCTACCATCTACAAATTAACAAAACATGTTACTTGGGACAACCGGTTTGTCCATTTGTGTTCTAAATATAGTAACATATTGAGTTTAAATATGTTTATATGTTGTATATATAGTACAAAGAACACTTCATGAGTTATTCATAACTTCGAGTTTAATTTGTAACTTAATTTACCTCTTTTGAGAGATCGTGTTCTTCGAGATGAAACCTTACGGTCTCTGATTACACGCGATGTTTGCGGTTTGTTATCCTCTTCGACTTGAAAAATTCTCATGCTACAATGTTCACAATGTGAAAAACATATAACCCTTTCAAAAATGTTAAAAAACATTATATTTTGTAAGATATAACATTATCCGTAATTAGTGACATTTTGTAATTACATCTTTTAACATGATATTTATCTACAATAACATGTGTTGAGTATAACGTATTTGAAAGTTCATTATTTACCTGATTTGTTTGATCAAATTCTCCATGATTGAATATGTAGGGATGTGAAATTTACTCAAAAAGGAATGATACAAATGAAAGATTAAACGGAGAAGTAAGGTTTTGTTTTGGTATGTACTTTGCATTTGGTTCTTGATAATGTGTTGAGAAAGTATTCTTTTCTTATGCAATTGGTTTTGTATGGATTTATTTGGAATAGCCAGTTTCCATTTGGACCTACTTTTGATCCTATTATTTAATTCATATAGCTTTTAAAATTATTTTAGGCAAAATGGAATTTATTAATCCCAACTTTTTGCAGTTGGCCGATAATAATCCCAACTGGGTTTATTCTTCCCACCAGTCCCAACTTTCACACATTTTACTCTCACTGCACCCACCGTTAACTCACACTAACCCCGTTAGCTGAAATCCATGATTCTAGGCGATTACTCACCGGACTTGAAAGAGGGAATCGAGACGAAGATATTGATATGTTCAATTGCAGAAATAAGCACAGTTCGATGGTTTAATCGTCGGTTCCGGTCATCCCATCCCATCCGAGGAGAACATCAACCTACGACCGATGAACCGTGCTTATTTCTGCAATTGAACATATCAATATCTTCGTCTCGATTCCCTCTTTCAAGTCCGGTGAGTAATCGCCTAGAATCATGGATTTCAGCTAACGGGGTTAGTGTGAGTTAACGGTGGGTGCAGTGAGAGTAAAATGTGTGAAAGTTGGGACTGATGGGAAGAATAAACCCAGTTGGGATTATTATCGGCCAACTGCAAAAAGTTGGGATTAATGAATTCCATTTTGCCATTATTTTATCATGTAATAATTCTAATAAACTTACATTTCGATGTAAGAATCTCTAAAACCTTTATATCTAAAAAAAACTTTTTGCATAAAGAAACATTGGTATAAATATGCTTAATAATAAATAGAGATGAAGGATATGTTTATTGAAATTAGGTTAATCCATTATAAAGAACGGAAATAAGCACAAGTAAACAAGCATTTCAGCTATAATGTTTCAGCCAAAATTGAGATCAATATATCTATGTTTTTATCACCGAATGACCGACCCTTTCTATCTAGGAGAGAAGGATGTTTATAGTAGTAATTGCCCCTTACTGGTTGGCTTTCCCAAGAATGGCAACTGTCTCGCGTGGGTCCCATTGCTGACGACCGTTAGGGAATGTTGCACTGTCCCTCTCCTATTGGTTGGTTGTCCTTTTCAATTGTCCTTGCTGCCTGTTAGAAGATCATAGAGCAAGGAATTCTCTCCATTGATTGGCTAGATGTCCCTTTCATTGTCCTATGATAGTTGGCATATCCTAGGTGGCGCGTGGACACATAGAATATTCTTTCGATTATTCTCATTCTGATGTGTATGTTGTTGGCCAATGCGTGCATGCAGGTACACATCTCTTCATTACAGTTCTTAGACAAACAAAAAGTAAATTTTAAATTTAGTTCCTCTTACATGTTATATATTTGTGCCAATATATAATAAAACTTAAAAAGTATACAATAAAATCATGATTCTGTTAATGTATCTCTACCTCTATTAGACCATGGGTAGTGGTAGTGAAATTTCAAGCCTCACAATGGGGCATTGTGTGACATGGCATCCTAATCACACATGGGGCATTGTGGGGCTTGAAATTAAAAGGGGGGTGTAGTGGTTTCAAGCCTCACAATGCCCTTTGCAATGATTACTGTGACACCTGCCAGATTTCTAGGTCAAGATCCGTACACCCACTCACCATTTTGTCAATTCCAGTAATGCATTAAACATTTCATTACAATACATGTGTTACCTCGAGTCTAGCAAGGCCCATGATAGATCTGGAATTCATTTCAATAACATGTTTACTTATTCAAACCCGGACATTCATGAAACATTTTGTGAATGCTCAACATATGAAAATCATAGAATTTCATAAACCATTGTTTGAATTTTTAACACATATGTAACATGAGTTAACAAGTTGGTTCATCACACGTTTAAAGATAAATTAACACATGACATATTATGTGCATAACACAATACCAATAAAGTTTAACAAATCACACATGTGTTAACCATGTCAAAACACAAGAATACATACGCACAAACTCATACCAATCGATTTACACATACATAAGTTAGATGGATTTCAAATACCTATTATACATATGTGTAATCGACTAATATGTATAGATATGTGGTGGATCATGATAAAACTTTAAAAACAAATATCCATGTATATATATATATATATATGTAAACACAAATCACCTATGTGTATATTATTAGAACCTATTATGGAATATACAATATATACATACGTATACATATACACGGCCACACACACACACACATATATATATATATGTGTGTGTGTGTGTGTATGTGTGAGTTTGATGAACCATTACACTGCCCCACAAGCCATTTCTAGGAAGCTTGGAGGTTGTAGAGTGGAAGGAACTAGCTAGAAATCGATTCCATCTTTGTTCTAAGGCACATTATATTAGTATGCTAACAAACTATCCCTTGTTTTCTTTTCATTCATGTTTCGACCCATATCAAGCTTACCCGACCATTTCATCACTCGCACACACCATACACGGCTGTAACAAGTTAATAGTAATCGAACATGGCACTCTAAAGTGGTAACAATTACAAAAGAACACATTTGTATGTATACCTACATGTGATATATATACCCACGTATAAACACACACATACGAACACACATACTCACACACATACACACGAGTGTATGCGTGTGTGTATAGGATAAATATAAGGCCAGAAGAATCGTTTTTGGAACCTAAGGTTTGACATATATACGTAATGGTAATATTGGAAACATACGTTAAAAGCCAAGAAAACGTGTGTTAAAAGAGCTTTAAGTTAAAGTTTGTAGAGAAACATATGTTAACAACCTAGACATATGTGTAAACTATGGTAAAACATGGAAAAACGACATTTTACACAAGAAAGATCCAAGACATGTGTTAAGATGCCTCATTTGGTACAAATAAGTGGCATATACCACATGGTGGCATGAACCAAGACATCGGTTTTTGCCATAAATAGTTAATCACAGACACAAATAACAACAAAAACAAGTTTTTCCAACAAACACAGTATGTGACATATATGGACAGCCGTACATAAACACACAGTCCATAAAAGTACAAATCGGGTGAGCAATTGCATGGTAAACAATACAAACATAGACTTAAGTTGTCCTTATGTGAATCTAGGGCACTCTTCTTCGGACATTGCACGTCAGATTCAGTCAGTAGTTTGCACTCAGACATCAGTTGAGTTCTCACGGCCCCATTTTACTGTTTTCATACTTTTTAGGGGGAAAATATGCGTACAAGTTCAGTTACAGTTTTTACTATTATGTGAACATGAGACAAAAAGGTTCAGATTACTCATAAGCCCTCGTGTCATACATTTCACTGTAACCATTAGCTATGGACTTAGTCATGAAACACCGGAATAGATCTATTGGGTTGACACCCCCACTTTTGGTTAGTCGCTCTAACCGGATGACATATATCAAAAGAGTGCTTCAATTTCACATTACATTCATTGTCTTTAGTGTACAATGGGCGAGGCACAACATGCGTCAAATATTGGTTACGGGCTCATGACAGTCACATAATAATTATTGTCTTAGCTAGGCAATGATCCAGCCACCCATGGTTTACATAGAACTCAAAACCCGTTACCTCACCAACTTAATTGTTGACATATTTAAATTGCATGTTTTTCAAGCAATTAATTGAGCATCATGGAACTTGAAGTCGCGCGTGAGCATCTCGGGGGATATCTTGAACCTTGTTTTGATTAAATGATTTTAGACAATATCATTTTAAATATGGTTCTTAAGACAATATTTTGGTTGTTTTTGTTAAACAATGTCGTCTTTTAATATATCTCTTATTCTATGAAATTGATGCGTGCGTGACTTGTGTGCTTGAAAACCTTTTGAAGTAACATATCGCGTTTCCGCCTTGGCGGGGGGTGACAATTACCCATTAAAAAAAATAATAAAACAAATAAATTTTATGATTAACTAACTAACCAAAATAAAACCAAGACGAGCGAGACGTTTAAACGGGCTTGATACGCGGTATCCACCTACCCGAACCCTACCTGTAAAAGCATGACCCATCCTTCCTCCCCTCATTTCTTTGTTCAGCCAACACCCCCTTCAAAACCCTAGATCTATCTCTCTCTACCCCCTTTCTCTTGGATCTCTCTCTTTTCTTCCAATTTCAACAACCCATGACCACCATAGCTATGGCCATGGTTGCAGAAAAAAGAAAAAAAAACTAGTCGTTGATGTAGCCTATGGAGATTTGTTGTAGATTTGTGATTGGTTGTTGATTTGTGAAGTGCAGTGTGAAACTTTCACGCTAGAATTTTTTTTGGGCCATAACACCACACGTGGCGGTGGTCATGCACGTTATGGGGCGTTTTTCCCCTTCCATGCCCTTTTAACGCTTCATTACACATGGTCTTACGAACCTAAGGTTGGGGCGTACGTACTATCAACAATTATTTTTCTTCTCACACAGTTAAGGCAAACTTTATAAGTATTTATGTGTTTATCATTAGTGTTGAATGAACCAGATGTTCAGTGAACTGTTCATGAACTGTTCGATGAGGAGTTCGTTTACGTTTGTTCATTTAATAAATGAACAAACATGAACAAGAAAATTTGTTCGGTTAGTTAAATGAATGAATACGAATAAATGACTCGTTCATTTAATTGTTTTCGTGAACGTTCCGTAATTTGTTTGTGAATGTTCGTTTATTTATATTTGTTTATATTCATTTGTTAATGTTGTTCATTAAAAAATTTGTACATTTATTTGTTTTATCAAAACTCTTTATATTCATTAATTTTTATGAAGGGATAGGGTTTTCATTTATTTGTTAGGGTAATAAATAAATAAGAATTAAAGAATTTAAAGAGTTTAGAGATAAAATAAATAAACTTAAAACAACATTAACAAACGAACATTAATTATTATAAACATGAATATTCAAAAGTAGATTACCAAACATTCACAAACATAGAACGAGACATCCATTTGTGTTTATTCATTTAACTAATCGAATGAAATTTCCTGTTCATGTTTGTTCATTTTTTAAATGAACGAACGTAAACAAACTTCCAATCGAACGATTCAGTTCATTGAAGGTTCAGTTCAGTTACAACCTTAGTGATGAACGCATTTCCTTCTCATTATTCACATCAACGAATACGATCGACCCCCGTTCCACGATTAGGCCTTCAAGTTCCAACCCTATTTGTATTTGTTTGTGTTCGTGAACTGATCTTGAACACGTTCACCTCCTTAACAAACGAATACAAACAAGCGTTATTTGTATTCGTTCTATTCGTTTAAAACCCCATTTATCGAGTTAAGTGAAATTTTCGTCTCTATGGTTTGCACGAGTTAACAGATTCAGTCCAATCCTAACACCTTGCATCCCTAACATTTGACGAGCTAACACATTACATCCCTCTGGCTAACTTCGTTTATTTTTTTCTTTTATTTTTAGTTAAATGTCCAAAAAACCCTTGGTAAATAAAAAACACTAATTAAAAAGTAATAACCTATTTTCTTTATCACCCCCAATAACCATCACCACCATTGATTCTTGAACCAAACAACCATCATCACCATTGAGTCTTGAACCAAATAACCTAATAACCATCACCACTACTGACTCTTTCCTTTTTTTTCAGGTCACAACCAGAGATGGTTAAGATGATGGTGGTACAACGATGGGTGTGGTGGTCGTTCTAGGAGGTAGTGCTTGCTGTGGAGATGGCATACGACGGAGATGGTGGTCATTAGATAGTGGAAGTAGATGGGATTAGGGCTCATATGTGAATGGTTTGGAATGATGGAGTGTTGAGTGGTGGCTTAAAGTGTACGATAATGGTTGTGGTGGTGTTGCAGGTGGTGGTGGTGGTTAGGAAAAAGATAATGGGGGGGGGGGGGGTGGACTTGTGATAGTCGGCTAATGGTGGTGGCTTGTGAAGGTTGGATGGTGGGGGGCTGGTTGGAGAAGAAGATGGAAAAAAAGTTGGAGGGCATATTAGTAATTTCACACATTAATTAACAGAAAAACTTAATGGTGTTACGATCCAGTGATGTAATATGTTAGTCTGTCAAACATTAGGGATACAAGGTGTTAAGAGTGGACTAAACCAGTTAACTCAAGCAAACCACAAAGACAAAAATTGCATTAACTCCCTGTTTATCACATTTCTCTTGATGTAGTTTAGTTTTGTATTGTTTTGTATTGATATGTGCCAAATGTTTAGAAAATCAAAGTATGTAGACCATAACTAATTGTTAACCAAAAACACACGGACAATACTTGTCACTTCCATCATCTACAAGTCTACAAGCAATCCTACGGCTGAGATTAATCCAATCCAATTCATTCAAGCCCTAATTACACTCCCAGTCTCCCAACACAATTGTTCTTCATCGTCGTCATCGATTGTTCACCAAACCCTCAACAACAACAACAACAATATGTCAGACAAAAGAAACATACAAGACCAAAAGCGTCGACAACTGGCAGAAAAGTTCGAGCTAAGAAGAAAGCTCTACAAAGCGTTTACAAAAGACACAGATCTCCCTAACGATGTGCGTGAAAAACATCGGTGTAAGTTAGCCGCGTTGCCACGTAACAGTTCGTTCACACGTGTCATGAACCGGTGTGTGTTCACTGGTCGTGCTCATGCTGTTTATAAAATGTTTCGTGTTTCTCGTATCGTGTTTCGTGATCTGGCTTCCAAAGGTTTGTTGCAGGGTGTTAAGAAGGCGTCCTGGTAATATTAATATTATTATTAATACTAATATTAATAATATTAATAATAAGGTTGGGTTTTACTGATGTTATGTTAATTTGGTTTTGAATTAACGTGAATGTTATGAATTGATGGATTTTGATACAATTGGTTTATGGTTTATGTTGAATGTTAATGGAATTAAGAGTTGATACATTTGATTTGGAGATTTGGATTTGATTAAACTGTTACTGTTTGATTTGAAACTGGAAATTGAACTCGAGTCTATCATCCGAGCATCCACAATGTACAAACCTCGGATTTACAAACTTACCTAAAGACTCGTTTTTCCCACAATGTACAAACCTCCACATACGCAAACCAAACAATTTATAAACCCCTGCTTGTCCGCAAGAGATTCGGGCTTGCAGACTTGCTGCAACTCAATCCACCTATGGACCCGCTGTACAGTGTACCAACCTCTTCAAGGTCCGCCACATAGGATTTGGTTTTGATGAGAGATGCACATTGTGGGTGCTCTGTGTGTTCGGGTAAGGCTACACAATTTGGTAACACTGCCGAAATAAGGTAGTGCTAGCACGTATATGTCACCGAATGCTGTAAGGGTTGGGGGGGGGGGGGGGGGTAGTTATGGGTGGTTAAGAGAAGTGTTGCCACCTATTTAAGTGATTTTAGGTAGTAGAGTGTGAAAGTGAGGTGACTCTTTATGATTAGTCGGTATTTGGGTACTTGATAGGAGTGCCCCTTCCTCCCTTGATAGCAGTGTAAATGAGCCGAACCTGATCATTAACTTCCGAGTGCTCAACCTCGACCTTGGTGCAGTTTGAGCTTTGTTTCTAAAGCTCAAACTTGGACTGTGAAAGGTTTTCAAGCTCGAGCGCGACTTGGCTCTTTTATTATTTCTTACTTAGTTTATATTAGTTATAATTGTTTTTATATAAATTTTACATTTATAACATAACACACACATATAGTATTTGGTTATTTTATTTTATACATAATAATCATTAATATATAAAAATTTATATATTTAATATTTGAAACAAAAATATTTAAACAATAGGCTCGTTTAGGCTTGCCAGCCGATTCGAGCACGGTATGTGAAGCTCGGGCTCAAACTTGTTTACTTGCTTTTAGGATGGGGCTTGGAATCATTTACCACACAATGTTATTTTTAGGCTTGGGCTCGTCTAAGCTCGACGTGTTTTGAACTTTTCACGAGCTGATTTCAAAGTGACTCATGAGCAGCTTGGCTTGTTTACGCCCCTAACGATGTACAAGAGAAACATCGTTGTAAGTTAGCCGTGTTACCTTGAAACAGTTCGTTTACTCGAGTCATGAACCAGTGTGTTTTCACCAGTCGTGTTCATGCTGTTTATAAGATGTTTCGAGTTTCTCGTATCATGTTTTGTGGTTTGGCTTCTTGAGGTCTTTACATGGAAGAAGGCGTCATTGTAGGATTGTTGATTTGGTACGAGAATAAGGTTTAGTTTTTCTGATCCGGTTGAACAATTATGGATGTTATGATTGATTATTGCTGCTGGAACTGTTTATGTTTCGTTGTTGAACTTATTTTCATTCCGAATCCATGTGAATGTTATGATTCAATGAGTTTAGGTAATAATTGGTTTATGATTTTGTTCAATGTTTAAGGAATCAGAGTGGATAAATTTGATTATTGTTATACTTCGAATATAAATTGTGTTTGATCAACAAGCTGCTTCTATCAGTACTTGATCTGCAAATTATTGTTTACTCCTTTGATTAAATTGGTACTTGAACAGTTGAACTCTAGTGTAGTCAAGCTTTCATTGTGTTAGAGCGCAAACTCGAGCCTGTAAAACCAACTTTAAATATGCAAGTAGGTGAACTGAAGTCAACTTACATGGGGTCGGCCTAGGGATGTAAATAAGATGAGCTGCTCGATAGTTACTCGAGATCAATATAATAAAGTTCTAGAATTGAGCTAAACTTGATAGGAGGCCCGAGGTTGCGTCTAAGTTGGAGTTTCTTTAATGAACGAGGCCAGGATTCATCTGGAGTTTAAGCAAGAAAGCACCATGAATGAAACCGGACACGTTAGAAACCCAGTGCTCAATGAGATAGCCACATATATCAATTGCTAACAGTTTAAAGGTTTAGGGTCTTTGTTATGTGACTGATCAACCTAGGTATTAGATCAGGGTTCATAAGAAGATTGAATTTCAGATAGCTGCTACCAATGGGGCATCCAAGAAATCATTGACACACCATACTAAGGATAGTAGTTAATCGTGAAACACGATGGTGAGATTAGGGAGGTGGAATCGATGGAGAGGAAGATAATAATTAGGACTAAAATTATTTTTTTAGTTGCGTTCTACATCGGATGATCGGAAACACCAAGATGGCGTAGACCATTTCCGGCGAAGAAACTCGTGGTTTTCCTGCAAAAAACGGTGACGAACTCTTTTTCCAGCCCCTTAACTCTTGTGATAACTGATGAGTTCTACATTGTTGATTGTAAGATGGGAGTTAGCACTTTTAGTGAGAAGAAAGCATGTACCCTTGTTATCATTTACGTCTTTTGTGTTTGCCATTGTCTTATCACTTGGAGTTGTGATATTTAGAGGGTGTTTGGGGTTGAGTTTTGAAATGGATTTTTAAATTATTGCGTTTTGAAAACGCAAATAATCAGTTTTTATTGTTTGGGAAAGGTTTATAAAAATAGATTATTTGCGATAAAGGGTTACCAAAACGTAATAATCTAAAAGCAGCTCCACCCCTACTGCACCAAAACGCATAATCTATTTTCAAAAAACAATCCCAAACACCCTCTTACTCCACATTAGGGTGTTCAACAAATTGAATAACGGATTTTTGAGTTATTTGAATCGATTTTTTTTTTAATTTTTGTTTTTACCCGAATTCATATTCGATTACGATTCGATTTATTTTATTCATATTTCAAACTCGAATTCAAATAAATTCGTTTTAATTCAAATTCACTATAAATAGTGAATTGTTTTGCTTTTAGATTTAAAACTACTACAAACGCCTTATTTTTAACATATAAAATACTAATATATAAAAATTAATAAACATTATGTCAATATATGAATGGTAAAAGTAGTAGAGACTATATAGCCTTTTGGAGTTTTTGTTTGACTTGAATTCGAATTAAATCGGATTCAAATTCTTGATAGTAGAATCGAATTCTTAATCGAATGGAACTGAGTCGAATTTTGAATTTTTCGAATCCGAATTGAATTCTGAACACCCTTACTCCTAGTATATCTAATTGAGTCAAGCACAACCCAGATGGCGCCAACCTAGCATCATGGAATTCTTCGCTAATATTCATTGTTGATCTCTGCCAACTTTGATATATGCTCACACTCCTATGTCAATTTTGCTCTAACTAACACCGGTTAACCTCATCACGGGGGGGGGGGGGGGGGTGCTTAAGAATCAATATCGTCACTGTACTAACTATTAGTGAGTGAATAACAGGGCATATGGTTCCTCATCTGGATCATGTATTGTTATGTCACCAACAATCAATTATGGTCTTATTAGTAGGGGGGGGGGGGGCTGCTTAAGAATCAATATCGTCACTGTACTAACTATTAGTGAGTGAATAACATGGCATATGGTTCCTCATCTGGATCATGTATTGTTATGTCACCAATAATCAATTATGGTCTTATTAGTAGTGCCCTTGTCAGTTATGGAAGACTCGGTTTGCTGTGATACCAATCCGGTTGTGTCGTTGTATCCTCAATTTGGTCCGATGCATTTTTGAGGCGGCATCTGAGTCGTGTCATTTGCACCTGATTTAGTCTATTTTTGGATGTTAGATTTTACCGTTATATTACAACTCAAAATAAAAACCCCGTCTTATCAAGTTTGTTAGCCAATAGTACAAATAAGATGTCCAATTAAATTTACGAACCCAATAGTACGAATAAGACCTATAATTAAATACGCCATGTCTCTTCTAAATGTTACTAGTTACTACACGTAACAATGATTGATGTTATATTAACCATCTTAATCTAAAGCATTTGGACCCTGATCCAACATGTTTATGTTGTTGTACGAAAATTTCTAGATCTGATCAGCGTTTTTTGAGTCTTACTCCATGAATAATTTTAAGGAGGAAATATTAAACTAACTTTAATCTAAACATAATAAATAAATAACAGTCGTATTACAATTTTATGAGCTTAACGTTCTCTTTTTATCGCATCTCTTACTTTTTTTTTTTTTTTGAACATTAATTTCATTCACAAAAAGAGGGCCTTAAAAAACAAAGGACCACTCAAAAAACGCCAATTACAGCATATACAAGGGGTATTTTACCCAATCAGACCAAACAATCCTGAAACGACTCGATCTATACTTTAACCAAAGAAAAGCCATAGATTTTACTAACGCCACCACCTCGCTCACATTCGGAACAACACTGGCGAAAACCACCTTATTTCTTTCTATCCAAATCGCCCAAATAGTCACCATGACAATGCCGCGAACTACATCCTTACCCTTCGCAGAAACAGGAGCCGAATCAGCCCACTGCAGCAACTCAGGCATAGACGCGCACTGCAGAATAGGAATCTTGCACCAGCTGCAAACAACGTTCCAGACGCCTCACGCAAAACCACATTCAGAAAAGACGTGCAGCACTGTTTCTTCCAGCAGATTACACATCGGACACAGAGAGCTGTGAATGCTAACATTCCGTTTGACCAACTCAACCCGAGTAGGAACTCTATTTTTCTCGACCCTCCATGCCAGGACGTTGACCTTGATAGGAGCCCATTTAACCCACCGCATCGATTGAGAATGCCCACCATACTAAGTATGCCTTATGGCCTCTTTAACAGCGGCCACAGAAAAATCTTTACTCTGCTTATTTTCCCACTGCCATAAATCTGAACCAGAACCCAGCTTAACTAGGGACACCATCTGCATAACATCTTGTAACTCCGAAATGCCCTCAACCGTGGATGCACCTACGTTCCAGCTATCACCCAGACTTGTGAGATTATAGACTGTACGTATACGACTGCTGACTGTGCAGTTCTTGTCTCTCTCCAGGGAGAAAAGAATCGGCCATCTATAACACAGTTGGGTCGTCCCGTACCAAACATCTTTCCAGAAACAGATTTGATCACCCTTACCCAACTGACACGTTATGAGTTTGTCCAAAGTCATACCTTTAATGCGACTTTTTCCCAAAAAATTCACTATCGCTTTCCAGTTCCCAGGAAGAGACCTATTCACCGGCAAGAACGTCCACCTGTTTCGACCCCCATGAATACTTATAATCACTTTCTTCCACCACTCGTCATGACAAGATTTAAACCTCCACGCCCATTTAACTAGGAGGGCCAAATTAACTTCGGCCAGTTTAGAAATTCCCAACCCCCCAAGCTTTTTAGGTCTCGAAACAATGTCCCAGGACACCCAATGAATACCTTTCCTGTCTCGGTTCCCATTCCACAAGAACTTTCTCATCAACCTCTCAATTTCTTCAATCACCGCTTGAGGAGCTTTAAAGAGGGATAAATAATAAACTGGGAGGCTACTAAGCACCGACTTTATCAAAGTTAGACGACCACCAATGGAAAGAACCTTGGCTTTCCACGATAGCAGTCTACTCCGAACGATCTCTATCACCGGTTCCCAATGAACCGAACGGTTCATGTTTGCACCAATTTTAACACCGAGGTACTTAAAAGGTAATTCGCCAACCTTACATCCCAAAACAGCAGCCACGTTACTAACCTCTATAGGATCAACACCCAACCGAAAAATATGGGATTTGTGTGCATTTATTTTCAGCCCCGAGCACATGTAAAAAATGCGCAACAATCTCTTCATCTTCAACACGTTTTGGTTAGACCAAGATCCCAAAATAAGTGCGTCATCCGCATAAAGCATATGAGATAACGTAGGCCCATCCCTCGCAACTTTAATTCCTTCAATTTCTCCCAAACCGCAAGCCCGGGACAACATCGTAGCTAAAGCCTCCATGACAATCAAAAACAAAAACGGAGATAAAGGATCCCCTTGTCTAAGACCCTTCTGGCAGTTGAAAGCAAACGTAGGCGACCCATTTACTAAGACTGCCGATCTAGCAGATTGAACTATACCCTTAACCCACCGACACCAACGATAAGGAAAACCCATCTGCTCCATAATAGAAAAAAGAAATCCCCCGTTAACATTATCGTAGGCCTTCTCTATATCAATCTTCAACATAAACGCCTTATGATTATTCTTTTTTAACCAGCAAATCAACTCATTGAGGACAAGAGGCCCGTCTAGAATGAATCTGTCTTTAAGGAAAGCCGACTGGGACACCGAGATCACGTCACCCATCACCTTTTTAATTCTAGTGGCTATCACCTTCGAGATCACTTTGCTAATAACACCCACTAAATTGATAGGCCTATAATCTTTCAAGCCTAAAGGGGTTTTTATTTTGGCAACTAGCGTAATATATGAGAGACTGTATTCTCTCCCGATAGAACCCATGACAAAAAACTCTTCAAATAATCGAAAAAAATCATCCTCCAACAAATCCCAAAAATGCTTTATAAACCTGAAATTGAACCCGTCTGGCCCAGGGGCCTTGTCAGAGCCACAGTCAAAAACAGCCTCTTTAATCTCTTCCTTCGAGAAAGCAGCCACCAAGTCATCTCTCTTATTCAAAGGAACTTGCTTTACGTCGTCACAGCTAAATGAAGGTCTACAAACCTGATGCTCACGAAATTGCTCGCGAAAGAACCGAAGAACCTCCTTTTTTACAAGGGCGGGTTTATCAACCCACTTATCATTCACCAAAACACCCGGTATACTATTAGCTGCTTTCCTACCATTGATACACCTGTGAAAGTACGCTGAATTTTCATCTCCCATGGACGCCCAATTAACTCGAGATTTTTGTCTCAAGTCTTTGGTTTTTAACCACGGAAGCTTTTCCACTTCTAGCTTACTCTCCTCCCATACCCACACCTCCTCTTCCTCTAAGTCACGGTCCTCCAAAACAGATTCCAATCGAGAAATGTCACTTTTTAGTACTTCCAAATGTTCCCCTTCCTTAATTGAAACCGATTTCCACCAACTCTTTAGCGCCACTTTAGCAGTCGTGAGCTTATTTGAAATAATCACCTCCGCAGACCCATTACCTGTAACCTTCTTGACCGCTTCACGAACCACCTCTTCACAGTCGTCCCGATCGAGCCATGAGTTAAACCACTTAAATGGCTTGGGCCCATAATTAAGGTCTTTCAATGTTAACAAGAGAGGGCAATGGTCCGATAACTCTCTAGGGAGAGCTCGAAGACACGCCCCATTCCATTTGTGAAAAAATTCTTGACACACCAGAATGCGGTCTATTTTACTCATCTTTGCATCATTCCCAATACCTGTAAGATAAGTGAACCTGTTTCCCTGCATTTTAAACTCATGCAAGCAAGTTTCGTCAATAAACAAATTGAAATCACGCGCTGCCCTGCCATTAAATTTCGAGTTTTTCCTTTCACTATCCCACCTAACGGAGTTAAAATCGCCTAAGAAAATCCACTTTCCCACTCCCCCCTGCATTAAGTTAATAAGACGTTCCCATAACACTCGTTTCTCCCCCACTTTTTGCGGCGCATACACATTAACAACATGTAAAACAGACCCATCTTCATTCCTATATAACACCCCGTTATTCAATTGACCCTAGGATTGAACAAATAACACATTAACACATGAATCGAGAATTTAATTTCTAACACACGAGGATTTAAAAATTTCAAGTTTTAACAAAACTAAGGTTATAACATTAAAACATGATTAAAGTCATGTTATCTTCACGACCTCGGAGTTTTAAAATCCTAAAATAACAGAGGAATGGGTTTGATTCAACAAAAGAGTTAGCGTAAACGTTCAACATTTAGCGCATCGGTTCTTGAGTCATCCACAATCATCTTCCGGCTTCCCAATCACCAAACCTAAGATTTTCCACACAATAAACAAATAAGGATGAGTAGCAAGTTGCATGGGATTGATTTAAAACCGATTAGATGTGAAAGTCACACGATTTCGAGCCAAAAGATCAAGCCTAAGGCCCCTCATCACTCTCGCTGTAGGCTACGGCTACCAGACCGTAGCCTACGATTTTGTTGTTGTTGTTTGTTTTTGTTGGGGAGGGTCGCCGTAAGCTATGGCCAATAAGCCGTAGCTTATGGTTGACAATGGCTGATATAATTTGGCCAATTAACCGTAGGTTACGGCCCAGTGCCGTAGCCTAGGGTTCACAACTGCTGTAAAACATGATTTTGGCTGGGACTTAACCAATTTTTGACCTCTTACCTTGCACCATAATATACCTTATGTGCAACTATGAACATGCTTTCGGATTCCTGAAAATCATGAATTTTGGGTTCTCATATGGGTCTTTAGTATCACAAAACCATATATTTCGAGATCTTTAGGATGAATCACACCAATTTACTTTATAAGCACTTACTACCTAATTGACCCGTTAAGGCTTGTTCACGAGCTATCTTCTACACTTATGCTCAAAGTGTTTACTTCCCATTTAAAAGGTCATCAATACCTATTTTGAAGACTCAAATTATTCATTACAACAAAGCGTGACCGCCTATACTACTTGTTAAATTGAGGGTCATTGAACGTCTCCTCGCGATATAAAGTATCAACGAAACTAATTAGGACTCTCATGACTCCCTCTCCTCATATTTGGGCAATTGGGCTACCGTACTCATCTAGACGAGATGATAGTATGGTTTTGTCTTATCATCCTACCGTTGTGGCGATGCCTCATGTCCATGGCCACGTGTGCCACTTTTCTCGGTCTAAAACGCCTGGTCCGAATACAAGGTTTCAAGAATTCCATATTCTTCCGAATGCCTAACACGACAAGAGGGAACAACTTCCTTATATTCATGCCACGCATCTAACTTATAACACAGTCATCAATATGAAATGGTTGAAGTCATAATATGACTCACCTAATTCGTGCCCCTTGAGTTTCAACTCCTTTCCTGAGCTAGGCCCCGATGTTTCTTGCTTGACGCCTAGATGTGTTCACACAGACATTTAGGCATTGGTTGTTAGTCACGATTTCAAACAACCACACACGTTTATCAACAATACGTCTATGCTAAGTATATCAACATGCTTTTCAATGAAGTTAGGCTTCATTGTGGCGTTTTATCAAACATTTGGTGGGCGATTTTTTGTAAGCTTTATTTAGTGGCCATTTATATCATTGTAAATTCTCAACCCTTTTAAGCCTATAATTCCCATCCTTGGCACTACAAATATACCCTCGCGTGTCAAACATGTGAGGGATTTAACTGTGAAAAACTAGCCCAGTTAGTGTAAAGGACAAAGGTTGTAACAGACTATTGAAATAAAGGACAAAGACTGAAAGTATTCTTTTTAAATGTCCAGATCCATAATTTTGCTTAAAATAAAGGACAAAAATTGTAATTTTGTCTTTGCTTTGTGTGTGTGGTATGTATTTTTGGCATGAAGAAGGAGACTGGGGAATGAGTTTTCTGGCTCCTTTTTGTTATTTCTTGGGCTTAAGTTTGTCACTTGACAGATTTGGCACCTTAAGATGCATAAATCAAGTTTTAAAGTTTTGTTATTAACCATGCTAGCGTCGAATGTTATTCGGGCCATTTTCCTAACGGATATAACCAGTTTACTAAGCCAAGGTGGAAATGCTGGAATTTCCCCGTCATTTGCTTGGTTAGAAATTTCAAATTATACATTATCACGAGGGTTATAATTAACAAGAAAATTTGAGGCGTTATATCCTATATATAATATATTCATTACTAACTATTTAATAGTTTTTTTATTAAATATGCAAATATAGCTTTTTAATATAAATAACACTTTACCATTTCCGTAACTAATTGTTTTCATTTCACTATAGAATAAAATAGAAAGTTATTCTTCATTTCTTCTTGAAAATTTTAATCCTTATTCTTCAAATTATGCCACATGACATTCTTTTTTATAATTTCATAATAATATTATTAAATTTCAAGTACAATTATAGTTGTGTAAATTGAACAGTAACTAACAGACTTACTGTGCTCCATTATTGTTGCTGTTATTTTTTACGTTTTGTCTGACCTCCACGTGTTGAGAGGGATTTTGTGCTAGGAGGGCTTTAGGTGGGCCACGTGTCTTTCTTACTTCTCCATTTTCTATACCGTACACCTCTCATTTCTCTCTCCTTCATACAACTTCCTCACTCTCTCTTTTTCACCGACCCGACAATCTCCACCGATTACCCACAACCCTGTTAAGATCCCCACTACATGGCGCGCAACTCACCTACATGGTGATGATTGTGTGCCGAACAGGGGGTTAAAGATCTGGAACGGGGATATGGGGAGTGATGGTGACGGTGATGACGATGTGTGGTAGTGTGAGGCTGAAAAATGTCAAGGTGGTGCTGGTGATTGTAGTGATTTTTTGATTGTGGGGATTGGGGTTACCTTATGTTTTGTCACATTTTGATTTGGTCTTCAGTTGTATGATGTGGTATCCTTTGTGGACGGTAGTGCCCTACGCCGCCTCCACCTCCACCTTCGTCGTTGGACACCTTAGGTGGATGGTGGCGATGGTGGGTGATGTGGGTATTGAATAGTCAGTAAAACAGTTACTGTTCTCCGTTATTGTTGCCATTATTTTTTACGTTTTCCCTAGCCTTCACGTGTTGACAGGGTTTGTGTGTTGGGTGATCTTTATCTGGGCCACATGCTTTCTTTGTTGAGTTTCTTTAAACAGTTACGTTGGTTGATTGTGGTGGGTTTAAGATATTTTCAAGTCAGTGGGTTTGTTGGTTGGCTATGATGAGTTCGTAAAATTTCCCGATAACCGCGACAAGGATAGTGGATGGCATGTTTTAACTTACAACCCATATGCAGCCATGTTTGTGTAAAACTTTGAGCCAGAGAAAGTATTATTTCGCTTAAGTGCGGGTTTGTGTTTTCTAACAAAATTCGATTGGTGTATTTGTGCGCTTTGGTGAATTTACCTTTACCTAATTAATTTTTGTTTCTTGCATTTTTAGGTAAGAATCAGTTTTGCAAAGTAATTGTTAGTGTTATAAGTTTTGTTGTATGTGTTGGGTTTGTAAATAGCTGAATCTCGAATACATCTTTCATTAGTGGTTGATGTTTGTGTGTTGATTTTGAAGTTTGATATTAACTAGTAAATTACGCCCGCCGCGGTAAGCGCGGCGTAGAAACATAACCGGCGCCGATTCGTGAAAACTTGTAGATTTTTCCGACGAACAGCGAAGTTACACCAGCGGTATTGCGAGGTCTGCTAATCGGATAACATAACGTTGAGAGTCGTATTGTTCCGTCGGTACGCCGGTGTGCGTTGCAGCAAGCAAAACGCGTAAACCGGCAAAAAACGATTGATAAAAGAAAACATCTACGATACTGGCTAGCAGCCGACGGCGTCGCTGTCATCGCGATTGCAAGGAACCACCACTTGAAAAAGAGGATTTACTAAGAAAAGTACTACGATGCCATTTTCGTAAATATCTCGGAACTAAAGGCTTTTTATTTTTGTTTTAATAATAAAACTATGCGATGGCATTTTCGTAATTACATCGAAAATGAAAGTTTTTAATTATGTGGTGGCAGTTTCGTTATTACAACCAACTTCAAGGTTCTTTACTAAAAATCAAAAGTGAATGTTTTGTTTTATTTGATGGCAGTTTCGTAATTAAAAGGAACCTCAAGGCTGTTTACTAAAAATCGATGGGAAATGTTATATATAATAATGTATACCCTTTATCTTTATCACCCTTATCTCTAACTCTTTAAATAAAATAATATTATTAAATTATAACTTCTCATTTATTTACTTTTTTTTCTTACCATTTTCCTTCCTTATCTTAAAAAGGTTTTCAAATAACGTCCTATGCCGTTCTCTTCTTTAATTTTTTTTAAACGGCCAATTAAACAACGCCGGGTACTTCGTACGCGGCCCCCCAGTGGCAAAGACAGGGGCACAGCCCGGCCCACCCCGGACGCACGAAGCCCCTAGCCCGCCCGACAGCCCGCTTCCAGGGAAAACCCGATCCACCTACCCGTCCGAAGGCACGACAGTAGTGAACCGGTAAAACCTGGCGAGATCAGGACTCGAACTCATGACCATAGGCCATGAGTCATCCATCATTTCTCATTATGTCCTTCGTGGGAATCGAACCTAAGACCTCCAAGAAAGATCCCTGGTCCATTCACCAACTGAGTTATAATTTACATTATGTTTATTTAGCCAATGTAATACACCTGTTTTTCTTAAAGATGTAACATTATATATTCAACCCGTGAAATAGATAAGGTTCTAATTTAGTTTATCACTAAGCCAATTTAATTGGTGCAACATATTAGCATTTTCTTTTAAAGAAACAGAAAAAATCAACCAGCATGAGTTCATATATTTGTTATTTATTAGCTATGAGATGCATATACAATCTTCCATTCGATGTCTTCTTTTTGATATTTCGTTCTTATTTCGATTTCCGTTTTGAAAATAACTTTTAATTTCAGAAGATTAATCTTGAATGACAATTCATCCGAATTTATTTGATAGACACATAGTTGCTAGAAACCATAAAAAACGTTTAATAGTTAAGTTTTACATGTTTACGATATGATGTTTTAGTTTTGATTGTGTTCATCTTTGTAGTTAATAAAAACCTTACAAAGTAGAAAATTCGGAATCATATATATCTTGTAAAACTTTTAAATATTTTTAAAACTTTAAAAAATAATAGAAACATAACATAATTAAATGGTCCCAAATGCGAAATTTCGACCTATCCTAAATGTGACAGTAAACAAACAGATAGAACATTTTCGTGTTACTCTAATACTCACGTTATTTTTATCCGTATGTTTTAATTAGATCATGTTATTTTAATTATGTGGAAAACATGCTAATACGAATAGAATTTAGATGTCTAACATTTGCAAATTATTATGATTTTGTATATTAGCCTTGTACATGATTAAACATTTGTACTGGCTTATAAATAAAATAAATAAGGTCATCAGATTATAGATCACCTCTCTTTTATGATTTAAATAATTAAAATAAATGAAGTATACGGATATCTATCATGGTTTTCATGCTCTTCCAATAAATTTGTAACTATTTTTCATTTATTGGCATGAAGGTACGAAAAGAAAAAAACAAGGAAATCAAGTGAAAACTGCGTGAAGTTTTGGCGGGATGAAGTTTATAAAGCTTACATATTTCTTATATATTTATTTGTATTAAAGATTAATTTCAACGGAAACATTTATTTGCTTTCTAGATTAAACTTTTATTTGATTACAAAACTAAATTTACTCGAGACAGGCTAAAACATATTAAAAAAATGATGGGCATGTTATGAGTTGTGATCAAGTTATAAATTCGTTAAATCTAATGTTACTCGAGACAGGTTGACAAGTTGAAAATAACGTGTATGTTATAAATAAGTCGTGCTCAAATTAGAAACTGGTTAAACGGGTCGTAAACAAATTAGTGGTTTATAAATTTAACTATAATACAACTATAAATGAGTAAAAAGATTAGTAAAGTAAGTGGTGCTTGAATTATTTTTTTTGAACGACAAATTTTAACACCCTTAGGGGCTGTTTGATAGCCTCTTAACCATTCAGTTGTGAATCATTCAGCATTCAGATTGTTTGTTTCAACATCTGAATTGAATGATTAAGTGCTGAACTATTAAGCTAATAAGAAATGCTGAATGATTCAGCTCTTAACCATTCAGGGCCTCTTAACCATTCAGATCATCTTAATGATTCAGCACTTAATCAACCAAACAGCCCCTTATTCTACCTTACCTTGAACTTGTAAAGATTTGAACCCATAACCCCATATTTGTAAGGGAGAACACCATACCACTAGACCAAGAGGTCATGAGTAAATTGTGTTTGACTTAAAACTACATTTTATATCTTCTACAATTCTAATTAAAACTTGAGTCATTTAATGAATAGGTTACATATAAAATCATTAAACTCATGTATTGAATAATAAAGTGGACAAACACATGATATTAATTAACTATATACATTTACAAAGTCAACAAATATTGAGTTTTATAGAATAAGCAAAAGTACTATATATTGACCCCTTCCCCACCACCCCCATTGAATTAAACCACCATCTTCCTCATGAGAATAAAGCCTGTAAATTTAATGAACTCATGGACTTCACTTGATACCACATTCAACCTATAAAGATATAAAAAAAGTACAACTATTATTGCTGTTTGTACAACTAGTTTTTATCATCTAACCTTAATATTCTTAACCTATTTCCATACATGTTTTTGCTGCTTCCAAACCCAAAACATATTGCAGATTTACAGGAATTCAAATTCAAGAACAGGGATGGAAATAGTGATTCTCTGATTACATTCATAAAAAAAAAGAAGGAAAAGAAAAGAAAACAGCAAAATTAATATTAATAATAATAATAATAATTAAAAAAAAACAACGTCATTGTAAAATCTTGGATCATGAAGAAACATGGGATCTTGAAAAAGATTAAGAATTTTCAGTTGTGAAGAGGGTTAGGACCAGATGGGACTAATCTTTTTGCTACACCGTATCTTGGGTCGATTTCATCTGGTGACGGCGGTGACGGTGGTTGCGGTGGTAGTGGTGGCCGGAGAAGGTGGAGTCTGTGGGATTGGAAGTGTTTTGGGTTGGATATGGTAGTGGTGGTGCAATGTTGATCATGGTGGTGGAGGGAAGTTTTTGGCGAATTGGTAGCGGTAACGGTAGCGGTGGCGGTGATAAAGATGTGGAGGAGTACGAGCAGGAGAAGAACTTTCCGGCGAGTTAATGAGAGAAAGTTCTTCATTTTGTTTTGTTGGGAGAGATGAAATGGTTGTGATATGATGGTGAAGGGAGTATTTATAAGACATGAGGATTATCTTATAACTATAATTTGAATTTAATGATCACCCTCATATTTTTTATAGATATATATACAAAATAGTTCTTTTTTGTTTATAATAATAACTTTAAGAGTCGTATACAACTTATTGTTTCAAATAAGTCGAAAACCATAAAATGTATTGTGTTACAGTCAAGTTATTCTACACAATGTAATAAAATTGAGAAGAGTGAGAAAGATATAAAAAACATAATACATCATGAAATATGACACAATGAGCCACAAAATATAACACGGTGCCAAAAAATATAACACGATGCTAAAGAAAAAAGACATAATGAATTGAAAAAATGATACAATGATGAAAATAAGAAAAAGACACAATGGTACATAAAAGACACAATGATATAACTTATAATACAAAAAGAAAAAAGAAAATAAAAGAAAAGAAATATTTTGCTTTGCTACGTGTACAACTCCGTTTTCAATATAATTTATGTCGAAACGATGATAAAACCATAAAAATGAATACGGTACCAATTTTGATCAGACGATATCGGTTAGTTTGTCATGGTAAAGAAAAAAAAACCAATTAGACCTTCTCAATTTTGAACAAAACTTTTATGGATAATTATTCTTGTTTAAATAAAGATAAATGTTATAGCGTTTACTATTATTTTAAAATTTTAAATATGGTAATTAATATTTTTATTTTTATCTTTTTTAATCTTGATATTTATTTAACTTATAATAAATAATTATGGCCCGCCTCTATTGCTCTTCCCTTTTTCTCTGTTATTCTCTTCTATTAAATAACAATACTAATCATATTTTTTTTATTTCTCTCTTATTAAATAAAAACATTAAATCATATTTTTTCATTTTCTCTCTTATCTATTTAATTTTTTTTCTCAACTATTTATTCTATTTTTTTCGTTTATTTGTAACAAATTGATTTTTATTAATTCATCCCCGTATACGGTATACTACACATAGTTTAACCTAACAATAAATAAGAAAAAACAAAGTAAAACGCTACAATTAGTAAATGGTATATCAAAGATTATTTTTTTAAAAGACATATCTTGATGACTATATGTGTTAACAAATCACCTTACATTCATTTAACCCATATAAGACACAAGTTTATTCATCTCATATAATGACAAAGCTTTTTTTTTTTTTTGAAATATAACTTTTTTTTACTCAACATATAAAATAACATTTATTCACCCCTTGTAAGACACAAATTTTCAACATGTAATAGTATTAACCAAAATCACACCGACATTAGAAATTGTCATTATATACAATACGATAGCAGCTTGAAATGTTTGTCAATTTTTTGTTTATTAGTATTTTAAATGTTTGTCAAAAAAAGATGAGATAAGGGACACCGTTTTTTTAAGCTCAAACTAAACACACATCTGCTTCTCTATCAACATCACCACACACACTCATTTTTCTCTCACACGTACACTCAAACTCATCTGTAACCTTCAACACCACCCAGCACAACTATCGTCGCCGACCACTTCTGACAGAGCGTCAATATCAGAACCAACAATACTATAGCCGAACCACCATTTCCTCTCCCTCTCTTTAACCGCATCTACGACGGAGGCCGCCATCTACACCACCACCACCACCACAAATGTTAGGGTTTCTTTAATAGGTTTTTTTAAACATGAGTGAAAACAGATCTAACCCTCGAGAGTACTTTGTCAGCCATCGGCAGAAACATTTTATGGGTTTAAAGTGTCAACACAGCCGTAAACCTAACCCACGGTCACTTTTATACCTAATGATAACCTTCTCTCTTATGCAATTCTAGAGTTTCAGATCTGCGCAGAACTGCTCTAACTCTAACCGTTGTTGGCTTCAAACCCTTCATCGCCGCTTTAAACCCTTCATCACTATTCGCCGGATATGGTCTACAAAATTGGAAACCTTGTTGCTGACGAGATTACCCACGTGACTGGAAAGTAGAAGGTGGCGGAAGCGACGACTATGCTGATGACGGTGCCACTATTGTTGGCTATCCAAGACTATGCTGATGACAATGCCTTTAGTCATCACTAGCTTCAAAAGGGTTTAAACGACATAGAGACAGGGACCACAACCACAACATTGGGCGGTTCTATGGAGAGAGAAAGCAGGTTTGGAGGAGAGAAAGCAGGTCCGAGCGATTATATACAGAGAGAAAACAGGTTGGGGAGAGTGAAGGTTGGGTTTACAAGAAGGAGCGTAAATTAAGGATTCTACCCCTGAAAGTTGACGAAATTACATATCATGCCACAAACACTATTCATGGACAATCGAAAACAGATGCTAAAAGGGTTTAAGAGTTTCCACCCTTAAAAGCCAAAAGCCAAAATTCAAAACAGAAAGTGCTTTTGAGATACACAAACAGCTTATTGACTTATTGGCTTCTTGGAAAAGCCAATAAGTCAATAAGTTGTGTTGAAACTCAATCCCAAACACCCTCATAATATAATTACCTAAATGAACACATTTCAAGAGTTTTGACCCATTTAAAGGAACATTTTATCTACTCATGAGGGCCTCTAACTACGGCTAATGTCACTTTGTAAACAAATGACGAGCATTATATAGTAAAGGCAATATTGTTTGTATTATCTTATATATTTATATATCAACTTTCATGAATAGTGCCTCTGTCACATGACAGATGCTGGTTGGGTTTTTTATTTAGCTTTCTATGTTTTAAGGGTTCACATAGTATCCTATATATTTATATATCAACTTTCATGGATAGTGCTTCTGTCACGTGGCAGAGGCTGGTTGGGTTTTTCTATTTAGCTTTCTATGTGTTAAGGGTTCATATAGTGTATTTTTCAGATAATATACCCAAAATGTTGTTGGTTCAGTTGGTGAGGTTGCTATAGTGTCAGACAGGCTGCCCGGGTTCAAGCCTTGCCCGAGTTATGGTTTAGTGGGTTACAGGTGTTAGCTTTAGGTGTAGTACATGTGTCCAGGTGACACAACACCCTTAACCAAATTAAATATATAAAGGGTGTATTTTCCAATTTATTTTTTCTACTGCATGCATTTTCAATTTGATCGGCGCCGCCTCCACCGTCTCTTACATCTTCGCTTCCTCCTCCGTCAGCAACACTTGGTATAATGGCTCGGTGTTGGATGATGGCGAATGTGGAGGTGGAACCGAAGGCTGCTGCAATAGCAGCATATCTTTTCCATACCAGACCTTTATTCAAAAGAGGGTTTAAGAGGTGTTGACTTCTACGCCGCCACTGTCCATCACCACGTCTTTCCTAAACGGTGACTTCTACGCGTCCCTGATGACTGTCTATGGTCGTTTTGTGGGGGCCTTTGTGACCAATACCTTGGAATCCTCCTCCGTCGCCATCATTGACTATTCTCCCCTACCTCATATGCCGTCATTACCATCGGATCGGAAGCATCACCTCATCTTCATCAATAGGTATGCACCTTGCTTTTCATTCGGATTTGTGATAGGGTTAGGGTTTTACAGGGTTGTTTCTGGGTTTCTTGAGTAGGTTTCCAATTATGCTAATATGTTCATGATGGTTGTTTTAGTCTTTGTTTATGCTTATGGGTTATTTATTATGTATGGTTTGTGTTGTTATAGGTTGATGTTGAGCTAAATCAGAGGTTTAGGTTAGGCTAATTAGGGATGTCATGGTGTTACTGATTTAAATAGTAGTGTATGACAAAACAGGTTTGTAATGTCGAGGGTATTGATGATGGTTGCGTTTGAGAATGTGATGGTGGTGTAAGATGGTTAGGCTATGAATTGACTTGGAATGTAAGGTTGATGTGAATATCTCAATGGCATGGCAAGGTTCAATTGCAACCTTCCCGGCAGCCATTTTGGTGTCGTAATGGTTTGCCTTTGAGCCTCTTTGACGTGGTTTGCTGACGGGTGACTGTCGTCTTTGCCATCCACTTTTGGTAGGTGGTCAATGGTGGCGATGTTACTGATTTGCCTATATGTTAATAATCAAACTTCTATGAATAGTGGTATTGCGAACCTGTAATTTTTGTTTTCGTTGACGGTACATGTGTCATTTGTTTGCAATTTGAGGATTGATGGTGGCGATGTTACTAATTTAAACAGTGGCGTACGAAAATGGGTTTGTAATGATGATGGTGTTGATGTTGGTTGCATTTGAGGATGTGATGGTGGTGTAAGCTGGTGAGGCTATGATGAGTTAGTAACACTGAACGTAAGGTTGATGCGAATGTCTTCTTGGCGTGGCAAGGTTCATGCAAGGATGGCACCTCATTACTTGCAACCTTCCCTGCAGCCTTGGTGGTGTCGTTTTTTCTAGACTCTGAGCTTGTTTCGTGTGGTTTGCTATTTATTGTGTTTGGCCAATTTGGTTTTCAAATTTGAGAATTGATTAGTTTTATTAATGCTTTGTATGTTTGCTGACATGATTGCCGTAGAGAGAAGAGAATAGGAGTTTGGTTCAAGAATTTTTTATAATCTATGGATGTTAATGTAATTAAACCTTGGCCTAATCTTCCTTAATAGTTATAGTTTCTAATTGCCATATATATGCTTCTTTACTTCTTTATTTAGTTGTTTCTTTGGATCCTTTGATTGGGCACTGCTATTAATTTGAATATGTTGTGATATCTTCTACCAATATGGTTTCTAAGGTGCTAAATAATGCGTTTCGTTTCATGTCAATTATAAATAGAAAAAAAACACACTTCTATTAGTATAATTGTTAGCGCTTTGATATTTTCTTGAGATATGAGGCTGTGATGTTGATATCTGTTAAATAAACCACTTGGCATGGCATTTTTGTTGCAGCCGTGGTGTTTTACTAACATAGTTGAGCTGAGCCCCTTTATTGTCGTTTCTCATAAAATTTGCTACCTATGATGGTTTAATTATGATGTGATTACCTTGGCTACCTAATGATGAAGACAATCGGTTTGTCTAAAGGCTTCTTGGCGGTTTGTCTATAAGCTTCTTGGTCGTCTATGCATTTGGTTGCGGTTTTGGCGTGGTAGCGAATGCTTCAGCCAAACAGAGATCTGAGATTCATAGGCTACGATACAAATCTAGAGTTGTGGCATGTATTGCAACCCACTACAGATCTCACCATTGGAGCTTACTATGTACACATACTGTAAAACTGAATTCATGTTTGTAGTCTTACATGAGGCTTTATATCAAAACACAATTTCATGTTTGTTGTGTTTACAATTGGAATTTAGTTTATGTTTTTATATTTTCAGATTGATTAATGAAAACTTATGGTGTCATTGTGTGATTATATCATCAAATATATAATGAGGGAAGACCAAAAATGATTTCTGGTTTCTTTATGTGTACTATTGCAGGTTGTTTCAGTTCAACCAATTACATGGAGCCTAAGAATATGTTCAAAAAATGGCATGTAAGTTGATAAAACTTCATTTTGTTAATGTATGTTGTTACTTTCCTCATCTTTTACTCTCTTAAATTACTTCAATATGTATGCATGATGACTTGGTAAGGCTTGGTTAATAGTTTTAAAGTTCAAAGGTTTAGGCATTGGAACTTTGTTGTGAACTTTAAGATAAAAATCTTCAACACCTTACGACTGGAAAGGTGATGATTTATATCAAAGTTTACTTAGATGACCATGCAACATTTTTATACAATAAATGGTTTCTGAGTACTAAGTTGTTGAAGAAGCTTTGGCTCTTTTCATGCTCCATATGATGTATACAAAAGTGAGTTGTTGATTTACTGTAATTTAAAAGGTGTGTTCATGGCTATGATGAGTTTGGCATAAACCGTTGTTTTAGCGTGGCAAAATCTTGCACGTAAGGGAACGACGTTGTCCAACGTGAGCCAAAGAGCCTTGATAAACTTAGGCGCAACGCGCCGTTTTGAATAATACTAGTTAGCTTAAATCTCTTGTGTATTTTGAATATCTGACTAAGTTTTTGAAACCGAAAAGTGCCATGAGTAATTGGATGGATTTAATTTCCGTTTACACATTGATTAAGGTGTTCTTAAAGCCAATCGGACTGTTTAACACTTTAACCACAAGTAAATTGGTTGGTTCATTGGTTTGCTAGTTTAACGATTTAACTTTTTGTCGTTTAAAAATTATATATATAAATTTTGGGGTCATAACATTATTATGCATGACTTGTTAAGTAACTCCACTACCTCTAGCTAGTGCAAGAAAACCAAAAGTATAAAAAATAAGGGTGATGCTATCTAGACAACCTCAAAAAAGCCCTAAACAACCTTTCTACGGACCATGGAGGTCCCCATGGGCTGTTGTGGCAAAATCAGGGAAAACCGACAGGTCGTGGGGGCCTCCACTGCCCGTCATAATATAGAAAAGTAAACAACGGGCCGTGGAGGCCCCCACGACCCGTCCTAATACGAGGTACGAGGTGTCAGTCTGAACTCCCTGCAAAAGCAGGGAGTTCAGACTGAAAAGTCTGAAAAGGTGTTTCACCACGGGCCGTGGGGGCCCCGACGGCCCGTGGAGGCCTCGACGGCCCGTAATAATGTCAGATTTAACCAAAACGTGATCGGCTTCTTCCTCATTTAAACCAAAACTTAAAACATCACCACCACCAAAACCCTCGTCCCATCTCGACTTCCCGGTCTCACGATGTCATATTTACAAAACTATTCAACCGTTGACTTGTCTGAGAATGAGTCTTACGTCTCTGAAAGCGTAGGGTATGAACCCAGGGTTCAAGTTGGTGAAGAGGAGGTTAAATCCGGGCTTCGTGGTAATGACGGGAAGATGCTGCCCGATCTCAACCAGGAATATGTAGTGGAACAAGAGTCATTTTTCGTGCCACCAAGCTACCCACAGTACACGTACGGGACTTACCATTCACGCGAGAGTGGTGCTAAGGACTTCGAGGAAGATAATAACGGCTCTAACCCGGATGATGACAACCAGAAAGATGCTTATGAAGGTGTTAACATAATAGTGGAACCTAACCCGGATGTTTCGTATGAAACCAAGCAGGTGCGTTTATTTATTTACACTAGTATATCTTTACATGTTTTAGGGTTTGTTGGATTGAACTAGTATATAATTTAGAGTAGTATGAATTTAGACTAGACTCTTGTATAAATTTTCAGGTATTCGTGTATGTTAAAGAGATGAAACAATGGGATTACGATAGAGCCCTTGCTAGCGGTTACGTCCTAGTGACCGGACGTTCTGTTTCAAACGGCACGGGAAATAATGCAAGAAAATTAGGATAGACCTGAGATGCGACCGTGGTGGCGAATACCAAACTATAGCCACAGTACGGGCTTCGGGTAGCAAAAAGATTAACTGTCCATTTATGTTAATAGGGAGGCTACGCAAAGACGGTTGGAAGTTGGAGGTTAAACACCTGAATCATAACCACGACCCTTTTAAACATGTTGAGGGCCACGCTTTTGCTAGGAGGCTGACACCACATGAAAAAAATATGGTGGAAACGCTTTATTTTCAGGGCATGGAACCAGCAAACATACAGTTGGACATTAGACCACAAAACCCGAATAATGTATGCATTCTACGAGACATACACAATACCATTAGCAAGATTAAGCACATAATTTACGGCGACAAAACTCCAATGCAGGTATTATTATTACTTACTATTATTGTTAATTATTATTATTATTATTATTGTTAAATATTAAATATTGTTATTATTATTGTTATGCAGATACTCGAGTGTATCTTGGTTGAAAAGAAATTTACTTACTACACCAAGCAGAATCCGGAGACAGATGCTGTTGAGAATATTTTCTTTTCACACAGGGTCTCGTACAATCTCTGGCGTGCCTTCCCACATGTGATGCTGAGCGACGCCAACTACAAAACGAACGAGTACAAAATCCCGTTTGTTCAAATTGTGGGTATGACGTCGACAAACTTATCATTTTGTATCGCCCATGCATTTATCGTTAAAGAGAAAACGAGTAACTACATATGGGTGCTAGAGAGGCTCAAAGATTTGCTGGAGAAGTGTATGGAGCCACGTGTAATTGTTACAGATAGAACTCTGGCTCTAATGAATGCATGTGCTACAGTTTTCTCGAATGCTACGAAGTTGCTTTGCAGGTATCATAATCAACAAAATATTATTATTATTATTATTATTATTATTATTATTATTATTATTATTATTATTATTATTATTGATTTGCAGGTATCATATTCAACAAAATATTGCAAAGTATCATAAAGCAGGATTTCCAAAAGAAGAATGGGAAATATTTTTACAGTATTGGGCTCGACTGTGTAAATCTGTTGACCCAGAGTCTTACGAATACAACCTTGAAGAGCTCTACAAACGACTGTGTCGGGACGGTTGAAAGGGTATATATTTTATTGTTTTTTTGCTTTACAAGCGTACATATTTTCTTTATTGACATCGTTATTCTGTTTTTTACAGGGGTTTATGACTACATGGAGTCAGTTTGGCTCCAAGATTATAAAGAAATGTTTGTGGAAGCATGGTCAGATGCAAACCTTACATTCGGTCAGAGTACGACCAACAGGGCCGAGAGTTAGCATGCTTTGATTAAGAGATACATAAAAGGCCCGAACAGCTCGCTTCACACGCTTGTGATGAAAATAGACAAAGTTCTGGAGTCACGGCGCGTAGCGATAAAGCACTTATTCGAATACAGTCGATCAACAAAAATGTGGAAACATGAACTACCGGTGTTTCAAAACGTAATCGGTAGGGTTTCCCATACAGCGCTTGATTTGATATTCGGGGAGGTCAACAAGATATAGTGGTTAATAGAAAAAAAGAGGTCTTGTGATCACCGACTCAAGATGACTTATGGATTGCCATGTGTGTGTCAACTGCAATCGTATGATATAAAAGGTAACATCATTTTTAGACTTACTATTTTTTAGGATATAATAGTCAAATTTATAAATGTTTGAAGTGTTTTGTAGACGACTTGTGTTGTATGGTTCGTACAAAAACAGAGGAAACTCTGCCGAAATTTTTATAAAAATCCGAAATTTTTGTAGATTATTGATTGTTGTTGTGATTGAATATATATATCAGGTATACAAGTGTCACTGGCTGATATCGATGTCTTCTGGACACGACTTGACTATTTGCCAGAAGTAGCTGAGAATCCCGAGTATGCTTTCAGTAGGAAATGAATGCATTCGCTGAGCAACTAAGGTCGCAACCGCCGCAAGTGAAAAAAAGCATGTTGCAGAAGATGAAGGAGGTGTTGAATCCGATAATGACTAAACATAAACCTCCTGAGGTACAAACCGATACTCGGGGGCGGCCAACAACAAGTGAAAAGCAAAAAAAAAAAGGAAGATAAGGCTGCGGTTAGTATTATTATTATTATTATTAATTTGATTATTGTTATTGTTGTTGTTGTTGTTATTGTTATATGAATTTTTCAACGTAGGGGAAAAAGCCGTCTAGAAGAGGTAAACAGTCAAAGGACAAACCGATTGTTTACGATGAAGATTTCCACTGTTGGTAGGGGAGAGGTACAAACTACTGATATACACATTCATACATGCATACATATTTATACACATATTAAATCTCACTGTTTGACGGTCACAGGTACAAACTGGAGATCGACAAGTATAAGAAATGGCTTCCATCTCAATATCATAAATACATTACAGACATTCGAAATGTCCGTGGAGAAGGTCACTGTGGGTTTCGATCCGTAACTGTGTGTTTAGGGTGGCAAGAGGATATGTGGCACTTCATCCGCACACAGCTTAAGAAGGAGTAGGAGGATAACACAGACCGATGGTGGCCAATTTTAAACCATGTAGATCACAGTTCCTACCATAGAGTATACGCGTCATTAGATTGGCAAGGAGTGGGACCAGCAACGGATGAGCATTGGATGGAGATGCCCTCCGTAGAATTACTGATTGCTCAGAAATTTAAGGTGGTTGTTCAATTTCTCTCTCCGAATGATCTCAGTGAGACTTACTTCCCTATGTTCGATGGTCCACGCAACATTGAAGAACATGCATTCGTATCGTTTGCTTTTGTTAACAAAAATCATTACATCAAGATTGAGTTAGCAGAAAGCGCCCCAATGCCAAAACTGAATTGGACATGGTGTGATTTTCGATCTGAAGAGGCAAGTGAGTGGGAGTCGATATATGACGACCCTATACAAAGGGTTGATGTTCCATCACCTCAATACTTCGACTTAACCTAGCTTATCGTATATTACCGTTTTTATCATGTATACTAAAATATTTAACGGAAAAAAATTGTTGTGTACGCTAATTTATGATTATGAGAAGAATTTACTTTTTATTTCTTATAAAAAACACAAATATTAAGCTTAGAATACATAAAACGTGCTAAAAACAAAAAAAGTTTCACAAGGGCCGTGGGGGCCACAATGGGCTGTGGAGGCCTTAAAAATAGAAAAAGATTGGCCGTGGAGGCCTACATGGTCCGTCTTTAAAACCTATCCACGGCCAGGTGTGGCCTCCACGACCGGTATGACAATTTATTTAAAAAAAATAAAACAAAACAATGAACCGTCCACGGCCCGTCCTCAAACTTATCGACGGTCCGTGGTGGCCTCCACGGCCGTCAAAACACAAAGCTTCCCTTGGAAGCTTCGTTTAATAATTAAATTAAAAAAATTAAAAAAAACAACGGACCGTGGATGCCTCCACGGCCCGTCAAAACACAAAGCTTCCCTTGGAAGCTTCCTATTAATTTTAATTTAAAAAAATAAAAAGAAAGACCATGGACCGTTGAGGCCTCCACGGTCCGTGGTGAATTCCTGAAAACCCCCCAAAACCAGCCAACCCCCCTTCGAATTTTCATTTCCCTCCCACCTCTTTCTCTCTCGTCACCCTCCACCACCTCCACCAACCAACACCACAGACCACCTCCACCAATGACCACCCCTCTCTCTCTCTCTGCCCTGCTCCTCCTCCTCCTGCCACCTCTCTCTCTCTCTCGCTCTGCCGTCATCCTCTCTCTGCCCTCCTCCACCACCACCGCCGCCACAGGTATTATTAATGTTATTATTATTGTTATTAGTTTTAAGTTTTTTTTTTTCTTTGTGGTGGGTTGGGGTGAGGGAGGTGGTGGTAGGTTGGGGTCAGGAAGGGCAGTGGTGGTGGGTTGGGGTGATGGCAGTGGTGGTTGGGTGGGGTGAGGGCAGTGGTAGTGGTGGGGGCTATAGTGGTGGTTGGGTGGGGTGAGGGAGGTGGTGGTTGGGCTGTGGTGGTGGTGGGGCAGTGGTGGTGGGGGCTGTGGTGGTGGTTGGGTGCGGTGAGGGAGGTGGTGGTGGTTGGCCTGTGGTGGGTAGTGGTGGTGGGGGCTGTGGTGGTAGATGGGTGGGTGAGGGAGGTGGTGGTTGGGCTAAACATTTAGGCGCGTGTTAACATAAAGGCGCGCCTTTATGTTAAACATAAGGGCGCGCCTAAACGTTTAGGCGCGCCTTTATGTTAAACATAAAGGAACGCGCCTTTATGTTAGACATAAAGGTGCGACTTTATGTTGAACACAAAGGCGCGCCTAAACATAAGGCGCGCCTAAACGTTTAGACGTGCCTAAACATAAAGGCGCGCCTAAACATAAAGTTGGTATTTAGTTTGTTTATTGTCATTGTTTTGGGATCTTTTAGACGACTTGTATTGTCTGGTTCGTACAAAAACAGAGGAAACTCTGCCGAAATTTTTGTTGTGATAATGATCTTTGTTTTGTTTTGCAGATATGGCACCTAAAAGGAAGCGTGCTCCCGAGCCTGAAGATGGGGATCCTATGGCGTTGGGTTAGATGACCGACTGGGTATACAGGTCCCACCACGATCCTTATCAGGTTGCCCGATGGGACAAGATGGAGTCGCATCCTGTTTCTGCATCGCGCGACATCGACTGGGCTACACTTTGTTCCATCGATGTGGCGGAGAGATTTTTGGAGTGGATCCCCGCCGACAGCCCGTGGGGGCGGATGTTTGCTGACCTCCACCAGGATGTGCATCGGCCGCTTACGGTCGAGTTCATCTCCACCTTTTGCTATACGCCGCTCCCAGCCGGTGCGGATCCCGATACTGATCATGATCGTGAGATACGGTTCAGGATGTTTGGAGACCTCCACACGTTTTCGCTAGACGATTGGGCTACGAGGTGTTTAGGGTGGTACACCGAGGACGAGCTCGTCCAGGATATGTACGTTGCAGGCTTGACCAATTTGCCTGATGACATGCTGATTGCATGGTGGCCCACTATCGGTGGTGGTGTAGCGTATGCGGCGGATGCCGAGAGGTATTATTATTATTTTCAAGTTTTAGCTTTATTAATATTATTATTGTTGTTGTTGTTTTTGTTTTTGTTTAGTTCGTTTAGGTTTTTAGTTCGTTTATTATTATCGTTATTTTAGACGACTTGTGTTGTCTGGTTCGTACAAAAACAGAGGAAACTCTGCCGAAAATTTTATAATTTTATTATTACCCTGTGCAGGGCCAGCAACATCAGGGACAATCTGATTCGTTACCTACACCGTGTGATTACCTGGTCTATTGCCGGGCGGTGTACGTCTAACGAAAGGGTCAATCAGAATGACCTTTTCTATTTGTACTGCGTCTTTAGGGGAGGCCGGTTGCGCTGCACAAGTGCTTTGCTGACTACGTTGTCGGCTACCCTCATAGGCATTCAGCCGGGGCTATTCCGATTGGGGGGTTGGTGACCGCTATAGCGTTGCGCGTATGCCCAGTGGGCTTGTGGATCCATATTGAGGACCAGAGATTACCGAGTCCGATGTTGCCCATGTATGATTATTATTTATTTATTATTTATTGTAATTTATAATTTACTATTATTATTTAATATTATTATTATTGATGTACGTTTCAGGCGGCTAAATATTACGACTATGCAGCAGATGAAGGTGGCGACCAGGGTCCCAGGCAGCCGTCCACCCGCATATTTCCAGCGCGCTTGGGGTCCAGCTGGCGACTGTGGTGAGCATTTTGTAACACAGCCGTTGGTACATATTGAGTGGCCGCGTGCCGAGGAGGTGGAGATGCCACACGTTGGCGACGACGATCCACCGGAGGATGTAGTGATGCCAGAGGTCGCCCCTGATGTCCGACAGTATCCTGCCCGCGTTTATCATGCTGTTAGGTTGCATGAGACCACGAGCCAGCTACTTCAGCGGGTTCTGGATCAGATTAGGTCGCTTCAGGCTGAGATGGGGTCGATGCGGGCTAATATGGAGGGGATGCGGACGGATATACGGTGGTTGGTGCAGAGCGAGAATGATAGGGGAGCACATTTTGGTATGGAGCCGCGCGGTGCGTCCACCAGTCAGCAGGGTGGGGCGTCCACCAGTCAACCGGGTGGGTCGGGTTAGCAGGACGGTAATCATTTAGGGTTAGCTGACGGGTCGTGGGGGTCGTTTTTGTCGGGTGGTTCCTCTACGGGCCGTGGAGGCCTTGACGGGCTATGGGTGGTTGTGCAAATAAAAAACCCTAATGTGTATATAACCGGAGCCAAAAATAATGGTATAAATACGGGTTGGTTGTTAAGGTACGTTTTCTCGTGCCTGGGCACTTTGCCCATTTTAAAACAGCCTAAGCCATCGTGAAAGTAGCCTGACGTCCAACGTGTTTAATTTTTTTGTCTTTTATAAACTACATTCGTTTTATTCGGTTTATCAAAGGTTTTGACAAGTCCTACGGATCGATTCTTAGCACAGACACACACATATATATAAAAGAATATATCAAAATGTCACTCTAGATTAACATGCAATTCTTAAACATAATCCAGAGAACTAAAATCAACAGTAAATTAATAGAATAAACATATGCTATGCAATTATGCAAAGATCCTCGTTAACTAAACGTGACATGCATGGGATCTTGAAATCAATGAATTGACGTGAACTTGAAACTTTCAATTGTGAATGGTGCTGCAGTGGGAGAGGTAGCCCGCGAAGGTGGAGTCTTTGGGTTACGAAGCCGAAACGGGCCATGTGTTTTGGGTTAGAGATTGTTGTTGTTGTCGTCATCGTTGTTGTTGTTGCGGCACAATGATGACCACTGCAGCGAAGGAAAGGTTCAGGCGATCTGGTGGAGGAAGCGGCGGTGATAAATAGAGGGAGTAACAGCAGCAAAAGGACGTTGTTCATCTTCTTTAAGTTAATGTTGGGAGAGATGGTGCTGATGTTGAAGCTAGGGGGTATTTATAAACACTATTGGATCATTATAACTAACTTTAACAAAATATAAGGATAATCTTATCGCTAATTCAAATTTCAATAGATCACCATCATATTTGTTGTATTATTTTTTTGTACAATGTATGCTATATCAACAGTAACTAATTTGTTGAATTATTATCATTTATAAATGTTTGTATAAAAAGAAACAGTAGAAGTGAAAAAGCTTATAAGAATACAATGGTTAGAACTATTATATATATATTATTGGAAACTTGATGAATAGTAACCATTTTTTTCCCACACCACCATTTGAAAATAAATATAGTAAGTTTCAAACTAAATTACAAGATTGATTGGTGGTGTAATGGTTTGAGATTCACTTCATTGGAGGTTGTGAGTTTGATTCTTGGCAAAGAACATTTTGTTTTTCTTTTTTTATACAATATCATTTAATATTAAATACATTTGGTTTCATATTAAAATACAAGATTGATTGGTGGTGTAGTGGTTTGAGGTTCACTTTCTTAAGAGTGAGGTTGTGAGTTTGATTCTTGGCTGGATCATTTTCTTTTTTTTTCTTTTACAACATCATTTAATATTAAATACATTTGGTTTCGTATTAAAATACAAGATTGATTGGTGGTGTAGTGGTTTGAGGTCCACTTTCCTAAAATTGAAGTTTTAAGTTCAATTCCGAGCTCGATCATTTTGTTTCTTTTTTTCTTTTACAACATCATATAATATTTTTTCCCACATCATTATTTTATGTTAAAAATTGTGTTGGTAGTGTAGTGGTTTGAGGTGTCTTTCCCTAAACGGATGTCTTAGTTTCGAGACCGGATTTGAGGCAAACATTTTTCCAGATTTTTTTGTGATCGCTTAGGCTAACATTGTCGCATTGATATCCTAATAAACCAAAACAATAATGACAGTGAACGCGCGGCAACGCGCACGGAGAGTAAAACTAGTTACAATATATTAATAAATGAATGAATAGCGTGACAAAATGAATAGTAATTATAATAATATTTTATTTAATTAAATATATTATTATTTTACTATATATTATTTTATTTAATAAACTATATTATTATTTTATTCATATTATTTTATTCAAAAACTTTATTATATTATATACTATTAATATAAATAACATAATATTATCTAATTTCGTTACAAATTTCATGTATTACCTTATGTGTAGATTTCTTTATTTTTTTAACGTTTACAACCAAAATGGAATCTCGATTGTATAATTCATTGATTGATCAACACCTCATCTAAATCTTGATTGTAAAACGCGCAACGGGCGTGATTTTATACAACTAGTTGTATTAGTTTAAAATGAGAATTCACTATTTATAAATAGTGAATTCCATTATTTTATATTCTTTTGTTTTTTCACAGCTTATTATATAATATATATATTAGTTGTTTCGCTTTAAAACACAAGTTGTGTTAATGGTGGAGCGGTTTGTGGTGAATTTTTATTGCTCAACGTCACAGGTTCGATCATTGAGGGAGGCAATTTATTTGTTTTTTCCATTTTAACAGTTTTACTTAATAATAAATACAATTGGCTTCATATTTAAATATCAAATGTGTTAGTAGTGTAGTGGTTGAAGGTCCATTTTGTTAACTAGAAGGTTGCAAGTTTGATCCCGGTAAGTTGCATTTTTTTTTCATTTCAACAGCCATATTTAATGTTAAGTATAATCTATTTCATATTAAAACACAAATGGGTTTGGTAATGTAGTGGTATGAGATGCAATTTTTTCAATAGGTCTTGGGTTCAATACCAAGCTATCACGGTTAATTTTTTTTTATTTCAACAGTCTTATTTGATGTTCTTAATCAGCTTTACGCATATTTCAACAACCTTATTTGATGTTTTTAATCAGCTTTGCGCATACAGTAACCGAGTAAAGAAAAAGTTCAAGATGAATCAGAGATAGTTACGTTATATGTATATATGATAGAAAAAGTTAATTTTTTTTATATTTATTGTTTTATAGTATTAGATTTTTTTGAGGAGCATTTTTATAGTATTAGATATTGTGATGATGGTACACGGAAACAAAGATAGTTACGTTATATATATATGATAGATTTATTTATTTACTTTAAAATTGAAACTGCTTTAAAAATCTTTATCTTTAATATGTTTACGTGATTCAATATAATATGATTGTGTGTTGACCTAAGAGAAATAATAATGCTACGATTATTTCCCCATCAATGAAGGATAAACCGCATCATATTTTAAAACTGACTTAGATCATGTGTAGTGAATAATGAGCGTGAATGCCTCTCAAAACATCCCAACATCGCTCCTGGGGCGGTTTTCTTTCTTTTCTTTTTTTTGGCCTTGGCGTGAAAATTTTCATGGCGTGGATTTCTTAGTTTTTGGATGGTCAATAAGATCCTTCCACTTATAGTGGAGAGCGTGGATTTTACTACCCAATACATGTGTTATTTAAAAATCATTGATAATTATTATATATTGTTTTCTATTATATTTTATACTAGGTTAAACAGTAAATATACCCAAAAAAATTAGAATTGAATTTAGGGGAGAGATAACGTATAAAGCCCCCTTAACGTAAGAAACGTAAGAAGCGTAAGAAGCAATCTCAGCCATTAGATTAACGATGCAGATTAAAAACCCTAACCATACCTAGGTTAAAACAGACGCACTCATTAAAATTCAGACGCACTCATCAAAATTTCAGACGCACTCATCAAAAATTTCAGACGCACTCATCAAAATTTCAGACGCACTTATCAAAATTACAGACACACTCATTGAACTTTGGACGCACTCATTGAAAATTTTAGACGCACTCATCAAAACCCAAAAATATTCACATACCTAAATGATTTTGGCCGCACTCCTTATGATTTTGGACGCATTCCATGCAACAATATTCAATTTCCAAAATTATCATCAAACGCACTCTTCTCTTTTTGGACGCACTCATTCTCTTTTTAGCCTTATTTTTTCTCCTGACACTTTAAATGCACTCTATCCCGAATATGTTTACTCAACTGTATAAATTGTAGGAAAATGAGGATAAAAAATATGTGGAAATCGACATCTTCTCAATTGAAAATAGCATTTATTGCTTCGTCTATCTTTCCTTTCACTGTGTTTACATAATCATAATCGTTTGGAATCACGTCATCTCTATAACCAACAACCTACCTGAACTGTGGTGGTGCCGGTGGTTGGATTTATGCCGACGTCGGCATAAATAATAAGCGGTTCGGCAGTTAGGGCACATGTTAAGGGCGTGATATATGCCGACGTCGTTGGTGAGGGATAAGGGACGGTTGGAGAAGAAGAGTGTCATGAGGTGGGTGCATCGAGGGCAATTGACTTGGGCTTTGATGTGGTCGTATTTGTCGGAACTTCCTTCCCATTTATGACGACGGCTTTGTTGTTGTTGTTGTTGGAACCCTAGGAGGAATCTGGTGGGTCGACTTGGTTGGTTTAATGAACAACGGGTGTAGTGGTGGTGATGGTGGTGGTTGTCAGATCTGGATCGGTTTGTTTCAAAATGAGAATGGGTTAGGTTTAGAACAAGGAAGATAGGTTTTATTGTGTTTAACTGTGGTTAGGTTAAATTGACATGTGTCAATCTCTGGTGCTTCTTATGCTTCTTATTTTAAAGGACTTTATATTGTATACTTTCTCTTGAATTTAGATTACACTTGAAGTTACTTTAAACCACATTTAGGGTATGTTTGGCAAAACTAGCTGGTAGCTGGTAGCTGAAAGCTGGTAGCTGGAAGCTTTTTAAATATATTTTGGTGTTTGGCAGAGTAATTGGAGCTTTTAATAAAATGTATAAAATGACCAAAATGGGCATAATTAAAAACTTGTAAGGAAAGTATTTATTTTATTTTTAAAATAGAATGGGTATTTGTGTCATTACTCATTAAAAGCTTGTAGCTAGTAGGAGCTTTTTCTTAAACGCTAGTACTAGTAGCTTTTCACTATAGAACCTTTTCTTCAAACTAAAAGTTTCCAGCTCCTTCAACCAAACAAAGCTTTTTATTGAGTAGAAGTTTTTTCTTAAAAGCTTGAAGCTCCTAAAAGCTATTAAAAGGTCCTCGCCAAACATACCCTTAACCTACAAAGAAATAAAAAGCTACAACTATTATTGCCGTTTGTATAACTAGTTTTCATCATCTATTATCTTAACCTATTTCCATACTTGTTTTTGCTGCTTCCAGACCAACAACATGTTGCAGATATTCACAGGAATTCATATTCAAGAATAGGGATGGAAATAGTGATTCTCTGATTACATTCATAAAAAAAAGAAGGAAAAGAAAAGAAAACAGCAAAATTAATAATAATAAAACAACGTAATTGTAAAATCTTGGATCATGAAGAAACATGGGATCTTGAAAAAGATTAAGAATTTTCAGTTGTGAAGCGAGTTTGGACCAGATGGGACTAATCTTTTTGCTACGCCGTATCTTGGGTCGATTTCATCCGGTGACGGTGGTTGCGGTGGTAGTTGTGGCCGGAGAAGGAAGTGTTTTGGGTTGGATATGATAGTGGTGGTGGTGGTGCAATGTTGATCATGGTGTTGGAGGGAAGTTTTCGACGAATTGGTGACGGTGGCGGTGGCGGTAGCGGGGATAATTATGTGGAGGAGTAAGAGAAGGAAACTTTCCGGCAAGTTAATGAGAGAAAGTTCTTCATGTTGTTTTGTTGGGAGAGATGAAATGGTTATTATATGATGGTGAAGGGAGTATTTATAAGAAAAGGATTATCTTATAGGAGTAACTAATTTGAATTTAATGGATCACCCTCAGACCATGTGTAGTGGGGGGCTCCATATATGGAGCCCCCCTTCTTGATTGGTCCACGTGGCTGCTGAGTCAGCATGGAGAGAGAAACTGAAAAAGGGGTGTAGTGGTGGGGCTTTATATATGGAGCCCCCTAATCTGATTGGTCCACTTGGATTTTATTTTTTATATTCTTTAAACTCAAAATAATTAAAATAAAAGGTAAATAAATATAAAAAAATTAGAAATAATATTAAAAAACACACAACTAATATTAAAAAAAAAGTTACAACTAAAATTAAAAAAAAGTTACAACTAAAATTTAAAAAAAAAATTACAACTAATATTAAAAAAAAAATTACAACTAATATTAAAAAAAACCAAACACACTAGAGGTCATATTTTTTCAGGATTTGTTGCCTGTGAAGCATAGCGAGGCGTAGCGCGTCTCCGTCGAGGTCTTCGATCGGTTTCGACAAAAACTCAATGTCTTTTTCCCTCTGCCTCGCCTCTTGGAGCTCGACAAACCTTTTATTCTCCACCACTCTCTGCTGCATCGTCTCCAAACGTCTTTGGCCAAGGTCGCGAATATCTTGAAGTCTACGGTTCATTTCTTCGAAATCATCCTTCAAGCCACCGCCTGCTGCCGAAGACGACTCCCCCTTCCCACCCTTTGCTGATCTTCTACCGGGTGGTCTAGGCATATCATACTGCTGCTGCTCCTCCTCCTCCTCATCCTCGTCCTCATCAACCAAATTAACATGATCACCTAAACTCACATAGCGAGCATCGGATGACGGTGTATCCGGATCTCGCGTCGAGGAGGAGGTTTTGCTACGTTTTGATGGTCCTCCTCCTCCTGATCCTCCTCCTACCACCGACCCCATAGGCGGTACCTGAGCCCACTTAGGACTTTTTCTCAACATCTCCCAAATTTTCAAATACGGAAACGGTTGGCGGGTAGATCTCATCTCGTCCAACGCTCTCGTCAACACACCATCATCACCTTCCCCACTTCCCCTGTTGTCCATACAACGCTGGTAAACCTGAGAAAACGCGTGATATCTATTATTTATGTCCGACCACTTTCCCGATACGGAGTCGTTCTCTCGATACTCCCCTCTACCCATCACACCAAAAAAAACGCTCGAATCCGAATCCAAAACTCAGGAAGATGTTGATAGTTGGCTACAAAAAAAATTTATACGATTAGAAAAATATAACGAACAATATATATATAAAAAATAAATAATATATATAAAACACAAACAATATATATATAAAAAATAAATAATATATATAAAACACAAACAATATATATATATATATAAATTTACTTACAAACTAGTGGATCCTCCGATACGTCGAGCCAGGCTCTCGCTAAAGCATATTCCTCGTCTTGGGCCCAACGTTCTATTTGTTTTTTTTGACGAGGTTGGGTAGCATCTTTCTTTTTATGCGAGCGTTTCCCGCGCCCGCTCCCACTCCCACGCCCGCGCCCCCCCCCCCCCCCCCCCCCCCCCCCCGTTGAGAACCCTCTGGTTCGTCGGTCTCCACTTGAGTTTCTGGCACAAGCTCGGCCTCCTCTTGAGAACCTTGGCCATAGTTTGGTGGAGGAAAAAATTGGCCCGGTTGTCCATAGTTTGGTGGAGGATAAAAGTGACCCTGGAGTAGTTGGGCGTATTGCATTGTGTTCGGGTCAAACTCCGCCCAATTGGGTGGCAGTGGAGTAGTAGTGTTTGGCCTCGAATTAGGGCGACCCGGGACCCCGAATGGTGAACCGTATGGAAACATTTTTTGTGTTGTAGAGATGATTGTGTTGTGGTGTGTGTGTTTTTTTAGTTTATGGTTGTATGTGGTGTGTGTGTTTGTTTATTATGTTTATATATATATAAAATCTAAAAAAAAAAAAGTTACCGTTCAAAGAATTAAAAAACCAACGGTCAAATTTTTGACCGTTTCCCTCGTCCATGTGTCAGCAGCCCATTGGTTGTTTGATTTGTTATATAGCGCTATGGCTATAACGCTTTGGCCGGAAAAGAGAGCATAGCGCCCCACCGTTCCGGTGTTCCGGGCGCTATGTTTTAAAAAATCAGTTGGGTAGCGCCCCAGTACGTATAGTCTCATAATTTTTTTTATAGATATATACAAAATAGTTTTTTTTTGGTTTATCATAATCACTTTAAGAGTAGTATAGGACTGTTTCAAATAATTAAATCTTAAACTATAAAATGAATTGCAGTACAAATATCGATGTTCTTTAGACGATATTAGTTTTATTTGTTACATATAACCGACTCTTTGTATATCTTATGATAAAAAAAATGCTTCATTGTGAGTACAACTCCATTTCGAATGTAATTTTTGTTGAAACGGCGAGAAAACCATAAAAACAAATACGGTACCATTTTTGATCAGGTGATATCGATTAGTTTGTCATCGTAAAGAAAAAAACCAATTAGGCCTGCTCTGATTTTGAACAAACATTTATGGATAATTATTCTTTTTTAAATAAAGGTAAATATTGTATCGTCTACAATTATTTTAAAATTTAAGATATGTTAATTAATATTTTTATCTTTATATTTATTTAGTGTATAATAAATAATTATTGCTCGTCTCTATTTTCACTTCCCTGTAATTCTCCTATATTAAATAGTAGTATTAAATCATAATTTTCCTATTTTTCTTTTCTATTAAATAGTGATTATAATTTTTTTTCATTTCTCTCTTATCTATTTAATTTTTTTCTCAACTATTTATTCTATGTTTTTGTTTATTAGTAGCAATTTGATTTTCGTTAATTCACCCCGTATACTACACAGAGTTTAACTAGCAATAAATAAGAAAAAAAAGTAAAACGTTATAGTACATCAATTTTTTTTTAAGATATATCTTGACAACTATATGTGTTAACATATCACATTGTATTTATTTAACTCATATAAAACACTAGTTTATTCACCTCATACATTGACATAACTTTTTTTTGTTGTAAATATAACTTTAGTTACTTAACATATAAAATAACATTTATTCACCCCTTATAAAACACAGGTTCCAACATGGTATTATATAAAGATACAATTGGAAGAGTCGGCCGTGAGAGGGCTTTACTGTAGCTATCTCACGGCCGACATCATCCCACGTTTCCACTGCTTTCATCTCAACGGCAAAGATCAAAACCCAAAACACCCATCTGACGGCCGACATCATCCCACCTGCTTCCATTTCAACGGTGAGGATCAAAGCCAAAAGACCCAAAAAAACACACCCCAAACCGCCCAGAAAACATAGCTTAAACGCCCAAAATCGTCGCCCTGTTGTTGATCCGTGAATCCGGCTGTTACCTTTTTTTCCGTCATCGTTACTCTTGATTACAGAGATAACACGCGTCTTAGCCGATCTGCTAAAAAAGAGAGCATGCATGTTGAAGAAGCTTGGCCTGAGCCTCACCGGAGGTTTAGGCGACCGGTTCTTACACCGCATTTGTCACCGCATCTGAATGTACAAGTATAGATACGAAACGAAACCAGATCTAGGTTTGCTTGAACCATAGGTAGCCGACCAGAAGCGCATGTGTTGTTCGCCATTTAGACTTCTGATCACAACGAAATAACTGTTGCTAGGTTGGAATTGTGGATTAAAAGATTGGGTTGGTTAGAGGAAAGAAAGAAATTACTTTGTTTTTAGGAGAGAGAAAGAGAGTGTTGCAGGTGTGTCTTTTGCGTCTGCGTGTGTGTTAAAGACATAGAGAATAGAGAGAGATATGAGTGTGAGTGTACTATGTGAAGGTGTGGTGATGACTACACCCTTCTTTTAACTATTTAATATTTTTGCTTTATGCTTAATATATAAACACACTAGCTTAGTACCCGTGCAATGTACGGGATTCCCTACATTATTATTCATAACGAATATAATTTATTATACAAAGGAAGTAAGTTACGATGAATGTTGATTATTGACATTTTCAGATTAACGAATTTTTTTCGGTTCATATTCTAAATAAGTTGACATGATTTCTATCTATTTTACTAATTATGAGTGTTAATATAACTCTTAACAACTTATACCGAGGAGATTGACACAAAGTGATTTGTATAAACTGGTTACTTTTGCGATTCAATTAACCTTTTTGAGACCTTTATCAATATATCCAACATAATATTAACATGCAATACCAAAACAAACAATCAAGTACCATGAAAAATAAAACCAAACATAATATCATAGCTGCATTGGTAAGTTCACATAGTAGCCAGTATTAAAAAAAATTACTATAAAAAAAACATGGAAAAAGACAATACGACGTAATTATCAAACATTAAAAATTTGTCTTTTGGCCTTGCGCTTCTTAATTTCTTGTTTCTTCAATTTGGAAACTGAAGTTAGAAGAAGCACACCTTCAGTCTTGATGTACCTAAATGTGGCAATATTACCATTTTCTATTTCATTTGCCTTCAACCATTCACCCCAATTTTGAATAGCAAACCTAATTTCTTCTTTTGACTTTTCCATACGAAGCGACATTAGAACTTAAACACCGTCAAGATTCCTTACAGTCATGTGACTGCCTTGTTCAGGTTCCGCCATCTTAACAACTCTGCTTGGCAGACGCTAAGTAATGTAAACATATAATGATTTATAATGAAATCTAAACAAACATATAAGTAAATAAATTTTTTGAATAAATTAGTAAGGATGTTAATATAAAGAGGAAAAAATATAATCACAATACGATTCAGAGCAATAATGGTGAAGTCATAATATTCTTTAGCATTTAATGTAGCTATCATTACGTTGTATGAGACAAAATATAATAAAAGAGACATTCAACCTATTTAACGCAATACAAAAATACAGAGTAGTGATATTAGCATATAATATGCAAGTATAGTAGTTGCATTTTTCTTCAATTGCATTGATTTAGAGTTGACCATGCTAAATTACCACTAGACACACATAACTTTCCATCTTTGATAGATAAAAACATCAATATATCTACAAATTTTGTCAAAACTCTTTGGGACGGCGTCTAAAGCTTTTAACATGACCACCATCACCCACATAAATATCTAAAGTGTTGTCCTACTAAAGGTTAAAGTTACATGAACATTAACAACATTCGAGTTTATTAAACATACTTTATACAACTACTTAAACCTAAAACAAAATAAGAACAAAAAAAATCTATATTTTGATAAATTATATCATTAATCCACTTTCTTTACAATAAATAATATGGAAAACATTTTCATTAAAAATATTTAATGATCTATTGCATGGATAAGCCAACATAACCATGGATGAGAAAGACCATTAGTGAGTTCAGTTTACATGCTTTCTACATCTGGACAAAAAAAAATTAAAAACAAATGTTCTATCACATGAAGCCCCATCAACTTATAATTCAACCCGTGAAAGAACATAAAGCTGCACAACTTGTTCAATCTTGATTCGACAAACAACACAACCATGATTCTTGTCTTTGAGTATGACAAACCGAGCTCCTTATCTGTTTGGCGTGCGTATATATAACCAATTGTATTCAACATGTCCACACCCTAAGCTGTCGCATACTTAATATTAGAAATATGGTTTAAATTTTGTTTTAAAGAATTGATTTTTTTTCTTAATAAAAAAGAAATAAGATACGAATACATCTACACTGGAGAGACTTAATACTTCAGCTTTGGCACGACAAACAAAATCCTCTTTGTTTCCGTGTAATAGTCGCGCAAACTACTTTTTAAGTAAATTGCTTACCTTTTCTTTTCTTTCATTCTACACAATTGGTTATATAAACACTCAGCTTTTCAAATTTACATAGAGAATTAAAATAATAAAATATATTGTTGTGTACTGCCGGATAATGAAATGGATTTTAAACGCACGTACCTTCATCTTTTCCTGCATCTTTTGGGATTAACCTGCTCTCCTTAAATAAAAATATCCAAAGGAGCTATTGATGCCATAGCAAGTTGACCAATTTAGTCTTCAAATAAGCTTATTTCCATAAAATAAAATAAAACTGCAAATATGGTACATTGTCAATGATTGCATATCTTTAATAAACAGAGAGAAGATAAAATTTTAAAGGTTGCAATTCCTGATTTTTCTTAAGCATCATAAACTTGTCTTTGATCTGGATTCTGATGACTTGACAAGTTTCTCCTAAAATCTATGATAGAACATCTAGTCTTTAACTAAAATGTCATACTGAAAAAATAGTTGTAAATATGTTAAAAGTAACAAAGAAACACCAAATGCACTCTTTTTAGGTTTTGGATAAAAGTTATTTCTCAATTGAAGCACAATATGAATGCTTGCTCAGATTGTGTACCTCTCTTGAGATAAGTTATACTTTTCAAAAAGCTCTCTTAAGATGAGAAGCAACCACAATACCCCGCAATCTAATTCTACTACAGATCAAACTAAAAGAATTGTGTGGCCCTTTTGTGATAGGAATAAATTAAAACTAACATGGTTCGTATCGCATGGCAAATACGCTACCACTTCCATTATACATTATTGCAGCATAATTTAACACAACCAATTGAGGGTTATCTAAGGTGATGTTTCAGTAACTACCAACACATTACATGTTATTGACCATGTTGAACCTAACAGCCAGTTTACACTTTAAACAACTTTTATGTTACAACGGTGGAAATTCTTCTCTCCAATCAGATGTGGTCTTAAAACTAAACAAAACCTCATCAAACGAAAAAGTGAAAGCTGTATTCAACTTTTTTTACTTCTCATCTTATTTATGACGCCTCTATTCACATTTCACCCTTCTACTTGTTCTTCAGCTCCTTGCAGGTACTTCATGAAAACAAAACAAAACCTCGTCAACTCTTAAATTTCTTCATGTAACGCAAAATCATTGCAGTGAAAATCAAAGCGAAATAATAACTAATGAATAAACTGAATGGTTGGATAAAGAACAACATGACGATCCAGTTTCACCATAATTGTTTCAGCTTAAAGAATGTCCTACTTGACAATACAATAGAGCCTGATTGTTACAACAACATAGCAGAGTAATCAACATTAAAACGAAGGATTAAAATAGTGAGAATGCATGTTCAAATTTTAAAATAATAATTAAACCCGAACACTCATAGCAGGAACTTTTTCTTAAAAATGTTGTTAAAAAATTTGGAATCAAAATGAAACTAAATAATAAAAGTAAGTGGAAGTAGACACTAACATAGATGATAATGAAATTAGACGCAAATACTAAAATAGAACACCAGTCAGAAATAAACAATAGAATTAATAAAAAAACTAAATACATGCTATCTAGTTGCTACTTTCCTTTTTCCCAAATCAATCCATAAGTCCCTCAACTTTGGTAAATATGCACCATATTTAATTAATAGTTTAATACAATTCAGTAACGAAGCTGGTTTAAAGCAACCGAACCTGTGAATGAAAGAAAGGTAGAAGGATGGACACCAAATTGATGAGATCCAATCCTGGTTCCAACCAAAAACCCTGATTTTATTTCTGATATCAAACAAATCAAAGAAAAATAAATCTAACAAATTGAATTGCAGTGTGTGATTAAATTAAGAACAGACACGGGTTGAACAACAAAAATCCAAGAGCATGGACACAATCACATATCCCCAATTAAGAATAACAGCTAAGATAAAAGACACCCTAATTTTAAAAAATTCCAAAATAACAAAACAAATAAAAAATAATAATAACAGTTAAAAGGAAACTCATAATACCCTTTTCCGTTTGATCTGAAGTAGAAAAACACGGCCAACGATTGAAGGAGAAAACGACGGCTCCTGAAATTGGGAAGAATGAAAGGTAAACCCTAGATTTATTTTGTTAGTTTGATGAAGGAAAGAGAAGACAGGAAACGTTTTAGGTGAATAAATAACAAAAACCCCTGTTTTAAATGGGACCATCCATAACCCATTAGAATTATCCATAACCCATTTTCTTGACCCATTAAAATGAGCGGGAAAAAGTAAAATGAAGCCCTCAGAAAGTGCCAAGTGTCCCTCACCTACTTTTATTTATATATAATAGTAGACTCCTTTCTATTAAATAAATATTCATTTACAAAGCAATTACCATCTATTATGCTAAATTTTGTTTCCTTATTAACAAATTAAGATTTAACGTTGGTGCATTGCAATATTTCATCCTTAGTTGAAGATTTTTTTTGTGATTCTAAGGAAGTGGTATAAGTGTTGTAAAGTGTTGTTTCGAAGTGTTTGGGCTTTATAATAGACATTAGTGTACAAATAGTAGGATTAAAGGGTGTTTGAATGCGTAAATGATATACATCGGCTAGGTGGAGAGACACAGATAACGCCATCATAAAGCATGCATTTTAGTGTTATCAACGTAATTCGTGTAACGAAGCTAGGTTGTCGCCGCAAAGCGCGACGCCGGTAAAAAACTAGTTACTATTAACAAAAGTCACACCAACATTACAAATTGTTGTTATCTATAATACGATAGTACAATTTGAAATGTCCGTCAATTTTTATTTATTAGTTTAGGATTATTCGGTTGTGTAGCACATGAAAACTTCAAAGTTAAAGTTAAATATGCTTAGGTGAGAGTAGTACTAGGATGGGAGACCTCTTGAAAGTATGATCCACCGAGGCAACCAAAAACAAAATGTGAGTTCATGGATAGGCAACTCATAGGGGGCAAAATGGATAATGACGGCACGAGAGGTCGGATGTTACAAATAGTATTAGACATCCCTTAATTGTGGAGCACATAAAAACTCTAAAGTTAATCGTGGTTAGGTGGGACTAGGGGTGTTCAACGAATCGAATAACGAATTTTTGAATTATTCAAATTGAATTTCTAGAATTTTTAATATTTTTACCTGAATTCGTATTCGATTCGTATTCGCTTAAAATTCAATTTATTTGATTCGAATAAATTCGATTTAGTTCAAATTACCGTAAATAATAAACTGTTTTACTTTTTTTTTTTTTTTTTTTTTTGAAAAGAAAATTTCATTAAACAAACGACAGGCCTCTAATCAAGACCCGCCCCACCAATTACAACATATACAAGGGGTATTTAACCCAATCAATCCAATCGACATCCTTAAATCTAGAACGGTACTTCAACCAAAAAAATGAACAAGTTTTCACACTAGCAACTATCTCCATCACTTGAGGTGTCGAGTTTTGAAACACCTTTTTGTTTCGCTCCTTCCAAATCATCCAACAAGTAATCATGATGATGCCTCGCAAGATCTTCCTTTCCCATTTCGATTTTTTATCCACCACTTGGAGCTCCAACAGATCATAAATAGAACTCGGCCACCAACCATATAATTTGGCCCAATTCCAAATATAATTCCAAACTCCAAGCGAGAATACACAGTTAATGAAAAGATGAGTACCTGTTTCATCCATAGAACTACACAGAGGACATAGGGGGTCAGGGATATTTACATTCCTATTCAGTAGCGCCATTCGAGTCGGAATGCGAGAAAGCTCTAATCTCCAATTAAAAATATTAATCTTCAAAGGTATCCAAGTCTCCCACTTCATACTCTGGTTCGAAGGAAGAAAACGATCTTTAAGCAGCCATTTTTTAACTTCTGCCACCGAAAATAAACCATCCTTATTCGGAGCCCAACTCCAACTGTCAGAAGCCTCATTGAACTGAACTTGCGAGATGACAAACAACACATCTTGTAATTCAGATACAGCCGCTACAGTCTCTGTCTTCAAGTTCCAAGCACCTGCAATAACTACTTCATTTCCAACCTGCATCAGCCGATCGTTAACAACAGCATCCTTAAACTTATCCTGCGCGTAGAGAGTAGGCCAACGAATCATAAACGGCGTGTCACCGAACCACACATCTTTCCAGAACTTAATATCCGCCCCATTCCCTAAGATACCCCTGATACAATTTTTAAACAACGAGTCACTAACCACCAACCTATCCAACATCCTAACAATGTTCTTCCAACACCCGGTATACACATTCTTAACCGGAAGAAACGACCAACGACCTTTCCCTCCATGAATGCTTTGGATGACCAAACGCCACATACCAATTTTGCTACTTTTGAAGCGAAAAGCCCATTTGGCAAGGAGAGCCGTATTAACATCAACAATCTTGGCCACGCCCAATCCACCATTCTTTTTGGGTCTAGTAACCTTCTCCCAAGCAACCCAATGAAGCGCTTTACCCTCCCTACCCCCGGACCATAGAAATTTTCTCATCATCTTCTCAATTTCCTCCACTACCGCCACAGGAGCTTTAAATAGAGAAAGATAGTATACCGGTAAACTCGAAAGCACCGACTTAATTAACGTAAGACGACCCCCCATAGATAGAAGTTTAGCTTTCCAAGACTTTAATCTATTACGAATAGACTCTAAAACCGGCTCCCAATTAGAAACTCTATTCATATTAGCTCCAACTTTTATCCCGAGATAAACAAAAGGAAGCTTCCCAATTCTACAACCTAACACATCCGTCATACTATTTACCTCCATATCCCCCACTCCCAACCCATATAAAACGGACTTATTAATATTAATTTTCATACCCGAACAAAGATGAAAGACACGAAGGATACGATTAGTGTTTTCCACATTCTCCTTACTCCATTTTCCAAGAATCAATGCATCATCCGCATAGAGCATATGAGAAACAACCGGGCCCCCACCATTCACTCTCACACCTTCCAACATACCTATATCAATAGCTTTAACAATCATACAAGCTAACGCCTCCATAACCATAAGAAACAGGAACGGAGAGATCGGATCCCCTTGCCTAAGACCTTTATGGCACTTAAAATCATAAGTGGGCGAACCATTGACTAATACCGCTGAACGAGCAGACTTAAGGATCCCTTTCACCCATTTGCACCATCTAGTTGGAAATCCCATTTGTGACATAATGGAAATAAGGAAATTCCAGCTCACATTATCATAAGCCTTTTCAAAGTCTATCTTTAACATAAACACCTTTTGCTTGGTTCGCTTAACCCACCCAACAATAGTTTTAAAACTAATATAAACTCATTATTTTTAACATATAAAATACAAATCTACAAAATTGATAAACAACAATATGTCAAAAACGGGAATAGTAAAAATAGTAGAGAGTATAGTTTGTTAGAGGTTTATGATGTATAAGATAAATATGTAAAATATGGTTATGGTGAAAGTTGTAGAGACTATGGATTCTCAGATTTTAACCAAAAGTTAGAAGTTCTTTTTTTCAATGTGTATATTTGTGTATATAATAATGTGTATGTGTGTATATATATCTAAAAAAATATACATGTACTGTTTTTATTCGAATTTCGAATATGAATTTAAAATCATAAATTCGTATTCGATTTACGGGACTCGAATTCAAATTCTTAATAATCGAATCGAATTCTTAGTAATCGAATCAAACTAAGTCGAATTTCGAATTTTTCGAATCCAAATTGAATTCTGAACACCCATAGGTGGGACTAGTACCAGGATGGGTGACCTCATTGGAAGCCTCAATTGGGACAGCCAAAAACAAATATTTGAATTTCTGGATGGGTAACTTATCTAAGGTAAAGCGGACAATATTGATGGTAAAATAGGCCAAATGTTACATAACATGAAAAACGTTCATGAAAGATCTATCCGAGTAATAACTGAGAATACAACATTACACAAATATATAATTTTAAAAATATATGGATAGAGGTGAAATTTCAAACAAGCACAAATAACATCCAAACAATTTCTTCTAAAAAATAGCAAATGTACTCCAGGTTCTCTTTTATTCTTCATATTAATTCAGTTTTATAAGAAGTGTAGGTTCCTACATTTATTATTACGACTTAACTTAGAACCATTTGATAAATAAAACATATTCAGTACATTACATATTACCATATATCAAATGCTTATAAACTTATTCAAATTCATTCATACGACAACATATATAAAAAACCCTATTATTTTTACATATAGTGTTTGATCTTGCATCACATGTTGCTGTAAGTTAATTTGGCTTGTTAATCAAATTGTGAAGTGGGTTCGGTCCAGATGGGACTAATCTTTTTGCTACTCTGTATCTTGGATCGACTTCTTGAAGCAGCGTCGGTTGTGAGTGTTGCTTTGGTAGCCGTGGGAGAGGTTGCCCATGAAGGTGGAGTTTTTGTGATTCAAAGCAAGGAGGATAAGGGTGGTTTGGGTTGGAGATGGTGGTGATGGTTGTGGTGCAATGTAGTCGTAGTTGATCATGGAAGCGGCGAGCGCGGTGAAAGGAAGTTTTCGGGGAACTGGTGGAGGAAGTAGTCATGATAAGGAAATTAGGGAAGAGTAACAACAACAAAATGTCTTCCCATAGAGGTGGAGTTAACGAGAGAGACTTCATTTTCTTAAGATTTTTTGAGAGGGATGGTACGTAATTGTGATAGTGAAAAAAGAGTATTTATAAGAGTTTGAAGATATGCTACTTAATTATTTAAATTTTAATTAATTTTATTTCACTTTATTATCATTTTTAGTTGATTAATTGTAAAAAACTGAAACAGTCAAAGTGAAAAATGTTATAACAAAACAATGCTTAAAAGTTTATAGAAAAACTGTTAACATTTTATAAAAGTGTATGGTAACTGTAAAAGTTTAATTATTAGTTAATAGTATTATTGTTATTAAATTAAGTCTTTAAAGATCGAAAACTATAAAAAAAAAACTAACATTCCCTATTCAAAAAGGAATTTCAAAACTCAATTATTAAAGACTATGTTCTTTAAAGTTTTATACTTATAATTTCAATGTGACAAAATTATATTTAGACAAAACGTGAAACTAGGCAATCAGGTCGAATATCACGAGTTTAAATCTCAGCAATCAGGTCGACTAATAAACAACAAAAGATTAAATTAGGCATTGCTCAATGCCAATTCAAAGTACGGAAAAAATTAAACATAATTATCAATTATTAATATATAAACCAAAAAAGGAAAATGAATTTGGTTAAAAATATAAAGACATTAATAACAAGATGTAATGTTGATCATTTATTCATCATCTTGGTTTGAAATAGGGTTTTCGTCTAAAGTAGTATATGTTTAACCTTAATTAAAATCTATAATTGATCGGTACTAGAAACCAATACATCTTGAATACCGCTGAGTTAAATACTTAGGAAAAGAGTAGTCGGATGGTTTAAGTGATTTGTTCAAATCTTGGTGCAAGTCCATAAATAAGAAATGAAACAATTACAAAAATGGTCTCTATGACTCTATGGTTTAGTCCAATTTATGGTCTTGATCTCTAAATGGTTTTTTTTTTTTGCACTGACAGTCCTAGTGGTTTTTATTTTGTTACTACCAGTGCAAAAAAAAAAAGTTTAAGGACCAAGGCCATAACTTGAACGAAACCACAGGGACCGTATTTGTAATTCTTTCATAAGAAAAAATATACTACTAGTCACATTGTATGCACAAACCCAATAGTAATGGTGCCTTGCATGGATATTAGTAAGTTTTTATGTTAAATGCGTGTGAAAGGAGTGAGAGTGTTAAAAACAGTGAGAGAATGATCATCTTCTTGAGATTTTCGTGGGAGAAATGGTAAGGGTGAATTAGTGATGGTGAATTAAGGCTGGATTTATAAAGTTAACGAAGACAAATCACTATAATGTCATATTTATAATGTATTCCGGAATGAAAGACAGGTTGAAATAGACAAATAACAAAAGTATGAAAAACTAATGTTTTTTTTTAAATAATAATATTTTATTTCATTTCATTTCATTCCGTGACTAAGAAAATTACATCAAGATAGCAGGCAATAAAACATAATCACTAGCTCATTATACAAGTACTCAGTACCCTTGCACCACGTGAGAAAACAACCTAGTTTTTATTGATATGCATTGACTAAATACACGTTTAAAACGTTTCAGTTTTACCGTATTCTTTAGATCTCATACCTTTAATTATAATTTTTCTAATAAATTTACCATTTTGGCTTTTTTAGAGATATACTTTGATCAAAACGACATCTTTGATATAATTTATTCATCTTCAAACTTTTTCCCTCTTATGTTCGACCCAATTAATTAGGAATTAATGGCAACTGAGTTTGTAAAAGAATCAAAATTTTGGAAGCGAGAAGATAAGTTTAAGTTATAAATTTTATGTTCGATAAATTCTATCGTTTCGTATATGAATTTATTAATTGAGTTATATGTCCACTAATTTAAAGTCTCACATGGTTAAAACTTAGGTAAGATAAACATGTGTTCACAACTCAAGGCTAGGTTTTGGCTAAAGTTTGTTACGTGAAAGGTAGTTCAAACTTACCAAGCGATTGATAAATGGTGCTTCAATCAAATAGATTTAGCAGCCTACAAGAAATTTTTCTCATAAGCCAACTTCGTCCTAGGCATTATTGGAGTTTAAACCCATATCACTTCTTAAATCTTCTATCTCTGAAATCAAACATACTCGCAGTAAGATCACATGTTCCTTTTTTGTGATTTAAAACTTATATCTAGAGATAGCTCGGACAAAACTCATTAGCTCATTTGTAAGCCAAATACCCATTTAAAACTCAAAACTTAAGATCTAAAAGACATATTTTTAGTGGCTCAGACATGATACCAAATCTTTAATGATGCCACCCCTTATATCTATGTACGTAATGCCACTTGTTTTAAGATTGATTCCATCCGAGTTTAACTAAGTCTGAGCCCTCCAAAATTAAATAGGCCAAACTTGAGCTTAGGCGAGTTTGAGTGGGGCTCTTTTTTACCTGATGCATGATAGAGGCGAAATACGCGTACGCTATGTTTCTAGAAAAACACTTATTACGCTATCAGAAGTTATTTCGAACATTACAAACGAACATCTATTTATATTGTATTCCTACTCATTGAGCTTGGTCAAAGTGACAAGCATGTTGACTAGAGGCTTAAATGAATACAAAACATAACCGACGTATTAATTTGGCTCGAAATGCCGAACATTCTAGACTTAATTAGAATAGGATTAGTGGATTTTAATAACCCCAAATCACATATTAGCAGCTGCCACTCTCAACTAACCACTTGACCATCACTCCAACTTATTTTCCTCTGTCACTCCCTAACTAACTGAACCCTAACCTAGTTAGTTATTTTGTGATGTGACACTATTCGACAAGACGTCAGTAGTTACGACTAGTGCTAACAATGTCTCCACTGCTCACAATGGATTGTCGAATAGAGCCATAGTATCCACCCTCTTGATCTTTGTAGGCGCGCCTACAAGCACAAGATGTAGTTCTTTAAACGCACGACACTAACTATCAACCTCATGATCTTTAGTTCTTCACCATAAGAATGAAAAGGTTGGCCATTCTAATGAAACATGTCATCATGATACTAATGAGCTCTGACACCACATGATGCATGACTAAAGGAAAAAAGAAACTAGGTTCGTTAATGTTGACGAGGGATCAATAAGTTTGACTAGTTCTACGAATGACACCCTTACGGAGATGTGAATTAACAACACCTTGATAACCACCCTCATGATTTTTGGGACGTTCTGCCACCTACAATCACCAAACATAGTGATTCATGGACCATGTTGCATTTGTCAAGACCAACAAAGCAACACTCAAATCAGGGCCGGCTCAACCATATTGGGGGCCTGAAGCGAAATAAAAATACGGGGCCCTATTTATAAAAAATAAAATACTGAAAAAAATACAAAATTCGTTGGAAGGAGGAATTGATCTTCTGACCTTCTAGTTAACACCTCCCTGCACTAACCAACTGAGCTAATCCTTCTATATGCTCTAATCCAGGTTTATTTTTATTATATATAATCGAACTTAGGAAAATTATGGGGCCTTTAGAACTTGGAGGCCCAAAGCAAAAGCCTCATTTGAATTGGGCTTGAGCCGGGCCTGACTCAAATATCAAACCATCAACCCCACGGTCTCCACCATAAGAACGAGGAGACTGATTTACTCCAACGCAACATGCCATGATGATACGACAATCTCTAATATCAGTTGACATGGGAAGAAAGCAAAAATCTCTAATATCAGTTGACATGGGAAGAATGCAAAATGCTAATTATGCTCTAGCAAATATTTATATAAAACTCACATGGGATAACTTTTTTTATAATAACATTACTTCTTTCAAACATAAGAGATGAGCCTTCAATTGTATCTTACTTTAGTAACATACTCAATGACTCATTAAGTTGAGTCTTTAACTGTCTAAGTAATCAATATGTTGACTAGAATAATCAAAATATTAATTTTGGTCAAAATCATCAATACTCTATACTTAATTAAAATAATCATCAATCTAAAATAAAGACTAAGTTATAAAAATTATGTGATAATTATTTTTGTAAGTTTTTTCACTCTGTTTCCACTGTCCACGGATCCATATTTGAATAGGTTATTCAAATTACATTTCCTCACCAGAGTCATATTAGAGGGTGTTTGACTCTTTGGGGTTGAGTTTTAAAATGAATTTCTAGATGGTTGCGTTTTGAAAACGCAAATAATCAGTTTTTAGTGTTTGAGTTGAATTTTGAAATGGATTTTTAGGCTATCAAAACGCAATAATCTAAAAGCAGCTCCACCCCTACTGCAGCAAAATGTATAATCGGTTTTCAAAAAGCAATCCCAATACAAACACTGGCCTAAATACTTGCATCTTTTGTCAAGAAAAAATGGTAACATTTCATCCCAAAAATAAAGAAGATTAGACTAATCTTTAACTACTCAATCAATCAATCTACTAACTTCTAGTGCAATGCAAGAATCATAAGTTAAGAAGTCAAGATCAAATCCTCATATGTGGACCCTTTTTGCATATCAAATTGTATTGTGTGCATGAAAAATGGTACATTTGCTTCTTTTCCCTACATCATTAGCATTTCATAGTCCATTGGTGGTCCAAACAAAGTCATTTTATTGGAGAGTTTTGCAGAACAACTCCAAGAAACTAAGAAACCCCTTCCTATTGGCTCTCTTAACCATAAACATGAAATCATTGCAACACTAAAGCAAAAACATCACAAGATTTTATATTAAGTAAACATTTAGAAAAATATTCAGATAACTTAACTAAAAAAGATCTTGAAATTTGAACATGTTTTCAAGAAACATAACAAAGAATTTAATTTAAAATAAAAATGCAACTTTAACCTCTTTAAATCATATCTTGAGAAATATGCAAATAAAAGCCAACATAATATATTTCAAAACTTTTTTCCGGTTGACCTGTTTAACCCGTTTGATTCTAGTCTTCTTCTGGAGCAGGGAGATTGAGATCAATCATATCCGAACAGGATGGGGCCTCGTGATCCATAGCTGCATAATGATCGATTGGGCGGTTGATAAAATGAGACCTCTTGTGACCTCCTAAAGCTTGCCCTGATTTAAACATCCTAAAACAAATCGGGCATTCGTGTCCTTTGTTCTTTTTAATCTTTAGTTTGTAATCGTATTTTGGCTTTCGAGTAGGCGCAAAATCACCTTCTAGACTGTTTTCACCATTAACGTTTTTGGACCCGAAAGCATTATTCTTTTTGTGACATGGTCTATGCCCACCAAGCCCTTGAAATGAAGTGAAAACCTTGTTGCAACTTAAGCATTCATACTTGTTTCGTTTTTTACTAGGTCCATCGCGTTCTAGCTCAGGATTATACGAATCATCATCAACACGGATTCTTTTCCTTAAAGAATCGCGATATGCAAATTCTTTGAACAGGTTCCTTCTTATTTCAAGTTTTTCTTCATAAGACAGTTTCGACTTCTTGTTTCTGTCACCATTTCTAAGCCATTCCTCAATCGAAACATCCGGTTCTACTTCTCTAGTCGTGTGATTCCCATTCCGAAAGTACTTGGAATCAGAATTCTGGAATTCAAAACTATCAGCATCTAAAACACTTGATTTCTTACTAAACTTCATCTCGCCTGAAGACGATTTTAACTCCAAAACAGCAGAATTGTTGTCTGATGTTTCTACAACCGAATTAACACCACCCCAGTTGCTAGAATCCTTGGACAACATCATCAAAACCATAGCAACCTCTTCTTCTTCCAGTTCATCAATATCAGAAACAGAAGATGACCCATAATTGTAATTAAAAGAATATGGTTTAACCACAAGTTTCATGTACCTTTTGGACTTAGATCTTGTCACACGGGCCGGGTCTTCAAACTCAGGCTCTTCAGTATCCGAATAGCTATCGATAACTACCTTCTCTTCAGGATCAAGATTCTGATCACTTGTCCAAGAATGATCATAATCCTTAAAGCTTCGATCTTTCTCCGAATGACACGCCATATGACCACACAAAGCTTTCAAAGATTGAAACCCTTTTCCACATTGCTTACAAATCTTCTCATTTGGGTATGGAAACGTCGAAGAACCGACCGCTCTCCATGACTTCTTAGGATTCTCCCTCAACCCATAACTACCATTCTCATTCCCATTTATCCCAGTAATCACATTAATCCCATTCTCCATACCATTCCCATTCCCATTGATCATCAAAGTAGAAAACTTCTCATCTGATTCAGACGAATTCGCAGCCGCGGCTGCAGCTATCATATGAGACCTCATGTGTCCTCCTAGTGACTTCCCACTTGGATACCTCTTATCACACAGCTTACACACAAATCTTAGTTCATCTTGTTCTTCTTCCATCGATACAAACTCGATATTCGATTAGCACCTGATCAAAACTGCAAGAATCAAATAATAAAACAATACCCAATTGATATATTTATAGAATATATGTATGTATTTATGTATATGTAATGTAATATGTATAGTAAGAAAGAGAGGCAAGTTACGCACTTACACTACTACATGAAACATGTTGAGTGAACAAATCCAAGAAACAAAAGATGAATAAACGATGGGAATTATTATTATTATTAATATTAATAGAGTGGATCTAAGTAGAGCATAGTGCAAAGGGTTTGAATAGAATTAGGGTAAAATAATAAACAACAAGTGAGAGATTAAATTGGTGAGTTCTATAAGATGAGACCCAAAAAGAAAGGAAAGAATACCATAATTAAGCACAACTGAACGAGACCCGAAATTAATATAAAAAAAAGGTGAGGAACAAATCAAAGATCTAAAACAGACTGATGACTGTTTCTTGTAGTTGGATGAGAATTACATGCATGGAAGCAAAGTGTACTGAAAATAAGGTGTGGCATGTGTAATCAACAGAGTTTATTTCGTAGGTTTCATCTCACGGTTCATATTTTATTGGATCCAGTTTCGAATATATATCCTAATTAAGGTTTTTTAGATGGGTTATCTTTTTTTTTTTTTTTTTTTTTTTTTTTTTTTTTTTTTTTTTTTACGTCGGTTATTATGTTCGAATATGGGTTGATCCGAATTATGAAGAAAATAAATAAAAAACAAAAGAAATAATAGATGTAAAAAACAAATGTGTTTAAAAAAATATATTAGCTATATATTTCGGATTTGAATAATCAGATCGGTTTTGATGCAGGAGCATCGTTTATTCATAAGTTTGAATTTGTATTTATTTTTATTATTTATTATTTGAATTCCGTATTTATCTTTGTCAAACCCTAATTCCTTCCGAACTTCTCGGAGGCGGCAAACGGCGAATCTGGTTTTCTGAAGATTGCATGGCGGGTCGGGACAGATACAAGGAGGATACTTGGTAAGACGCACCAACAAGGAAAGGCAAGAAACGTCATGAAGACTTGGGATCGAAAGAGAAGGGACCTGTGACGAAATTTTTCGTCTCCAACCTTCCTGAGGGTTGTGCATCGGTTGATCTGGTTGGCGTACTTAGAGGTTTTGGGAGTATCCAGGGGACGTATATTGCACGGAAATATGACAAGCTAGGTAAACGGTTCGGCTTTGTTTCGTTTGTCAACGTTAAAGATCCGGTGGAGTTAGAGAAGGATATGAAGGATGTATGGATTGGCTCGTACAAGTTGTTCATCGTATTGGCTAGGTTTGTAGACGGGGAGAGGGTGTCTAGGAAGGAAGAGAAGAAGTGGGTTCCTTTGAAGGAGAAGGATAATGGCAGTAGGGTTCCGGCGGTGGAAGTTGTCCAAGCGGATGGAGTCGATCAGAGTGGTCCTAGTAATGTTGAAGGCAGGTCTTTCAGGGACACTTTGGTGGGTAAGAACATTGTTGAACCTGTGGAAGAGTTAGTTGTGGATGATGGGTTTGTTGGGAACGTGTTATGGAAGGGGTGGGCGTTAGTCGGAGTCACAAAGAACTTGGAGACTTTGACGGCATTGAAACGGTGGTTGATATCTGTTAGACTGAGCAAGGTGCAGATTCGGTATGTCGGTGGTTTATCTGTGGTGCTGGTGTTTGCGGACAAGGAGATTATGATGGATTTTTTGAGTACTAAAGAAGTGTGGAATCCTGTATTTGAGACGCTGAGGATGTGGGAGGGACAAAAGTGTTCGTCGGATCGTATTGCATGGTTAAAAGTATACGGTATTCCTTTGTTTTTGTTTGATGATAGGGTGGTAGAGATGGTTGGTTCGAAGTTTGGTAGAGTGTTACAGTTGTCTAATATTGATGAGAATACGGAGGATTATTCGTATGTGTTGATTGGTGTTCTAGTTAATTCGGTAAAACGGATTAATCAGGTATGTAATTTAAAATGGAGAAACGACTCGTTCACAGTGGTAATTGAGGAAGAGCTCGGGGAATGGATGCCGGATTGTATTGGTGTGGATGATGAGGATGACGAATTGGAGGAGGTGATTGAGGGGCGGTTTGAGGAAGTTTTGGTTGACCCTGTTCAAGTGGCGGAGGTGGAAGAGGTTCCTGTTAGTGATAAGGTAGGAGGGGAAGGGTTGCATGGGATGCATGAGGATAGTATACGTAATGTTGAATGCTTGCCAGTACATGAAGTGTCCAACATTGGTGGTAACTTGGATGAAGTCGAAGGGTTGGATTTTAGCATGCCGGAAGCTTGTGAGTTTTCGGGTAGTAAGAAAAAGAAGCGCGGGTGTTTTCGTAAGAAATCTCGTTTTGAAAAATCGCCGTCTCCGACGGGTGCCGAAAGACCTAAGAAAAGGGCTCGGGATGGTGACGATCCTTACGACATTGACCGGTTTATCTTCAATGTTCAAGAGGTTCCACCGGTGGTAGTGGAGAGCGTGGTGGGTCAGGAGGAGCTAGTGGTGGAAAGGAATGAAGGTGACGGGGAGGATTTGGTGACTGTGGGGGTGGATTTGAACCATGAGGTCAAGGAAACTCTTGGTTTGGGTCAAGCTTTGGGTGCTACTAACATTGAAGGTTTTGAAGAATCCCTTAGGCAGATGATAAATAACGAAGGTTTTCAAGCTGTTTCATCATGAATTGTATTTCATGGAATATAAGAGGGCTGGGGTCTATGACGAAGGGTTCTTGGCTAAGGAAGCTTAAGGTGGCGAATGAGGTTGGGTGTGTTATGATTCAGGAAACACAATTTCAATCGATCGATGGTGTGAATTTGGGAAATCTATGGGGGGCGGGAGATTTTGAGTTCGAGCACGTTGATGCAGTGGGGCGGTCTGGGGGCCTTTTGTCATTATGGGATCCGAAACTGTTCACGAAGGTGTCCGTTTTTAAGCATAGGTATGTGCTCGGGGTGTCGGGGTACTTGAAAAACGATGGTCAGAAGGTGTCGTTTGTTAATGTATATTGTCCCCAGAAGTTAGTCGATAAGCGGGTGGTTTGGGAGGTCTTGAAGAACCTGGTTACCAATGACGATGAGTTGTGGATAGTCGCTGGCGATTTTAATTGTGTGAGGGACCGGTCGGAACGAAGGAACTCTAAGTTTCATGAAGGGGCGACTCGTGAGTTTAACGCTGTTTTGGATGAGATTGGGCTTCATGAGTATTCTTTGCGTGGTAGGAGTTTCACTTATATTGCCGGTAATAAACTTAGTCGCATTGACCGTGTTTTTGTGTCTTGGTATTTTATGAACAAGTGGAGTAGTGCGGAATATCGGGTTCTTGACCGGGTTGAATCCGATCACTGTCCGTTATTGGTTAAGATAGAGTCGAGAAATTTCGGCGCCAAACCGTTCCGTTTCTACAACTCGTGGCTTGGTAGAGATGGGTTGGATAATATAGTTGAGGAAACGGTGAGGAATGGGTCGTTTGCTTCTTTGCCTGATGTGAATTTGTTGTGCAAATTTAGGAGGCTTCGTAATAAAATTAAAGAATGGAATGTTATCCAAACTAAAAATGAACAGGAGGAGGTTGAAGCCTTGAGAGCTGAGATAAGGGAGTTGGAATTGGCCTTAGAGTCTCGTGAGTTGACAGAAGCCGAATGTTGGGTTATGGAAGAAGCGATCAAAAGAGTTAAGGAGGTGGAAGGGTTTGCCGTTCGGGATTTGAAGCAAAAAGCTAGAGTCCGGTGGGCGAAAGAGGGCGATGAAAACTCGTCGTTTTTTCATGGTGTTATAAATTCGAGGAGAGTGTCTAATACTATCCCGGGGTTATTTATTGATGGTGAATGGGTGACCAAACCGCAATCGATCAAGAGGGAGGTGTATCGTTTTTTCAAGACAAAGTTTGTAGAGGATATTAAGCATCGGCCGAATGTCATTGTTGAAGATATTAAGGTTTTGGATCCGATGCTAGCTGAAGGTCTTATAACTCCGTTTTTGGAGAAAGAAATCAAAGAAGCGGTCTGGGATTGTGGGAGTGATAAGGCGCCAGGCCCGGACGGGTTTAACTTTCGTTTTATTAAAAAGTTTTGGCATTTGTTTGCAGGTGACTTCATGGAGATCTTTAAGACGTTTGCGGAGTCAGGCGTTATTAGCAGGGGGGTTGGGTCTTCATTTATTACGTTGGTGCCAAAAGTTAAGGACCCGGTGGAATTGGGAGATTATCGTCCTATTAACTTGATTGGCGTGGTTAGCAAAGTGATCTCTAAGGTGCTAGCGAACCGGTTAAGAAAGGTGATGGATGGGTTAATTACAGAAACGCAGACGGCCTTTATAGCTGGAAGATACATTCTAGATGGTCCTCTTGTTATAAGCGAGGTCCTCTCTTGGGCTAGAAGAGGTGGAAAAAAGTTGTTTATGTTCAAGATTGATTTTGCCAAGGCCTATGACAATGTAAACTGGGGATTCTTAGTGGCTATTATGAGACAGATGGGTTTTCCAGAGGTGTGGTGCAAGTGGATCACGGGTGTTCTGTCGTCAGCCAGGTCGTCGGTACTTGTGAATGGTTCCCCTACGTTCGAGTTTTCTTGTGAGAAAGGTATGAGACAAGGTGATCCGATCTCGCCTTTCTTATTTATTATTGTCATGGAAGCTCTGGCGGGGATGATGCGAAAGGCCTGTGCGCTGGGTTCATTTACAGGTATTAGTTTTCCAAATACTAACTTGATCCTTTCTCATTTATTATATGCGGATGATGCTATGATCATGGGAGAGTGGTCGGACAGGAATTTTGATACCTTGCGCAGATTGCTGAGAGTTTTTCATTTGTGCTCGGGTTTATGTATTAACATTCAAAAGTCTACCTTGTTCGGAGTAGGGGTGGGTGGGGACGAGATTGCGGATAGGGCGTTCTCTCTTGGTTGTCGCGCAGGGGACACCCCTTTTACTTATTTGGGTATCACTGTGGGGGCAAACATGGGGAGGATTAATAACTGGGATGTGGTGGTTAATGTGTTCAAGAATAGACTGTCTAAATGGAAGTCTAAGGTTCTCTCTATAGGTGGTCGTTTGATATTGATTAAGTCCGTGTTGGAAAGCTTACCGTCATACTACTTTGCGCTTTATAAGGCGCCTTTGGCGGTCATTGATCGTTTAGAATCCATGGTTAAAAGGTTCTTATGGGGTGGTGATTCGGACATTAGAAAGGTCCATTGGGTCGCTTGGGAAAAAGTCACTCTTCCTAAAAAGTTTGGCGGGTTGGGTCTTAGTCGTCTTGGAGAGAGCAATAACGCTTTTATGTTAAAGTGGCTTTGGAGGTATCGGGTTGAAAGCGAATCGTTGTGGAGAAGAGTCATTGATGCTATTCATGGCTCGGCTCGTCAATGGGAAATCTACCCGTGTAAGTCTAGTATCCCTGGTACGTGGTCTAAACTAGTGAAATGTTGTAAAAAAATCCGAGTTGGTAACTCTGTTGGTACGCAAATGGTAAGGGGGTTAGTGGGTAATGGAGAGCATATAAGGTTTTGGTTAGATCCTTGGTTGAGTTCGATGCCGTTGAAGAATTTATTCCCGAACTTGTTCCGGTTAGAAAAACGCAAATGGTGTACAGTGGCTGAGCGAATGGTGGGATTTAATGGCTCTGGGCCGATTTCTTGGGACTGGAGGGCATATCCGGCTTCGGCCCAGGAAAGGGTGGAACTCATTGATTGTCATCGCAGTCTTATGGGCCAGACGTTGTTGGACAGTAGGGACAAGTGGGCCTGGTATGATTCGGGCCCAGTGGATTTCACAGTGTATCAGGCAAAACAGTGGCTCAGGCAGGATCGGTTGGCAGGTCAAAGTATTACTAGTGGTTTTCGGTGGTGCAAGTGGGTGCCGCTAAAGTGTAATGTGTTCTTGTGGAGAGTGATGATGGATAGGATTCCGACTAAGGTGGCTCTTCGTCGTAGGAACATTCTAAATGGAGAGATTATATGCGACTTTTGTGAGCTTGAAGACGAGAGTGTGGACCACATCTTTACGGGTTGTGGTTTGGCGATTAGTATGTGGCAAGGTATTGCTAATTGGGTTCACCTTCCGCCAATTTTTCTTTTTTCAGTCAAAGATATCATGGAGGTGGTCATTAGTTCGGGGTGGTCTAAAAGAAAGAAAGAGATTTTGTATGGGATTCTCATGGTGGCGGCTTGGCGGTTGTGGAAAGCTAGGAACGAGAGAATTTTTGCTCAGAAGCCGAGGAGTGTGGTGGAGTTAGTGGCGGACGTCAAATCGTTTTCTTATCTTTGGTTTTGTAATAGGGATAAACATGGTGGGGTGGATTGGATTAGATGGAAATCGTTTTGTATTGATGTGATGTAATTGTCCGTGTGGTCTCCCGTCTTGGGAGTCTCCCGGCTTGTGTTTGTTAATGAATCTGCCTTTCAAAAAAAAATTTGAATTCCGTATTTGGATTATTGTATTATCCTTATTTTTTTTGTTTATCATTATTATCTATTTTCTTAGTTATCCCTAAAGTGGGACTTTAAATTGTTTTATCACTATTAGTTTACATTCGAGGTTTTTTTAGACTTTTGAATCCTTTGAGTATTTTTTTTTATTTTTATTTTTTGCATTTGATTGCTTTTTTTATTCTGCTTTAAGTTTGGTTCAAAATTCAAAGATTCAACAAAACTCATAATTTAGTTCACATAAGAACCTTATTTGAGTGTTCAAAATTTGTTATTTGAATCGGTTTGAGTCGAATTTTAAATTTTCAAGTCCTATGCAAACAATACAGTGATACACACCCCTCATACTTGCTATTATACTTTTTCTGTAAATTGAAAGAACAACAAAGGCACATGCAGTCATTTTTTTTCCTTTTTTTCTATAGTGGAAGATCAAGATTTATAGTGGATCAAAATGGTGCAACTTAGAAATTAGAATGAGTAAGGTAACAAAGTAAATTAAATTTAAAGAATAAAAAATTAGAACTCTTATAGCATACTAGCTACAATAGTTATTATAAATTCAAACTCTAAACATTATTACATGCCTATTACGAAATATATGGTCAAACAAATTATAATACTGATTTTTTACTTCACATATGAAGTGTAAAAAACATGTAAAAGATGAAAACTAGTTAGCACTAGATAGATAATTAATATTTTTAAACCAAAAGAATCGAATTTAATTTGATTATTAAATCAATGCCGACAATAGGTTAATGAACTTCTATTACGTTTTCAATGTTCTCAATAACTTCTCCAACATTATCATCTTCAATGATTCTTCACCATCATCATCTTGATTAACTTCAAGAAAATCTTCTTCGTCCATACCTTCAATCTCTATAATATCTCATCCTTCTACACCATTTTCAATCAAATCTACAACGATAGGAACGGATGATGGAATTCTGCTACATGATCATCAATGACCTCTCCAATATTTCCAATCAAACCATCATCTTGATCACCAACTTTGTGGCTATAACAAATAATGATCCAGAGAGGGTGTAAACGTTCCAAGTGTGTTTGCCTTTTCACTGCGTCTGCTTGAAGGCTTGAAACATGAAAGAACTCATTAGAAGGGGTCTAGAGACCGGGGTCTTTGGATCACCCTCTGACGCTTAACATTAGTAGAGTATCCTATATAAACTTGTACAGAAGTAAATGAGCAATAAATATATAGATATGTATATGTATGATTATGGAATGTAGAGAGTATAATGTATGGGGGAGGTGGTGGTCGAAACCTAACGGTTAACTAGAAGTTGATGCAATATAAGGCTACCTAACTCGATGGTTTGACGCGGTTGTAGGAACTAGTGTGGCTGTGCGAACAAACATGGTTGTGACCTTTCTAGTATTGTACTACAACAACTTGTATGCTTTAACGCTCAGAGGCTTTGGCATACTACTGCGAGTTTAACTAGAGAGAGGGGGGAGAGAAAGAGAGTTTATTAGGACACACAGAGAGAGGGGGCTGCAGAGAAGTGAATCCAAATGGGATGTGTTGGAGGTGAGGGTTTGCTCTTCTATTTATAAAGGGGGAGATGCCAAACCCTAATGGGCTTGGTTATTTGGGCTTGGGCTTGCCTAATATACTAATTAATGACTTTGGCTGCTTGGACGACTTGTAACATGAGGCAAGTCGTGCAATTTAGTAAAACTAATTTTACTTAGTTTGTGATAAGTTTGAAATGCCTTTCAACCACTTGACCCGATTTCATTTTAAATACCCTATATATATATATATATATATATATATATATATATATATATATATATATATATATATATATATATATATATATATATATATATGTTACCTTATTAAGGAGGAGAGATGGCTACAAAGGTAATTTTACACTAATTTTAAGATGAGAGTTAGAAAGGCTCTTCACAAATGAGTAACATTTGGCCATTTTCTTCCATTTATACCCCTTGTGTACAACATGTAAAGCCTATTGTATATATAAGTAATACACATCTTTATCCCCCTCTATATGTAACCCCCTCCTTCTTTAAAACCCCTCAATTAAATCTGTATACAAACCAAAAACTCCAAAAAGGCTCGTAACCGATTTCAAAGTTAAAACCCCTTGAATGTACACTTACACTCTGTTCCAGAGTTTCATTAAAGGATGGAAGAGAAAGGATATCCCTCCCATTCCATTCTCTCCAATTCCTTCCAAATTGGAAAGATTGAAAATCACCTTAAAAACCTCTTTATTATCCCTCCCATTCCCTCCCTTTCCTTCCTACAAAAAACTCTGGAACACATTTTTTCCCCACTTCCTTCTCAATCCTTTCCCTTCCATCCTTTAATGAAACTCTGGAACAGAGTGTGTTAGTTGATCTTCACATTAATGCACTTTCAATTATTCATCAATTTCATACTGCCATTCTTGAATGTCAATTGATCAAGGGCAATTGATTTTGACATTTAATTCAATTGATCATGATTTACCGTCGATTGGTTTGTGTGGAATGGGCTTTACGTTCACATTCCAGCTTCTCTCTTTCCCCCATCTCTCTGTTCTATTACTATATAATTAGATTCACTCATCGTGTTTCTGACCAAACGATCTCCGCCGCTTCTTTTTTTTTGCAATGTATTTTTTTTTGTACTTGGTAGTTTTATTTGTTTGGTGATATTCATCAAGTGACTGTCCTATTTTAGTTAACTTGGCACGTTAGATTAGGAGATCCTAACAAGTGATGTTGCATTGGAGTTGAAAAGGTCACATGGGAAGAATTGGAGCAATTTCCTTTGCAAAGAAATTGCATTTTTTTTTGTTTGTTATTGGTAGTAGTAGGTAAACCTGATTGAATTTGTTCATTACAGTTTTGTTATGGTGAAATGTTTTTATTTTTATTTATATATTGTATAGATTATTAATATATTCTATTCTTGTTTAGTGACCTCACTCTAAAGTTATGGAGTTTAGATGACGTATTTGATGTGAATGATGTATTTACTTTGAAAACTAAAGCAGCCACCGCAACCCATGATGAGGATATTAATGTTCTTGTTGTGGCACCGAATGACAATCTTATTTGTAGTAGGTCCCATGTAGATTTTATGTTTTGTTTCATTTTGTTTTGCGATTTGACTTGTATTTCTTGAATCATATATGGTTTCCACAAAAGAGGAATATGATTTGTAGAGTTTTCGCCAGTTGATCAGTGTGTTATAAAGGGCTCTGGAAACGAGACTATAAGGATTTGGGCCATATCAGATGGTTCTTGTTTAAAAACATTCGAAGGCCACACACCCATTGTTTTTAAAGTTCAATTTCTTGCCCATGGAGCTCAGCTTGTATCTTGTGGTAAGGAGCATTTTATTTTATTTCATTCAAACCTAAACTTTTTATTTGTAATTGTTAGCTCACATATATTTTTTGTTTCTTTATGTAGGTTCTGATGGATTGCTAAAGCTCTGGACTGTAAAGACAAACGAATTGTCACAACTTATGATCAAAAAAAGGACAATGTTATAAATTGTTTTCACTTTGTTTAATTGGGTCAACCATAAACATTTGCCTAAAATGAAATTGGTTTTCCTGCTTAATCTTAAGTGTAGGCTTTGACTGTGGAGAAGAAAACAAAAATGTTGGCAAGAGGTGGCAGTGTAATAAATCTGTGGCATGATTCAATTTTTGCAGATAAAGAGGAAGCCTTCCAGACAAAGGTAACATATCCATCAATTTTGACATGTTTAATTTAGCCTTTAATAGCCAGATAATTATAATCAGTCTTTTTTATACAAACATAAAAAAAACTAACAAGAATTTATTTGCTTACGCAGGAGGTAACGTTCCGACTTCGAAGCCTTTCAAATCGGAAAGCAATGTTTTATCCCGGTACATACATTGACACCTAGCCACTGAATTAATGATGAAGAGACCATGGTGGCAATAGTTTAGGCACACAAGTAGCGGTGGTACAGATTCGAGTACATCAGAATCTCCGACGACAACAAGATGGTCATTGCCATGCTCTGGCAGCGACGGTAGGCAGTTAATCTTGATGTAGCAACATCCACTTCTTTAGATTCAAAGTAATCGGTTTTGCTTATTCTACGCCAAGCAGTTGTGGTTAAGGTAAACAAGGACCATGGTGATGAAGGCAAGCTCTAGGTGTGTGTTGAAGGTTATGATAATGAATGTGAACCCCTTCATTTTTCCTACTATTCTATTTCAATCTATTTATAGTCTAGGTTTTAGATTTATGCTTGATTTTCAATCAATTTTGTACATATGCTCAGCTAATGAGTAAGCGCTGCTATTGTGACAAGTGTGGCGTTTTGTCAATCAGATCTATGTTATTGACCAGCAGTAGCATTAACTGTTCTTTATTCATTTTAGCAGCGGTATAGGCAGCCTTTGAAGGCCATTTCTTTCTGTTTTCAGACCAGGTTTAGCCACATCAGGAAATCGAGTCAGTCACATATCTAACACTGTTAGTTTGACAAATTAAGTAACTGTATGGGTCAGCCAGACTCAACTTTTATTTTTAGGTATTCTACACATTTTTTCCTGTTTTCTAAAACTGGTCGTATGTGGTAATACAACCAGGTCCATGTTTTAGCAATTGGCGCATAGCCGCCTATGCAAATCATACAACTTAGTGCCTAAACACTCTACACACAGAAGCAGAAACTATATTACAGTTCTAATAAATAAAAATCTAAAATCAGAAAGACATGTAACAAACCTGCCATGTTTTTGTAGTTCTTTGCGACACAAATACTTTCCATTCGCTTTTTCCCACGGATGGACGGTCTGGAGGAGGATTGAGTAGATTCTTCTGCTCAGGGTCATCTTTTTGTACCTCAATATGATCCTTATACAAAGTATGTTTGAAATTTCTCCACTTGGACCCAATTGATTGTAAAGTTTGAATCCGGCTCTTTGGGTCAACATCATAATTTGCCTGAAACATAAAGCGTAAACAATATTATTTTGAACAGAAAAAAAAAACATTATTTTCAACAAAAACATAAGATAATTAATTTGAAGTTAAGATTATATGTTAGACTTACCAAAACGTACTGCCATATTTCTTCCTTGGTATCAGCACTAACGCCGTTCCAACTCTCATAAGTTATAGGAATCATAGATCTTGCAACTACTCCCTCAAAAGTAGAAAGTTTTGTTGACGTTTCTCTAATTGGGACACCTCTGGAATTGCAAGTAACTGGAGGTTTCCCTTTATGATTTGTTTTCTTTCTCTTCATCCATGTCGGACCTCTTTGTGATTTCTCATCTCCTTCATCATGATCCGAAAAAAGAATTCAGTTCCATGTCAGAAAAAAAATCTCCTGTTTCAACATTATCAGAAAATAAATTAAGTAATAAAAAACAAATTCCATGTAGTTTGTTATCTTCAACATGATCAGAATTAAAGACATGCAAGAATATAGAAAAAACACAACACGATCAGAAAACAAATTAAGTAATAAAAAACAAATTTCATGTAGTTTGTTATCTTCAACATGATCAGGAATTAAAGACATACATTTAATAAAAAACACAATAACTAAAGTTTAAATTAACACGCCCTCTCCATCCATACGCCTACACGAAAAATCATCATCAAGGTCTACTAAAGCGGAGTCTTGTGTAACATCACCAGCAACATCAAATTCCAACATATCCTCAGTTTCATCACTTGCTCCATACTTGTACATCTTATGTGGTGTGAAGCCAACAACACACAAATTATCATCTTGTTGATCTTGAACATAAAAAACTTGTCTGGCTTGACTAGCTAATATGAAGCGTTCAGAATGGTGACCAAGCTTGTTGAAGTTTACCATGGTGAATCCAAAATCATCCTTTTTTACTCCACGACTATCGGCCCAATCACACATGAAAACAGGAACAGTAAACATGCGATAATCAAGATCCCATATCTCCTTTATACGGCCAAAGTAAGTAACAGCGCCATACACGGGACCGGTGTCTTTTGCACTAGCAATCTGCATAGCATGTGCAACAAGAGATACTCCACTACATTAAGTTGTTTTAGATTCATCTCGAATTGTTGTATGGAACTGATACTCATTTATGGCGAAACCGCTATATTTATTAACAACAAAAGTAGGCCCTTTGGCCAACCAACGAACATTGTCACAAATATTTTCTCCGCTAGCCAAACGTTTTTCAACCTATTGGAAAAAGAATTAATGTAAAATGTTACTAAAAATAATATGGTAATTCTAACAAACTTCTTTTAAAAAATTGACCTCGTTCTTAAGCCAGCTAATAAATGTTCGACTGTGTTGGTTTTGCAACCATGTACTATTTCGAGAGGCGCGAGGGTTGAGATCCTTCAATTCCAACATATTCTGCCTGATGTATATATTGTAGATGTTAGAAGAAGCCTTATGTATTACATACAATACAAAAAGTATATAGTTTTATGCAATTCTCAATCTATATACGGCTCCACAACAGCGCTGTTTCTTAATACATAAAGATGAACTTGATCACGTAACTAAGCATCCACAACCTTGATTGTAGCCCGCGATAAAGGCCTACCGGTGCGGATTGTTTCATCAACACGTTCATAAGTATTGCCAATGGATTTCACGTTTTTTATAAGTAACCCGAGCAAAATTCTAAGGCTTCCTCTGCCACATAACATTCTGCAATGCAACCCTCGGGTCGATAATGATTTCGTACATACCCTTTAAGTGTTTTTATGTATCTCTCAAATGGATACATCCACCTAAAATGAACCGGGCCACATAACCTCACTTCTCTAACTAAATGCACCATCAAGTGAATCATGACATCAAAGAACGAAGGAGGAAAATACTTCTCTAACAAACACAAAGTTAATACGATGCCACTTTGCAACTTGCTTAGCTTGCTAACATCGACAACTTTACTACAAAACTTATTGAAAAAATGACACAAGCTTATGATTGTTTTCCTCACTTTCTCGTGTAACACCCCCTTGATTGCAAAAGGAAGAAGTTGTTGCATCAGTACATGATAGTCATTAGACTTCAAACCATTCATCTTGGAAACATCATCGGACACGAGATTCTTAAAATTGAAAGAATACCCGTCAGGTACTTTTATGTTAGACAATGTATTATAAAATAGACGTTTCTCTGCGGTATTCAACATGTAGCATGCAGGCGGAAGCAAAAGGCGTTTCCCTTTTTGTTGAGGTTGTAGTTCAGGCTTAATGCCCAAATCCTCAAGATCTTTCCGTGCATTTAACCCATCCTTCGTCTTGTGAGGCAAATTCAACAATGTCCTATAAACACTCTCACACACATTTTTTTCTATATGCCTAACATCTAATTGATGACGAACAAGCAACTTCTTCCAATATTCAAGTTCAAAAAAAATAGATTTTTTATGCCACAATTTAACTCTCTCATCGATACTATCTTTTTCCATCTTTGACGTTTTCTTCTCTGATGTTTCCATCTTTGACTTTTCCATCTTTGACTTTCTTTTCTTTAACTTTTCCTTCTTTGACTTTTTTTTCTTACCCCATGTATTCTTAAACCCCGCCAGACGGTTGTAAATTTCTTCACTTGATAATGATTTTTTTATAGCCTCATTCTCTTGTAGATTATCGAAATCTTTTTTCCTTTTACGGAAAGGATGATTAATCGGCAGAAATCTTCTATGCCTGAGAAAACATACCTTTTTCGACTTTGGCAACCATTGTGAACATGTATTCTCTGAACATATTGGACAAGCATAATAACCTTTGGTAACACACCCTGAAAGATTACCATATGCGGGAAAGTCATTTATAGTCCAAAGTAATAATGCTCTTAGATTGAAGTATTCCTTCTTGTAGGCATCAAATGTCTCAACGCCAGTTTCCCACAAGATTTTTAGATCTTCTATCAATGGTGCCAAGTAGACATCAATATTGTTACTAGGTTGGCTTGGCCCTGATATCAATAAAGTCAACATCATGAATCTTCTTGACATGCACAAATAAGAGGGTAGATTATAGGTTATTAGGATAACCGGCCAACAACTATGTTTGGAACTTAATGACTTGTGAGGATTGATACCATCAGCAGATAAGGCTAATCTAAGATTTCGATTCTCTTTTCCGAATTCTTTCCACGTGTGGTCAACAAGCTTCCAAGAGGGAGAATCGCGAGGATGGATTAGCTTACCATTATTGGCCCTACCTTGTGCATGCCAAGTTAAGTCATGTGCAATTTCCGGTGAGGAAAACATTCTTTTAAATCTAGGAATTGGAGGAAAGTACCACGAAACTTTTGAAGGCACGTTTTTTGTATTCTACTTCCAACGAAATGTGCCACAAGTTGGACACTTAGAAGCATCCTTGTGATCTTTCCAGAATAGAACACAATCGTTTTCACATGCATGAATCTTTTCATATTGTAGACCTACTACTTTTAAACTTCTTGGCCTGATATATTGAGCTAGGAATTGTATTGTTGGATGGTAAGATATCTTTTAGGACACCCAACAAAGCATCAAAACTAGCATCGGACCAGCCAAAGTGACCCTTTAAATGTTGGAATTTCAATAATCCACTAAGTGCATTATGCTTTGACCCTAGGTAAAGTGGCTTATCACATTCTTCAAGAAGTGATTTCAGTGAATCAGGTTCTTCCTCTACATACGTGAAGGCATCATGTAGCATTTCCTTTGTATGATCAAAGTCGTCAGGTCTACATTTATTAGGGAAGCTAGAATCACAGTTGGGAAGTGATTCTCCGTGGAAAGACCAAACCTTATAATTTTCGTGGAAACCACAGGCAAACAAATGATAACGCACATTATCAATTGACTCGTAACGAAAATTGATACAATCTACACAAGGACATGGAATAACATCCGATTTTGGATAATTAGATTGTGCAAACTCTAAAAAAGACTTCACTCCTTCTTCATATTCATTTGATAATCTATGAGACGAAATCTATGATTTATCCATTACCTTTTGTTAGTAGATCTAGACCAACATAAATAAAGGATAAATAAAACATAAATAAAATAGGAAAATAGAAACATGCACTTTTATATTGGAAGTCAAACATAAGGGGCCACATAATTAAAAAACAACACAGAATAAGATAAAACATTGCTTTTCACTTCTAAATACTAAAAAAAAAACCTTACAAAATCTAATATGTGGGGGACACAAGGGACCACATAATAAAAAAACAACAAACAAAACTAAGATCTTGTCATGCACATAATATTTATACTTTCATCAGTTTTTAACCCAACAAATAGATTTTTAGCCATATCCTTTGTATCTTCTATTATATGCATTTAACTCCCATGTTCTTAAAGACCTTATTTTTTTTCTTTTGTATCTTCTATCATATACATTCAATACACGACAATTGAAGTGAAGTGACGAGCTAGGGTTCGATTGAACTTACTGAAGTGAGGAGCTAGGGTTCGATTGTTGAAGTGAGGAGCTAGCTAGGGTTCGATTGCTTGTAACTGAAGTGGGTCTGACATTGTAAATAATGGTTGATTAGTATCACATTTCAATAAACCATAACTAGGATAATTCCTCGCGCGCGTTGCGGCGCGCTAAACAGTCATATTTTTGTTCGTTCAGCTAAATCCGGCATGAGAATGCATGTTATATGAGACAACTAAATATAACAATTACATCAAAATGGAATATTAAAAAATGCAGCCGGTCTGTCTTCTTACATTCACAGCCAAATGGCTAGTTGTTTCAAAACTTGCAAATGACGCAAGCATTTGGTGTCTCACTCACTTGAATGCTGCCAACGCTTTAAGTTGGAGCAATTCCATGTCTATATGCTTGTCTAGGATTTCCATTCGTAGCTAAGCATACATTTGAGACTTTTTAGCGGCGGTTTCAGGAATTTTCTTCTTCAAATGTTTAATAGCACCCCATGCAGTGGGAGCCCTTCATATAATCACCAAGGTAAAAAACTGAATTAGACTAATGTTTATTAATAATTAAATAATTAAATATAAATTACTTCATGCAAAAAAGAAATTCTTATAAATCTAACCTTGTTATGGGAGCTGTTAAGCAAAAGTTTAAGCATGCCTTTTTGCTCTCTGTTAGAATTTCTTCAGCAACAAGAAAAAAACACACTGCAGTGATGTGGCAGGATGGTTCGGTACCCTTATCTGTGATCAGACCATGGCAATAATTAGCTGCAGCCTGATTACACATGTCGAACAACAATTTATCGATTTAAATATGTTGGTATGCTAGACGGTTTTACGAATATTATCAATTCAGAAATGCAAACCTTTGCTTCGAGGTACTTCCATTTGATAAATGAAATATGTTTCTTTCCATATCCGTTAAGATTGTCACATGTTGACAAGCAGTAGTGGGCCTGAATGAGAGGGGGGGGGGGGGGGGAGAGCCCGTAGCGTTGGCTTGTATAACTAAGAAGATTTAGATAGCGATTCTGGTGGAAATAGGTATACTATGTACCTAACTGAAGTAACTTAATTGTTCGCATGCTAGTCTTCTTTTAACAGATAAAGTGGCGTTTTTACATTCAACAGCTGAAGCAAGCTGCATTTCTGTTCCCTGAAAGTTATCCAATGCGGTATGAGCATGTTTCATATATGCTAGTGATGAGTTCATACCATGATGGAGCGAGTTAGAGGTGTCAAAATGAAGGTGGTAATGGGTCAAAATGGGTAACTTTTGCATGCGAAGTTCAATCACGGTGCATGATCTGCCTAGCCTAAGTGATGAAATTCCTTCTATGTGCATTGTTCAATTTGTGTTGGTTGTGTCAAAGGTATAATATTTTTATTAATAGTAACATATAGTAAAGAGAAGGCAAGGAGAGGTAAACACCTTGTGAGTTCGTCTAAGAATGCGTTTGCCGAATGCCTCCGATATTTGTCTTCGAGCTGAAACACATTCTCAAGCTGTAATCAATAAAGTAGTCAGAAGGTTCACACACTAACTCTAATGGTGCATTGTGAAGATGAAACACATTCTCAAGCTTACAAATTAATGTTTATGTTTATTTTAAATATGATTTTTTTTTTAATAATAACCATACTTAATTTATGTTCCAATGCAAACTCGATGCCAAATGAGGCTTACTATTCTAACACAACATAATATGTGCAGGTTGTTCTATGAAATGAAAATCAAGCCAATTAAAGCTAGCCAATGTTAACTTTAACCAAATAATCGGCACAAAACAACTAAATTATCAATAGGCCACAATTCAATCTCTCTAAAACAATTTCTTATAAACGCATAGGAAATCAGAATGGATATTTCCAAAGCAACAACTTAATAAGATCAAACACACAAAATAGGTCACTTGGTTTTATAAGCATGCTTTCTTAATTTTCTTATACAGACTTGATAGTACAATCTATGCATGTCGTTGTAAAAGATGCAAAGGAAAGCAATGGAAAATAGCCAATTATAGTAACAGTTTAGCGAATCCAAAGGCGACACAATATTCTAGATGATTCCACTCCGGTAGGTAGTTGTATGAATTGCAAATCAAAGCATCAACTGGCCACAATTCAATCTCTCGAAAACAGTTTTCATAAATGCAACGAAGTAAAAATACAAACTTAAACTAAGAACATAAGCGGCTTCGATTTCTCATAAAAAAAATAATTACATGAGCGCCAAGCCGCCAACCAAACAGCTATGACGACAATCAAATAACCTGAAAAAAACACCAAACAGGCAAAATTATACACACCAAAGAAAAGAATAATGCAAAGAGAAAAAATGATCATACTGCCTTGAAGTTGAAACATATAATCGCTGTTAGCATTTTAACGATGAACCTGACCATCTACCTTCATCACGGGTAGATGATTAAAATACCAATACTTGGTTAAAAAAACTTCATGTTGTTAAGTCTAAATGAACGGCTGAATTTGGTAAATGAGACAGAGTTGATGTCGGTTAGCAGCTCCCCTATAAAAAGGCTAAAAAATATATGATGTTGAAATAAAACACATGATTAAATAACTGTTGTGTGACCTGGACATTACTTAGCTTTGTAAGGTATACCATATGTTAACTGAATACAACCATGAAAGCCCAGAGATGCCGCCGGGTGGTACACGCGCTAAGGCGCAGTGATTCTGTCATGGTGCCACTGGGAACCACCACCGGTTCCCATTTTCCATCGGTGCCAAAATTATACACACCAAAGAAAAGAATAATGCAAAGAGAAAAAATGATCATACTGCCTTGAAGTTGAAACATATAATCGCTGTTAGCATTTTAACGATGAACCTGACCATCTACCTTCATCACGGGTAGATGATTAAAATACCAATACTTGGTTAAAAAAACTTCATGTTGTTAAGTCTAAATGAACGGCTGAATTTGGTAAATGAGACAGAGTTGATGTCGGTTAGCAGCTCCCCTATAAAAAGGCTAAAAAATATATGATGTTGAAATAAAACACATGATTAAATAACTGTTGTGTGACCTGGACATTACTTAGCTTTGTAAGGTATACCATATGTTAACTGAATACAACCATGAAAGCCCAGAGATGCCGCCGGGTGGTACACGCGCTAAGGCGCAGTGATTCTGTCATGGTGCCACTGGGAACCACCACCGGTTCCCATTTTCCATCGGTTCCCTTTTCCATCTCATTTGCTCTTACTGTCTTTATGTCTCTATGGTAGATGCATGTGGGTGGTGTGGGTTTTTATACAGCGGCGTTGTGACGGATGGTGGCGGTGGTTTATTTCCCTCTCTTTTTTTTGTTTCTCTCTCTACTGAAAAAATGGGGAGTACAAATAAAACATCAATATAAAAAACACCCCAGGATTTGCCACATACATCCTGCAACGTGTAAAAAAGAAAAAAAAAGGAAACCAAAAGGAGTCAAACCGGACTCGAACCTGAGAAGTTATATATAATAAGCAACAATCAAACCACCACACCAGTAGACTATAATGATAATCAATTCAACACAATGGTATTTATAACCTACTTGAAACGCAAAATTACTGTTCATTTTAAGTTTAATTTAACTAAGCAAGCAGAAGCGTAGATTGGAAGCGGTGTTATGTCTGTGTTGATTTAATAAATTTCCTATAAACTTGGTAACATACTCAACTTAACCTATATAAGTACTCTAATTTATTTTTCTTTTTGTTGCAAGATTCAATGTTTATGCATCCAGTATGCCAAAACACAGAGATCTCAATCAAAAGTACGGAAATGGAACAAAAAATAAACTATGGACGTTTCATCAAACACCTTATAGACATGCCCAAAACAATAAAAAAACATGCAACATTCAATTCCTGAGCACATGCAACATTTAATACATGAAGAGAAACGTTGAATCAGAACATGAAAAATGTTGTACCTTAACATCTGATTCATCCGATCACCCAAAGCTCATAATCTTCTTGAGCAATCTGAAAAAAAAAAAAGACCAACCACTGCAAAATCAGGAAATGAAGAAACAATTAAAGGCTTGGAATCTGAAAAGGCTGAAAACAACAACTGGGAATCATAATCGGTGTAACCCTAACCATAAAGAGATGAAATCAAGAAGTGAAGATGACTACCAAATCTGATTTGATTAGATATTCTTAGGTGGCGATGGTGGGAAAGGAGTAAAGAGGGTTTCTCATGAAGAGATTATGTTATAGAGAAGGTTGAGAGGGTCAGAGAGAGAGAGAGATGGGGAAAAGAAAATGGCAAGAGATGGTGGCATGTTGCAGAGTTAACAGTTGGCATCAGGGAAAGAGCTGGCACTACAAATGCCTGCTCTAGATTCACACACGTGTCCAAACAACAACGAAGGGGAAGAAAAAAAAACAAACAGCGGGATCGAACCCAGGCAACTCTTGACAACAGCAATACAACACACCACTACAACACCAAGTAGTTTTATTAATCAAATCAGAAACATTTAGTATATATGCATTTCAGCCATTAAAAAAATTACTATTCATCCTTGGTTTTCAATAATACATAGTATAATAATTGAGGGGAAACCGATAGGGTTTCAGCAATTAGATGTAATAGAAATCATCATAGCATGAAGTCATGATTCCTAATAGATACATGGTGAGATGATAATAATAATAATAATAATAATAAGCAGAATAAGGAGAAACAGTTACCTGATGCGAACGAATGATAGGAGAAGATGGATAGTGATTTCTGAAGTTGAAAATCGATGGATGGTTTCTGAAGTTGAAGATCGACGTGATGATGGCAGAAGATGGATAGTGTTACGCGATGATGGAGGGTTATAGTCTTCAATCTAGGGTTACTATTATTATCATCTCACATTACAGAAGATGGATAGTCTTAGAGGGTGTTTGGGATTGAGTTTGGAAATGCAAAAGTGCTTTTGGTCAAAAGTGCTTATTGGCTTATGACTTTTTGAAAAGGAGTTTTAAAAAAAGTGTTTGGATTAGCTTTTGGGATGGGAAACGTCAAAAAGTCAATAGATTGTTATTTTTTAAGTGTTTCGCTTAACTTATTGTGAATATTGGTTGTATGGGTGATAAATTTGTAATTTTTTTCCAAAAGTCAAAAGCCAAAAGCTAGGATTTCTAACTTTTCAAAACAGCTTTTCCACCCTTAAAAAGCTAAAAGCCAAAAGTCAAAACAGAAAGTGCTTTTGGGTTACACAAACAGCTTATTGACTTATTAGCTTTTTCAAAAAGCTAATAAGTCAATAAGTTGGTATGAAACTCAATCCCAAACACCCTCTTAGGTTTTTTTTTAAAGGATTGATTTGGGGTGAAGGAGTGGGAGGGTTTTTTTGAAGTGTTTTGTTAATTGGGAATAATAATAGATGAAGAGAGAGAGGGCGCGGGATGTGTGCAGTGGGGGGAAATGAAAAGTGTGAAATTTTGACACTAAACATGACACCCAATTCTTATATTGTCATGTTTTTTAAACTTTTGACATTAGATTGTTGACACGCAAAAAAGAGTGTCATTGTTTGACAATTTTTTTTAAAAGACGACAATTTTTTAATGACACGCGCTTTTGCGTGTCATGAGTTCTCGCGTGTCATTAAATGTGTGTCAAGATATGTCATTTTTCTAGTAGTGATGCCTTTGATAACTGAAATATAAATCATCATCATACTCAGTTAATCTCACTAACGGCAAAAGCTAAGGTAGGGCCTGAGGAGGATAAGATGTAGACAGTCTTACCTCTACCCTGTGGGAATAGATAGACTGCTTTCAGTGAGACCCCCGGCTCGATAGTGGTTTTGTGTCAAGCCTTGGACATAAGGCACATAACACTTAGCAATTAGGACAAATCCGATTGGTGCATGTAACCCTTGTCTTTTGGCTATCAACGCCACCACATGATGCATGATTAAGCGTCAGTAATTTTTAACGTTATTTTCACGAAATCAGTAAAATCACGTTAAATTAGTGCAACTTTACTTTTGCCCCCAAGGGCCCGCACATATATGCATCATATGCGCACATATATGATAACTGAAATATAAATAATCTAATTAAAAAGGAATATTGGATTTAAATACTTCCAATTTTCAGAGTTTGGCCGGCAATACTCCCAACTACGAAAATGTTTATCAGCACTCCCAACTTTTAAGGTATTTTCCAGTGGCACTCCCAAACTAACCCAGTTAGTTTGTTTAGTTAGTTTGCTCATGTGGCATGCTGGCGTGGCCATTATTGCTGACATGGCATGCTGACGTGGCCATTATTGCTAACGTGGCATGTTGTGAAAGATGATGTGGCATCTTATGTGTCATCCACGTCAGCATGCCACGTCAGCAATAATGGCCACGTCAACATGCCACGTCAGCAAACTAACTGAACAAACTAAATGGGTTAGTTTGGGAGTGCCAGTGGAAAATACCTTAAAAGTTGGGAGTGCTGATAAACATTTTCGTAGTTGGGAGTATTGTCGGCCAAACTCTGAAAGTTGGGAGTATTTAAATCCAATATTCCAATTAAAAATTAGTATGGACATTTTTTGAAATAATCAGGTCAGAGTGGGCTTTGCACTATTTGCTGTTACATTTATCTAAATTTTGGGCTGACACTTCAATTGGTCTTTGTGTTGGCAAGGTGGTATTACCTATTAACCCAGAACCGGCCCAATTAGTTGGAATAAATTACACCAACTTTTAGTGGATTTTCCTTTAATTTAAAAAAAAAAATATATCAGGAATCTTACTTAAAAAAAAAAAAAAAAAAAATCCTTGCAAGTTGTGTCCTTTTTTGTAAACCTTGTTTTTTTCAGCGATGTCTCTGATCACATGAACCTTACATGAGTGGAATATTGTCTTTTCTTATCCCTCTCATTTTCTCTCATTTAAAATACAAAAGAAAAAACATTATATTCAAAAAAATGTCACTCATCCTCTTTTTGAACTATGGATGATAATGTGTCGGATATTTGCAAAACCATGTCCTATACCCGGCCACAAACTTGTTGGGATATTTGCAAGTATATATTTTTCTTTCGAGTAAACTGACATTTTCATCCCTATGGTTTGATTATTTTTGTCAATTTCATCCGAAATGTTTTTTTTTCGCATATGAGTCCTTATGGTTCCAAATCTTGCCGTTTCGGTCCAATTGACTTAACTCCATGTATTTTTTATGTTAACCCAATAATCCAATACCCATCCATCACCTACAACAACCCTGTATGCTCTCTCTACTTCCACCTTTACCAACCGACGACCACCACCCATATCTACCCCTCTTTGTACTCTCTCTACACCAGCATCGGCGAGAATTTGAACTGAATAGATCTGGTTTAGTAACGAAGTGAGAAACACATCAAAATTGGGATCTGTACATTGGTGGTTGTTACTGATGCGAAACAATCTATTTTATAGTTTGGTGGTGATGTTGTGGTTATCCGAAGTAGATGGTGTTGTTATGGCTGTGTGATGGTAGTGGTGTTTGCAGGAGGTAATTTAAGTGTGTCCTACCACAAGCGATGTTTATATTTCTGTATAAGGGTATTTTAGTCTATTCATAATAAGTTAAAAAGAAATTGCTAACAGTGTTAGTCAAGCGGACTGAAAGTCTAAAACGACAATATTTAAAACCATAAGGGCCCAGATACGAAAAAATACTTTTGAATGAAACTAACAAACGTGAATAAACCACATGGACAAAAATGACAATTTGCTCTTTTTCTTTTTAAAAGCAATGTTTATTATAGGTACAATGCCATGTGTGACAAACAGTGCATTCGTGCTCAATTATATAGTGTGTTTAATCCATTTAGTAGTGAAAATGTATGTCCAGATCTATAGTGAGTTTTATGACTCATCGCATGGTGAATATTGCAAAGGTGTGTTATAGAAACTTGCGTACATGTAAGCATGCAAATACCCTTAGCCCATAAATTTATGCATGTACCAACGTTTACGGCAAACAAAATTTTAAACAAATTTCTAAGGAAAAAAAAAATAATCAAAAAATGACTATTGGAGCAACAAACGTGTTCACACGAATGAAGGTATATATACACCACAAAAGTGTATAGTATGTGTAACAAACTAGTAGTCATTTCGTAATAAACCTCATTTTTTAAACACAAACCAACAACCTTTTCGGTTTAAAGTATACGCATAGAATTAACTTTTTTCGGTTCAAAGTAACTGTAGATAATATCCAAACAAAGAGCATAAACCTTTATTGAGGTATATTGAGTTGGCATTATTATTATTATTATTAATCATTTGCGTCCATGCTTTACATATTCTGTTTCTCCTTTTACATGTGATTTCAATCATGCCTTTTCTTTCTTTATATGCCTTCAGCTCTAAACTTCAAAACTATTTTATATTATGATACCTAACGCCTTTGGTAACATATATTAATTTATGTTGTTTTAATTTTATGCTACCTTTCTATGACGATTATTTAGTTATATTTTGATACTATACATGACGTTTTTTTTTTTTGGGTTCTTATGGTACAATAAAGTCATCAGATCCTTACATGATTAAACTTTGTGTATCGAGTAGACCAGTCGGTGGTAAAGTCGCTACATCCGACTAACTAAAGGAGCATAAAAGCAGTATACCGTCGTCGTTAGTTGTCTCGGCTACACACAAGTGAGATACCAAAACCGATTTATTATCTTGCTTTACATAAATTTCAAACACATGAATGGTTCACCTGATTGCACTCGCTCGAACACAACACCAAGTTACTAGTTGTCGAGTAAAACCAACATAAACACTTAAGTTTTTTGTTAAAAGTTCAATGTTTTCACTTAAAGACACACACACATATATACGATTACATACACCTTAAGACACATATATGGACATATGCGTACACCTACGCATACACACGAGTGTATGCGTGAGTGTATAGGGCCGAGGCCGGCCCAAGATAAACCAATCTTGCTTAGTTTTATAGGTTATACCATGACTAGTTTTTTAAACATGTGTTAAAGACCTTAAAAACATGTGTTAACTAGCTTAACACAAGAGTTTTCTTGGAAACCTATGATAAACACCAATATGCGAGTATGTACAAAGGCAAAACACATAAATATGTTGTTTTTATACAAAATTGCCGAAAGAATAAGTCCATATCCCACCCTAGACTTACATAACTGAGGCATAAGTAACACTCGGTAACATTAAGTAAGTCAAGTCACTTGTTTTACCAAGAATAGACTAAACATAGTCACATTAACAACAAAACGGACATTTTCTGACACATACAGTGTGTAATACATGTGGATAGTGGTACAGAAGCCCCTAGTCCATAGGTGTTCCAGTCGGGTGAACAGTTGCATGGTAGTTAGAACCCAACATAGACTTAAGAGGCCTTTAAATTGAATTTAGGGCTTCCCAAACCAGACACACCGCATCAGACTCAGTTCAGTCTAGCATCCAGATACCAAGTGAGTATTTCACGGCCCCTTTTTACAGTTTTTACATTTTTCCGGGGGAAAAACATGCGTACAGTTTTCAATTACAATCATGACTACTATGTGAACATGAGACATTAAGGTTCAGGATACATTAAGCCCTCGTGTCATACATCATACCATAACCATTGGCTATGGACTTAGCCATGAAACACCGGAATAGATCTATTGAGTTGACACCCCCACTATTGGTCAGTCGCTCTGACCGGATGACAAATATCAAAAGAGTGCTTGTATTTCACATTATTCATTGTCTTTAGTGTACAATGGGCGAGGCACAACATGTCAAGGTTTGGTTATGGGCTCATGTCAGATCACATATTGATTATTGCCCTAGCTAGGCAATGATTTAGTCGGTTTTGTATTACACGTCCACCAAATAGAAAAACCCGTGAACTCACCAACTTTGTGTTGACCTATATTTTTACATGCATGTCTTTCAGGAAATTAGCATGGATAATGGAACTTGTGAAGGTCGCGTGCGAGCATTTGTGGGATACCTTCTTTTGGATCGTTGTGTTGTTGTTTTAACTCTAGACGTTTACATACAATAGTTTAATTTTAAACAATTAACGTTATGTTGGACAAATTTGGTTGTTTAATGAAAGTTCCCGCTTTATTTTAATAAACGCTTCTGTGACCTTTGTGCTTGGAAATCATTCGAAGTCGCACCTCGCATTTCCGCCTTAGCGGGGTGTGACAAATTTGTATCAGAGCACGAGGTTATAGCGAACTAAGATTCTTTTGAGTCAAACTATAATCTAAACAAAAATTGATTTCAAAATGTTTTTCAAAGAAAGAAACACAACACTTATCCCTACGCGCTACGTAAGTTCCATGCCAGTTATATACTTCACACATTAGTAGCTATACTAAGTACGCCACATGATTACTAACACGCACGTGTGTTCATTGATTTCCAGGATCATGGCACACCACGACGACCCTATCATTCTCTCGGATTTTGAGGAGGAGATTGTACCAGACAGCCCTCCAGCCAACGACCTTCAGCAGGGTTATGAGCCTGATTCTAGTGATTCAGACACCGAGGACGATCACATGCAGGTTGATCATGCCGTATCCGACGATGAGGAGTCCGTGCCTGCTGGTGAGGCACAGAAGGAGGATGTACCCCCACCGCAGCCAGAGCCCCGGGTGCCATCCTTTCGACCATATCGCCCGTTCCCGCTTTATTTTAATAAATGCTCGTGTGACCTTTGTGCTTGAAAATCATTCAAAGTCGCACCTCGCGTTTCCGCCTTGGCGGGGTGTGACATTTGTTATTAAAAAAGTCCCATTTCTCATCCCTTTCAATTTCACAATTGTTTTTTTCAACTCCCATTACAAATGGCGAATCAATATACTTGTGGCCCTATCAACACAAACTTATTGTTTCTTACCGGAACAGGAGAACACCGGGAAGACTACATATTTTATGATCTTGATAAATTAAAAGACGAGGGGTTGTTACGCAACAGGAAAGGAAGCGAGAAGTTTTGGAGTTATATTCACGCAAATCCCATTCATGAAAATGTTATGAAGTATATACATTACGCTGGTTTTGCTGGTGTTCTCATGTGTGATTGTCGAAGGGTGGACAATGCATTAATAACTGCATTAGTCGAAAGATGGAGACTTGAGACAAACACATTTCACATGCCCTTTGGTGAGGTGACAGTAACCCTACAAGACGTAGAGGTTTTGTGGGGGCTTAAAGGTTGATGGTCCTGAAGTTTGTGGGACTAATCAAAAATTTAGTGATGGAACTATTAGAGGTGAGTTTTATGGTTTAATGGGTATTCTTTTGGAGGATAAAGCTATCAAATGCCAAAGAATAAATATACCCTATGTACTTAAAAAGTTAACCGAAACTCCCTTTCCCCAAAATCCAACTGAACCCGATTGCATCCAATGTGCCAGGGCGATTGTTCTTCTTTTAATTGGTACACAACTTCTTCCAACCTCCGCTACCAACTGGGTTGATGTTAAATATTTAACCTATCTAATCGATTTACAAATGTGCGGAGCGTATAATAGGGGTAGTGTTGTGTTAGCCTTTTTGTACGCTTAGCTACGCAAGGCTACAAGTCCCAAAACTGTGGAGATTGGTGGTCCAACGTTACTCCTACAGTTGTGGGCGTGGAAGAGATTGCCTTATACAAACAAAGCCTACCTTAGATCACTCCCTAATAAACTCGGAAAAACCTTTCAGTGCTAGGTACATCTTATAGTAATTTAATATATAACTTGGAAACTTATTTTCGTTTATTTGATATTAACATATTTTCGTTTTAACAGGTGGCAAGAATGTTCATTGAGTTACACAAGGACCACTTCGCATGTTTTAAGTGCGTACCAGTCGGAGTTTAACTCCTTGTCCGCCTCATTGTTTATTTGGACCCCCTATGATTCCATTTTATATAACCTGTAAGAGATGTGTCGAGAGGGTGAAGAAATATGGAGAACTGAGTCATATTTGATTTGTTGGGATATTGTGGAACCCCATCGTCCTGGACGGGTCATGCGCTAGTTTGGGATGTTTCAACATATCCCGGACAGTCAATTTATGTCCAAAGAAGCTTATGAAGCGCCAGTTTGGTTTTATATGCTCTTTAATTGGTTATACAATAAATTTGTTATGCACATGTTGATTAGGTGATGGATGAATATTAGAAGACGCATGGTGATTCATGTGTACAAGCAGATAAAGCCGATCAAGATCCGTATCTTAATGATGCTTTAACCGGGTTTTCTTCTTTTATCATTTTTTATTAAATCATATCAGATTTTTCAACCTCGGGACCTTCCCGGGGTAATCAGCTAGCATATATATATTTCAAAGGGCTAAATCCTACATGACACTCATATAGTCATTCTCTCCTTTGAGAGTGCCATGTAGGATGACATGTGGCATTGAGAGATTTTAGGAAAAAAAGAATTTATAAACAAAATTACATTTTTCTCTTTAATGTTTCCTCCCATAATTTTTAAACGTTAATATCTTTTATATACGAGATTTTTTAAAGAAAAAAATTACACCAAATTAACGAGCGTTTTATTATCTTTCCAACGAGTACCATAGTGCTATATAAAAAGCGGAGAAAAAAACGACCAAATTAACGAGCGTTTTATTATTTTTCCAACGACTACCATAGTACTATATAAAAAACGGAGAAAAAAACGACTATTTTTTGTGGGGTTTTGTTCATACAGGAAAAAAAAACACAAAGTGTTCAGGTTATTCATTAATCATGTATAGGCAAGTCATTAATTATGTTCAAACCAATAAATATGAATTCTATTTACAATAGGTGTTAGCATTGGAGTTGTACATTGTTTTAGGTTAGGTTTTAATATTAGAGTTATACATTGTTTAAGGTTAGACGTTAACATTGGAGATACATTGTTAATAGTTTTAAGTTAGGTGCTAGCCGAAGCTTTCCTGCATGTAACTGTAAAGCGCATCAGTCTTTTTCGTATATAAAATTGATATGTCATATTAGATTTTTCAACCTCGGGACGCTCCCAAGGTATAAATGTAGTGTACATACTATTGGTCACACTAATGACCACCCTATCAACCAATAGGATTAAAGTATCAGCCATTTTAAATGGTGACATTCGTTTGTGAATAAAATAAATGGCTTATATGAACCCTCATCTTCTCTAAACTATTAAAACAAATATCATACTTCGCTTTAAAACACGTTTTGTTGCTTATCTTCCAAAATATCTTTGTCCTAACCGATGTCGCCAATTCCCTGTTTACTGGCCCAAAATCACCACATGTTCTCTTATCTTTTCCATCTATTTCAAGCCTACCCATGAATCATAGTTCGTAATACATTGAAACCTTACCATTGATTTTGCCGCTTTTCCTTATGGGCAAATATTGGTCTCGTCGAGCTTCATAATCGCTAGCTTGTTACCTGTTTCTTCTCGTGCTCCTCCTACTCCTACGCTGCCGCAACTACACTCCTAAATTATGACAAACCACCATTCTCTTTGACAATCTCCCTCTCGGTATCTCTATTTATTAGGTAATGTATGATGGTTATTTCATCAATTATGGTTTCTCTTCTTTTAGCTGGTTGTTTAAGCATAACGTTTCGTATGACGTGGAGTTTGTTTAATAAACAAATGGACATGGACAAACATTTTTATTCATTTACTTAAACTAACGAACATGAGCATTTCCTCCTTTCATTCATTTACACTTGGTAATGTTTGTTCATTCACGTTTGCACACTTATGTTTTGTTTACATGTTCATTTAAATTTGGTCTTTAGTTATTAGTAATCTAATTAGCCCATCATACATCAAACCATCAAGTAATCAAATTTTAGAACCGAACCTCTTTGGTAGACTAACGAAAGAACAAACCGACAAAAACACATTCATCTTCTTTGTTTGCCTCCATTCATCCACGTCCATTTATTTTCGTTCGTTAAGAATATTAACGGGCTGACATTGACAAATACGAACATAATTATTTTTTTAACTAACAGACACGAACAAGAAAACTGGTTCATATAAGTGTTTGTTTTGTCCGGTTAAATTAAAATGAACGAACATGTTATTCTTCAAACTCCAACCAAACGGATTTTATTTTAAACCTTTTACCCTGTAGTTAGTTCGTTTAAGTCTTCATATTCATTCATTTATGGCTTTCGCAGTTCGTTTTATTTTGAGTTAAGTGTCGTTTTCGTCCTTGTGGCTTGTTAAGAAATGTCACATTCATCTAAAAATAAAAATAATGCCACAATAATATTTTTGTGGGAAATCCGTTGGAATTTCTAACACATTTGCTACACAATTGGAACTTTGAGGGAATTTCGTGGAAAATCCGTCAGAGTAGATGTTCGTTGGAAATGTGTAGGAACTTGGGGGACGAAAACGGCATAATTTTTATTTTTTTGATTAACGTGGCATTTCTTAACAAACTACAGAGACAAAAATAACACTTAACTCTTTTATTTTATTACATATACCCCCTTTAAATTTCAAACCACGTCATCCTTTCACTCTGTAAATCTAATCTGTAATCATTCTCTATGCTTATCTTATGTTACCCTCGAACCCCCTTTTATTTCACACTTGTAACCTTTTAAAACCTTATTTTTTTTTTATTTCGGATGGCACACAATATCTATGATATTGTACGTGTGATGAAGTGATTTTTAATTTTTATAACCGAATCCTTAAATATAATAAATGTTTAGCATTTCCACACGTAGAATTATGTGTTATCACATATAATAAACTAGCATGTGGAATCACGAAACCATCATAAACCGGTCATCGGTTTCTTGGCCGACTTTTTAAAAATTTCAGTTGGTCTTTTTAGAAATTTTCTTGGTCATTTTAAAAGTAGGGGGGGGGGGGGGGGGGAGGGGGCGTGATGTGCCATGTGATACTTGTGGGGCCCGTATTTGAAGGGTGAAAATTGTGGGGAGTGGAAGGGTGCTGAGAAAGGGGGCTGAACGGGATAATATTATATTGTTTTAAAGTTAAAAAAAAACAAAAAACTGACCAATCAAAATCACAACTTAACATCCTTGTCGTGCCCCATGCCCAACCAAATTCCCCCGCCCATGGGGCTTCCCCCCCAACGCCATTGAGGGATGGTGTTTGGGGCTTGGAGCTTCTTTCCCCCCTTTCTTCTCGCGCCACTCCCTCTAGTCTATGTAGCGCAAGAAGAAAAAAGTAGTCTAATTTTTTTTTAGAATTATAATCAATCCAAACAAACACCCTAGAATAATAAAATAATACATACACATACACAAATGACAAACAACCAAGAGGAGGAAAAGTGCAGATGCAGTCATGTACAACAATTATTCCACCAAACACCTTCATTACAACTTATTGTTTTTTTTTTAATAATTCTTCTCCTCATTATTTATTAAATTAATTTTCCTTTCTTGTCCTCAACAATCTTCAACCATTTCAACAATCCATCTGTTGCAATCTTTTCAATCACATACATTTGTGTTTAATATACACAACAGGAAATATACACACACACACATATACATATATATATATATCCAATCAATCAACAGCTGTTACTCTCCATCATTGTCAATCACATTATCCAGCTCTTCATTCTGTTCACCTTCATCTTTTTGCAGTCCAATCTGGTAATTTGCTCATACCCAATAATAAATTAAGTAACTTTATGCCCTTATGTGTAGAGGAGGCCAAGATTCTTTGGAATCATCATATTAGGCTTAAAAATTCCAACTTGGAAGCGCCATTGGCGTAAGTGAGCCGTATCGTACCCGGGTCTTTGTGGGTTCTCAAGTGCGCACTGCCACTTGATCTCGCCGTTCTAAAATAAATTAAAAATAAGAAAATTGATGTTATGGGTCAGATATTTAGATCTATGTTGATTTTGTTAAGAATTTGATTTGGGTTATGTAATTGTTTAATCTATGTATTGTTTTGTTTTTTGTTTTTTTTTTTTTTTGTTGTTGATGGTAATGATTGGATTTAGGTTGATCTGAAGACATTTGTGGTGACATTTGGTTGCTTGGATTGGAATCTGAGGGTAATTGATTGCTAGATCTGTTTCGGTTACATCGATTGGTGTCATGATCATCAGATCATGTGATTTTGTGATGCATTGATGATATTTGCCTAAAAAGGAACATAAATCTGTTTACAGTATATGAGACTGTGAATATTTGATAGTGGCCATTAAACCGATATTTGGAAGTAGATTGCAGCGTTTCGATATGAGGAGGCCTTTATTTCATAAGCTTAGTTTAATATTCGGCCCTAGACCGCCGTGGAATTGGTTACTTCTGTGTTTTGTTAGTGTTCTTGCAGTTACTGTTTTGTTACGTTCGTCTTCTTTTACCACCTTTGAATCCGTCTCTTTAAGTATAAAATCGGATGTTTATACGAACTATAGAAGGCTAAAAGAGCAAACAGCGAGTGATTATTTGGAGTTAACGAGTTTATCGTATGGGGATAGTAATCAGAATGTGGTTAGGATTTGTGGCAAAGAAAGAGAACATTATGTTCCTTGCTACAATGTGTCTGCAAATCTTTTAGCAGGGTTTAAGGACGGTGAAGAGCTTGATCGGCATTGTGAATTATCAAATTACCATGACTACTGTTTGGTTCGCCCTCCACGAGATTATAAAACTCCTCTGAGTTGGCCACTTGGTAGAGATGTCATATGGAATGGAAATGTAAAGATTTCTAAAGACCAGTTTCTTTCGTCGGGGAGCATGACAAAACGGTAATTTCTCGTTTGAGTTATATGATATTTATGAACAAGTTAAAACAAGGATTTTTTTTTTTATTTTTTATGATGCATTAATGATCAGTGGCGGATCTAGAAATGAATTTCAGTAGTAACGTTTTTCATTTTTTTCATTTTAGTAGCAATGTTTTCCAAATTTCGTAAAAAAAACAAATTTTCCACTACGCGTGCGAAGTTGAGCAGCAACGGACGCAGCACCTAGTTATTAATTAGGTCCGCCCCTGTTAATGACCACACATTGATGTTTCTTCCTCACATTTCTTGTTAGGTTAATGCTATTGGAAGAGAATCAAATTTCGTTCCATTCAGATGACGAGTTAATCCATGATGGCGTTAAAGAATACTCGCACCAAGTTGCAGAGATGATAGGGTTGGGTAGTGATGCCGAATTTATTCAAGCTGGAGTAAGTGACATGTTTTATATCCGTATTCCATAGGTCCATAACTAACACATTCATTATTTATAAACTAAATAAAAATGGACAAAAAGGTTTTTTTTGGGTATATGATCTTGAATTACACATTGTGTTTAATGCAACTTCTTTATGAACAGGTGCGGACGGTACTTGATATTGGTTGTGGGTTTGGTAGCTTTGGAGCTCATTTGCTTTCGCTTAAAGTAATGGCTATTTGTATGGCTGCGTATGAGTTAACCGGTAGTCAAGTTCAATTATCCCTTGAAAGAGGCCTTCCAGCGCTTATAGGCAATTTCATTTCTAGAAAACTTCCATTTCCGTCGTTGTCCTATGACATGGTTCACTGTGCACAATGCGGTATCTTATGGGACAAAAAAGGTAGTCTACTAATATTCCCTTTTTACCCTTGATTACTCTTAGCAAATCTGGAACATTTTCTAGTCAATTGTTATCTTAAATGCATCAATGGTAAAATTGCGCATTTCACTTTGTCCCTAAGGGGTTGTTTGGATTGATTATTCAAAACAGATTATGCGTTTTGGAAAAGCAGCGGTGGAGCTGCTTATAGATTATTGCGTTTTGGTAGCTTAAAAAACTGATTATCTGCGTTTTCAAAACGCAATCCAAACACTAAAAACTGATTATTATTTGCGTTTTCAAAACGCAATAATCTAAAAATCATATTCAAAACGCAATCCCAAACACCCTCTAAATAGATGTCTATTTTTGATTGCGCATTTCATAATTTTTGTTGTGTTGTGGGTGGACAAAAATATTGGAATGTTATGGTTATTTTTCCATGTTTCTGATTATATTTTCATAAATCAGATGGAATGTTTCTTATTGAAGCTGATCGGATATTGAAGCCCGGTGGCTACTTTGTTTTACATGGAGGTTCATTAAGTACAAAACAGGGAAGTATGGCTAGGCCTATAGAAGAACTCGCCGAAAAGATTTGCTGGACATTTATCGCTCAACAAGAAGAAACTTTTATATGGCAGAAAACTATTGATCCCCAATGCTACTCATCCGGGTACGGCTAGTAGCATGTTATTATATCACATTATGTAGACGCTTACACTTTTTAAAAATTACTACTCAAAAGTATAAAATAGAGATGTTTACGTGGGCGCTACCTAAGTATGCAATTATTGTTACTAAGGCCACCCTAGTATTATGTATCTGGTTTCTCTTATGCCAATGCTAGAAAAAAAACGTCGGATGACCAGTGGCGGATCTAGAAAAAATATCAAGGGGTAACATCTTATAAAAAAATATTTTAAGGGGTAACAAAAATTTTGTTTTAGGGGTAACATTTTATAAAAATACCTTAAAAAACAAACTTTTTCCACTTCGCCAGAAAAATCGAGGGGTAACAGATGTTCCCCCTGCTTCTACTATACATCCGCCACTGCGGATGACGGAAATGCTGTTTATATATTTGTAAGGACAACGGTTTCAGTAAACATGTTATATTTTTATTTTGTTTTTGCAGCAAGCAGGGTGTCATTCCACCATGTAGGGAAGGGCATGACGATATTCAATCTTATTATCAGCCACTTACATCCTGTGTAGGAGGGACTGCCAGCAAACGCTGGGTCCCAATTCAGAACAGGTCTTCCAGTTTTCAAATAACGCCTGCTGAGCTGGAAATTCATGGCAAGTATTGTTCTAAATGCACTGATTTCCATTTTAATGTTGTCTTAGTTTCATATATACCTTTCGAATAGGTTTGTTGAGTCGTAACAAATCCAACCGAAGGAACACTAACATTAAACTAATTAATATATGTTTATTTCTGCAGAAGTTCAGCAAGATGAATTCTATGAAGATTTTGAGTCTTCACGGATAGCTATGAGAAATTATTGGTCTTTGCTCAATCCCGTAATTTTTTCTGATCATCCCAAGAGGCCTGGGGATGAAGACCCGATACCGCCATATAATATGATACGAAATGTCATGGACATGAATGCAAATTATGGTGGGGTAAATGCTGCATTTTTAGAAGCAGGCAAATCTGTTTGGGTGATGAATGTGGTGCCACTTGGGACCCGTAATACACTCCCACTCGTACTTGATCAGGGTTTTGCTGGTGTTTTGCATGATTGGTAAGCGTTTTTTACATTATTTAATATAAGCAAGTAAGAAACGGTGGTATTTTGACCCATTTACTTGTGAATGGGTCGGTTTGGTCATGGTTTGTCTATCTGTAATGGATCAAACGGTTAAAGTAATTAGTTTAAAAATAAACGCTCCAAAGGCGTTTAAATATATCTATTAGTTTTCCTGAAATAGACATTGTAATTAATATATCAACCAATGGCATGATGTTTATCAATTTTCTTTGTACTGGAACACAGGTGTGAACCCTTTCCAACTTATCCACGGACATATGACCTGGTTCATGCGAATGGACTCCTCTCGATCCTTGTTTCAGATGGATGCAGCATGAAAAGCTTACTTTTGGAGATTGATCGAATTTTACGCCCTGAGGTAAGCTTTTATATTGTATTTTATACTTGCATTGGTGAATGCTGACCCATTCACTTATGAATGCGTAGATACCAAATGGGTTGGACAGGTCAAACAGGTTGAAGGTGACCTGAAGTGCATTTTTAGTGCATAACGTTAAATTGATTTTGCCCACAATGTAGAATAATGTTAAAAACATAATTTTTGCAAGGGATGATATATGTAGAGTCCACCTATGCATCTTTTTCGTCAAGGCCACCCATATATACCACAACTGTGAACTATTTTGTACTCCACTCAAGTATGTAGTTGGTTGCATTTATACCGAATTCGGCCAAAAATATGCCTACTGAGTGATGATGGAAATGCCACTAAATTTTTTGGAAGACATAAATACCCTTGTATCGATCTAGAAGAAAACAATGGTTAGATTTAGATGTTAAAAAACGAGGGTCTTTTTTTCGTTTATCATTATTTTTGGTGGATTTGATATAAATGAGCTGAGTACATACTTGAGTGGCCTATAAAGTAGTTATCGTATTAGTTATTTATATAAAAAAAGTTTTTATAGAGAAATTTGTTTTTATGTTCAGGGTTGGGTTGTTCTTTCGGATAATTTGGGGCTTATAGAGAAAGCCAGAACGATCGCTACACAAATACGATGGGAAGCAAGGATAGTTGATCTTGATAACGGTAGCGACCAAAGGCTACTTGTTTGTCAAAAGCCATTTGTAAGAAAATGAGTGTCTTTACTCTTTACCATAGTGAAGATGTAACCACACACACAACCATACATACATTTATGACAAGTAATTCATCGAGGCGTGGTGTTTTAGTGGATAAGAAGGCAGCATGAGATACAAAGAAAAACGAACATTTGGAAGATGTAGATTAGAGGAAGTTTTGTGATGGTGTATCTAGTTCTTTTTGAATCGCAGCAATATGTAACGCGCGTATATTGTTTATTTGTTCTGTTTTATTTGTTTCTGTAATTGAAGCTACATTTTGTACCCAGCAACATTATATGTCAAGAAAGTAGGTGTCTTCAGGCACCTAATTATATGAAATGGATCACAACAAAGATCAAGATATAGTAGGTTTGGTGTTCTTTGAATAGAAACTTAGCATGTGTTTGTTTTGTGGAGTTTGTTTGAAGGAAATGAAATTTGTCAAATAATTTTGACCTTTTATCCAAATGACACATTTAGTGGATGTCCTAGTTGCTTCTACTAGGATATTATAATAACAAAAAAACAAGGAATAAAAATAAAAATACAAAAGGTATATATTATTTCCTAAATCAGATTTTGATTACAATTAAAAATGGAAATCATCAAAATAGGCATGTTGACAAAGACTTTTAGCAAAATAGGCATTGAATTCTGGACTTGTAAAACAAGCAAGCCGGCCAATAAGATAATGACAAGTAAGCAGAGCCGACGCCTTTATATTCCATACTCCTCGTTCCAAGTCTTCTTCATCGGCATCGCCATGGTAAGGCTTGGGAAAACTCACATTGAAGACCGGATGGATTTTCATGTTGGGCGATAATTGAAGTTTGGCATAAAATTTTGCCAACTTGAGCAATTACTGGAAAGGGTCCTTCATACTTTCTCACAAGTCTATGCATGCCCTTTATGACTTGGAATTTATCCGACTTGATAAATGACAATCTACCCTTCTCTTACTTAGCCCATCAATTTAATTAAGGGTTGTATTATTTAAACCCCCCACCCTTCTATTTTAACCCCCTCAAAGCGCCTCGCTTAGGCCTAAGCGAGGCGCTTTGAGCTAAATTCGAGACGGTCAGTACGAGAATCAGAAAAAGCTGATTTTTAAATTCGAAGCGCCTCGCTTAGGCCTAATAAGCGAGGCGCTTCAAGGGGTAATTTATTTTGGTAGTTATTTTGATATTTTGAGTTGGTTTTTTTATTTTTTTTAATTTAATAATTATAAAAAGTAAAAAAATTTAAAAAACAAAGTAATAACCCTAATCATTGTCAATGACTTAAACTTGACATCATCAACCAACTTCAAAATTTCAACTTCCCGTTCAGGTGCTTAATACCAGATTGATGATACCTTGTTCCACCCAAATCAAGGGATCCGCTTGGAGTCTAAAGCTTCGTGTGTCATCTTGGTCGAACTCATGTTGCAACATTCGTCTTGTGTGTGTTAGGGTCCGAAATTTTAGGCTTTTTAGTGGATTTTTCCATCTTTGTGTTTCCAATTGTTTTTTAATTAGCTTAAATCTCTCTGATCCATGGTACCTTGAAGACTAGATTCGGTGCAGTCGACGAACATCATTCAAAATTTCAACTTCCCGTTCAGGTGCTTAAGTCCACCTTGAAGACTGGATTCGGTGCAATCAGACTCCGAATGCGGTATGCGCGTTAAATTTCATTAAATGCGGCAATCAAGGGATCCGCTTGGAGTCTAAAGCTTCGTGTGTCATCCTTGTGTTTTCAAGACACAGGCAAGTCCTCGTCTGATCCACAAAACAAAACAATAATCTTGAAGTTTTTTAATATAGCCATTTTCCCCTGGGTTTACCAGGAATGGGTTGAAGGTGTGTGTTGCACCGGCTTGAGATATGAGTTTGATTAGCTTAAATCTCTCTGATCCATGGTATCCACTATCAGGTTGTCTTCATCGTTGACCGCTATCTGTCGGATAACAACTGAAAAAGTTGTAATTACATAAAGATGATCAAAGATGCTACAACATAACTTGCATCGGCTTGAGATATGAGTTTGATTAGCTTGAATCTCTCTGATCCATGGTACCTTGAAGACTAGATTCGGTGCAGTCAACGAACATCATTCAAAATTTCAACTTCCCGTTCAGGTGCTTAAGTCCACCTTGAAGACTGGATTCAGTGCAATCAGACTCCGAATGCGGTATGCGCGTTAAATTTCATTAAACGCATGTAGAAGAGTTGCAATGCCGTTGACGGAGAGATATCACGACGTTAGTGGATTAGAGACTGTTCCGTTACAGTGGCGTCCTCCGTCTCCTAATATCAAAACGTTGACTGTTAATCGGTCAAAGTCTGTTAGCAATGATAACAAAATGATCGTTGACCGCTATCTCTCGGATAACAACTGAAAAAGTTGTAATTACAAGAAGATGATCAAGGATGCTACAACATAACTTGCACCGGCTTGAGATATGAGTTTGATTAGCTTAAATCTCTCTGATCCATGGTATCCACTATCAGGTTGTCTTCATCGTTGACCGCTATCTCTCGGATAACAACTGAAAAAGTTGTAATTACAAGAAGATGATCAAGGATGCTACAACATAACTTGCACCGGCTTGAGATATGAGTTTGATTAGCTTAAATCTCTCTGATCCATGGTATCCACTATCAGGTTGTCTTCATCGTTGACCGCTATCTCTCGGATAACAACTGAAAAAGTTGTAATTACAAGAAGATGATCAAGGATGCTACAACATAACTTGCACCGGCTTGAGATATGAGTTTGATTAGCTTAAATCTCTCTGATCCATGGTATCCACTATCAGGTTGTCTTCATCGTTGACCGCTATCTCTCGGATAACAACTGAAAAAGTTGTAATTACAAGAAGATGATCAAGGATGCTACAACATAACTTGCACCGGCTTGAGATATGAGTTTGATTAACTTAAATCTCTATGATCCATGGTATCCACTATCAGGTTGTCTTCATCGTTGACCGCTATCTCTCGGATAACAACTGAAAAAGTTGTAATTACAAGAAGATGATCAAGGATGCTACAACATAACTTGCACCGGCTTGAGATATGAGTTTGATTAGCTTGAATCTCTCTGATCCATGGTATCCACTTTTCAGGTTGTCTTCATCGTTGACCGCTATCTGTCGGATAACAACTGAAAAAGTTGTAATTACAAGAAGATGATCAAAGATGCTACAACATAACTTGCACCGGCTTGAGATATGAGTTTGATTTGCTTGAATCTCTCTGATCCATGGTATCCACTTTTCAGGTTGTCTTCATCGTTGACCGCTATCTCTCGGATAACAACTGAAAAAGTTGTAATTACAAGAAGATGATCAAAGATGCTACAATATAACTTGCACCGGCTTGAGATATGAGTTTGATTTGCTTGAATCTCTCTGATCCATGGTATCCACTTTTCATGTTGTCTTCATCGTTGACCGCTATCTGTCGGATAACAACTGAAAAGTTGTCTTCAATGATTTGAAAGTAATTACAAGAAGATGATTTTACTGTCTAGTTCTTTTGGCCACGGGTACAGAAAGGTTATAAATGTTCATGTAGTTTCATTTTGTATCCACTTTCAACTAAATCTCTCTCTGTTTTCAACAATCAACCGAAATTGAGTATCATCAATCTGGTATTAGTGGTTGGAACAAGGTATGGATATGGAGAACATGGAATGAGATGGTTTCGATTTTCGTACAAAGATTCCATAAGTAAAAGTCAGTTTTTAAAAGTATCAAGACTATGAAATTAGTAAAACAACTTTTCAGTTGTTTATCGGAGAGATAACTGTCAACGATGAAGGCAGCCTGATAAAGGCTGAACACGAGTGTAATCAAACAAGGTGCTATGAAAACCACCAACGATCAATTATAATATAGTCTGGAAGTCAAACATATCAATTAAACATGCAAAAATTATGTTTTGAAAAAATATGGGTATCGTAGGTTTAGTCGGAGGACCACTTACAATGATTCATCAAAGTTGTACAAAGCTGGATGTTTTTACTGGAAAACCAAAACGAGCAATAAACGAAGCGAAATGGAGAGATATAATTTTCTTGGCTTGGAAACAACTTAAAAGAAGCAAAAATGAATTAAAATTATTTTTTGGTGATTAACAGATAATTTTAAAGAATTAAAAGAAATTCAAGTTTTTTAAAAAAAAGGCCAAAGCGCCTAGCTTTGGCCAAAGCTAGTCGCTTGACTGGTTTGATTAGACCACAAGCTCCTCGCTTTGACCAAAGCGAGGCGCTTTGGCCTTTTTTTTTTAAAACTTGAATTTCTTTTAATTCTTTAAAATTATCTGTTAATCACCAAAAAATAATTTTAATTCATTTTTGCTTCTTTTAAGTTGTTTCAAAGCCAAGAAAATTACATCTCTCCGTTTCGCTTCGTTTATTGCTCGTTTTGGTTTTCCAGTAAATCATCCAGCTTTGTACAACTTTGATGAATCATTGTAAGTGGTCCTCCGACTAAACCTAACTCGCAACAATTGTTTTTAATTCATTTTTAAGTGTTTTTAATTACTTTTCGAGAAATGATAATTTTCAAATATTACAGAGGTGTTACCAAGCATGTCAAGAAATGATAATTTTCAAATATTGCAAGTCCAAATCATTGTACGATGTCTTTTTTCAGAGGACCTCGACTCTTGAGATGTTGCAGGTGTTTGAAAAGTTCGAACTGAAATTGAACTGTTATTTGGAATGTTCCTGTTTTCATATATTGCAAATCAAGGTGTTACCAAGCATGTCAAGAAATGATAATTTTCAAATATTGCAAGCCAAATCATTGTACGATGTCTTTTTCAGAGGACCTCGACTCTTGAGATGTTGCAGGTGTTTGAAAAGTTTGAACTGAAATAACTTTTCATGCAAGCAAGTAAAATTCAGTTGTTTTACTAATTTCATAGTCTTGATACTTTAAACAATCGGATCGGCATTAACGCGGAAACCTTCGTTTTTGCAAAAACCTTCCTTCCTTATTATTATTATTATTTACATTATTATCGTAAAGCAAATACGATAATAATGTAAATAATAATAATAATAATAATAATAATAATAATAATGTAAAGGTAGATCAAACCGATTAATGTCCTTTATATATGAATAGTGACCCTCTGGCAAACCTGCGTAAAGGACAGTGAGATTGATAACTGGACAGGTTAGCCAGGTGTTTGTCAAAAAGGTAGAGCACACCACTAGAGCAAAAAGTTGTGTGTATGAATAGTGACCCTCTGGCAAACTGGACAGGTTAGCCAGGTGTTTGTCAAAAAGGTAGAGCACACCACTAGAGCAAAAAGTTGTGTGTATGAATAGTGACCCTCTGGCAAACCTGCGTAAAGGACTAAACCCAGTGAGATTGATAACTGGACAGGTTAGCCAGGTGTTGGTCAAAAAGTTAGACCACACCACTAGAGCAAAAAGTTGTGTGTAAGTTTTATTTAGCGTAAAAAGTTCATTGTACATATACCTCCTTATCTAAAAACAAATCACATCATTTGTATGAATAGTGACCCTCTGGCAAACCTGCGTATGAATAGTGACCCTCTGGCACACCACTAGAACATTAATCGGTTTCATCTTTGTTTTCTTGAGTTGAACTTTCCATGATCTACCTTTATCATCTCAGAGAGATATCTGTCAACGATGAAAGGGAACCCGAAACAATAGAAGTGAGATTGATAACTTCTTCCATCATTGTACATATACCTCCTTATCTAAAAACAAATCACATCATTTGTATGAATAGTGACCCTCTGGCAAACCTGCGTATGAATAGTGACCCTCTGGCACGGTTCCATCATTGAACAGTTATTTGGAATGTTCCTGATATTTACAGTTTTGCTTTTTTTGGTGAAATGAACTTGAAGAAATGATTTGGTTGAAGAAATTCAGTTTGTTGGACAGTGAGTAATATAACTGGACAGTAAGATTGATAACTTCTCTATGGAAGTTGCTAAAATAGTTAAACAAAAGCTGAAATTGAACAGTTATTTGGAATGTTTCTGATCATTACAGTAAAATTCATTAGCCAGACGTTTGTCAAAACGAACAATTGAAATAAACTTTTCATGCAAGCAAGTAAAATTCAGTTGTTGGACAGTGAGATTGATAACTGGACAGGTTAGCCAGACGTTTGTCAAAACGAACAATTAAAATATGCTTTTCATGCAAGCAAGTAAAATTCAGTTGTTCGGACAGTGAGATTGATAGGTGGCAGGAAAAAGCTGACATTTTGTTCCTTGTTGCAGAAAGAAATCAACAATCGGATCGACGATTTTGTTTACCCTCCCATTGACATAAAAAATGTTTTTTTTGAAAAACGTCTGACTGAAAAAAAAATGTTAAACCTTAAACTCAAAAGACCAAAAAAAAAAAAAAAATTTATCCGAAGCGCCTCGCTTAGGCCTAAGCGAGGCGCTTCAGGTCAAAAATCAGCTTTTTCTGACCTCGTACCGAGGTAGTTAAAAAGCAAAGAAAGCGCCTCGCTTAGGCCTAAGCGAGGCGCTTTCAGGGGGGTGAAAATAGAAGTGGGGGGTTGAAATAGACCGCCTTTAATTAATCCATACCTACCAATCTATTAATATTAATTAATATTATTATTATTATTATTATTATTATTATTATTATTATTATTATTATTATTATTATTATTATTATTATTATTATTATCTTGAATTGACAAAAACCATATCTACCCCAAAATCTCGTTTATAATCCGCCTGAATGTTGGAGATCATCGCAATAAAGATTCATGCATAATATTCTATTCTATCACAACTAATTCACAAACTCAACAACAACAACTTATGGCGAAGAAGAGAGTTCGTCGTCCACAGGTGGTGATCAACGAGAAAACCGAACGGTTGAAGGACTTTATCGTGAAAGAGATGAAGGGTACGGACGTGGAACTTGTGATTAAGAAGAAGTTGTTTGTCTCGCATACTAACAAGGTTTTGAACAGGTTGAACATGCCGATTAACATACTGGAGACGGACGAGTTCTTGACGGATGATGAGAAACAAGTTCTTTACGAAGGGAATGAGATTGAGGTTCGGTTGTTGGGGCCAACGTTGGAGATGTACGAGGATCCCATGAAGTTAAGGTTGTGGCACATGGAACCTAGTGATAATTATGTGTTGACGACTAACTGGTACCGATTTCAATCCAAGAATAAGTTGCATTTGAAGAGAGAGTCGAGTGTTCAAGTGTGGTCGTTTCGTGTATCTGGTCAGAAGTTGTGTTTTGCCATTGTGTGTGTTGAGGAACCAGATGTTGAAGTGAACGACTATGATCACTCATGAGGACGTGTCATGTTTATGTTTATATTTTAAGGTGTGTGTAGAGGTATAGAACCTCGTCTCCGAAGCAAACATCTCCGGTCGCGGCTCCCGTCCACAAGCCTCGACTCCACACGACACAAAACTCCCAAATGACCGGAGGACACAAACTCCGAGGGTTAGTACAACTAGGACGGAATAAAGTACAAACATTCTGACTAGTATAAATACCCCCTCAAAAAGTACAGGTAGTTACGTTCACACACACTCCGAACCTCCCTCTCTCTCTAAACTCTCTTTATCTCTCTAAAACAAATACTTATCCTCACGCCGGAGGGTGGTCACAGAGAGGCCCTCCCTGCCCCCCTGTGACGAGCCTAACGGTCTGCTAGTTTTGCAGGTCCAATTCACACAAGATCTTATCAAGTTAACTGTCTTCTTCTTCACCTACGAGGTACGGTCTAACTTTTGGATCTTCAATTGGCGCCATCCTTTTGCAGATCTACTCTCTCCAAACAGATCTGGAATGGCTAAGGAAGATTTACACGTCGTTGATATCACCAACAGAGAAGACGCTGATATCGACACATCTGATCAAAACACTGCTGATCTCAGGGCGTCCTTCGACGCTACTGCTGTTTCCACAGAACTGGTCACTGCAACCACAGAGATGCAAACCACATCCGTGGAATTTGATGAGACTTTCCTCCAACGAAACCGTGAATTCTTGCTAAGGCTGAAGGATCAGCAAAGCAAGGAAGAAAGACTCCGTAGTGTGCAAGTGAACTTATTCCCTTCGGAAGGGCTCACCTCTGCCACCACAGTGTCTACTCCAGTCAGTCTCCCAACGTACTCAACTGTCGTTACTTCGGTTCCTATCCAAACTCCTTACGGGTATTTAATGCCTTTTGGGTACACCGGACCATTGCCAACTGGTCTCTCATCTACTGGGCCACCTGTCACTGACCCAGTAATGCCAGCCAAGCAACAGTCCAATTCAAACCCAATAGACGACGAGCTCACCGCACCATACCGACCAGCATACATGACTTCATACTCAAAGTTCACCCCAAGGATAGCCAGTGCCCCACTACCGTCGAAGCTGAAAATGCCAGTAACGGTTAAGAAGTATGACGGGACAACGGATCCGGATGACCATGTGTTTGATTTTGGAGGAGCTGCGGAGATTGAGCTATGGCCCATGCCAGCATGGTGCCACATGTTCGCTCAAACGTTAACCGGAGCTGCACGTGTGTGGTTCGATGGGCTCCCAGCTGGTCAAATTGCAAACTGGAAGGAGTTAAGACGGGTATTCTTACAGAATTTCTCCCAACAAAGACGTTGCACGAAAGACATAACCGAAGTACACAACATTCGAAGACGAGATGGAGAATCCCTAGAAAAGTTCATAGATCGTTTCAACAAAGAAAGCATGCAGATATCTGGAGCTGTTGACCAGTTACGGATATCTGGTTTTTGTCACGGGGTACGTAACAACCAGTTGGTAGAGAAGCTTCACGAAGACCTACCCAAAACAATGGAGGGCTTAATGGAAAGAGCAAGGGCTTTCGCTAGAGGCAAAAGTGCCTGTGGTCAAACCAGTGATGGCGACCACAAGGGAAATCCAAGAGGAAGCAACTGGAAGAAAGGAGCTCCGGCACAACCTGAAAGAAACAGTTCTTGGTCGAAGCACAGGTCGCAGCCTTATTCAAGGAACGACCGAAATGATAAGGTTAACCCCGGACGTTCTTCTCGAAACACCAGCTTCTCCGACCTCAGTAAAACCCCAAGTGAAATCCTGAGCACCGAACAAATACGATTCCCAACACCTCCAAAGCAGAAGCCCACCTCCGACCGAAACACTAAAAAGTATTGTGAGTATCACCAGGCGAAGGGTCATAACACAGACGACTGCTGGTCCTTAAAACAAGAGATAGACAAAGCCTGTAAAGCAGGAAAGCTATCTCACCTAATCCGAGATTTAAAAGAAGGAAAACCAGCTACGACACAAATAGCTAACCCGAACAACCAAACAGGAATCCATATGATTCGGGTTGGTTCCGAGCAAGGCACTAAGAGAAGTAATGATCACATTGCTCCATGGATGGAGCAGCTGCTGTTTTTTCCACCCATCAGTCCAAGAGAGGCCATGGAAGCACCTATAGTGGTCTCAGGGGTGGTCGCAGGTCACAAAGTCCGACGCATTTACATCGACAACGGCAGTGCATCCGAAATCATGTACTACCAATGTTATCAACAGTTAGCCCCGGCCACTAAAGACAAGCTCGTTTCCGTCCAAATGCCTCTAATCAGCTTTTCGGGAGAAGTCATACATCCGTTGGGTCAACTCAGTCTCCCTATAACATTGGGGACGGAGGAGAACCAACGTACGGTTATCCTGACATTCCTAGTAGTTGGAGCACCCTCAGTTCACAACATAATCCTGGGCAGACCGGGAATGAAAGCGTTCAACATGGTCACCTCGACGGTTCATGGTGCCATCAAGTTTCCTACTGAAACTGGGATAGCCACACTTTACACCGAATCTGAGTTACGCGTTGCTGAAGTTCGACAGTCTTTGGGACAACCTCCGTCAAAAGAAGCCGCGGTAGACGTTAAAACTACCGAAGAATGGTCTATTCACCCAACATTCCCAGAACAAAAAATTACCATCGGTACCCAATTGCCGGACCACACGAAGAGATCCTTATGGAGATTGTTGTCTACGTCATTGGACGTATTTGCTTGGCAGCAGTCGGACATGACAGGAGTCCCGAGAACTTTAGCTGAACATAAGCTGAACATTAGTCCAGAGAAGAAGCCTATAGCCCAAAAGAAACGGAGCATGGCCCCTGATAGAGTAAAAGCTATAGCCCATGATGTTAAGGTGCTGCTGGATGCTGACATCATCAGGGAAATAAACTATCATACCTGGGTCTCCAACCCAGTCATGGTGCGGAAACATGATGGGTCCTGGAGGATGTGCATCGATTTCAAAGACTTGAATGATGCATGTCCCAAGGATTGTTATCCACTCCCGGAGATAGATTCCAAAGTTGATGCTGTGGCAAACTTCAAGCTAAAATGCTTCTTAGACGCCTATAAGGGCTACCACCAGATTCAAATGGCCGAAGCCGACGAAGACAAAACAACTTTTGTCACCAACCAAGGGCTATACTGCTACAAGAAAATGCCATTTGGTCTAAAGAATGCAGGAGCCACATACCAACGAGTGATGGATCGAGCGTTCAAAAACCAAATCGGCCGAAACTTGGAAGTTTATGTGGACGACGTGGTGATAAAAAGCTCAGACGAAGATACGCTGTTAAAAGACATCACTGAAACCTTTGACAAGCTCCGGCAGATCAACATGAAACTAAATCCAAAGAAGTGTTCCTTCGGCTTAGAAGAAGGAAAGTTCTTAGGATTCTTAATGGCCAAAGATGGTATCCGTCCAAATCCAGAAAAGGTCGAAGCTGTCCTCACCATGCAACCCCCGTCAAACTTAAAAGAAGTACAGGCCCTCAATGGACGGCTGGTCGCATTACACCGTTTCTTATCCAAAGCAGCTGAACGAACTTTGCCTTTCATGGTCGTTCTGAAAAAGTACTTGAGCACAAAAGAATTTCATTGGACATCTGAAGCTGATCTGGCCTTCAATGATTTAAAGAAATGTTTGGCAGAGTTACCAACACTAACCGCACCAGAACCAGGGGAAACCCTCATCATCTATTTGTCAGCTTCGGAAGCATCTATCAGCTCGGTATTAATGGTAACAAGATCAAAGGCGCAGGTACCTATCTTCTATGTCAGTCGAGCCTTACGTGACTACGAGACGCGGTATCCAGCATTAGAAAAATTGGCACTTTCCCTAGTGCACGCATCACGTCGGCTCCGCCGATACTTTCAAGCTTTTGAAATTGAAGTCCAAACGGACCAACCAATCCTGGATGTATTGAGGAAGCCTGAAGTTTCTGGTAGATTAGCCAAATGGGCAATCGAGCTTGGAGCCTTTGAAATTTCTTACAAAAGAAGGGGTCCGGTAAAAGGGCAAGTCGTGGCCGATTTCCTTACTGAGCTAGCCATGAGACAAGTCGAAACACTCACTCCCCCTGAGCCAGATGAATGGACTATCTTCACCGATGGGGCATCCGGATCTGAAGGATCCGGAGCCGGAGTCGTTCTCAGAAATTCCGAAGGTCAAGAACTTGTGTACTCAATTCGCCTCAATTTCAAAAGCTCCAACAATGAAGCCGAGTACGAAGCGTTCTTAGCTGGGCTCCGACTGGCAAAAAAGATTGGAGCTCAGAAGGTATAAACCTTCGTAAAAAATAATAATCATTCTTCTCCATGAAACATCATAAGCAATCTAAAAAGTACCATATACTTGAAACAGGTAGTGGCACACGTGGATTCTATGTTGGTCGCGCGTCAGATAAGCGGGGAATACGAAGCCAAAGAGGCAAGCATGGTTCTATACCTACAAAAGGTTTGACCTAAGCCCCATATCGAATGTACCCCAGCTTATAAACTCAAAACACCATTCTTAATTCTGCTATATTTGAACAGGCAAAAAGCTTGATATCAGAATTTGAAAAGTGTGAAGTGAAGCACGTGCCTGGATCGAAGAATAAACAAGCGGACGCTCTAAGCAAGCTTGCAGCAAACACACCGGATCACATGTCACAAGAAGTAAAGCTGGAAGTTATGAACGAACCATCAACAGCCGAAGCTACAGTATGCATGATCCAAGGTAGTTCACCCTCATGGATGACTCCCATCCTGAACTACATCACAAAAGACGAGCTTCCAACTGATAAAGCTCAAGCTCGAAAGCTTAAGGTGAAGTCCCTACAATATCAAGTCATTGATGGTACACTATACCGAAAGACATTTTTAGGTCCTCTACTCCGATGCCTAGATCCGGTACAAGCCAAGTATGTCATTGAAGAAGTCCACTGGGGAATCTGTGGCATTCATGCCGGGCCAAGGATGATTGTAACAAAGGCAATGAATGCTGGATACTTTTGGCCGGGCATGCATCAAGACGCGGTAGAAGAACTTCAGAAATGTGAGAACTGCCAAAGGCACGCCCCAGTAAGCCTCAGGGCCAAAAACAAACTGATTCCAGTATCGGCAGCTTGGCCATTCCAGAAGTGGGGGATCGACATTGTAGGCCCTTTCCCCGTGTCATCAGGACAAGCCAAATTCCTGTTAGTCGCGGTAGACTACTTCACTAAGTGGGTAGAAGCCAAACCCCTAGCCAAGATTTCAGGTGCTGAAGTGAAAAAGTTCGTATGGGAGAATATCGTTTGCAGATTCGGCCTTCCATTGACAATAGTAAGTGATAACGGCAAGCAGTTTGCTCACAATCCGTTCAAAAAATGGTGCACTTGCCTTGGCATCGAACAAGCCTTCGCCTCCGTCGCCCACCCCCAGGCTAACGGGCAGGTCGAACGAGTCAACCGCAGCCTGGTCGATGGAATCAAGAAACGTCTGGGAAAGAAAAGAAGTGGCTGGGTAGATGAGCTGCCGAATGTCCTTTGGGCCTACCGAACGATGAACAAGACTAGCACCGGTGAAACACCTTTTAGTCTAACCTATGGGACGGAGGCAATGATGCCGGTGGAAATTGGAATACCAACCCACCGGGTCACAGGGCAAGGTGATAACGATAAAGAGCTGCGGTCCAATTTAGACCTTTTGGAAGAGCGAAGGGAAACCGCAGCCATCAAAGAAGCAAAATATAAACAAGCTTTGGAGAAATACTACAACTCCAAAGTACAAGAAAAGAAGTTTAAAGTCGGGGAATATGTCATGCGAAGTAACGAAGCCAGTGGCATGGAGAAACCTGGAAAGATGAGCCCTAAATGGGAGGGACCATACGTTGTTACTTCAGCAGGGGGGAAAGGAGCTTACAGGCTCGCAACACTTGAAGGAGACGAAGTTCCCCGAACGTGGAATGGGATCCACCTTAAAAAATGCTTCATCTAGAGGGAAAGATCGACGAATAATAGTTCTTTTTACTTTTTAATGTAAAAGTGGGATGTGAATGCCCCACCTCTTTAATTTCCTTTCGTTTTGTACTGCGGAATGATAAAATTCTCCGTACTAAACAAATGAGACGCGGTTAGTCTCTTGATATAATAAGTTCGATCTTTATAAAACCCATTCTCATAATATTTGTTATACGTATATTGAAAAAGAAAAACGATATGCAAGCTTCGGCGCATGAGGTAAAAGTACCTCGGCATTAGAAGAGGGGATAAGAATTAGGGCATGGGGGTGTCGAAGGCCCTTTCGTCCGGACTTCTTGATCAAACAGGTTCGAGGAACACAAAATGCCGAACCTAAAAGATACCCCATAAAAAGACTACGTAGCATCTTTTTACAAAACGCGAAAAACGAACGTTCTACTTCGAATGTCACAAAGCAGTTAGAGATATAAAATCTTAAAACACTTAAGGCATATCTCTTAACCGAGACTTAACAAGGTCATGGACGCATGACCAAGTCTCTATAATACGAACTGAAGCCAACATAAACTTCAGAACTTACACAAACAAGTCTATACTTAGAAAAAATGAAAACAATAGAAACATCCGAAACACAAAGATAACCTATTAACAATCTCCATTCATTTCAAAAATACATGGTCGCTCATATAATAAACCGCGGCCACAATGTGTCTTTTACAAAGAAACAGGCGCACTACGTGCAACCTTCGACTACCGGTCAACACGTTCCGACCCCTTATAAAGGGATGGAAGATACAACGATTCTAAAGGAAATTACTAAAAAAACCGAACCTGTAAGGAACGGATGATACAAAGGGTTAATAAAGCTTCACAAAGTTTTTTGGCTACATAGACCTCCGAACCTATGTGGAGGAACGGAGTTGCATGTCTACTTCACCTTAAAGACACCACACTAAGAGGAGTCACCAACCACAAACAAATCCTTGAACGCCTTCACAACAACATCTGAAGGCTCGGAGACTAGGTCCTGCAGCTTGGAGATCGAAGATATGGTAACCTCATCATATTGTTTCACTGCATCAAGCAACAATTGCCTGGCGTTCGGGATCAGCTTGGGGGTATCTTTCATAGGCACACCTTGGGTAGCCGCAGCATAACCCGCTCTTACCCCAGCATTGAAACCCACACCATTCATGGCATTGTTTACTCCAGCCACCGCAGCCTTTGTTGAAGGGCAGTTGCGGACATGTTGAGACACTAGCTCCACTCCCTCAGTCAAGATGAATTGTTTGAGGCTGAACAACGACTCCACTTCCTTCAACAATCCTTCCTTCTCTTCTTTCAGCCCTGCCAGCTCCGACTTCAATCCCTCATTAAGCTTCAAAGCTTCCTTCTCACCAGCTTGAGCCAACTCTTTATCTACAAAAAAGCAAAAATTGCTAAGTAGGAAAACAAAGGAAAAGACAAAAAAGACAAGGCACGTACCCTTCACCAACACATCTGCGGCCTCCTTAGTCTTCTCCATCAGCAACTCAAGCTCCTCGATGGATTGAATGTATTTCTTTTTAGAAGCTTCATGAGCTTGGTCAGCAAGCTGAAGCTTCCCCTGCAAAGTAGTGACTTCTTGTTGATATTTGTCCCTGTCCTCACAAGCCACTGCAAGAGAAGCATTGGTTGATTTCAGCTGCTCCTGACAATTCTTCAGGGCTTCAGAGAGAGACCCGTCCGCAGCTCTCTTCGCTAACCTCCCCCTTTGAAGTTCTGACTCAACCCACCTTTGGTAAACTTCAGCAATTAAAAAGTTAGATTGAGCTTGGTTTACCATCAACGCATCACCCAAGTCACCATCCTTCATTCTCCGATAGTGGGCATGATCAGCCGGGGTATGAAGATTGAACAACATCATCTTGGATGACAAGGCATCCACCACCCTCGAACCATTTTTTAAGTCCCAGTCAGGGACAAACACATCCTCAGCCGTAGCCGGGTCCACATCCATCAGATCGTCCAAAGGATCTACAAGATTAAACATAGTCAGTGTCTCCGTTTCGAACCAACAGGGAGAATAAGATGCACCATACTCATTCTCCCCACCAGCACAAAAAACAGAGAAACGACCGGGAAACTTACCAGGAGAAGATATCAAAAAATCGCCCAAGTTCTCAGCTCCGGAAGACTGTCCCTGAAAACCAGTCTTCTCCAACACCCTACCTTCACCCTCCTCCGGCACATCCATGTAAACCGGAGCACCATCACGGGGAGACTTACCCCCAGTAAGATGAAGGTCGAACTCATCCAAGATCGTGCCTTTAGGAGGAGGAGGAGGAGCACCAGTCTGAATGAACTTCACCCTCTTGGGACTCTTCTTGGCTTTATCAGATTTCCTTTTCCTGGCATTAACATTCAAGTCAAAAGACGCATCTTCTGTGACCTCGTCATCAATGCTAAAAGTACCGGACGAGTCAACAGACCTAATAGGCATCGGCTTCGGAAATACTTGACCCACAGTAGTTCCCTCTTCACCAGCAACTTCCTTCTCAAGACCACTTCCACCTTCAACATCTTTTCCAACAGAACCACCATCTTTGCTACCACTGCCTTCACCACCAGTCGCACCCTGGCCACTGCCCCCAGCACCTTCGACGTGTCCCTCCTCAGAGCTTGGGGGACGAATAGGGGCCTGCAGCTTGGCCACCTGGTCCAAGATAGGCTTGCTGGAGCCTATAGGCTCACTTGAAATTTGAAAGTCATCATCATCATAGTCTTCAAACTTCAGGGCTGCCAGAAGCGACATTTCTGTAATAAGAGCAAAAAAGGGGTTAGAAGCTACGTCAGACAATTCAAGATGAAGCTCAAAGAAGCAACCCTCACCCTTGTTCTTATGCAACACAATTGGCCATCTATCTGGTTCGTCCCAAATCCTACTCACACCACCAAGCACCAAAACGTGTTCCGGATACTTCTTAATGTTAGATTTATTAGACACAAGCTTATTATACAACGAGGCATCACAAGCAAAATCCTTGGGCAACTCCCATTCGGTCGAATCAAAATCTTTCCTCCACACCGACACCATCGCTTCAGGTAAACATCTGTCATCTAACCAGAAGAACTGCGTCTTCCAGTTCTTCAGGCTGGAGGTATCCTTACCATGACACTCTGGTTTCTTTCTCCTTTTCTCAAAGGTAAACCAATCCCCAGCTTGGTTCAACTTGTAAAAAGCCCGGAACACGTCAAGATCAGGCTTCGCCCTCAAGGCCCGACATTTTAACTGAAAGTGACAAACCCTCCCCAAACCAAAAGGGTTCATTTGAGAAAAATGAACCCCATGGTATGAAAGAACTTTAAACAAGAACTTCGTCAAAGGAATCCGGTAGTTAGCGAAATCACACACGCGTGTGTAAAACGCAAACTTGCCGGCAGGAGGAGGGTAGATGGCCTGGTCAGGGGCAGGCAACTCGGGGTTCAGATCAAGGGGAATCCTATAATCCCTTATGAACTTATCAAGTTTATCTTGTGTTAAAACCGAAAAACTGACATCCATGTTATCCTTCCCCATATTTAAAAACTAATAATCTCTGATAAAAAAGAAAGGAACGAACCTGCAAACAGAATCAGATGGAAGACGTACAGGAAGAAGACGAACAGACAAGGATGGCTCGAAGAAGGAATTTACAGCAGAAGTGGAAAAGTTTTTGGGGATAAGTAAAAGTAAAAACACTAAAGGATAAAAAACCCCTTTATATAGGAAGAAAGAGAAACCTCAGGAAGGAGACAAGTGTCGAAATCCCAACGAAAGGAGAAATGATCGGACGGATAGAAATACCTCGAAATAACCGTCCTGTCACATCCAAATCATATGGCTCAGGACTTCGCCACGTGCCGCGACCAAAAATTAGCTGGCAAGCAATAGCAAGCCTCGGCCAAACTCCACTAAGTTACAAACTAACTTATGGACTTAGGGGGACATGTAGAGGTATAGAACCTCGTCTCCGAAGCAAACATCTCCGGTCGCGGCTCCCGTCCACAAGCCTCGACTCCACACGACACAAAACTCCCAAATGACCGGAGGACACAAACTCCGAGGGTTAGTACAACTAGGACGGAATAAAGTACAAACATTCTGACTAGTATAAATACCCCCTCAAAAAGTACAGGTAGTTACGTTCACACACACTCCGAACCTCCCTCTCTCTCTAAACTCTCTTTATCTCTCTAAAACAAATACTTATCCTCACGCCGGAGGGTGGTCACAGAGAGGCCCTCCCTGCCCCCCTGTGACGAGCCTAACGGTCTGCTAGTTTTGCAGGTCCAATTCACACAAGATCTTATCAAGTTAACTGTCTTCTTCTTCACCTACGAGGTACGGTCTAACTTTTGGATCTTCAGTGTGAAAACTTAATTAGAGTCGCACTTGTTGTAGGTAAGTCGGGGAGATGTTTGAAGATGAATCATAGTCAATACTACCTGTAATTCGCGTAATGAGGTCCATGGCCGCAGGATTATAGATGATGGTAGGTTCGGTGATATTGTATATAAGTTTCTATTTATGGCGAAGTGACGGGTGAAACAAGCCGGATAACAACGATGACTTGTAAAACGGGTTACACGAGTTTTGTAATGGCCCAAGACAAGTTCGGTATCATTCAAAATCTATAATCTATAACTATTAATAAAAGAATTGACTTATGATGATGTGACAGTCAATGGAGGCCTCAACACCTCCTTGAATGTGCCACGTGACACGTTGAGGTGAGAGTGTTTATTTTTTTTAATTTTTTTATTATATTAATTACTAGCTTTTACCCTGGGAGCGTCCCGGGGTTGAAAATCTAATATTAGTAAACAAACGAAAAGAGTAAATAAATTAAACATACCACTGAGTAAAATAATAATGTAGGCATAGAACTAAGTAATATATATCCACTAGATCTATATCCCGGGAGCGTCCCGAGATTGAAAAATCTAATATGACATATCATTTTTACATACGAAATAGACTGATGCGCTTTACAGTACATGCAGGAAAGTTTCGGGTAACACATAACCTAAAACAATTAACAATGTATCTCCAATGTTAACGCCTAACCTTAAACAATGTATAACTCTAATATTATAAAATTCATATTTACTAGTTTGAACTTAATTAATGACTTGCCTATACATGATTAATGAATAAACTGAACACTTTGTGTTTTTTTCATGTATGAACAAAACCCCACAAAAATAGTCATTTTTTTCTCCGTTTTTTATACAGCGCTATAATACTCGTTGAAAAGGTAATAAAACGTTCGTTAATTTGGTGTAATTTTTTTCTTTAAAAACTCTCGTATATAAAAGATACCAACGTTTAAAAATTATGGGATGAAACATGAGAGTATAAAAATCCAATTTTGTTTTTAATTGGTAAAGTAAATCTTTTATTTTAAATTCTAAGATATGCATATCTTGTATAGGGTTTTAATTAGATTTAATAATAATAATAATAAAAAAAAAATTAAACACTCTCACTTCAACGTGGCACGTGGCACGTGGCACATTCAATGGGAGGTTGAGGCCTCCATTGAATGCCACATCATTATAAGTCTATTCTTTTATTAATAGTTATAGATAGATTAAATCTAATAATAAAATTAAGATATGCATATCTTAGAATTTAAAATAAAAGATTTACTTTACCAATTAAAAACAAAATTAGATTTTTCTCTCTCATGTTTCATCCCATAATTTTTAAACGTTAATATCTTTTATATACGAGAGTTTTAAAGAAAAAAATTACACCAAATTAACGAGCGTTTTATCATCTTTCCAACGAGTACCACAGTGCTATATAAGAAACGGAGAAAAAAAGCGACTATTTTTTTGTGGAGTTTTGTTGATACAGAAAAAAAAGCACAAAGTGTTCAGGTTATTCATTAATCATGTATAGGCAAGTCATTACTTATGTTCAAACCAGTAAATATGAATTCTATTTACAACAAGTGTTAGCATTGGAGGTGTACATTGTTTTAGGTTAGGTTTTAATATTAGAGTTATACATTGTTTAAGGTTAGACGTTAACATTGGAGATACATTGTTAATTGTTTTACACCCGAAGCTTTCCTGCATGTAACTGTAAGGCCCATTAGTCTATTTTTGTATGTAAAATTGACATGTCATATAAGATTTCTCACCCGGGACGCTCCCGGGATATAAATCTAGTTTCCAATAAAATAAAACTAGTTGTCTTGAAGTTGTATTTGGTTTTTAAATCTTATAAAAGAAAGAAAAGGAGATAGGAAATTTGTTGGGCCAGCGTGAGAATGCGTTTTTCACGATTTAGCAAATAACCAAACCAACTAATTACAAGGAATCCATTAAGCCCACTAATATAAAAAAACATGTCAGTTTGGGTCCATAGTTATGAAATGGGCTTTATAACCCTCCGAATGGACCCATTTTGGAAAAATCATGCGGCCCACATAAACCAAAACTCAAAAGAATAGCAAGAAAATGCAGTTGATAAGTATTATTTGTTAAATTATATTGATTATAATTAAAATTGTGAATTTCTGAACATGAGTCGATAAATTAAATATACACCCAAATTATTATTGTCCCTCCCTGTTTATCACTCTCTCTATACATACAAAGAGGGAGATAGAGTGGAGGAGTATATTAATATTAACATCCTAGATATAATTCGGTGAAGTGGTAAGACTAGTGGGTGTGGAGACAAAGAAAATGTTTAGTCTCAATGCCATGTAGGATGACACCTCAACATTTGGATGTCTCAAACATTTTAAGACATGAGTGGGGAGTGGAGACACCAACACTCCATGTCTCAAGCATTTATACAAATAAAAAAAACCCTGATCCTTGGAGGAGTATATCAATATTAACACCCTAGATATAATCCGGTGAAGTGGTAAGGTCAGTACAATGGGGAGATGAGAGTATGAGATACCGACTTGGACAACTATGGTGGTGTAAATTGGACCCTTTTGTCGACCACACGTCCTCTCGTCACCATCGTCCATCGTGCCAAAAATGCCAATTCATCAATCACTAGTAAATAACCACTTGTAGTCTAACAAGTGGGGGTGGGGTTTAGTTAGCCAACAGTTGTGATTATGTGAGTTTAAAAGTAGTTAAAACCAATCAACATGTTTCTTGTTTTAATCAATCAAACAAACAAACACCACCATGATATCAACGACTATTATTCATCCAACGTTGTCACATCCATTGTATTGATCCAACGCTAATCAATCAATAATAAATTATTCATAACCAAAAAAAATCCCAAAACATTTTTTACAATTTTTATAAATCCAACGCTAATTATCCATTATTATTCCAACGTTGACCAATCCCCACCGTTGATCAAATCAAAACCATTGACTTTATTCCAAATCCAACGGTTGCCAAGCTGAAGCAGTCAACAAACTCAAATCCTTCCAACCCAATTTCAAACAACCATTTTCCTCAACCAATGTATACCCTCTCCAAGGAAACATCCCCAACAACAAACCCGCTTGAGAAGCCGGGTTACCCGACAACGAAACGGGCCTAAACCCGACCCGACCCAACTCCTCACCCCATTTCTCAACCTTCACCTCACCCGTCCTCTTCGGTCCACCAACCGCAACAATATTCCTAATCTCACACCCAAACAATTGTTGCTCAACCGCGTAGCGTTCCACGCTCTCCGCCTCTATTCCATCCCCTATCGCGTCGAACAAGGCCGAATAATAATGCAATGCCTCCACAAACCGCCCGAGAAAACTCCCCCCATGACTCAAATCTTGTTCCACTATTGTAACAAGTTTTGGTCTTAATATCCTTAATAACCTTAATGTTTCTATGTCACTACCCGTTACATCATACAAACAATGATGCATCCAATGCACCACAACCGGTTCACCATATTTAACTCCAAGCTTACTCATCAAACCCCTATTGTTCATATCATCATTGTTCGAATTATTATTATTATTATTATTATTATTATTATTATTATTATTATTATTATTATTATTATTATTATTATTATTATTAAAATTTGAACATATGTGACCGATTTTACCTTCAAGAGGGACGAATTCAAACGGAAGACCAAGCGAATTAGCGAAATCATGGAGACGACGGCCCGTGGCAATAAGAAGCTCGATTGAAGAACCAACACCGGTAATTCTCAACGATTTGAGTTTACGTGACCTAGAAGCAAGGATGTGGAACAATCCTGGCCATTGGAGGCCTTGCATGATGTCAAGATCGATTATATGAACAGTTTCTTCATGTTCCAAGGCTTGGAAAATCGCTTGATTCGCAGTAAAATGCGAAAACTTAATCGATGGAGATATCGAGTTGTAGGATTGTAATGCGTTGCATATCTTTTGGTTGTATGCTAGTGCTAGGGTTTGGTTTTTTATTAATAAAGGAGTGTATGTACCTATGTATGAGCTTATTATTCTTGATTGTAATGCTTCAGCGAAGTAAGCTGCTACACGTTCAGGTGAAGAACCGAAGGGAGAAGATAGGTTAGAGATTTCTGGTAAGAGAGTGTTGGCATGGTCTAGGTTATCAACTGCTACACACTCGGCGCATTGTAGCAATAACCCTAATAATCTTAACCCTGATGTTTCTGCTTCAAGGGTTGTTATTATTTGATCATCTTTAGTTATATCATCTTTAACCTCTTCCATGTTCCTAATTCGTTTGTAGTTGTTAGAAGGAGAGTTATCATTATCATCATCACCATCACCATCACAAAATAATTGGTTGTTTTGGTTGTTGATAGAGCGTTTAGAGGGGATGGTGGTGTTCATGAGAGAAGGGTTGGATGATGAGGTGTTTGTGGTGGAGTGAGGGTGAAGGGGGAGAGACTGAAGCATGATTGTTGTTTTTGGTGGTGGGGTTGGGGAATATTGGGAAAGAAGGGGATGACAAGAATATAGGTTTGGATATGTAAAAGGTGAACAAAGATGTGTATGTGTCAATCAGAGGATATTATGATGATGAGGATCAAGAAGATCATCAATGGTGGGATATTGTGAAAAAGATGATAATAATTGAAGGAAGAAGATGAAAGTGGAGTGGGGACATTATGTTCATGGGTAGTTGGCTTTTTGATAATATGGTTGTATGCATCCCTTCTTCTTTTAGTGGATTTCAAGTAACTCCTTCATCTTTTGTACTTTGCTTAATATTTAACGCGACTTTTTTTTGTTAACAGTATAGGCATGGACACCCAAGATTAGTATGATAAACGGATCACTCTGTCGCCCGTATACAGAACGTGGTGATCTTGCCTAGCACGCCCACGATGAAACCCAAAAGGCCCCCCTGGTTCAACCCGGAGCAAATTGCTCGAGACGAGACCCCATTCACGACCTCCCATAAAGAGAGTCATGTCACTTCTTGGGTTTCTCATTTATATGGATGTTGTATGATGATAGAGGTATGTACGGATAATCGGGCACATCTGCTGAGTTCGCATAATCAGGTTTGTTCACCAAGTTTAGTTTGTTCAAACTACATCCTTGTTCTGTCAACTTCATCTGATTATAGTGAACCACACTGTTCCTAGCATTGGGTCTAAGATAATATATACCGATCATCAAGCATCATGCCTCTAGAACAATAGACCATTCCTAGCTTCCCAAGCAGGTAACATTAACGCTCAACTTCCCCATAGGTTAACATTATAATTACTATGACAACAACCACACATGCACACATAACTTATGCACTCATTCTACATTCACACTATCCCTTCGTAAACCTCATGAATACTTGCTTTCATGACAGAATTGGGTTTGTAGGATCAAAATCTCATGGCAAGATTCACCAAATTGTAGTTAGAATCTTGTGTAACAACATTGTACATTAAGTTATCATGAATGAGTTGTAGAATCCGACAAATCCTTACAACTCGATCCAATATTGGTTTTTTATGTTCACTCATACAACACTCACTAAATAACCGTTAAAATCTTGTATAACAAAATTGTATAATATTGATATAGCGATAAAACAAGGCATTATGTATTAGTATTGACCAAACATCTTAATCAAAATAAATAATTTTATTCGGTGTGTGGTCCGTGTGTAGTGGACTTTTTGAATGAACATCACAAATTAGATATTAAAATAAATATATCAATTTAGTTAACCGTACTGCTCTCATGCTCGAGGTTAACCACGGATGCCCATCCCTTTCTCTTTGGGTTCTTTTTCTTTATATTTAACCAGCTAGGGGCTACCAGCAGGGGGACCATTTGGGGCCTCTCCTCTTTGGCCTTGTTTTGCACCCTCTAGTTCTCCAATTGTAAGATAACTACATAACTTCCCTTTCATGCATGGTACACGGATGATAGGATGCTTATCGGAGAAGCAACATAAGTCGTTAAATCCTTAACATAATCAGGTCTGAGGAGCCATCCATGGGGCTTAAACTCAATATAACAAAAACGGAGGTTTTATTGGTCATCGTGCAATGGGGTGAAAGTTAAAGGAGGGCTTTTCCCAAGTAGGATTGGGAGGCCGAGAGCGGTGTGAAACTCCTTGGAGGGGTTGTAAGTTGTTTATTAGGGAGTTGCCCGTGAAGAGAGCCTCGTGTGCAATAGACCTTATGGAGTGCCTTCCTCGCTTGTTGGGCCCTCAAAGTGAGTTCCTCTTGCTTCATTCCTGCATGGGGGTTGCTAAGAGCCGAGTCTTAGAAGTTGCAGGACCACATCCTACTGAACAGTGGGGTTATTGACCTTGACCTGGATTATGCACAGGCTTTGGGATTCCTGCGTTGCTCCCTCCCCGGATTTGATTTTGGTGGTTTCACTAACAAGGAACACACCTCCCCAGAGCATGGGAGAAGATTTGTCGGAAACTTGTAGCAAAGTTGGAGTTGTGGAAAATTTGTCGGAATTTTTCGTAGCAAAAAGTCATTTTCTAGTAGTGTATGGTATGTCCCCCTGCAGAAAGTGGTTGTACTTTGCTTGCAAGGACCTCATGTCCAAGATTTCCTGACTTTTATTCCTATTGACGAGTTAGAGCAATGCATGTCCGCGGTTGAGTATAGGGTGGTTCTTACATACCGCTTGATGATTCCCGTGTTCCCAGATGACGAACCTTGCCCGGTTTGTCACAAGGCTTGCTTGGATAAACATAGGGCTTGCTTGGATAAACATAGGGAACATGCCGTCACTACAAAGAATTGTCGGGGTTCAAGTATCGCCACGATTTAGTTCAAGTTGTCGGGGTCCATTACAAAGAGTTGCTGGAATATCGGCAAAAAATGAAGCCTCAGTAAACTTTCTAACATACCTGATAGAAGGGAGGTGTACTTTGCGCCCAACATATGTTCTTGTGTTTGGTTGGACAGGTGGGAACACGCTTGTGTGGACTTTACGGGTGTATCTCCCCTCGTGGGTTTCAAGGTAATGGGTTTGTGGCAAGGCATGCTATGTTAAAACAAGAGTCAATGGGAATCGAGAAGCATGTTAAAGCATGCATAGATGAGCAACATACTTTTGTCCCCTTAGTTTTTGGCACATTTGGCTCTCTGGCCCCAGAAACTGTTCGTTACTTGACATGGTCTAATGGGTCGTCCACAACAATATTTCAAACAAATTAGTACGAGTTCAAATCATTTTAAGTGCAAGGCTAACTGGTATTTAGGTGTTTAGAATTGATGTTAAAACGGGAGTCGTATAAGTAATGGACTGATACAATGTTTAGGGAAAATAAGAGGGGTGTAAGTGAAAATTTTCTTTGTAATTTGGGTGGTAACGACGTTAGTTGGTGATGTTGCTGGTTTGTTTGTAACGGTGATGGCTCCGAAATTGAAAGGTTGTCTAGTCTAGTCACGCCATTTAGTTGACGACAAATAAACCTATAATTAATCATTTAATCACTATTTAACTTTCATTTTTTATTGTAGTGTTCTTGTCCTTCATCGATTACGTCGATTCTTTCTTTATTTTACACATTAAATCAATTAAATTCAATTTTTGTCTTATTCACCGCCTTTAAAAAAGTAATAATCTTTGTTGACAATTGTTTTTTTCTTTAACCACCAATAAATCGGTCACCCAAATACACCAATAGGTAAAAAGTCACCCACGGCGGTGATTGCAGACAACATTAATGACCTGGTCTGTCACCAACTCTAGGGAAAACTTACTGTTTGAAGTCTTATTATTGTAAAACTTCTAGCTTGCGCATAATATTTTGTTACAAACGAAACTCCAACTGACAACATTCTTTAGAGAACGTCGTCATTAGACAATTATCTAACATACAATTTGAAAATGGCGCATTACGTGTGTGTCACTATGTTAATTGTTTTTTTTCTAATTTCTTAATTATTTATTTATTATATTTAATTTTATGTATATTTCGATATTCTCTTATAGTTATTCAAATGTTGTGTTTTATAAAGTTGCATGTATGTTATTTGGAGGTGCGTAATCTACACCTTGAAATAATTTTACTCAAAATCAATATGTTACTGGGGCGTGCGTATTTTGATCAGTATTACCTTACGGTTTAGTTCTTTTTATATAAAATGACGTCTTTTACTATTTTTGGTTTAATCCAATAATATGTAATGCGTTATAAAATTCTGAATACACCGTTGCATCGTGTTTTTGTTTATCAACGTTTCGATAAATGTTTTATTCAAAATTGAACGGGTCAACTATAATTGATTTTTTTTTGTTATTTTTTAACATGACGAATTGAACCGATATCGCTTGAACAACACCGGTTGCAGTATCCATTATTACGGTTTTCTTGACAGTCATGTATTCTGTTTCGGTATCGTTATCTATAGCGAGTGCTGGTATCAGAAAACTGATATCGTCCAAACAACATATGTGGTAGAGGTATTCGTTTTTATGGTTCTAAGGTTGATGTAAAACGTGTGTCTGTATCTTATGGATAATATCTCTTTCGGTTGCTATACAAAGTGCCAATTACGTGAAAGCTTGTTGCATTAAATTTACTTATTTGATGTTTTTTTGTATTTTTTTTAATTTTCTTTTTGATTAATCTTTTTTTTATTACATCCTAAACATATCCTTGTTGCATAAAACACGCTTCTATATCCTTTTGAGCATTTGGGTTTAGCGAATTCGGTACGATAACGATGCAAATTGATACTGAATAAATTCAATTATCGTAATGACAAAATTGTTATCGACTACAATCTTTGTGGCGAAGCGTGGGGGATCCGAATAGCTGTAACTAGGGATCTTAAAAACATTAATCATATATAGATAACGTTAAAAGTCATCTTATGCACCATATTAATATGTATAATGGGTTATACGATTATCGCAATTCTATACCAAAAATTGATTTTTATTTTTTTTGAAAGGTAAACTTCATTCAAACCACTCAAAACTCACTCTCCAAGGTGGAGAATGAGCCGCGCCTAACCAAATTACACATATCACAAAGTTACACCATGCCTTCCAATCTATACATCCATAGTTGTATCTATTTCTAAACCATAGAAAATTAATAGCTTTAATTTCCAACACCAAATCCACAACCGATTGGTCTTTATTCGAGAAGATACGATTATCTCTAGCGCGCCAAATGCTCCATATCGTCATGAAGATAATCTCTTGAAAAGCTAACTTCTTAATACCATTCAATCCCACTGTTTTATGCAATTCAACAATATCTCGAACAGAGAAAACAAAGATACTAGAAATCCGACACCATGAAGAAATAGCGGCCCGTACCTGAAGCATAGATGCACCCCGAGAATAAGTGTTCACCCCTCTCCTTATCATAATCACAAAAGACACACTTCTTTTTAGGAACATGTATGTTTCGTCTCTCTAAAGCATCCAAAGTAGCGATCCTATCCAATTCTGCTCGCGAAACCAAAATATTAACTTTTGAAATTTGAGAACGAAGTCCGGTCTCTGTTCATTCGAGTGTTTGAAACAGTTATGCCTATATATACAAAAGCCCAGTTATGTTTGAAAGCCCAGTTATATTATAGTCTTCAACCAATACCCTTTTATTATTTGGGCCACACAGAGTTTAACATAACTTTGTATAAAGTTACACTTCAACCCCTTAATCTTCAATTAAATTACATTTCAATCCCAACACTTTCATTACCTCACCTGTCGATAACCAGACAGTAACTTTGTCCACAACAATGGCGACTCGTCTTAAATCAAGAACCACAACTCTTCTATCCCATAAGCCACGTGTCCTCTCCTCTTTCTTAACTGTAAGTTCATTGCAATTCATACCATCGTTTACTTATTTTGTTCTGTATATATTTCTAGGGTTTCGTTATTCTTTTCAATTTTTAGGCTTTTGTTTTACTGTTATCATTTTGTTTGTGGGTTTTTCATAAACCCATTTAGCCTGCAGCTGCAAATAATCAGTTTAGTTTTTTTTTTTCTTTTTTTTTTTTTAATAATGCAAATTAACAATGCCTTAAAAAAATAGGATTTTGATGGGAATTAATGATGTGGGTGATGTTGAAGATATTTATGTTATGTGGATGTTTTATGTCATTTGCAGGAGAGATGGTTTGGTTTTGTTGGTGGTGATGTTGGTTTAAGTATGGATCGGTTGAGGGCTTCGTTTTCGACGTGTTTGGGGTTAACCGATAAACCGGTGCTTGACATGAAGGTATGCTTTTTAGTTATTGTTAATATTGTTGTTCTATGACGATTCGTTAGTGACGAAATTCATTTGAAGCCCTAGTGGATAACTAGAAGACAATGAACTAGTGTTAGTGGTATGAACAATTACGGTTTATGGTGCTTGCCCCTCACAAAAGCAGTGTGGGTTCAAATCTTTGCAAGCGTAAGGTTAGGTGGTATTTACTATTTAGGTGTAAAACATGTTAAAAAAATAACTAATAAATGCCAGTATATGTAGCGTCTCTGTGTTTAGAACGCGTGAGGCGCGAGGCGAAAGAGTCCTCATAGGCGTACATGTCGTACTCTAGTGGAAAATTATATGTAGCTTCAGATAACAGATTATATGTATGATGAACCTTGAGAAACTGGAATCCAGTTGAAGGGTTGCTTATATTTCTGCATTTATAGGAATATGAGCTTTTAAAATAATCTGGACTCTAAAGATATGGCCCATTTATACCATAAAATAAAGCATAGGTCATAGACTATAAAATAAAGGGAAGAAAGCAGCCCAGTCATGAGGCAGCCTGAAGCACCGAATCGCCTCACTGAAAAGCCCAAAAAGGTGCTTGCCTCTAGTTGCTTCCTGTATGCCCGTCGCCTTTGGCTTAGATGATGTGCATCATGCCTCAGGCATGCTTTTTAGAAAACAAGTAGCATACTTAAGCAAAAAAAAAAAAAGAAGAAGAAGACAAATATTTTTTGGTCACCGTAGCTAGCTCAAACACAAGTGAAATGGAAGCTTGGAGTTTTTAGATCATAGAGTAATGAGATTTAAATGAACATATAAGTGTAAGTCACTAAGCCAAATCATAATCAGTTTGATGCTTTAAAGTCACTTTTTGAACCATAAGAATAACAAATTAGTTGTTGTAATATATACATGTTGGTAGAATATTTAAGTTCTTTATATCGTCATTATACTTATGAGTTTATGTGCAAACTACCATCTGTGCATAGAAATGAGTCAAATGCTTGTGTAACTTGAGTAATGCATACTTCTCAGCGTCATGTTTACACTTTTTCACCTTAGTGCTCCGTCATGTTCTCCACAATAATTGTGTTAGAATACGTTTACTCATGAGTTATCATACTTATCTTGATATTCTTTCTACAAAATCAATTTTCTTGCAAACTGTGTAGTCTCTGACTAACCGGTTAGTATTCAAATTGAAATTTATATGGTTTGCGCTATAAATCTAACAAGATTTTCCTATTTGTAGTGCGTCGTATACATCTTCTAACTTAATTGATCTTTATTGGTTTTGAAACTGAAAAATAGTCTGTTGATTGTATTCTCCAGGTGATGGATGCACCCTCCAACATATCTGATAATAATCATAAACCACAACAAGATCAGGTCTCAATTCAAACTACTTTTATAAAATTTGATACTCAAATCAATAACTTTATTTAATAAATTATTAACCTTTTTCTCTTTTCTTTTTTACTCTAAGAGTATCAGTTATCACCAAAGAACTGTCGAGATTTATTTAAAGCATGGGGATGTGACGATCAACAAACGTCACAAATCCTCGAACGTATGCCGTCTCTCCACAAAGCCAAACTAGATAAACTCCAATCAAAACTCCAAATTCTTCATAATCTTGGATTCACATCTTCAGGTTTGGTCCAAATGATTAGCTGTAGGCCCCGTTTTTTAAGATGTAGGATCGATAATTGTCTTGATGAACGTGTTGAGTACCTAGAACACCTATTCGGGTCAAAAGAAATTCTTCAAAAAGCCATTCTTAGAAACCCGTCTGTTCTTATTTATGATTTGAAAAAGATGATTATACCCACCGTTGAATTGTACAGATCTATGGGTATAACTGGAAGAGATTTAACATTAATGCTTCTTTCCCGACCTACTATAATACCTCGAACGTCATTAAATGCGGAAAAGTTGGAGTACATTAGAAAAACGGGGACCTCGAAAGATTCAAAAATGTATAAATATGTTGTCACACTTATGGCAATCTCACGCCTAGAAACCATCCGCGAGAAGATAGCAAACTTTGAGAAATTCGGGTTTTTGGAAGATGAGATTCTTCGGCTTTTGGGTGCCTCGCCACTTGTGTTGACTTTATCTGTTGACAAAGTTCAAAGAAACATGACTTTTGTGGTGGCGTGTATGAAGCAACCAGCTAAGGTTGTACTTGAATATCCGTTTTTGCTTTATAAAAACTTGGAAACTGTGTTGAAACCACGTATGACTCTAGCTGCAAAGATTGATGATATGGGCTTGGGTCCGAGTGTAAATGGGCCGAAGGTGCTCACGGCGTTGAGGATGTCAGAAATGAGGTTTCTGAAGGTCTATGTCCATTGTCACCCTCCTGAGATCGCAAAGGAGTTGATGAAATGTTATGTGGATGCAAAACGTGTAAAACGGTTAGCTGAAAAGGCGAAGAAGATACAGCATAAAGGATTTCCTTTTTGAGGTTTTCTTTACAATTTTGTAGCCTGATTGTGATTAGTTGCTGTGTCACTTGAAATTTCAGCAAACAGATTGGTTTTGTATGGTTCAATCTTAAATTATATTGTTACTCTGATCCATTTCTTGAAACTGCAGTAGTGCAGTCTAAGTTTTTGTTGGGTAATTTTATTTAGCTTAATATGTTTGTTTGGTCTAGTTGAATTATTCAATTGGCCACCAAATGGGTCAAACCTTGCTAACTTAAAAATTAATATAGCTTTTTTTTTTTTTTTGGAAAGTACTGTTTCAGCGGTAAACCACGTGTTGCAAAGCGACCACTGCCCTAAATTGAATCACATATGAACCACACGGGTTTCTCCTTTCAAACCCAACGGTTATTTTTTCGGTGGAATGTGAGAATCGAACCTAAGACCAAAGCCGGGCAGAAACCCTCCAAGATCATTGGCTAGAATTGGCTAGAGATTAATATAGCTGATGACCCCTTTTTGACCTGGACCAGCTTGGCATGTTTTTTTAAATCCGCTTGTTTTGACGCATACCCGATTTGACCCGAACTCGTTCTAACTCAATACACACCCATATCAAATATGTTTTCAACATCTTTATAACTCTTAGCCATAGGTTACTATTAACTTTTAATATGATTTTAAGTGGTTCATGTTAGAACTGCAAACTTGTGTAAAAACAGTAAAAGGGAACGAAAGACCTGTTTCATTTCGCTTGTATTATAATTACTTTGCAGTTGCACAAGTTTGCGAGCCATTCATGGTCTCGTTCAAGACCAAACAAGCTCTAAATGATTAAACCGGTACCAAGGGATTGAGTCCTTGGCTCAAATATTTCAGAATTTCAGTTCCAGTTAACGTGCTGGTCGGTTAGGTGCGGTTTTAGAAAACTGCACTGTTTAGATCAAGGTTCTAGCTGCAGAAACATGACCCACAAGACCACAAACCCAATCCCACAAAACACCAGTCATGATTCATTGATTAAAAGTTAAAAACATGAGTGTGCTTAAGGTTTGTATGGGTCTAGTTCCAAGAACCTTGACATTATTATAAAAGACAAGGAGGCTGGGCATCTGTACAGGTGCACATAACATAACAACCAAATGACCAACCAGACCTGTATAAATAACAGAATCGATCAAACCGACATTTAAACCAATCGTTATATTGTTTTATTATTTATATATGTTATCAGCTTGGATACATTGACATCCAAAGCCGTTGGTTAACCAAACTGGTTTACTCAATAACCAATTTAATGATTCAGCACTTAACCATTCAGACCTCTTAATAATTCAGCACTTAATCAACCAAACAGTCCCTTAATCACTGTTTATAACTGAAACTAATGTATAAGACAATCCAAAAACCAAAGCATCGTTATAGCTATAATTTTGGCCAATAATCGAACCGACTCATGCTCACATGATCCACAAGAACAAAAACCAGTATAATTAAACCGAACAGAACTAGAAACAAACACAAAATGCTTAGAACGCGTTATTGACAACTTATTTCTCCTTTGAGCAATGTCAAGAAATTAAAGATGATAAAGAAAAAAAATCATATAGATGAAGCTGTTTAGATCATTTGTAATGAAAATCTACCTACAAAAGACAAGTTATTAGGTCCTCTAACCCTGAGATTGATGATGACAACTTCAAGAAATATAATCGCGATTATCTTTCGAGAAATCTTTAATCTTAAGTAAAAATCTGTTCTTTCTTTTTCCTCCTGAACAATTAAAATTGAAAAAAGATAAAAACTTTAGTTGGAATAAGTTGGAGTTACCCATGATCAAGAATCATATGCCCATGGAGAAAACCAACTTCAGCAGCCCATCACAGCACAATTGTACACAAAATTACTCGACTGTTTACGCCCGAGCATGGTCCATTGAGGCGGCCCGTCTCTTGGGACCCATGAATTCACTTCTATAAACCCAGCCCCACTAGTTCTAGGTCCACCAATAACTATAACTCGATCACCGCAGCCCCTAAACGCGATACCCCAACCGTTCATTGAATCAGCCCGTTCAGGCAATCTTCCAACTGTTTCCCATTCCTTCCGTTCTTTGTCGTACTTCCTCACTTCCATATCTGCACAATCTGCAGCATACAATTCGTTATCTACAACAGCCACTAATGGTGGCGCCTCGGTTGCTGACGTGGCATTGGCAGCACCACCAGCCCTAATTGGTGACATATTCGGAATTTCCTTCCATACCCGGGTACTCAAATCATATTCCTCACCGCAAGTCAATGGTTTCATATCGGTCCCCCCAATTCCTCCAATAACATAGAACTTTTTATCCATAAACACCCCGGAACACATTTTCCTTGGTTTAAGCATGTTCGGAAGTGTTTCCCAAGCACCCGTCTCGCTGTTGTAAAGCTCAGCGGAGTTCACAATGTTTCCATTCGGGTCAGACCCACCGGCTACAATCGCTATCTCACCAAGACTCGCGGACCCAAATAAACATCTGGGCTCGTTCATCAACTGCCCAAAAGACCATGAGTTAGTTAATAAACTATACTTATATATTACATGATCAAGTACTTCTTTTCCTAACACAAGTAACTCCGTCCCGACGGCCAAAGACTCTTTATCGGAAAACTGGAAACATGTGTTTGATGACATTGTGGGCAGAGTCATCCAACGCTGTTTAATGGGATCAAAAGCTTCCCATTGAACAAGATGGCAAGAAAAGTAAACCCAATGCTCGATAATACCGTTCTGTCTTCTTAATCTATAGAGTTCACCACTCCTAATTAGGTCACGAAACGTGCGGTTTAGTGACGCTATCGAACCATAATCAAATCTTGAGCATTTGAGTAGACAACTAATCGAGTTGTCTCGACCAATGGCATGGATTAGCGAACTTGAGTCCGAGTCATCGCCACCATGGCCTTGATCACTATCGGATTGATCAACATCGACAGACGAAAGATCTAGAAATCCTAATCTAAGATCAAGATTGTAACTTGGAGATTGCTTGCGGCTTTTTGGAGGATGAATAATTTCGTCATCTTCAATATCTAACCGTCTTTTCTCTTGATGAGATTCAATCTTCCCTATCCTGCAATTACTCATAAACACCCAAGTGTTGTCCCCTTTGCCGTCGAAGTTACCTGAAACCAAAAAAGATCTTTCCTCCAACATGCCTTCTTAAATCCGACCCAAAAGATCGAAACTTTCACAAATTTCGCAACGACCCTAATCAAGATTCTAGCAATCTTCTTCAATCAAACCCAAAAGATACAAACTTTTGAGTATTTCTAAACAACCCAAATCAAGATTTGTTGAAATCTTCAGTTTTTGATCACCAAGCAACAATCTTTTCAACTGAAATCCCAAAATAAGAATACAATCATAATATAATAATAATAACCATTCTAATTTAAGAAGCTGATGAGTCAGACAGATAATAACATCAAGATCTAATACAAATTAATATTTATAGCTAAAGAAAGCAAGAAACACAGTGAAACAATCAAATTTGTGTAAATCCACAAATGGCAATAACTTGTAATGCACAACATATAAAGAAAATAGAATCTATTCCACAAAAGATTAATAATAATAATAATAACAATAATAATAATATTATTATATAAAAAAGAATAAAAATCCAGATCTCTTAATCTCAAATTCCATTATCAAACTTATTGCAATCTTCCTAAATCAAATCAAGAAATTAATTGAATCAAACAATAATCTCAAAACCCTAAATAAATTGATTGAAATTATAAAGAAACATGAATTAGATCTGATTGATTTGAAATTACAGAAATTAAGCAAAAGGGTATTGAAGTTACCGATTGGAGAAGATGAAACACACGGAAATATTTCCTTTTGTATCCAATTATGCATCCAAATTATATGTATGTATATGTATATACATATACATATAGATGTATATAATATCTTCTTACTCTACATGAAATTGTTGGTTAATGAATGCTTTCTTTCTTTATCTCTGCATATGTATGTATTTATGAGAGCTTCGGTTATCGACGTTTGACGAAATCGAAAAATAAAAAAAGAAAGAAAAAAAGAAAAAAAAAACTTGCTTTTGGGTGTATATAATTCTCTCTCTCTCCTCTCTCTCTCTCTCTCTAGAAATATGCAAAGCAAAAGGCTTTTAGGGTTAAGATTTGTTGGAGTAAGAGAAATTAGGGAATTACAAGAGGGGTTTTGATTTTGTAGTTTATATATTGGTTCGTTGTCTAGAAAAAGTTCAAACTTTCTTTATAGGAAGTTGTCTACTCGCTTCTATATCTAATATGAACACAAATGTATACATACATGTAGATGTACACGTAGATGTGTATCTCTGTTACGGTATTCACATTAGCTCATCCACAATGTGATCTCTATATTATATAGAGTGGGTATAAGTGGTTGTGGGTAGATGAGAGAGAAAATATTTAAAGGAGTAAATTTGGAGGAGGCACTGTTCATCCTCCATACTTTTTTAATATTTTTAAAAATGATTGTAAGTAGAGGAGAGAGAAAAGGTAATGATAAAAGTATAAAATAAGTATTACTCCCTCCGTCCCATTAAAAGTGTCTTGGTTTGAAAAACACAAAGTTTTAGGCATATTAAATGATTGATTTTTTTGTTTGCCATATGACAATAATACCCTTGTCATATGTGGGCCCATCAAATTCTTTGTTTATTTTACTTGTGTTTTTAAGGGTAACTTTGGAAATTGGCTTAAAATTTTTGAAAGTGGACACATGAAATGGGACAAATAAAAAAGGGAATATAGACACTTCTAATGGGACGGAGGGAGTATTAAATAGAAAAGGAGAGAGAGAAATGTAGTGATTTTTAGTGTAATTATATAGATGGAGATGAAGTAGCTACTGTGAATGCTCTTACCTTATTAGAGCATTCACATTAGCTGCTTCATCTCTATCTCTATAATTACATTACAAATCACTAGCTTTCTCTCTCCTTTTCTATTTAATAATACTTATTCTATACTTTTATCATTACCTATTCTCTCTCCTCTACTCACAACCACTTTTAAAAATATTAAAAAATTACGGAGGATGAACAGTGTCTCCTCCAAATATTTTCTCTCTCCTTTATTCACAACCACTTATACCCACTCTATATAATATAGAGATCACACTATAGAGGAGCTAATGTGAATGCTCTTAGGGACTAAAGATGTCTACTAAGATAATTTCATTAACATTTAAGATGAGAGTTCAAATATTTCTTCGCAAATCTTCATTTTTTGGTCATTTTCTTCCCTTTATGTCCCTCATGTACTGTAACATATAATGCCAAATGTATATTTGTGTACTACATACTTTATATCCATCTCAAGATGTAATGTAACCCACCTTCATAAAACCTAATAAAACTCAATTGAATGCTTAGACCTTTGAGTGCCCATGAAGTGTATATGTATCCTCACCTCCTCATGTATTAAAAAGCATATGCTTCCCATTCTTCTCATTTGTAGCCATAAAGAAATAGAATACGCTTTCCATTTTAGGGTTTCCCATTCCTCTCATCAGCATCCATGGAGACATCGAAGCCTTCAAACATGCTTGGTGAGTCTCTTTGGCTTCAGATCGTACTCTTCCATTAACCAACATCAATGACGATATATACCTACTTCTCGATTTAGATATGGATCTTATTTGAAGGTTTGATTACACAAATTTGTTCTTTTTTCTTAAATTAGCACATGGATACAGTCCAGAAGTAATTATCGTAAATGTTTAATGCATATGTGGTTTTCAAATTGCTTATTGTTAATTTGTTATGTCCATGTAAATAAGTTTGTGCATATTCGATTCGTTAAGTTGTTCTAGCAAATCATTAAAGACGTTGTGAGGATTGTATTCGGTTTATAAATGCATTCAATGGTTTTTTAGCTTCCAGTTAAAAGTTTGATAATTGATGGTAATTGTATATACAGATAGTACTGGAAAACCAACTTATCACAAACAATACCATAAAAGTTTTAATTTTAAGGTAACTGAATATTGTGGACCGCTAACAATTTTGTTACATCAGTTTTGTTTATAATAATATATAATTAAAGTTATGGGATTCTCAGTCGACTTTAACTTCCATTTTAAAATTCTTTGCACTAAATATATGCAATTTTAAATTATACCATAAAAGTTTTAATTTTAAGGTAACTGAATATTGTGGACCGCTAACAATTTTCTTACATCAGTTTTGTTTATATCAATATATAATTAAAGTTATGGGATTCCCAGTCGACTATAACTTCCATTTTAAAATTATTTGCACTAAATATATGCAATTTTAAATTATATAAACTATACATGTTCTTGTTCAATTTATATTTTTTCCTTACTTATTTACATATGTGCAGGATGATGTTGATGCAAGATTAATTGTAGTGGACCATCCAGAAACATGTAGTAAAAAATTTTCTTATTTTGAAGTTACTTAAGGTTTGACTACTTTGCATGAACCATGCTATTAGTTATTGCCGACCTTATCTATGATTTTAACTTGTCAACCCACACCTACAATCTATAAAAGATTACTTTTTATGAACCAATATTTAACATTATAAACCTTTTGTAGGTTAATAAATGGGTTCCACACATTATTTATTCAAAGTACGCTAACTTTCTAAATAGTCATTTAAACTTGGACCGTTTAATCAATTAGTTAACAGCTCTCATTTATGCATATTCTATTCTTTAAGTGCATATCATAGTAGAGTTCTTTAGTAGTCATTAACGTTATTTCATCATATGGCGCATTACTTAACTATACCTCTTTTTCACAGTAATAATTTTTTCGAAGTGTACTTGTAGGTCTCATCATTGTGCTAGGCGGAAGTTTCAATAAAATTTGTTTTTATGTTTAGTTTTTAGCGGTGTCTCAAACATTGTACCGACCGGAAGTGTTGTGTTAATCGGGTTTGTTCACAGGTCAAAAGAGGGTCACGGCCAGCTGGTAAAACGGGTCATGTGGGTTAGGGTCATTGACATTGAGATAGTTCAAATATAACATGAGAATAGTGGAGTTGATTGGCAACTAGGTAAAATACAACAGTGCTAGGTTTCAAGTATTTTCAGATAGTTATATTTATTTTTGTATTCAGAAAAGTCATTTTATAGAGTTTGACTTATGACTTGAGTTTGAAGGGCACTATGTTTGATATTTTAAAGTTACATATATTGTTTTTTCAACATCCAAACTAACGAGCATTCCTTTTATCTATATATATGCTCTATTATAAAGCATCTAGCAATGATTCCGACCAAATTTAAGTAATTACAACATTTTATTTTTATGGTACAATAACTTAATAAAGTTAGTGAGGGACAAAATGGTCTTTTTACATGATAAATTAATTGATAAATATTATGTATAATGAGTTTTCATAATTTAAAACTTGATCTAAGTAACTTATCTTGCTTTTAATGTTGAAATCGATTCATGTTCCACCTCATAAAAACTTTAAAATTTGATCTAACTAACTTATCTCACTTTTGAAGTTGAAATCCATTCATGTTCCTCCTCATAAAAGCATTAGATCCGTAGTTAACTTTTAACTTTTTTGAGTTTTATTGCAAACCTACAGATAAATATTATGTATAATGAGTTTTCATAATTTAAAACTTGATCTAAGTAACTTATCTCCCTTTTAAAGTTGAAATCGATTCATGTTCCTCCTCATAAAAACTTTAAAATTTGATCTAACTAACTTATCTCGCTTTTGAAGTTGAAATCCATTCATGTTCCTCCTCATAAAAGCATTAGATCCTTAGTTAACTTTTAACTTTTTGAGTTTTTATTGCAAACCTACCGATAACCTTAACTATTGATCACTATTAAACTTGATTATTTTAATATTAATATATTATTATTACAATCTTAAATCTATACTATATTATAAAATATTTGGGAATGATTCTCAAAAAGTTAAGTAATTACAACATTATACGCTTGTGGTACAATGCTCAACTAAGTTGGTAATGGGATATTATTGTCTTTCTACAATAAAATAAAATGGATCAATTTTGATTTAAGATTTATTGTTTAATCTGATTAGGTTGACCCAACAACTCCACCTCCTCTCCATGTACGTTTCCGTCCCATTTCTTTGTTTGGTATTCCATCCATGGCTAGCAACCGTTCCACTTCTCTCGATTCACATTTTAGTAACCGGCAAAACTCCATGATTTGGATTAGATATCATGAAGACTATTAAATTCTAATCCATAACCGATGGAACCACATGGATTTAAGCAACACCACTAACAAATTCTTACACCTATCTCCTTCTTACAAAATATCTTAAGTTATTCTCTTCTTTTGATTTACGATTGTCAACGATAATCAACGTCCATTTGTTTTCGTTCATTACTTATTGGTACGTTTGCTGTCACCTTAGGACCTGGAGTTATCAAGCTCTTGGTTATCGTCACCTTCATCCTTCCTTACCGATTTGTTTTGGTGTCACCATTAGGTATTACAATGAACATTGCTTCATTTTTTATTCTATTTCTATTAACACATTCACACGTTTTTACATTTGTTTGCAAACATCTGCATAGATAACCTTGATTATTGAAGATCGACAGTGAAAGGCAAGGATGATGGAGATGACTCACATGGTGATTCCCCTGTTCTTGAAGCTGTACGAAATGGCTTATGTTCTAATTTCAAAATGAATTGTCCACTTAGTTTTGTTGATTATAATGATGAAGGTAACCACTTTTGTTACTTTACAAAAAATAATGTTATTATGGTTCTTTCTCTCTTGGTTCTTTACTTGGTTCTCAACCTTTTGTTCTCTTATTTATTTTTAAATACTTTGTTTTCTACATATTTTTCTAAGGCCTGATAGCCTGGCAGATCAGTAGTCGAAATTGGGTTACTGGTTTTAATAAAGTCGAGACTATAATGAGAAACAAAACTTTTCATATCACAAATCACATTTAAATTATGTAAGAACATAATGACTCAGGTATTGATTTAACATAGTCATATTTTTTTTCGACTTCTGTTATTCTTGTTTAAATCTTCACCAAATATTCACATATGAGTCAACTTAACCACATGTGAATTGATACATGATTTTGAAGTTCTTATGGTTTTCAATATTTTCATATTTTTTATTTAAACGGTTATGAGCAGACATATGTGCTCATTTATATGTCTTTAATCCATGTATTGTTAATCTAAGATGATTCCATCATACGTTAATTAATATGATTTAACACATCATTTTGGTCCAAAAATAAGATATATGGGTAATGTTCATGTAACAAGTGGAGATCACCATGAAGGCATTTTAAAATGATTCTACACTTATTATTAGGGTACGTCATAATTGAAGACGGCAACAATTTTCAAATTTACAGCATACGATCTGGTTGGCTAATGATGTTGATGTTGTCTTTTTAAAATTGGTTTTAGTTTCATACATAGATGGTTAGAGCTGATTTGATGGTATTTTTTGGAGAAGCACATGAAGTGAGAGAGAGAAACAAAATTTGGTAATTTTCAAAGGATGTATTGTTATAAATACTTTATTAGTTTCATATATTATGACCCTAAATTATACGACTAAAACTACTAACAAAAATACAACATAATTTATCACGAGATGATTGATAAACTAACAACAATGAATATCGCGCTAAAATTGTCTTCCCGCAGCAACGCACGAGCTCCTCACTAGTATATATATACACATGTGTGTGTGCACGTAGATACTGAGAGAGGCGATCGGAGGAAGAAGAGGAAGACGGCGGTCGACGGTGGTGTGATGGGACCAAGACCCACAACCATCTGGGTATTTTCTACCTTTGCATCAAGTCGCCTCCGTGTTCAACTGTTCTTAAGGGGTTGATTAGATTACCAGAAACAAACCAAGTGGGGCTAGCTAGCTCACTTGGTAGAGGCTCTTGGCTCTTAGTGAGGGGTCTTGGGTTCAATCCCAAGCCAGGGGTGTATTAATTGTAGATATAGGAGTTCGGAGGGAGTAACATTTACCCGTTCAAATATATATATGACTTGAAACTAGCAGTAGCTGGTCTTCACACGTATTTTTCGTGGTTTTTACTTGTTTTTTAAGGTAATATCGACACGCAATTTGAATGGTCTTCTAGGTTGCTTTTCAGGTTATTCGACTTCATTGTTAATAGAATTCAAATATATATGACTTGAAACCAGCAGTAGCTGGTCTTCACATGTATTTTTTGTGGTTTTTACTTGTTTTTTAAGGTAATATCGACATGCAATTTGAATGGTCTTCTAGGTTGGTTTTTAGGTTATTCGACTTCATAGTTAATAGAATTCATGAGATTATGAAACTAAAGTTGAACTAGGATTCAGAAGACCGACTTTAGTCGACAATTTTAAATTCATGTTTATTGGAGTAAGTCGGACATATAATGTGTAAAGTAAATTAAATTAAATTTATATTATATTTTACAATTGATTTTGGAAATTCTTGACGAACCGATTCAAAAATTACACATTTGGGTTCGAATTGAAAACCGAGTTTTGAATTCGATTTGGACAGTTACTAGTTTTTAACTTGTAACTCGATTTTAGTTTAGTATTGTTTAAATTTCACTCCATTTTAATATTCGATTTTAAAATATAAACTTTGAGCTTTTATTTCTAAAACTTGTCAAGTTACATTAAAATAGAAGGTAGACGGGCAACAAGTTGTGCATTAACTATTAGGGGTATAAAAGAGTCAAGCTGTCCATTAACTACTCGATATCGGCTCACTAAAAGATCAAACTGAGCTAAGCATGAATGAGAATGAGCTCAAGTCCAAATCCTTGTAAGTTAAATGAGCCAAACTCACATCTAGTCTAGATCAACATGTTTACACCCTCACATATAATCGAATAATGAAGACTTGTCCCATTTCTCTACGGCTAATTTTCCTTTTATTTACTCGTGAAATATGAGTTATTAGGTTTTAATCGTGTACGTCTCTTCAAGCCTTTATTTCTCGAATATTAGTCGGCAACTTTTTAAACTCAGGAGAATTTCTTTCACTTAGTTCATCTTTAAATCAATTATTATTTTATTAATTAAAATTATAATATATTTATGACACAACCACTATGATCATGCTTTTATATATCTTGTTTCTATTAATAATAGCTTTTTTATTATGAATGACGCGTTTATCCTTCGTGATCTCATCTTTTAATTCTTTCAATGGGCATTCTTGTCTTTTAAACTAATTAGTTTTCGTAGTGGTAATGACTCATACCTATTAAAAAATTGTAGTATAAAAGAGTACTTTGAACCTCTTTTCGGTATTGGTTTTGGTATCATTTTTTCAGGCCCAATCTTATGTATTCGCTAGTGTGGTGCACACATGTTAGAGTGGTGATCACAATACTTTGTTTGATTGGTGAGTTTAAGGGTATGTGAAAGCTGTTAGTTCAGTTCGTTTTGATCTTGAATAATAACTATACTATCGATTAAGATATTTCAAAAACCGATTGGTTTTCGATGATGAACATTACAATTGGTTTTTGATTAATCATCAAAAATTTAAGTTGACATGAAAATGTTAATTTGAGTTGAAGTACTAAAAAAGAACCGATTATTATTAATATATTTTTATTTATGTTTTATGTTATTGTCCACTCCTTTTACAAGTCTTTTAAGCAAGATTATGAGCAATGTTATCTTAAACTTTCCATGTGGGTTTTCATATAAAAATTCTCACTAGGTTGTTTGATTAAACAGAGAGAATACGGTACGTTAAAAAAAACTGATTCAAAATCAATTATAAAATGATTCCATGTAAACAGGTGTCATGATCCATGTAATGATAAATAGATTTATGTTAAGCGATACAACGGATTCCATAAGATTGACATCGAATGATCTTATTCCTTTAATTTTGTCAGCTGTTATATGCAATATATTATTTGTTTGTGTCACTCATTGTATAGCATAAATGTCAATTACTTCCAGACGATGAAATTTATATTTATACTACATTATTTTTAATAAAAATACACCGTAAAAAAAGTTTTTTTATCCTCTTTCATTTGCATACTCTATTGCTATAGTTTTCTTTCTTTTTTTTTTTAAAAAAAAATTGTCGGGTTGATAACTTGTGTAATATCATATATAACTTGCGTGATTATAACTTACGCAAGTTATACCTGATAAACGTAAGGTATAACCTTCTAATGTTGCCAATAGTATATGATCCGGTTCATTGACCCGACTCACACAATCCTGGTCAGTCACACCTGACCCAATTCTCTTGAACCAACCTTCAAAAATGCTAAGGTGACTTGCAGCATTGCGAGCATGTGAAGTGCAAAGTGCGCCATCAAAGCGCTCACGCCACACGCACGCGGTAGTGTGAGTTAAGGGTGCGTCACACTGCTGATGTTACCAATAATATATGATTCGGTGCATTGACCTGACTCACACAACCTTGGTCAGTCACACCTGACCCAAGTCTCTTGAACCAACCTTCAAAAATGCTAAGGTGACTTGCAGCATTGCGAGCATGTGAAGTGCAAAGTGCACCATCAAAACACTCACGCCACACGCACGCGGTAGTGCGAGTTAAGGGTGCGTCACACCCTTGTGGGTTTCTACGCAATAATACGGAAAGAGGGATCACATATATAGACCACTCGAGTTTTCCTCCCTCCTCCTATATGGGACAACTTCCCACATTCCACCTTTTCATCTCCCACTTTCCAGCTTTCACTTTGTTCAAACCCCAATCTTTGAGCATCGATATCTTTTTTATCTTAGCTCTAATTTGGATGTTGTTTCGTTCGTTGTAAAAGTCTTACAATATACAACATAAACCCACAAAATGGTACTTATATTAATCAATATAAATATATTTTCAAAATATTAGGAAAAAACACACATAACACTTTAATGAAAATACATAATTTTCACTATTTTACAACAAAAAGTTTATAAAAAATAAATGTGTTAGCTCGCAAACCCGATCTCAACCTCTTTTTATGTTTGATGGTGATAAACATGGTTAAACATATAGAGAGAGAAAGCAGAGAAAGAATGAATGTGTAGTACTATTATCTGATGATTAAAACAATGTACAAGCAATGATATATATAGACAAGTAAGGTAGGTGATGCTGTAACTAAGTATACCAAAATAATCGGTCACTAACTGTCAAACTCACCAGTTGTAGCTAACAACCAGTGACTACAAAATACACTCTAATATGCCCCCTCAAGTTGAACGGGACGATGCTCGCGAGGCTTGGACCTTAAGGTGTCAAAACGTGATGAAGATAACCCTTTGGTCAAGATATCAGCAAGCTGAGTGATGAGTCCCAAAATTAGCAGGTTTTATATACATGTTTTCACCTTATTATCACCTGAAATCAGGCTTTTATCTTGGTATTGTCACGGTTTGTTTCCTTTTGATGATAATTGCAGGTATTGAAGGTGAAAAGAAGTGAAAACCGGCTTAAAAGACAAGGATTTGAAGACTTTTTGCAAGGTTCCAGATAAAGCACGACCGCGCTCTGGGCAGGCACGGCCGTGCCAACTGTTCCAGGTCAACAAGTCAACATTTTCAAGTCAACAGGAGTCAAATCTGAAGATTTCAGATGTGCACGGGCATGCTAGGAGGGTGTGCACGGGCGTGCTTTACAACAGCGTGTTCTCCAAGGCTCAAACCGACCAAGACTGACAGACGGTTACAAAAAGCTGGAGTGCACGGGCGTGCCAAGGGAAGGTGCACGGGCGTGCCAGCCCTAGCACAGACAATTATGCATGCAAGGACTCTGCAACAGTACCTGCTGTCTGGCATGGGCGTGCCCACTCGTTGTCAAGGGCATGCTTATGCTGTTTTGCCTATAAATAGAGCCCTCCACTCCTCATTTTGGACATCCCATTTCACCCGAGTTTCACTCACACTTCAGCCATCTCTAGGGTCTTGCAAGTGACCTTTGGAGCCTGGGATCACTCCATAAAAACTTGGTGAGAGAGAGTTGAGAGAAAGATCACTAAAACTCATCCAAAACACCTTCTTTAATCCACCTACACTCACCACTATGTGTTATTCATGCACCCAAGATAGTGTGATTGTTGTACAGCCAATGTCTGGCTAGATTAATCAAGTGTTGTTAGGGTGAAGACTTATTTTGGTATGGATTATATAGTTTATGTTTGTTAAGTGGTGTTTTGTTCTTGTTTAATTTTGTCTAGATTAATCAAGTGTTGTTAGGGTGAAGACTTATTTTGGTATGGATTATATAGTTTATGTTTATTAAATGGTGTTGTGTTCTTGTTTAATTCTTTTCACTTAAACTTTGCTTGATGAATTAACTAACTAATTAACTAGTCTATGGTCTTGTGGGTGTTTTGGTAGGAAGTGGGAGGACTGATGAGTGTACCCATGGTGTGTAACAACCCATGCACTTGTGAGCTAACCTAATCCCACGAGTAGCGATTGGTCCATTTGTGGGTAGAAATACACACACTTAGAGACTTAATCCTTTACTACCAAGATCTCAATTAGGGTCGGTACGGTCTATATACTTGGTCCTAGTGATAAGTCAAATTTTAATCTTGCGACTTGGCTACATGGTTTATGTGTTAGCCTTGGCGCGGGTTAAGGTTTGATGAACCCATGTTAAAAGAAAACGGTCTTTATTTTCTTTTATCTTTATACTGCCACACAGTTATTGATAGACCATTCACTCTTTAAAAAGTAATTAATTCAAGTAAAAGATGAGCTTGTACCGGTTGGTCATGACTCTTTTATGATATCAAATGGTTTCTTGTTCGGTCATGCTCCGGCCACCGACAAGTTGTCCATAAAAGTTTTAAGTGTCTAGATGTCATTATTGTAGTATTGGGAGGTGGATCATTCAGGTTTGGGCATACACAGTCTTGAGTCATCTATTTTTCAGTATTGAGAGGTGAGCTTACCGGTTCGGGAGACCCTCATTTAAACACAAGAACACAGCTAAGTCTTGCGATAACAGTCACCTCTGGAGAATGCTGTAGCAACTCCAAGTTAAGCATAAGTGTGCACTAGTTCACACCACTTTAATAAACTATTTACTATTAATCCATACCAAGGAAAAGTCGGATCCCGAAGCAACACTTCGTGTTGGTATTGATTTTTATTCTGATCACTCTCAATTTTCTTTCTTTTATTTTATCTTAGTTTTTGTTAAAAGCAACTTGAAACTGAGTAGGGGAAGTCGTATCATAAGGTTCGATACTCGGTACTTGCTATTGCCTATACTATGCTTGATAGGTCCACTTGCCTATCGTGTGGGTTTAGACTAGTCAGCAGATATCGTTTTATTTCTATAAATTTAAAACTTCGATAAGTGTTTTAATTTGAAGGTCATCTTTAATAACCCCTTTTCATCGGGTCTTCACATTTCATTCGGGAAAGTGTTGACTATAAAAAGAAAGTTTAAAAAGAGACCTAATCCACACGACATCACTGAGCCATAGTAGAAACATATCGAACCATAAGAGAACCCGCAATCACCATCTCTTATATAAAATGCAAGTCAATCTCAATGTGTTTCGTACGTTGATGAAACACCGGGTTGACTGCAAGATAGGTGGCCCTAAGATTGTCACACCAAATAATAGGTGGATAAGGTAATGTAATATGCAACTCGGATAATAAAGAACAAATCCATCTAATCTTAGCTGCAGTATGTGCTCACACCCGATACTCGGCCTCGGTACTCGATCGAGCAATAATATTTGTTACTTGGAACTCTAACTCATAAGGTTAGGTAAAAAAACACAATAACCAGTAGTGGATCGATGATCATCTGAGCAACCTGCCCAGTCAGCATCAGAATAGCCATGAATATCACATCTATTAGATCGTTGAATAATCAAACCATGTGTAACAATCCCCCGTAAATATCGTAAAATGCGCTTAACAACGCCCCAATGTCAATTAGTAGGTGTCTGTAGAAACCGAGACACCTTACTGACCGAGTATGCAATCTTAGGCCTAGTCAACACCAAATACTACAATGCCACCATGGTACTGTGATACATAGTCGGATAACTCAAATGAGTACTTGTATGATGAGATAATTGTCGTCTAGATGGAACCGAAGTAGATAAAGTACGACACTCAAACATACCAATCCGCTATAGCAAACCGAGTAAGTAACATTGCTGTGATAAATGTAACTCGTCATCAGAGAAGGTCGTCTAAACACCAAGAAGTAGGGCAAAGTGCCTAAGTCCTTGAGTGCAAACTGTGAGTGTAACCAAATAATCAAATCTACCACAAACTCATAAGAACCCTCGGTAATGATAATATCCTCCACATAGACCAAAACATAACACATGATACCATCTCGATGATACACAAACAAAGATGTATCTAATACACACTGTGATAATCCACTAGTAGTAAGCACTGAGGAAAGCTTGGAAAACCAGGAGGAGTCAACAAAGCCAGGAGGATGTGCCATATACACAGTCTCAGAAAAATACCATGAAGAAAGACATTGTTGACATCCACATGTCGAATGTCCCAACCTCTAGAAAAGGCAAATGAAAGAACTGTGCGAATAGTAGTAGGTTTGATTACGGGACTAAAAGTCTCTATGTAGTCAACACCCTCAGTCTGTAGAAAGCCCTTGGCAACAAGCCGGGATTTATAAAGACTCACGGAACCATCAGGATTAGTCTTAATCCTGTATACCCACTTGTAGCCAACAATGTTGGCGGCAATGAGAGCGGGAACCAGACAACAAGTCTGGTTCGCATACAAAGCATCCATCTCAGACCGCATGGCATCCCACCACACTGTCCAGTGCTGAGCGTGATGAAAAGTAGCAGGCTCGATGGTGGGAACAGTAGAAGCAACAAATGTAACATGATTAGGAAACTGTCTCTGATGACGAGTGTGATCCTGAGAACGAGTAGTCATAGAATGAGTACGAACAGGGAGGAGGAGGAGGAGGAACAGAGGCAGTGGGAAAAGAAGGAGGAGACGGAATGGAAGTTGAAGAAAAAGGAAGAGGAGGTGGGGGTGGAGGTGGAGGTGGTAGAGGAGTAGGAATAGAAGAAGTTGAAGGATCAGAAGTAGAAGAATAAGAAACAACTTAATAAGTGGGAGGAGGAATAAAGAAAATAGGAAGAGAATCTGTAACTAGAGGATCAGATGAAGAAGAGGAACCCGGAATATCAAACACTGACTCATGAAATGTGACATGACGAGAAGTAAAAGTACGAGAGGTCAAAGGATCAAAACAAAGATAGCCACTATGACTAGGAGTATATCCGACAAAAACACAAGGTGTAGATTTGGGTGAAAGTTAATCCTCTTGAGTATCACTCAGAAAATGATAACACAAACACCCAAAAGTACGGAGAATAGAATTATCTGGTCGGGCACCAAATAAGATCTCATATAGAGAGGAAAAATGAAGAACAGGTGTAGGTAGCCGGTTTATGAGAAACGCGAATGTAGCAAAAGGATCATACCAAAATCTCTTTGGTAGATAAGTATGAAACAATAAGGCACGTGCGACCTCAGAAAGATGTCGTTTTTTCTTTCCGCCACCCCATTTTGTTGGGGTATATATGGGCAGAAAATCTGATAAACAATACCAAAATCAGTGAGATACCGAACCATATGAACACAAGTAAGCTCAGCAGCACTATTGCACTGTAAATGTTTGATGGTGCATGAAAACAAGTTTTCGACCATCAGACGAAAATGGCGAAAAAAAGCAATAGCCTGAGAATGGCAGGTCAACGGATACACCCATGTAAATTTACTAAAGTCATCAATAAAAGTAATAAAATATCGATAACCAGATCGAGACATAACCGGGGTAGGTCCCCATATATCACAATGAATAACATGCAAAGGAACAATAGAGTGAGAGACAATTAAATCAAATGATAATCATCTGGCTTTGGAAATACAACAAGAGTTACACGGGTTGTTCTCGGTTTTCTGTGGTAAAGACAGAAAAGAAGGTCTAGACATAACAGGATCAGATGTATGTCCCAGTCTGGAGTGCCAAGTCTCACGTGGAACTGAGAATGTGGCTGTCGAGGAATAAACCATGTGAGGACTAGGACGCATATGATGAAGTATCTGACCATCAAATGTCTAAATAGACAAACCATAAACAGAGAAACTAACAACAACCGGATGGTCAACAACAAGTTGAGTAATCGATAATATGTTCTTGGCTAGGCGAGGAACAACAAGAACATAATGAAGAAGTAAAGTACAACTAGACAAACGAAGTAAAGAGGAACCAATATGAGTAATAGTAAGAGGTGTACCATCACCAACAATGACTCGCTTAGAACCGGTATAAGGAGTAGCATAAAAAACATGGAAAGATCTGAGGTCATATACGTAGTTGCACTAGAGTCAGGAACCATGACTCAATTTGTTGGCAACTACTCGAAACAGTTGCATGGAGTCCAAAGTGTGTAGTTGGGTCAGATCCACTAGACAAACTAGATCCAAGTATACTAGGCTTTTTAGCATTATTTCCAGGCTGAGAAAAGATTGGCCCAGACTGTGGCCCATACTGAGAATAACTAGACCCAATTGGGCCAGACATCAAGACATTAAAACACTTGGATTGGCCCATATCTTGACAAAAAACAAAACCAGGTCCTTGTCCATAGTTAACCGACTTGTCATGCTTATTAAAAGAATTTTCCTAATACTGATTAGCAGAAACCCTAGAATCAGGCAAACCAAAATCCTGAAACACAACATTTGCTAAATGATTAGTTCCACTATTATTCCACCGATTACCACTTCCAAAACCATTAAATTGACCTCTGTTTCCACCAAATTGTCTTCTATTGCTGAATGTTTTGGTATTTTTTCTCCACAAATATGCTGACGTCGAAGAGTTTCTTGCAAGGTACATCAAGGAAGATAATAAACTTGAAGATATTAATGCCATAACATAACCATTTGTCTGTTCGCAGGTTTTACGGTCAACAGATCCAATGAAAGGAATAAGTATGTTGATATTCAAGTAAGATAACAATCCAAGAGTCTTTAAAATTGTAAGGAGTTGATGCTTCCATTGCAGGTAGTTTGTATCATCGATTTTAGTAGTCAAGAAATTGACAGTGTTAGGTAGAGCGTTTGAGTTGTTTAATGCGATTGTCATGAAGACAGGTTTGAACAGAAAAAAATGGTGATAATGGTGGTGAAAGAAAAAAATAGAACAAATAAAGAGAATAATCAGATAGAAAGATGATCGAAGACAAAGGAACAGTTTCCGGAGAACAGATAAGTTCATCGAAACCCTACTTTTAGGTGCTCTGATACCATGATAAACATGGTTAAACAGATAGAGAGAGAAAGCAAAGAGAGAGTGAATGTGTAGTATTATTTCTGATGATTAAAACAGTGTACAAGCAATGATATATATAGACAAGTAAGGTCGGTGTTGCTTTAACTAACTATACCGGAACAACCAGTCACTAACTGTCAAACTCACCAGTTGTAACTAACAACCGGTGACTACACAATACACTCTAATAGATGGTTTGATAAAAAAAATGACTAACTTGTTTCAAATTATTTTAAACTTAACTTAACTTAAACCCATGTTCCATAACAATTTTGTATTACTGAAATATATTATTAGCCACCTGTTATGCAAACGTTTTACCCTTCTTGTACTTTTTACAAAACATAATTATACTTATGTTAACAGACTTTACAATATAATCTATATATTATAATAAACCAAAGCTCAAAATATCATATAGCACTCAAAGAGACCAACATCCCTCTTGAGTGGGCCATGTGGTATGCCAAGTGTCATTAGATGATTTAAAAAATAATTAAAAAACAAATTTGGAGATTAGAAAAGCCCACCTACTTTTTTCCTTCATCTTTCTCCTGCAGCCACACACATGAAAACCCTAAAACATATTCTCTTCTTCACCTTCTCCTTTGCCCTCACAAAATCTTAAGAGGATTGATGCCTTTTCCTACCCAAACCTCACTTTAAAAACCCTTAGAAAACCTTCTTCCAATCCAATTCCATCAAATATTATTATATAATATAATTATAATGCTGATCATGAAGTTAAACCTTAGATCCAATTAATTTAAATAAAAAGTTATCTATGTCTGTTTCGGAGCTGAAAGAGCGGCACATAGCTGCAACGGAAACAATGAAGTCACTTCGAGAATGGTTAAGCAAAAACGTCTTCGACTTCTCGATACCGACAGTATTATATCTTTCTTGCTTTCTGATTTTGTAATTTTTATAAAATGTGTGTTTTGTGACTGGATTATTATTATTATTATTATTATTATTATTATTATTATTATTATTTTCGGGATATGCGAAATCGCAAGGAAGTCTCTGGTTTCGTTCGGTCCGACTGATCTGGTTTGTTGTTGGACTTTATAAGGCCATACTGGCAAGGTTAGATTTCACATTTTTATAATTAAGTTGGCTTGGGGAATGATTATGTTTGGTTTTGAAGTTGTATAATGGTGGTTGTTGTTTAAGTGTGATGAATAATTGATGATGATGCCCTGTCATACCAAGTCTTTCAGCAATCTGTTTTTGACCTTGGTTGTGTTCCTAGTGCTTGGCTTCAGGTCCATCTTTATACCCCTTTTCTTTGTTTTTTAGTTATTTTTTATATTGATTAACATCTATGTATATATCAGTCAAGAGGTTTATAAAGAATAACATTTTATACAAAATTGGTTAATTTTGTGTTTATGCTTATTGAAAGGTGTTTTTCTTAGGGAAAATGGAATTAAATAATGTCAACTTTGAGGAATTGGAAGACAATAATCCCAACTTGAAATTTGTAATTTAATAGTCCCAACTTGTCTTGTATTTTATTCAATTTGACCAAAACTAACTGGGGTTAACCCAATTAGTTATCTACTGACATGGCAATCCACGTGTCGTCTGATGTGGCAAATCTGTACAGTTGGCAAAAAATGCGGGCCCACAATGAAGATGTGTCTTTTAAAAAAAACTATATTTTATATACACACATATTATATACCCACACACATATAATTAAAAAACCTATCCCCTCTTTCCTTCTTCTCCACATGCCAACCACAGCCAACAACCCACCATAACCACCATCTGTCACCACACCACCACCCACTGCCGCCACACCATCATGACCACATGTCACCACACCACCACCCCCTGACTCTCCCATCTCTCTCTACCGCCCCCTCTCCTATGTTTTCCATCTCTTCTTCCCCGATCTCACTCTCTTTCTCTCTCTTCCATCCCTCCACCTTCATTCACGATCACAACAATTTGCAATCATCGCCAACATCCATCCCCACTCCACTTTGCTTACAGGAGCCACCGAGAAGAGAGAGAGAGAGATCGGCTTTGCTGAGCAGGGGAGTGGGTTAATTGGTTAGGTCATATAAACCGCATCTCATACGGGTGTTGTTGAAACAGGCACCTGAGCTTCATCATCTTCATCTTCCTTTCTCGAACGGAGCCCTAATTTTACAGGGGAAGAAGACAGAGAGAAGTAGAGGGGTTAGAGGCCTAATTATTGAAGTCCTAATTTCTTTTGGGGAAGAAGACCTAATTGTTTGCTTCTGGTTTAGGTTTTCGAGTGAGATGGAACGATGGTATAGAGTGGTCGTGTTTGATGGTGGTGTTTGATGGTGGGAGTGAAAGGCAGTGTTTGATGATGCAGGCGAAAGGTTGGTACGGGTGAATGGTGGTGGTCGGACCGGTTATTGGTGGTGGTGGCAAGTGGTGATGGGTGGTAGATAGAAAGAGAGTTGAAATATAGTGTGTATATGTGTGTGTATGTATATATATATAAACTTTTTTTGGTATAATGATTAAAAAAAAAGACATAACTTCATTGTGGGCCTTGTTTTTTTGCCATGTGTACAGATTTGCCACATCAGACGATACGTGGACTGCCACGTCAGTAGATAACTAACTGGGTTAACCCCAGTTAGTTTTGGTCCAATGGAATAAAATACAAGACAAGTTGGGACTGGTAAATTACAACTTTCAAGTTGGGATTATTGTGGAGAAGCTCATTCGAAACTAGAGTTAGAAAGGCCTTATTTCGTTTCGTTCCTGTTCTTCGTCTTCCAATTCCCTAAAGTTGGGATTATTTAATTTCATTTCCTTTTTTTAGTGTCAAATGTTGATATATGATTTAGATATGAATAAATTGAGTGTGAAGTGATGCATGTGTGATGTTAAGTTGTTCTGTTTTCTTTAGTTATAGAATTTAATGGTTGGTAATGAGTTTTGGTTTTTAAAATGGGCAAGCTTTGGTGAAAGGATATGAAGAAGGGCATGGGGATGGAGGTGATGGTGATCATGCTAATGTAGTGGCTGCATAGGTATTACTTTGTTCTCTTTTGTTTACATGTAGTAACTTCAACCTATGTTGTCAAAAGGCTAAGGTTTGATTACTGTAGAGAGTATTGGTTAATATGTTGAGCTTTTTATGGGTTTTATTTTCCTGTAGCAGTTTTATTTAATTTATTGTCTACTTATTCATCCATCTCTCCATGTTTGATATTTTATATAGTAGATGGTGAGAGATTAACTTTGATATATGTATTTTCTGTTGATTGATTTCATAACAACATGATTACATTGGAAAGTTGTGATTCCTTCAACGATGATAATCCTGTCACAGAAGATGCATTAGTTGCTAACTTCTTGATTTCTTTTAATGAAAACATCGGTGGTGGAGGTTCTCTTGCAGAGCTTTGCTGTGATTCTTTGAAAGATTTTAACCATATGCTTCATGTATTTGTAGAAAAAATGTATGCCTTAATATTCATCATAGGACATAATGATCATTAACATTTAATTATTTATGCAACTGAGTATATGTCAAATGGTTATATATTACTTAATTCGATGCCTCCATAGTTATTTCACTCATGGTATACTTAAGTTATTTACTCTTTTTGTTTGTTTACTAATATTAGATTTTTCAACCACGGAATGCTCTCGTTGTACAATCTAGTCTTTTCTTAAACAAAACTTACAGGAAATATAATATTTAAGTAGCAATTTAAGATTTTTATAAAAGAATATAATATTAAACCAAGCTCGTGGGCTAAAAATACAAAAACGGTGAAAGAGTTGTGATAAAAGTGGACGGAGATAAAGTTCGAACCCGTGTTCTAGTGTGTGTGTGGGTCCCACTTGCGTTGACTCCGCCCGACGGCTCACATGTATGATGTATTGATGTGTTGTGTGGTCTCTCACCACATTTTAACATTTTGACTATATTGATGTTTTTTTAAAAGGGTTTGATTTTTCATGTTTTAGATGCTCTAATGTTTTAATTTTAAGGTTTTCTTAAACATAAATGAATCATCTTTAATTATGATTGTTAGGGTGGTTCTTATTGTTATAACTATTTAAAAACATCACATATATCAAAAGTCAGACTGAATATAGAAAACCAACGAATGAAACCGGAGTTAAATCAAACTCACATATAACGGTTTGAGTTTAAGGTTTTACATGTTGGTTTTCGTTTTGGTCCAAACCCATAATCCATCTTTTGCATTTCTTTTACCATAAGTGTTTTATACCTATAGGTTTCATTAAAAAAAATCCATTTATTACTTTGTTCACGTTTTAGGTCAAACCTGGTATAGATTCGTCACTTTGTTTCTTTCTACATCGAGTTGGTTCTGACGTAGTCGGGTTAAAAGTGCATATAGAACTAAAAGTGATTATATTAGGATTTTGATTTTTTTTACCTTATTTTGCTAGCTTAGTTATCTAGTCTAGTTATAAAATCTTGAAGGTAAGTATTATAAAGCCTATGAATCATCTTTGATTCAATTAATAAAAATTGTTTCAGTCACCTATTTGGTTTTATAAGGTATAAGAGTGTTAAAATTGTACAGGTATGTTACATGTTCCAGTTTGATATATGTGTCACATAATATTTTCTTATACACTTTATTTTATTTGCATATGGGCTGATGAGTGATGATGGGCTTAAGACAAGTAAAGATTGTTGCTGTTGCTGGGCTAGAGGATGATGGGCTAGGAGCTGAGATGATGGGCTAGGAGCTGAGAAGATATGTGGGCTGAGTCCAAGTCGTTCAAGTTGTTCAAGTCAATAAGTCAAAGATCAAAGTTGTTTAGAAGGTTTCTAGAAGGCTTTGTTTACGAAGTGGCTTTATAGCCTTTAGATCTTGATCCGTGTGACTTGTGCTTCTTTTAACGGTCAAGATCTTTCATTGTGTGTTTCCTGGATAGAAGCTTCCAAGGCTTCTATAAAAGGCCTTCATCGTTCTCTTTTAGACTCTTTAACCAGTCATTAGTCCTTTACTTTCTCTTTCGTCTAGATCTGTCAATTAGGGTTTATACTCGTGTTAATCAGATACGTCTTGTATCTGTTGTGGTGAAGAGTTTGTTCTTTGATAGATCAGTAGATAGGTTAAGAGTCTGTTGTAAGGTCTTGTTATAGATCTGTTGTAGTTCTTCAGGTCATTATAGCTTGTATTTGGTTCATACTTTGTTACTGGGTTGTTCTTTGATTAATAAAGTCTTCAAGTTTTGTTTCTTAAGTCATTCCATGTTTTGTAACATGGTATCAGAGCCGTAGTTGTGCTCTTGGGTCTGATTTTTGGGTATTGTGGTCTCTTCCGCTGCACAAGTCTTGGATCTTGGTATACTTGAGTTCTTGGAGACGTTTGGTGGTATTAATCGAGGAAACCCTAGCTAGGGTTTGTGGTGACTGGAAAGGAGGCAAATCTTGTTGAGGGCTTTGGTATAGTCACTGATCTGTAACCCTAAGTGAAGGTTACAATCAGTGATTCTTGGAAGCTTGCACTCCGGTCAGATTGTTCCTCTTTATTGCTTATTGACTCTGTTGTTGGTGTTGTCTATCTGTGTTCTTGCTTACTGTTCTGTGGTTTCTTTCTGTCTTATTTGTTTCCTGTTGATTATTATTGCTTGCTTGTGTGATTAGATTAGATAATAAAAAGGACTCCCGTGTTAAGACCTGTCCTGGCACCATTGAGTGACGAACCAGGAGTCTGGATCACTGACACGGCTTCGTCCTGTGTGTGCTTGTGTGGTAGTTCTGGTTACTTTTTTGTTTAGGTTGATATCTGTGTTAAGTTTGTGATAGGATGGTTAATGACCAAGGACCTATTGTTGGTCCTCAACCTGATCCCAATAATGAGGGAAATGGTGGACCACAGATCACTCTTATAAGTAAATTGGATGCCAGTGATCCTCTTTACTTGCACCCAAGTGACTCTGCTAACTTGAACATAATAACTATAAAACTTAAGGGTACAGAAAACTACACAGTTTGGTCTAATGCACTTCAGTTAGCACTTCAAGTTAAAAATAAATGGGGATTCATAGATAAGTCATGTGTTAGATCCACTGAGGATGAGGTTTTAGGGAGACAGTGGGATAGATGCAACTCCATAGTCCTAACATGGATATTAAACTCCATTAGTGAAGATTTATATATGGGGCATGTCTTTTCTAGACTTGCTTCTGATGTGTGGAGTGAATTAAAAGAGACCTATGATAAAATAGATGGGTCGGTTGTTTTTGACTTGTATCAAAAAATAAACTCTTTTAATCAAAATGGGTCTTCTGTAGCAGAATACTATCATAGACTTAACATAATGTGGAAACAAATGGATCAAATTTTGCAACTACCTTCTTGTGTTTGCAATGCTGCTAAAGAATTCAATGACTTCAGTAATCTAATTAAATTGATGCAATTTTTAATGGGGTTAGATAGTGTTTATCAGAGTGTAAGGACTAGTTTGTTAATAAAAGAAACTTTACCTTCTGTGAAGGAAGCTTTTGCTGTCATTTCTAGAGAGGAATCTCATAGAAATGCAAGCAGTTCAGGCAAGAGAGGACAATCTCTTGCCTTATTTTCAAAAACATCTTCACCACCAGAATTTAAAAGGAATAATAAAGTTTCAAATCAAAATTTAAAATGCACTCAGTGTAATAAAATCGGTCATACTGCTGATAAATGTTTTGAAGTCATTGGATATCCCTCTTGGTTTAGACCAAGAGGGGGACAGGGGAAAAAAGTGGTTGCAAATAACAGTATTTCTGAAGGATCTGATAGTATTGTTAATTCTTTTACACCTGACCAAATAAACAGACTGTTGAGTTTATTAGGGGATAAAACTGAAAGTCAAACAAGCTGCAGTGTTGCAGGTAACTTGTTAAGTCCTTTCTGTGCTAATGTAATGATAAAACCTGTTTTCTGTTTTGTTAGTGTGTTCAACAAGAGAGGGTTTATAGGGTGGATAACAGATTCTGGGGCAAACCAACACATGGTTAAAACTGATGAAAATCTAACAGACTGTTTTAATGTATCTGATTTGAATATTAGAGTTAAACATCCAAATGGCACTGATGCTTTGGTAACTAAGATAGGAAATATTAAACTGGCTGAAAAGGTTGTTTTAAAAGATGTTTTTGTTGTCCCAGAATACAATGTTAACCTGATATCTGTTCACAAATTAGCTAGGGATAACAAGTTGTTTGTAGGTTTTGATGAAAATCATTGTTATATTCAGGACTTAATCACCAAGAAAAACCTGGTGACTGGTAGTCAAGTGGATGGCTTGTACTACTGTGGCAATTCTGTTTTGACTGGCAAGGTGTGTTATAATAGTTCTGTGTTGTTTAATTTGTGGCATGATAGGCTAGGGCATCCATCTAACAATGCTCTAAATATGTTTAAACAAAAATTAAACTTAGGAAACATAGAATTAAACACACCATGTGAAGTCTGTCAAAAGGCAAAACAGCACAGGGATCCTTTTCCCTTGAGTGAACATAAAACTAAGGCCTTAGGTGATTTAATACACATGGATGTGTGGGGTCCATATAGAGTAACAAGTAGGGAAGGATTCAAGTATTTTCTTACAATAGTTGATGACTTCTCTAGGGCTGTTTGGGTGTGCATGATGAAGAATAAACAAGAGGTTTTTTTAAATATGCAAGATTTTGTTGCTATTGTTGAAAATCAGTTTAAAATTAATGTTAAGATAATAAGAACTGACAATGGAACTGAATTTGTCAATAATCAAGTGAATAATTTTCTAAAATCTAAGGGTATTATTCATCAAACATCATGCACATATACTCCCCAACAAAATGGGGTAGTAGAGAGAAAGCATAGGCACCTTTTAAATGTTGCTAGAGCCCTTTTATTTCAAAGTAATGTTCCTATAAGGTTCTGGTCTGACTGTGTGTTAACTGCTGCTTATCTTATCAATAGGACACCCTCTTCAGTTCTAGGTGGCAAGACTCCATATGAGGTAGTTTACAATTTTGAACCCTTTCTTGACCAGTTGAGACTATTTGGCTGTTTATGTTTTTGTACAAACCTTAATGTTTCTGATAAACTAACAAGTAGAGCAGAAAAATGTGTTTTTATTGGTTACTCTACTGAGAAAAAAGGATACAAAGTGTTTGGGCTTGAAACTAAAACTGACTTTTATTCTAGAGATGTAAAGTTTTTTGAGAATGTGTTTCCATTTAAAGAGAATCAAGTTTATGATTCCATAAATGATTTTCCCCAAAATGATATAACACATTTAAATTTCTTTGAAAAGTATGAACAGCCTGAGTCTCAACCTCCCTATGATGAGAAAAGGGAAACAAATGATGTTGATTCAGAGACACACAGGTCTCAGCAATCAGCATCTAAGGGTTTAGGACTAGAAGGCTTGGCTGTTTCACAGCAGCCCAGTCCTGATACCCATAGGTCTGATAGGGTTGAGTGTGACTTATCTGATAATGAGAACATCCAAACCCAGTCTGAGGGAGGTGTAACTGATCAGAGTATGGGTCAATCAACCTCTAGAAAATCAGCTAGGGAGTCTGTCTTACCTAGGAACTTGAATGACTATGTTCTTGATAGTAAGGTTAAGTATGGCATAAATAGAGTAGTCAATTATTCCCATTTGTCATCTGAATTTAAGTGTTTTGTGTCAACCTTAAATAAAAGTCATGAGCCTACCTCATTCAATGAAGCTGCTATTGACCCAAACTGGGTAGCAGCCATGAATGATGAAATTGAGGCTCTCCATAGAAATGACACCTGGGAATTAGTAGACCTTCCTAAGGGAAGAAGTGTTGTAGGGTGCAAGTGGATATACAAGATAAAGTATAAGTCCACTGGTGAGATAGAAAGATACAAGGCTAGACTTGTTGCTAAGGGATTTAGCCAAAAGCAGGGAATTGATTTTGAAGAAACCTTTTCTCCTGTGGTTAAACTAGTAACAGTAAGGTGTATCATTTCTATTGCTGTTCATAACAGCTGGGAACTTTACCAGCTGGATGTGAACAATGCATTTTTGTATGGAGACCTAAATGAAGAGGTCTATATGTCCCTTCCTGATGGTTATTTCTCAAAAGATGAAAACAGGGTTTGTAAACTGAAAAAATCACTATATGGGCTAAAACAAGCCCCTAGAATGTGGAATGAGAAGTTAGTGAATGTTTTATTAGCTTTAGGGTTTAGTCAAAGTAAATGTGATTATTCCTTATTTTATAAACATACTGATTCTGTTATTGTGTATCTTTTAGTATATGTGGATGATATAGTGATAACTGGAAATTGTTTTGATGAAATAACCAAAGTAAAAGATAGTCTGAGATCAAAATTTTTAATAAAAGACTTAGGGGACTTAAAATATTTTTTGGGCATAGAAGTTGTTAGGACAAATAAGGGAGTGTGTTTGTCTCAAAGAAAGTATTGTTTGGAACTTCTTGCTGAATTTGGACTGACAGGATCAAAACCTGTCAATACACCTATTGATCAAAACCATGCACTTACTGCTTTGTGTAAACAAAACAGTGCTATTATAACTAATATCACTGGTTATCAAAAGTTGGTAGGAAAGTTAATCTATTTGGCTCATACTAGGCCTGATATTGCATATGCTGTGCATTTTCTTAGCCAGTACATGCACAAGCCTTTAAAAGGCCATCTTAAAATAGCTTTAAGGTTATTGAGATACTTAAAAAAGTCACCAGGAAAGGGTGTTTTAATTTCTAAAAGCCCTTCATTAGACTTAGTGGCCTTTTCAGACTCTGACTGGGCCAAGTGTCTAGAGACCAGGAAATCAGTCACTGGTTTCTGTATTTTCCTTGGAAACTCTTTGGTTTCCTGGAAAAGTAAGAAACAGTCGACTATATCCAGGTCCTCAGCAGAAGCTGAGTTCAGGGCAATGTGTGCCACAACTTGTGAACTAATGTGGCTTAAAAACATGCTTGGAGAATTGGGAATTCATATAAGTGTTCCAGTGTCTTTGCATTGTGATAACACAGCTGCATTGTCTATAGCAGCTAACCCAGTTTTCCATGAGAAAACAAAACACTTTGAACTGGATTTATATTTTTTAAGAGATCAAATAACTAAGGGAGTAGTCAAAACTGTTAGCATTGTTTCTAGTGAACAAAAGGCTGACATTATGACAAAAGGATTATTTCCTAATCAGCATGAAGAGTTATGCAGAAAGTTGTTTTTGTTTGACCCATTTCAAGTATCAAACTGAGAGGGGGTGTTAAAATTGTACAGGTATGTTACATGTTCCAGTTTGATATATGTGTCACATAATATTTTCTTATACACTTTATTTTATTTGCATATGGGCTGATGAGTGATGATGGGCTTAAGACAAGTAAAGATTGTTGCTGTTGCTGGGCTAGAGGATGATGGGCTAGGAGCTGAGATGATGGGCTAGGAGCTGAGAAGATATGTGGGCTGAGTCCAAGTCGTTCAAGTTGTTCAAGTCAATAAGTCAAAGATCAAAGTTGTTTAGAAGGTTTCTAGAAGGCTTTGTTTACGAAGTGGCTTTATAGCCTTTAGATCTTGATCCGTGTGACTTGTGCTTCTTTTAACGGTCAAGATCTTTCATTGTGTGTTTCCTGGATAGAAGCTTCCAAGGCTTCTATAAAAGGCCTTCATCGTTCTCTTTTAGACTCTTTAACCAGTCATTAGTCCTTTACTTTCTCTTTCGTCTAGATCTGTCAATTAGGGTTTATACTCGTGTTAATCAGATACGTCTTGTATCTGTTGTGGTGAAGAGTTTGTTCTTTGATAGATCAGTAGATAGGTTAAGAGTCTGTTGTAAGGTCTTGTTATAGATCTGTTGTAGTTCTTCAGGTCATTATAGCTTGTATTTGGTTCATACTTTGTTACTGGGTTGTTCTTTGATTAATAAAGTCTTCAAGTTTTGTTTCTTAAGTCATTCCATGTTTTGTAACAAAGAGTCTTAAACGTAAAGTTAACATAGACGAGTCATACTTTACATAACCTGTTTAACTCATTGAATCATTCTTCATTCTCATAAACAATGTTAAATGATAACGTGTTGTATGCACCAACCAACTTTAGTATGCCATAAATTTCTATGTTGTCCACTTTTAGCATGCCGGTATACAGATAATAAAGCTAAATATAGCACACACAAGAAGACGTTAATGGAAGTAGGCCATGGTGAATCGCTTATCAACCTGGATTCTTTTCAATAAAACCATTAGAGTATTAAAGGTTAAAAATTCCTTTTTTTTTTAAATTAGAATGTGTACGATTCTCATGGACCCACAATGTCTTATTCGAGCCATTTTTGGGGTAGACGAAGTGTTAATGGAAAAGACATCGTAGTTATATTCACATATGTTAGGCGGGACGGGGCGTAACCCATGTTGTTTACGGGTACCCCAGTACTCACACGGTAACATCGCCGTTGTGAGTACTGGTAGGCTTCCCGTGGACCGTTTGATAGTTCTAACTAACGGGCAGGGCAGTGAAGGTAACTTATTAAATGCAACGGTAAAAAATATGACCGTTACTTTTGTTTCAACGGTAATATTACCGTTAAATTTTTTTTCCCTAAAATACCATATATATAAACACATCTACACTTCAACCTCAATATACTTCTAAAAATACATCATATTTCACACTATTTTTCTTTCATACTATTAAAAAATGAGCGATGTTGACGAACATCAAATTTGCATTCCCCCGCTCGATGTGCACCCAATTTTAAAATTCAACCGATAGTATCCTTGAATTTTTCAAGGATCTTGCCAAACAAGCTGAAGAAGAAGACACAGCAACATATAAAAAAATATGTGTGCCAAGTGATCGCGAGGGTGGCAATATTCGTTTAATGGATGATTATTTTTGTCAAAAGACCAAAATACACTGAAGCTATGTTTAAACTAAGGTATCGTATGTCGAAACATCTATTTTTAAAAATTGTAGCAAATTTTGAAGCAAACTTCGAATGGTTCAGAGATGGTGTGGACGGTTGGTTTAGAAAGAGTTTTACACCCATACAAAAAGTATCTTCAGCGATTAAACAACTCACAACCGGTAATCCTCATGATGAATACGATGAGTATTTATGTATGTCTGAAAGGACGTCACGTGAATGTTTACAATTTTTTTGCAATGCTGTTATTAAGTTATATAGGCCTGAGTTTTTACGAAGACCAACAAGTCATGACATTGCATGTTTGTACGAAGCACACAAAGAAAGACATTACTTTCCTGGCATGATCGGTAGCATTGATTGCACTCATTTAGTATGGCGAGCATGTCCTAGGGAATTACGAGGACAATATATGAGAGGCTATCACCAATACCCTACGATCATGTTAGAAGAGGTTGCGTCATAACATATGTGGTTTTGGCATGGTTTTTTTTTATCCCCCCCGGTTCACTCAACGACATCAATGTTCTCCAACAATCTCCAGTTTTTCTTATCCAATGAAACGAAACGGCGTCGAATTGTCCATTTACTTTAAATGGCCATTTATATAAACGTGAATATTATCTTACCGATGGCATCTACCCTACCTGGTCAACATTTATGAAAGCGTTTCGATATCCGATTGATCCGAAAGAAAAGAAATTCGTTAGGGCGCAAGAGAGGGAAAGGAAGGACGTGGAGCGATCGTTCGGTGCATTAAAGGGGAAATGGATCATATCAATCGACCCTTGAGGGCGACGACCGTTGATAGATGTAGAGTCATTGTCTATACATGCATGATATTGCACAACATGATTATTAAAGACGGGGATCGTGTGATATCACTAGTCCACATAAGAGATCCCCCAGTCCAACCGGTGTTTGATGACGGTGCCCTCGGAGTTGAGAGACTCTGATATGCATTTCCGACTTCGAAATGATCTCGTGGAACATCTAGCCGCTCTTGATCTACCGCACCTCGAAGTGGATTCTGAATAGTTTTTCTTTTATCTATTTTTGTTAGTGTATTTTATTTTTAATTATGCGTGTTTGCATTTCTATATTTTATTTAGTTTTAATATTGTAAGTTTATTTTATTAGTTGAGTAATATGTTTAATTAATGTTTATTTAACAAAAAAACATATAAAAAAACATTTAAGTGAAGTGTTGTCTCCAAAACTGTGTTTCAGTAAAGTAAATTAGTGAAACGATGTGGCAATGCAAAATTGGTTGAATTCAGTGAAGTGAAAAACATTTCCTAAAATAGCCCCTTCCACCCTTAGGTAAAGATTGTTGACAAAATGAACAAGTAGTTATCCACATGATACAATAAAGACACCAAGAGGGACCATAACTTATGCAGAAATTTCATCCAAAGAATAAAGTTATTCTTTTCCATCTCAAATACTAATCATATCTTTGGGATCATCAATTATAAATATTATAAAGACACTCTCTTTATACACCAGGGAAATTGTTGTACATAAACCGTCTACAAATCCAAAATGAAAAAGAAACATAAATACAATTTTATGTAAAAAATTGTTTCAAACTGTTGACTTCCAGGGTATAACAGCCAAAACAGTCTGTACTGCCGGAGATGGCTTACACGCCCGAAGTTACACTGGGTAAAGTTGTAGTGTTAGAATTCGTGGAATGGATAAGAACGTGAAGATGGTAGAATCAAATAGAGTGTACTCCTCTATATAGTTTCCCAACATAAAATTCTTTCATGTATATTATTACTAGTGGGTTCTCCCGTGGGATAAGGCGGGCGTCACGGGGTCTTTTTGATAGCACAATCTACTTTGACATGTCTTAAACACTGAATGTATTTGGGTACCACCACCACCACCAACAACACCACTACTATTATACTAGAAGGACCTCGTGCTACGCGGCGGGATAAACCAATTTTGGATGAAAGTTAAATGGAAATGTAGACAAAATAGTAATAATAACACTAATAAAAAAAACCTAAAACTAAAATATTGTATAAATAAAAAAATTCTTTAGTTAATTTCCCCCTAATGCTAGTCGTTTTAGGAGGTTTGGTTTATTTTTGGCCCATCCTGGTTTCTAGCCCGTGTTGATTTGGCAAAACCGGTTATATTCCTTCTTAAAAGAACCCAAACTGGTTTGAAAAAAAAACGGGTTATCTCTACGCTAAGTTAATGCAATGGACACTTTTTGGGCATTTTTTTTTTCTATTTTTTTGTCAAAGAAGTTGAAATATAAGTTGTTTAAAACATTACTTCAACATTCATTTAGTCTCAACAATTACATGTATTCGGAAGTACGAATAGAAAACTTGAACCAACATGAATATCCAGTAATAACTGTAGTGAACCATCTCCTCATGTACCTTCAAATTATTATCATGTGCAAGGCTAATTTTTTATATAATGTTCCTAATAAGTAATACAATACTTTTTAGGATCGTCGGTACAAAAAGAAGTATAATCTATAGTTGGATTTAGTCAACAATATATATTTTTTTAAATATTTGATAAATAATTAAATAACTTAGTATAATTGCATATCATATTAAATATTGTTATTTAATTTAAAGAATATAATGCATTTGATAAACGGTTAAATAACTTACACTTATTGAATATAATTAATATTGTTATTATAAATATATTTATAAGTGTGTAAAATGAATAGTAAACACATTAATTGCTTTTGTCTTTTTTTGGTTTTTTTATACAATATATATATATATATATATACATATGTTTTCATAAGAATTAACAAAATGTGTTAGTAGTGGAGTGGTTTGTGGTGCATGTGTCTTCTTTGAGGTCTTGGGTTCGAAACCCGTTTCAGTTTTTATTTTTTTACAACATTTATTATATAAATACATATGATATTAACATAATAATAACGTCTTTACGTATTTATCTAAAGACTCTATAGGGTGCGCATTGCGCACCCTTAAAACACACTAGTTTTAATTTAATTATATAATATAATCAAATTTATGTGTCGTGTCAAAGGTATGATATTTAGAAATTGATAACTTTATGTGACACCCGACAAACGCAGGTTAATACTTTTTATCAAACTTATAAGTCTACCTTAGCAAAACATTCATAAAACATACTTAACTAGGCTAGTTGAGTCAATTCGGTGATTCGGGAATCACCCAGAGTCTATTTGATGATTCGGGGAATCATCGGGAGTTGGTTCGATGGTACGGGGGACCATCGGGAGTCAGTTACACACATATGTCCAAGGGTTGGTGAATCAGAGGATCCCTAGGGAAAAACGCACACACACGAGTCTCGAGTCCCAGAAGTTGGTGAATTAACGTAAACGGGTTAGTTATCGAGTAATAAATGTTTTACGATCATTATATGACTTGTTGATATGTGAATACGTGAATTAATGTGTTAAAATAGCAAATAACGCGTCGAAAAACCAAACTGCCCTGCAGGGGGCGACTATGGAAGCATAGTCGCCTGAAAGGGGGTGACTATGGTTCATAGTCGCTTGGAATAGGGACAAGTATGAATCATACTCGCCTCCTGCAACCTATACTCGCCCAGAATGTCAGTCACAACTAGAAAAACCTATAAATACCATACTTGACTTGTAAAACATCATTTGTGCAACCCTAACTCATCCCAAAGTGCTTTCTCACCTTCCTTAACCTCTGAAACCCGTTTTTTGCCCTAAAATCATCATTTCCAAGCTTAAACACCATTATCAAGCAAGATCCAAGGTGCGTTATTCATCCTAAGCTCTTGTTAAGTCGTTATTTTGAACCGTAAAGGTCCATACCTGATTTTAATAAGTTTCTATCTTTGAAAAACTTTGTAAAGCAGATTCTAACTTATATCTAAACATCTAAATGAGTTTTTAATAAAAACACAAGCTTGAAATGGTTTTGATGACCTAAAACTTTGGGATTCTTGTGTAGTTGTTATGTTGATGATATAGGGTAGTTATTAGGAAGATAACTCAGGTTTTGATGTTTGTTTGATGTGTTATATGAATAATATGAGTTTTGACCTGTGTTAGGATGTTAGAAGGATTTAGGATGAGATATGATGATTTAATGATTAAGACTTGTTAGGGTTTATGCTAGAATGATGTAACAACAACTTGATGATGATTGGAATGTGTTTGTATGATGAAATCTGATTATTTTCCATTTAGGATAATACTTTCATGCAATGATGTGACTTACCCATAATATTATCCATTTTGGGAAATACTTGCAATTAGTATGATAGACGGATGATAACTGGGGGATTATTGATAGGAATGGGTTGTATAATGATTAGGGATTGATTGGGGTGTTACAACGTGATTCGGATATGATTTAGAGGGTTTCGCTCGAAGAAAGGGCATCAGCCTGCAGACTCGTGTGGATATCGGGGCGAGTAGCTCCTATACTTGCCTGGTTTTGTTCATAGTCGTGTGTTTTAGCAGCCAGTCGTGTGTTTTGATGCCGGAAATGTGTTTTGGAACCCCGTAAAATGTTTTGACACCTAGTAACATATTGCAAAACCCGTGGCATGTCTAGCAGTCTAAGAACCTCGTAACACGCATTATGACCTATGCGTGCATTGTATGAACTTTGTTTTAGACTCGAAGAACTTTAATTCGTATAAGGTATGTTCTACATATGATTACTTGTCTACGTGCATTTGTCTAAAGCCTGAGTATATCGGGTCACCAACGGGATGTCGGGTCTTGTGTGGTCGTGTCAAATATTCAAACACGTTTTCCAACGTACACAGTCATGATCTGGACGATCAGAGCTAGTTAACCTACAAGTTATTAGTCAACACACACCTATAAGAATTTTATGATAGGTCACCGGTATTAGGGACTATCATCGCACGTTGGTTTATCTATTTTGAAGAACACAACCTAAGGTGAGTTGCACGACCCCGTTTTTACACATTTTCTTATAGGGTAGAAACATGCTACACACTCGTTTACTTAAAGATCATTTATCATTATTGTTATCATTGATTACTATACGACTCATCTAAATCCCAAGGAAACCACTAATATGGGTATATAGCGAGGAAATGTGGATAGATCTATTGGGCATGACAAACCCCACCCGGGTCAACTGGAGGTTGGACAAGTGCATATTGTCTCAAACACATAGGGCGTACTGGGGATGACGGTAGTCCGAAGGGTACATACATTATTGAGCAACAACACAATCAACCATGATTTCAATCGTAGTAGTAACATACATAACGCCTAGCTAACGTTCGATAAATAGTGACACGAATTGATCTTTCATACTTATAGAACTATTTTAGGAAAAACCTGTGAACTCACCAGCATATCACGTTGATACTTCTAGCATGTTTTTTCAGGTCGCCAAGGTAGCGGATTTGTATTAGGTGCACAGATCTCACGATGTCTCGATTTCAGTTACATGTCTTTTAAACACGTTCCAAACTCTCGAATTTTATTATCATGGGATTGTAAACATTATTATGCTTCCGTTGTATTTGGTTAACACTTTTAAAACTGCGTGGTTGCTTTATGTCATTTTTACTTCATAGAGTTGTCGTTTGTTGTGACCGTTGACATGGATCCCAGTGTGTCACGCGTCTCGCAGTAAAACCCCGCAAGTGGAATTTGAGGGTGTGACACTTTAAGTCTATTTATTTGCTCCTTAGTTATATATAATAACCTAATACTATTACTTATTTTGTTTTTATAAATTTATTTAATTTTGTTTTGTTCTAATTATATATGTGTTTTTACCTAGTGGGTGTTTGGGATTGAGTTTCAAAACTCCTTATTGACTTCTCTAAGAAGCCAATAAGTCAATAAGCTGTTTGTGTAAACCAAAAATACCTTCGGTTTTAGCTTTTCAATAAGGGTGGAAAAGCTGTTTTCAAGAAGTCAAAAATCTTGGCTTTTGGCTTTTGGTCATTTTACACTAATAAGCTAAACCAAACACTTTTTAAAAAACAACTTATTGACTTATTGACTTTTCTCACCACAAAACCTAATCCAAACACTTTTTTTAAAAACTCCTTTTCAAAAAGCCATAAGTCAATACACTTTTGGAGTTAAGTAAGCAATCCCAAACACCCTCCTAGTTTTTTTTATTTATATAAGTATAAAAATTATTGTTGAGAAAATGTATTTAGTACATTTATTAGAATTAGAAGTTTAATAAATAAATTTTTGATTAATTAGAAGTTTGTAATAAATAATGTATTAATGTGTATTAAGTTTGAGGTCAATTTCAACGATGTCTTCCTCTAATGAAGTTAAATTACTTTGCTGCCCATCTAGAATGCGTTATATAGTAGTATAGATAACTATGTAAATATTTATGAAGTATATACATAAGTATTTAAATGAAATAATAAATTTTAATAGTATTTAGTTATAAAAATATAAATATTAAATTCAAATTTTAATCTTAATAAAAAATGGCGAACGGGTGGGCACATGTCCCATCTACAGTTCATAAACTCCACATTTTACAATCAAATGCAACATTTTTCGCAGCGTGTGGCTTAACAGGGGTCCTACCCAGGACACATTTTAGAAGTGGAACATTCATATTCATTCCATCATTTGCTCTTTATGTCTTAGCAAGGAAGGAGTTGGTAACACACCTTTTTTAGGTTTGCACAATCTCTACTTTAGTTTGGTGGCAAATAGAAGGTTGGTGAAGGCTTGACCCATTATTATTTTTTTACTTTCGAGACATTGTCGAAATGCATACAAGTTGAAGATGCGGAAAGGTAAGAAGCAGGTAGTTCATGAAATTTTCTTCACGACTACTTGGTGCATTTGGAAGGCCCGGAATAACAAGATTTTTAACGACAAAATGATCAATATCTGAGATATTATCTCGGATATTAAGTCGCTCTCTTTTCTTTGGTTGAAAAGTAAGTCCAGTTTCAACCGGGTTATCTGGTCAGATTGGTGCATATACCCTTTGTACATGTAATCGGTTTTCTATGGATCCTTGTTTTTAAGGTTTTCATTTGGTTTGGTTGGTTAAAGAAAGGTAAAATTGAAAATAAATAAATAAACTTCACATATTAACATATAGGTAAATCTAAAGTATTATTAATAAGATAACATTTAATATAGTGACTTAAATAATCTAATGATCATTAAATAATGTATTAAGTATGAGAAGTTTATTAAATGTTATGCTTTCGAAGGTTGTACATTATTCTTTACAACTTGTATAACTAAAGCTTTTAAAATACGACAAAATTACTATTATGTCCTTCATATATTTTAGGATCGTATATGAACCGAGATCTCATGATTATCAACCGTCGGGTGCGGAATCCTCCCTGGGTTGTGCAAACTGAACTAAAAGAAAAACAAAACCAAAATCATAACAAACCATTCAAACTCAAAAACTAAAAGAAAAACAAAACCAAAATCAAATTTCAGGCTCAGAATTGTGAGAATAGGTAGCTACAAGGGGGTTGCAGGTTTACACCTACCATCCACCATCCTTGCCATGCCACCTTCTTGAATAATCAAGAAAATATCGCAACTCATCATAGCTAGATTCAACCATCGAAAACCCACAAATGTTGCTAACCACCAAAAATCTCATCAAAAAGTAGTAAATAAAACTACTTTTAGAAACTGAAAACCATTCACAACCACTCAACACCATTGTTAGTCATTTAACCGACCACCAATCTATAAACATAAAAGGGTCCGAAAAACAAAAGACCAAAACGAAGAGACAGAGACGGTCTGGGTTTAATGACGAATTGGTAACATAACCACCACCGGTAACACCACCGTCAGCCGCCAACCTCAGCCAAAACAATAGATAGAGATAGTTGATTCAAAAGGGAAAGCAAAACAGCGAATTGATGGAAATACCCCTCCAGCCTCATGAAATAACGAAATTTAACCGACCACCAATCTATAAACCTAAAAGTGTCCAAAAAACAAAAGACCAAAACGAAGAGACAGAGACGGTCTGGCTTTAATGACGAATTGGTAACATAACCACCACCGGTAACACCACCGTCAGCCGCCAACCTCAGCCAAAACAATAGATAGAGATAGTTGATTTAGAAGGGAAAGCAAAACAGCGAATTGGCGGAAATACCCCTTCAGCCTCATGAAATAACGAAACGACCACTCGCTACTGTTGCTATAGTTGCTAATTGTACTCTTATCTTCGTAATTACCTTCTAAATTAAAGGTTGTTTATTTTGTTGTTACTATAGTGAAGGTCCGTAAATGTTATATATAATAATATATAATTAAGTAATTAAAATTCCATGGAGAAGTATGAGGTGGCATCCAATCAATGGATGTTCTTTTTTTCCGTACATTTGTGTGTTTATGGCTTATGACCACGAACACTGACCACGAAATATGGTTTACTGACAAGAAAATTTTGCTTGTGGAGGATAGTTGGCGGGATGAACACATGTTTCTATTAAAAAAATCAAACACAAGGCTTGTAAATGAATCAAACCAAGTCGAGATAGGGTGGGCTCGAGCTAGAGCCCGAATTTAAATGAGGCGGCTTGGCTCGAGCTTGAGCTCGAAGTTAAATGAGCCTAAGAACGAGCCATGCTGAACTTGGCTAGAGCGTAGTTGGTTACAAAATGAGCTGGCTTGGCTCAGGTCGTTTCAAATCTAGTTATTTTAGCTAGATTTTTACGAACGAGCTACAAACCTAGCTGCGAGCCATAAGTTTTTTGAACAACCCTATCAAACGCACATTTTTAGATGATAGTGAGAAATGATAGCAATGACATAGATGATGTTTAAAGGGTATGTCGATAGGTATGGTCGTGGTTGTTTCAATTGTCAGCCGTGAAGAGATGGAAGTGTTTCACAAATGACCAATATCGGAATGTAGGTTGTCAAATTATATAAAAGTGCAACTCCATTAGTCCTGAACAATAATTACAATATTTTCTTTATCATTTATATATAACTAACTAGGTTATATCCCGAAAACCTCATAAGATAGACAAATATAATATAAAGTAACAAAATGTGTGTTACGATGTAGCATAGAAATTAATATACTATAATATGAGAAAAAAAATAATTTTAATCATGTAAATAAGAATGAAAATGCATATTAAAGAGATAATATATACGTTGGATGGGGAGCAGTGGCAAAAGTAACCATTGCAAAAAGTGATTGAGGCGGTGGGCTTGAAAGTGTAGCTTTTTTAGAAACGACTGGTTTTAACTTATTTTGCTCTAGATGAAACCAAAATTACTATTTACAGCTTTATTTAGTGTTAAGAATTATTTATAAACATGTGTATCACACGAGTTATAACATTTGTTTTGATTGTTTATTTATTATTAGGTTAGAAAATTTACTATTAAATGAGATTGATAAAATATTAAATGGTTTTTAATAATCGTAAAATATAAAAAGAATGAGTTAAGAAAATAAATATTAATTAAATATGAGATAAACGTGAAATTATAATTTAATAATATTGTTTCATATGAGAAATAATTGAGATAATAATAAGATTTTTATTTATTATATAAAAAATAATATTGATAAAAATAAATATTATAAATTAACAAATATTGGATTAGTTATAACCTAAAATTTTTAACGAGAATTAAGGGTGAAGATAATCCCATCAAATGTCATGTATCTCTACCCAAATTACTTTATTATATAAGAGAAAGTATACAGTATAAAGCTTGTTAACATAAGAAGCAATAAGAAGCCACCAGTGAATGCCAAGTGTCCTATTAACCAAACCTCAGTTAACCTAACCAAACTATAATTAATATTAATATCAGTTTAACCCAAGGGCATTACAGACTTTTTTCACACGTAATCAGTTACGTGATTTACGTTCGTTATTTTTGTAAACGATATTTTCAAATCATAATTTGAATTCTAAACACACAGACGATCACACACACACACATTACGTTTCAATCCAATTACGATTCAATCTCCATTTTGATTATTACGATTACAGTTTAATCCATCAATTCATCATATTCGGTAAGTGTATTCGTACTTAATTAATCCATTTTTTAATAGTTTTGTTTAATTTTTGTTTTTGTTTTTATTAGATTTAAACTTCTCTGTTGAAGAGCAGATAGTTGATGTTGAGAATTTGAATCAAGTGCCTGATTATAATGCTTTTCATGGTAGGATCATCATCCTCTGTTTTTTAGTTGAAAAACAGAGCTTTGTGTTTCGATAGATTTCTTAACATGATGTTTTTATCTGTGTTCAGACTTGATCGAAAACACTAATCAGGATGTTGATATTCATAGTTTGAACCTCATCAACGAATTCAGAGTTCAAGGTATTTTGTTAGTTTTAACCTGTAATATATACGAATGCGTCTGATTTTATATCGAGTGCGTCTGTTGTAAACTGTATTTGATTATTCTGTGGTACTGATAATATATGAATGTGTCTGATTTTATACATGAATGCGTCTGGATTCCAAACTTTTTTTTACTAAGTGCGTTTGAGTTTCTGTATGAATGCGTTTGTTTTATGGTTTTTGTAGGTGTTGCAGCTGATGTTCCTATTGATGACCTAGCTAGTAACACATATATACCTGATGTACCTGATTCTCTCAAACCTGCAAAGGACATGGAGTTTCCTAGTATTGAGCATGCACAAGAGTTTTATGCAAAATATGCAAAGGCTAGTGGTTTTGCTATTCGAAAGGGCACTTCAGAAGTGCGAAAAGGTATTCTAAGACTTAGGTACTTTGTATGCTATAAGGAGGGTTTTAAGCCAGTCAAAGTAGGTGAAGAGAGTTCTAGCAAAGATGCTAAGTCAAGGAAAAGGCCTTCGATCAGGACTGGAAGTCCTGCACATGTCAGGCTAAACTCTGATGATGGAAAAAAATTCAAGGTTTATGGCTTTAAGGAAGGTCATAATCATCCATTTGTCCATGAAAGTGACATTCATTTTCTAGCAGCAAATAGGAAGCTGACACATACTCAAGAAGAGATGATATGTGAGCTGTCTTCATTGAACATGGGTCCTGTCAAAGCTTTTAACATTATGAAGACCAAGTATGGAGGTTTTGAGCATGTAGGTGCAACTGCAACTGATTGTAAGAACTTTAAAGGTGGCTTAAACAGCTTCATTGGTGAGTTTGATGCAGATATGATTGTGTCTAGGCTTAGGGATAAGAAGAAGTTCCTACCAGATTTTTCATTTGAGTATTCTGTTGATCAAAAGAATGCATTAACCGGATTATTTTGGGCGGATGCTTTATGTAAGAGGAATTACATGGAATTTGGAGATGTGATTTCGTTTGATGCAACCTTTAACACTAACAAGTATGTTTTAAATTTTATTTTTTAAGCTTGTTATCCAAATATTATATGTTTTTATTTTTTTTTTAATTTGTTTTATTGGTTATTGTAGGTACAAGATGGTTTTTGTACCATTCACTGGAATTGATAATCACTGTCGGAATGTCACACTTGGTGCAGGTTTGTTGTCATCAGAGACAACTGAATGTTATACATGGTTGTTACAATCGTTTTCCAAATGTTTTGGAAAGCATCCAAAAGTGGTTGTAACTGATCAAGATCCTGCTATGAAAAATGCAATCCAGTTGGTTTTTCAAAACAGCAGACATAGGCTGTGTATGTGGCATATCATGAAGAAGGTTTCTGATAAGGTTTGTACCAACTTTTTTTGTTTTAAATTATGAGTGCGTCTGTTTTATATAAGAGTGCGTCTGAATAGTGTCTTTTTTTGATGCAGTGCACTGAGTGCGTCCAAACTTATCAATGAATGCGTTTGTTTAAATGAATTTGTTTTCTAATGTGACTGCGTCTAAATACTAACTGGCTGCGTCTGTTTCTATGTTTTTTGTAGGTGGGTAGTGCATTGTGCAGTGATGATGAGTTCAAAAAGAGAATTTGTGCAATTGTCTGGACAGATTCCATCAGTCCGGAGAATTTTGATTTTGAGTGGGGTGTACTTATTTTTTATTACAAATTAAATGAGAACACTTGGTTGTCTGACATGTTTGACCTGAGATCGATGTGGATCCCTGCTTTTTACCGGAATGAACCTATGTCTGGGCTAATGAGGACAACATCAAGATCTGAAAGTGAGAATCATTTTTTTTTGCCAGGTGGCAAATTCTCAGTTGACTCTTGTTGAGTTTTTCAACCATTTTGAGACGTCTCTTGAAGCTCAGAGATTTAATCATAGGAAGAATGACCATGACTCAAGACATACAATTCCTGATATGTGGACTCAAAACCCTATTGAACAAGAGGCTGCTAAAATATTTACCCGGACTATCTTCTTTGATATCCAAGAAGAAATATATGCCAGTTATGAAGGATTAATTAGTGTTCATATGCAAAGGGCTGATGAAGAAGGGTTTTTAAAGATTTATGTTGATGATCCACAAGCACAGGGACAAGGCTTTATTGAGGTATTTGTTTTTTTTTGGTGTTTTTAACAAATGAATGCGTTTGTTATGTTAATGAGTGCGTCCAAACTGCACATTATTGTTTTTTGTTTGTTTTACAATGAATGCGTTTGTTATATTAATGGGTGCGTCCAAACTGCATATTAATGTTTTTTATCCTTTTTTTCAGGTTTTGTTCAAAAAGGAACTTGTTGATGGTGATGAGGATGTGACTACATTATGTACATGTAGGAGGTTTGAGTAGTACGGGCTTTTGTGTAGGCATATTTTTTCATATTAAGGTTGATGAAAGTGTATAGATTCCCGAAAAGATACATTCTGAAGAGGTGGACAAAAGATGTTGTTCCAAATGAAATCAAGTATTCATTTGAAACAGGTGAATTTGGTGATGACAAGACGAAAGAGGCAAGGCGTATTGCACGGGAGATCGTTTTGGGTGGTGAGTATCTTGCAGACTCTCTAATTTCATATTTAGCTGAGTTAACCTTGGTTAATGATAAAATCAAAGAGATGGTTAAGAAGGTTGATGAGGGCAGGTTTAAGAGACCTAATCATCAGAGTAAGCATGACAGGTATGCTTCTCTTCTTGGTTATGAGAAACCATCAAATGCTGAACCCACTATTAGGCTTCCGAATGGTATAAAGAACAAAGGACGTGGCAAGCAGAAGCGAATAAAGTCCAGCAAGGAAGTAAAGGTTAGTCGATCCGGCAAAAGAAAGAGGAATTGTGCTATATGCGGAAAAAGTGGCCATGATCGACGAAAACATGCCAAAGAGGGTGTTTCAACGCAGACGACGCAGACGCAAGGCGAACAAGATGATCAAATTGCTGAAGATGATGTTGATGATAATGAAGAGATAGATTTGGAAGTTTCTGATGATGATGAGGAGTTGTGTTAGATAGCTGCAGTGGACATTGTAAACTTTTAGACATGAATGCGTCTGAATTTTTTACTAATGCGTCTGTGCATGGTTTTTATTTTAGTTACCTTTTGTTTTTTTATACAAATGCGTCTGTTTATATTATGAATGCGTCTGTTTCCAAAATAACTAAAAAGTTCATATTATATATTCAAAAGAGGTAGTACATATTAAACTACCACTATTACACTACCACCACCACTACCATCACCACCACTATTACCAGCACCATCACCACTACCACAACCATCACTACCACCACCACTACCATCACCACCATCACTACCACCACTACCACCACCACCATTTAAACCAAAAAAAAAAAAAAACAACCACTTAAACCAGAAAAAAAAAAAAAATACAAAGAACCACCACAAAAAGACCATCACATAACCACCACCATCACTTGCCACCCAATATTTCATCCCTTGCCTTCTGTTTTGTTGACATGTTTTTGAGGATGCATGTTTGTGTGTTGCTAAGTGTCTGGGAGATGAGGTTGTCAAAAGATGCTTGAGTGTGTAGTTGCTCAATAGCTGCATGTGTGAATGGTGTCTTCTTCTCTTCCTGCATGAGCTTTTCTATCAGGTCCAGGTTCTTCATATACTGCATCTGAACCTCATTTTGTGCTCCCAGAATCACACAAGATGAGTTGAGGTCATCTCTAACCTCTGAAATGCAGTCCACCATGACAACTGTCTTCACTTGTAGGTTGTTTATTGCCTCAATTTGATTTTCAGCCATTTTTTTGTTGTGTTTTTTTGCTGTATCAGTATGCTTTAGATCCTTAGATCATAGTGTATTTATAGACTAAAAAATAGAAAAGTAATTAGGTGGTAGTTGAGTATTGAAGTTCAAGATTTATCTAAATTTATTACCAATCAAATCATAGTTAATACACAGTAAGATTTTATACAACTAATAAGATATGCAACTTGTACATGTAATCATTACATGTACAGTTATATAAAATTGAAATAAACCTATGAGTGCGTTTGATTTTTATACGAGTGCGTCTGATTTTTATATGAGTGCGCCTGTTTTTTACAGTGAGTGCGTTTGTTTTTATTCGAGTGCGTCTGATTTTTTGTATTGAGTGCGTCTGTTTATGCATTTTTTTTACCCAGTGATTTAATGTTTTTTGTTTAGACGCACCCTTAAAAATATGAATGCGTCTGTTTTTATGTATTCAAGTGTTCTTAATCTGAATGTTTTTTAAATGCATTTTTTCTGTAATTGTAATTATATTTATTAAAATTCTATGTTTTTTGTTAATATTATATGCGTTCATTTGTGTTTTTTGAATAGGATTAATGTGTTTTTTAAACCATCGAATGGAATGCTCTGTTTTTCTTTTTTTCTGCAAATCACTAACTATTCATGATTCAAATCAATGTTTATGATTGTTTGATGATTCGAAACATTTAATCGATTTGCAATTATTGCTTAATTGTTGAAATAATTTTTTTTTGATGTTACGTTTCGATCAATTGTTGAATGTCTGTTCTTACGTTTTTCTGCAAATTAAAACGCGTTTTACCTAAATTACCCCTGGTTAGGTTAACTGAAGTGTGATTAAGACTGTTAATTACGATCTTGCCACCGCCTAAATCCAATGGCTCAGATGGCTTCTTACGCTTCGTATTTTTAGACGCTTTATACGTTATATCTTCCCATTATATAAAAATATATAGATATAGATTATTCTGCCACTAGGGCTGTGGGTGGCTTTGTCTACTTTGGAGAATACCCAGATTCAATCCTGGTTGGTGGTTTATAATTTGGTTTATAATGTAGGATAAAAATTTGCTGTTCAAAAAAAAGGTATTTATTCTACCATTTATTAGTTTTTTTTCTAAACGGGAGAAACAGATACACTATATTCTATTCCAATTATACATCATCGTCTATTACGGTATTCGAAACCTCAATCTACATCGTTGGTGTTTGTTAAGTTAAAAGTAATATATTAATAAGTTGAAACTGTCGTCGTACACTGCTTTTCTTTCTTATTTTATAGCTAAATATTTGCAAATAATAATAATAATAATAATAATAATAATAATAATAATAATAATAATAATAATAATAATAATAATAATAATAACTAGATTATACCCCGGGAACGTTCTGGGGTTGAAAAATCTAATATGACATATTAATTTTACATATGAAATAGAATGATACCCTTTACAGTTACATGCATGAAAGCTTCGGGTAGCAGCTAACCTAAAACAATTAAAAATATATCTCCAATGTTAACGCCTAACCTTAAACAATGTATGACTCTTATATTAATATCTAACCTAAAACAATGTATAACTCCAATGCTAACGCATGTTGAAAATAGAATTCATATTTACTGATTTGAACATAATTAGTGACTTGTCTATACATGATTAATGATTTACCTGAACGCTTTATGTTTTTTTTTCTGTTTTAACAAAACCCAACAAAAAATAGTCGTTTTTTTTCTCCGTTTTTTATATAGCACTATGGTACTCGTTGGAAAGATAATAAAACGCTCGTTAATTTGGTGTAATTTTTTTCTTTAAAAAATCTCGTATATAAAAGATATTAACGTTTAAAAAATATGGGAGGAAACATAAGAGAGAAAAATCTAATTTTGTTTTTAAATTATTTTTTTCCTAAAATATCTCAATGCCACATAGGATGACACATGGCACACTCAATGAGAATAATGCATCTTTGAGTGCCATGTCATTAAAATGGCTTTCTTTTATTATATGTATAGATAATAATAATAATAATAATAATAATAATAATAATAATAATAATAATAATAATAATAATAATAATAATAAAATTGCGAAAAGTTCACACCCTGGAATTCCAAAATTCACGTTCACATAGCATCAGGATCAGATATTGTCTAAAGTGTAAATAAACGTATTGTAAAGAGCCTTTAATTGTGACTATGATTATGAGTAATATAAAATTTAACTTATTTAAATATAGAGGGTTAGATTTGTTAGACACTGACACGTGCATAACTCTAATTTTAAGAACTAAAATATATTAGTTTTAATTTAAAAGTAATATTTTTTTTCTAAGAATAAACAAACTTGAAAAGTAGCGATCAAACTCCCGAAACCCCAAAATTAAAAGATTCCGGCGTGCACTCACAATTATACTAATATACTTGCCGACGATCGACACTAGTTTATCCAATTATTCATTGACAAGTGGCAAAGGTTTAGTGGTTTATTCTAAAATCTATCTCTAGTGCATAAATTTGAAATCGTTTGGAGAGGAAGAGATTGGCAGATTGCCCCTAAAAGAAGTCGACTCTTTGACCTAAAGAAGTTGCCACCCACCAACCATTCCACAATAAACGACCCTTGAAATAATCGAAATCGAAATCCATATTCACGACGTATGTTTTATTGATTAATGTAAATACACACTTCAGTAAAAACTAAAAAGAACAACATTGCACCAAGACATGCCAACACCCGAGTTTGAGCTTAAAATCAATGACCAATATAATGCGTTAATAAGCTTAGTTCGATAAGAGTGTGCCCGCGTGGATGGATAACGACTTCAATTCCATCACTAGGTCCAAATCCCATTCAAAGACCAACATCAATGGATTAAATGGTCAAAACTTGTTTAATAAATGGTCATTTTCGGTTTGTGCATTAAACAAACATGGTTACTCATTAGCCATGTAAATTAATTAAAAATAAATAACTATCACTTATAAATTCAAACCGTCAACTCATTTACCACCCATTTAACATATTTATGACACATTTAGATAAACGGGCTATATGAGTTGTGACTGAATTATACAATTTTTAATATGAGGTTAAGCTTGATCACATAATGTTTTCGACACAGATAAATATATGAGTTAGCATCCACAAGTCTAAACTCATCCATTTAACATGGTTGCCATTGCCCCCACCCTTGTGGTAGAGTGGTAGAGATGAAATCCTCTCTTAATGGTGATTGAGAGTTCGAATCCAAAGGGATACAAAAAAAAAATGTGTGTAATAAAAAAGGTGTAAGAATGGGTGTAAAAATATGTGAGAAAAGTAGCCATTAGATAAAAAAACACGGTTGCCATTCTAATTTTAGTATTTTACCATTTTCTTTTCACATTAAATTAGCTTTTATAAATAAATTTATTCTAATTACTTACCTGACATAAATTGAAATATACATAAATATAAAGTGTCCACTAACTATATTTAATATGCAAAATAGATATGGATCACATGTCTATAGTTGGCTTTAGGCATGGTGACAACTTTCGAAGACAGTTGTATAAATAATGATTAGTCTTGAATTTAGTTTTAGTCTTCAAAATTATTTCGGTCATAGATATCTTATTGTTAGATAGCTTATTATGTTGTTATACTTTACAAAATCAAAATATTTTTTTTGTGAAGCCAACGGTCGGACCAAACGAGTATCTAGCTCGTAGTTATCTTCTTAAAAGCTTGATTGAATACATCTTGTGCTAGTTTTTTTTAACAGCGATTTACAAAGTAAAACCAAGACTATAAGAACTTGAAAACGTCCAATTTTTAAGTCAAGTACGGATTTGTTGAAATATGTTAGACTTATTCAAACTAAATATTCAAAATATTTTAACACGTTGCATAAGTCATTTGTAGGTAATTGGGCTAATGATACATTGACTTGATAATGGGCTAGCTAGCACATATTGGACTAACATATTGTTTGGGCTAAAGTATTCCCGATGAGCCTAAAGAGATGGTTCGAGAGGTGGTGGCCCATGGCCTGTTATCTTATGATCAGATATTTTATTTAAAGGTTGTGTTTCTTTGAACGATGGAGATTAGCTGGTAGGTGAGGATCAATGGCTCAAGATAAGTCTCACACGGATCGTCCCTGATCATATATAAAGCTTTCTCTCACTTGTATTATTTCATTCAGTCATTTTATTTTTTTCTCTCTTTCGTCTTTGAGTTCTCCCAGTTCAGTTCTAGGGTTTGTAAGGGTGTTACCAGATTCATCTCGAATCTGGTATTTTCCTATTCCCAGTTACATTCTACATGAGTTGGTTTATGAGAGTTGTATAGAATTGTAGAGAGTTCTTGTTATCAGATTGTATCTCTTTTCAGAGTTGTAAAACTTTTGTTTGAGTTTTTCCTTTATAAATAATCTTTTATATCTGATATCATGTATTTTGACATGGTATCAGAGCTCTAGGGTTATAGATTGAGTTTTTATATTGATTGTTTGATGGTTCTCTTGATCTAAGTTGTAGATCTTGGTATTGTCTTTTGCTGATATTCTTGATTCAAGGACAAGTGGTTGAATCTCGTTTGGATTTGGTTAGATCTTGTAGATCTGGTTATTCGTGTTGCTGCTGATTGCTGGAGTTGGAGTTGTTTTCTTTTAGCTTCAATTGCCTCACAATCTGTGTAACCCTAAGTGAAGGTTATACGATTGTGAGTTGGAGAACCCTAACTTGGGCTTTGCTTGATGAGATCTTTCCTTTATTTACTGTTTTCTTAGTGTTAATCCTAAGGAGTCGTTTGCCAGGGCTTGAGTCCCTGTTTAGCTCTAGGGTTTGTCTAAGTATTTTAAGAAAGGCTCCCTCGTTAGGACCTGCGTCGGCACTAGTGAGTGACGAACCGACGATCCGGATCACCAACGGGGCTTCGCCAGTGTGTCTGTGTGATTTGTTGTCTTTGATTGAATTGTTTTGATCTTTGTAGCTTTGATTGTTTGATTGTCTGAGTTGGTTGCTAAGTGTTTGATATTACTGCTTTCTTGTTCGTTATCATCTGTATGTATAAAAGTATACCATGGCTGATGGTGAGGTACCTAATGTTGGTGGCCCTAATCTTGGAGGTCCAATAGTTGGTGGACCTAATCTTGATAGGGGCCCAGACATTGGTGGAGGGGGTGGTAATATTGGTGCTATTGTTAATGAAACATTGATTAGTAAACTAGATGTTAGTAATCCACTGTATCTTCATGCATCAAATTCTAGTAACCTGACTATTACTTCAATTAAACTAAAAGGGTCAGAAAACTATGTTGTTTGGTCTAATAGTTTAACACTTGCACTTCAAGTTAAAAACAAGTCGGGTTTTATAGACAAAACATGTATTAAATCTAAAACAGATCCTGTTCTGGTTGGGCAATGGGATAGATGTAATTCTATTGTTTTAACTTGGATCCTTAATTCAATTAGTGAAGAATTATATATGGGTCATGTGTTTTCTAGACTTACTAGTGAAGTATGGACTGAATTAAAAGAAACATGTGATAAAGTTGATGGGTCCGTTGTGTTTGATCTATATTAGAAAATTAATTCATTTAACCAAAATGGTATACCTGTTTCTGAATATTATCATAAGCTAAACATTATGTGGAAACAATTAAATCAGATTTTGCAATTACCTACTTGTAATGCTGCTAGAGAATTCAATAATTATTAAGATCATTATTATGAATATGAAATAAAAATTTAGGATATCAAAATGCTTTATGAAAAAAAAAATATGAAAATACAAATGGCACATTCTTCTACTTTTATAGAGAAAAAATAACGAATTAATTTAATTAATATTAATAATGAAGGAAATAATTATAATAAAATATTGTTGTCAGAAAACCCAAAACATCATTTTTAAATATATTTTGACCTGAACATCTACTAAAGCATATCTAAAACTCTGTTGCAATTAAATGACCATCTGTTGAAATAGAAGGACCATTTGATGAATTGTATATGCTCAACTATAACATAATTATTACATTATACAGCAAAGTAAAAACAATGTATACTATTTTCATGTAACATGGCAGCTTCGCGAAATTTATAATCTTTTATAAAAAAAAAAACAAAAAGAAAACCCCAATGAATACAACCACACCCTTCATTATTCAACATGTGGAATGAAAACTTGAAACTCTATAAATACTGAATGCAGATTTCATTACAAACAACGAATCTAGAGAATTATTAACGAAAATGCTAACAACTCTAAGATATGAAAACTATTATTTCCAAATCAGTAATTTAACAAATATTACCAAATTAACAATGTACATCTGCTAAACTATTTCTATAATTCTGTTGAAAGAAAATTACCATCTATTTGACGAAAGACTCTTAATATTCAAAGATATACGAACAAAACACTATATTACCAAGTACCAAGTAACGCATTTTACAATATTCGACTTAATAAACTAAAACGAAAATTCTAACTTTGGTAGAATCCTTTCCAGAATTCAATACAAAGAAAGAAAAGTATAAACATCTTATTCTACGTGTATGACCGATTTGCTTCCTATATAACCACCGGCCTTCTCCGGCAAATACATATTGATTGTTTGTAAGCATTTTCCGATAACACCAATTCCAACTTCAACACTAACGTCATATTATTACCAATGGTTTGTTGAGAAGTGTTTGGAAAGCATTTGAAAATAAGATCATTATTAAGATCATTATGAAAATGAAATAAAGATTTAGAATATCAAAATGCTTTAAGGGAAAAAGATATGAAAACAAATTCCAATTTCTTTTACTTTTATAGAGAGAAAATAATCATTTACTTTAACTAATAATTATAATAAAGTAATATTGTCAGAAAACCCAAAATATCATTTTTAAATATATTTTGGGCTGAAAATCTGCTAAAACATATCTAAAAGTCTGTTGAAATAACATGAACATCTGCTGAAATAGAATGACCAACTGCTGAATATATATATATACACATATATATATACATATAAAGTATATAGAGAAAACCCTTGTTATATGGTAAACTCTGGAAACTCTAACTTCCCGACTTTTTTTTAATGAAAATTTCAGGGTATGTAATATACATTTTTTTAAGCATTTTGAGCCAAAAAAATCGAAAAAGCGCCGAACGGTTTTTTTTAAAAAAATAAAAAACGTCTACTGTTTACATATAGTTAACACATGGTTAACACCTGTTATTAGCACTTAACATGTGTTAGTCAAAATTTTATTTTTTTTAAAAAAAAAAACTACTCGGCGCTTTTTTAATTTTTTTGGCCCAAAATGCTTAAAATCATGTATATTACTTACCCTATTTTTTTCAAAAAAACAAATATTGGGAAGTCAGAGTTTCCAGAGTTTACCGAATAAGGATGGGTTTCCAAAATATCCTAACCCTATATATATATATATATATATATATATATATATATATATATATATATATATATCCTCAAGTATAACATAATTATTACTACATTATACGACAAAGTAAAATAACGTATAGTATTTACAATATATATCAACATACCAATTAAAATTAAGCCCAACATCATAAATCTTTATTAAAAAATTGATTAATAAAATAACTAAGATTTTCAAATTAATAATCTAAACAATAGAAATATTTAGAATACATTATAATATGATAAGTATTTTGTTCGATTAATTTTATAACTTGTATAAATAACTTAATATTAGCAATTAAACTTCATATTATACGTTTTTATATAAATAACCATCTACTTGACCAAAAGTCAACCAGTGTAGAAACGCATTTTTATTTACTGTATGACACTGTTTCAAAAACATCTGTTGATTGTTCAACAGTATAATAAAACAACAGAGTTAGTATATGATACAAATGTTGACCTTCAAAATCTTTCATCAGATATATGCCACGTCATTTCACAAAAACAGATTTTTTGCCACATCAGCAACCCTTTTTCATTCTTTTCTTCCTCAAAAACAAACGTAACACTGTCTTATTGACTTTTAAATACACAAAGACGGTTTTCCCTCTTCCACACCCTAAATAGATTTCACATCATCTCCTTCAATCTTCTGCATGGATCTTCAATTAAAAAGCCCTTATAACAATCTACCATACTTGGTTAAAACAGAACATAACCCACAATTTCACTCAATAATCGATATTCTCGCAAATTCGAAATACCTACCCATTCTCACCGCTGACGCTCCAATATATGTCGACACTCTAAAAGAATTCTGGGTGAACGCGAAACTTTTAAATAAAGATAAAAAGATTGTTTCGAAAATTGGAGATACAGATATTCAGATCACCGAAGAATCCATCTCCACAACATTCTCAGTAAACGACTTGGAAGGTAAAGTCTCTTTTTTGAAAGATGAACTCAACGCAAAGTTCACTAAAAGAGGGTATGCAGGAACAGCGACTGGCGCGAAAATAATGAAACCTGAGTTTCCCCCAGGAATGAAGTTTTTCTTCCATACCCTTCTTATTTTTCTATCTGCAATGACAACTTCTTTTAATGAAATACCTATGAACATACAGTATCTTGGGTATGCAATTTTAACAAACAATGATTACAATTTATCCAAGGCTGTATTCTCAGATATAATTCGCAATTTGAAAGGGATAAACTCTCCTAAAAGTAAGTCATTCATATTGTATCCAAGACTGATAAGCTTCTACTTGAAAAAACTTTTGACTGAAGAGAATTTTAAAAAAGGTGAACCTACTACAAATAAAAGCTTGTCAAATAAAACTTTCACAAATATGTTGCAATTTAAAAGCAAAGAATGTGAAGTTTCAACATCTGTCGTTGCAACACCTGTTTCTGAAAGATTTTTTTTATGAATTGGTGCTATAGTGAAAATTTTTTGTGCGAATGGGGGGGTATCAGATCAGGATTTGAACTTTTGGTGAAACCGCAACTTCAACTTGCGGTTTCTCTCTCCTACTCACCAAAAGTGCATGATCCAAAAAGGAAACCGCAAGTTCAACTTGCTGTTTCTCTCTCCTACTCACCAAAAGTGCATGATCCAAAAAGGAAACCGCAAGTTCAAGTTGCGGTTTCACCAAAAGTTCAAATCCTGATCTGACACCCCCAAATGCGCAAAAATCCCGTCCTGTAGCACTATTTTGGCAAAAAAAATCTTTTTGAAACAACTGCTACTACTGTTGTCCAAGATACTACAACAACTGCTGTAGAAAAGACAAAAGGTAAGTCAGCAAATAAAGCTAAATCCAAACAGGCCATAAGAATCAAAACAAATGTTGCAACAAAACCCCAACCTTCTCATTCACAACCTACTTCTAGAATTACAGCACCTTTTGAACCCTTGTTTCAAGTTGCTTCATAAACTCAGCCAGATACCATTTCCTTTCCATTTCCTACAACTGAGAATACACAATCAAAACAAACTGAAACTGACATGGTAACAACTGTTGACACTATACATGTGGACTCTGTACCGGTTGGAAGTCAGAAGAACCAAGAAAAAGGAGCATTCATTTCCTTTGACAGTGACTCAACTGATGTGATTGAAACAAATACCATAACCATATCTGGTAGGATTTATGATAATCCTATTAATGTATCCGATGACTTCAAATATCAAGAATTG